>CM061141.1:303012058-303612058 GCA_030789695.1 Scilla litardierei
CTATTAAAAATTAATATTGACCTTCCAAAATTCATATAAAATAATTCATTGCTCAAATAATTCTCAAAAATTGACAATATGATCACAATAATACCAGGAGCATATGAAAAATATCATGTAACGACCCGCTCTCCGAGGGCCCGTTACTTATTTGATATTTGCGCAGGTCCTGCAGGTTACAAGTGAAAACAAAATAGCCACGATGCAGAGATGTACAAAAATACTCAAATAGTGTCCAATTATTACAATCCATACCGTACAAGATGTCCCAACAAATATACATGAAAGAAGAAAAGTACACAAGTGAAAATAACTCTGGAAGCTGCGGTCGAATTCTGGCGCTATTAGCTCAGGAGCATCTACCTCCCTATGTACGTCGTCTGCGGTGCCCCGGAGATGGAACCGTATGTAAGTCACAACAATTCTAAATATCGAAAAGAAGCAGTGCACAGTATGACAAAGGTAGCTACGTACGAGCAGATCAGAGTGAAAAGTAAAGCACTGAGCAACAACTGTACACAGCTGAGTAGTAAAAGTAAACAGTACTGAAAGGAGAGAACAACTGTACGGTGGTAGTGCAAGTGTAAAGCAGGCTAGGCAAGTGAAACATACTACTGCTGTAGCTAAAAGTACGACAAGTAAAGTATCGGTGACTGTAGTGCGTAAAGTAAAAGTGACTATGCAAAAATAGCTACACTACGTGAATCAAGTCGGAGAGTACAATATGTGACCATCGAGTTCATCTTTTGCCTGGGCGCGACCCAGACGAAGGCCGAAAACACAGGCAGCTAGACAGGATGCTTACACGGGCAGCATATTTTTGTTTGCCGAAAACCCAGGCAGCTAGACATGATGCCAAAAACCCAGGCAGCTAGACATGTAGATTGAACTCCAATCACTCCCGCACTCTCTCAAACTATGAGTTACCCCAAACCCCAGTGATGTGTCATATGAATTAGGTACATATTCCTTACAAGATGTTCCACGAGATGTTCCATAAGATGTTCCATAAGATATTCCACAAGATGTTCCACACGTTACTAGTCAAACCAAGACAACTGGTTGACTTTCTTATTGAAAACCAGAAAGTCAGAACTTCTTTCCAAAGCAAGCTGGCCAAGCGAAGTGAGGATAAAGACAAGTCCAACATTTCGGGGTGTCTAGTATTGTTTAGCACACAATTTACCCAAGTTGATGGTTGTGTGCTACAACCACCAAAGTTGAAAGTTTGCAAAGTAATCTGTAGTTGATTACTTCCCTATTAGATTAGGTCTCTAGTTCGGTTCAAGTCAAGTAGCCGTTCTGAGACTATGGTGGTGTTCTAAGTACATACGATGACACTAACTAATTTTCTAATTTTAGAATTCGTCGTGACTTACTGATTTTGAGATCGACGTAGCAAGCCGGAACTGGTTCTAGAGCTTCTACGGACGTTGATGCAGAAGAATTGGTACCTACAATCACAAGAACACTTGGTTAAAGAACGCGACAATTCTATTTAAATAATTCGATCGTTTTGATTTTTATAACCGATCGAAACATTGTCGAAAAACGTTCTAAATTTTTCTATAGGCTAGATATACTGAAAATAATTTTACTGCAGGAGGAAATATTTTTCTGAAGCTTGTAGTAATTTTTATAATTTTTTAAAATCCCAAAAACAATTTTAAAACTATGTTTCAATTAGTAACGTAATTATTCAATAATTTATTCTGGATGCAATCTGCATCGGAATGGTTCACGTAACCTGTCAAAATGACCGTATCGAAGAGTACTATAGCATATATTTTTCTCACATATCGATGTACATGAAAATAACAAGTTATGGATTTTTGAACGAAAATTACGTATTTAACTTTTAGGGTTAAAAATTAATTTTGAAAAAACTAAGCGTCTGATTGAGATGAAACTAGCGTTATTGGGTCCAGAATGTCATTTCTGATTTTCTAGACCTAGTCTCACATTTTTCTGACCCATATATTTTACTTATGAATTTAAAACAATTTTACCCTTATATAATATTTTATAAAAATACTATAATACCCAAACTCACGTATACGTATACGTATTTTCTGTTAGCAACCGTATTACACTTACCCTCCTACGTCGTATGCTGCATGCGTGGGCTTCTTCACGTCGACGGCGTCGTGGCGGGGGACGGCGGCGGAGGCAGAGCGGCAGCGTCTACGGCGGCGAGGCTCACGGCGGCGGTGGGAGGCGGAGACTGGGAACGGCAGTCGACAGCGTCAGGCGGGGCCGGAGCAGGCGGTAGTGAGGGCGTAACTCGAGGGAGGGCAGTGACAGTGGCCGGAGCGTTTCGAGGGCGGTGGTCGAGCAGCTCGGAGTGGGGAGGAGGCGCTCGGAGTGGGGTCGAGTGAGGAGGGCGGAAGGTGACGGCGAGTGGAGGAGGGAGACAACGGGAAGGGAGAGAGAGAAGCGGCAGTGGCTTGGGCCAACGAGGCGGTGACGGGGAGGCTCCGACAGGTGGTCTGTGGTGTGGCGACTGTGATGTGGAGGCAGAAGCAGCCACGACGAGCTCAGGGGAAGCTCGCTTGGGCGGTGGCGGCGATCGCTGGCTGCTGCTTCAGCGATCGATGGAAGGCGGAGCGAAGGTGGGCCCGGTGACGGCGAGAGGGTATGAGTCGGAACGGCGATCTTGCCGACGTAGGAGAGCTGTGCGAACGGAGAGGGTGGAGGAGGCGAGTCTCCACCGGCGTACGGCGACGGGTCGGAGGGGAACGGAGGAAGAATGAGAGAGAGAGTCGGTGTTTTTCCGCATGAGAGAGAGAGAGAGAGAGCCTGGGAAAGAGAGGGAGGATGGGTTCAAACGATAACAGAGAGAGAGGGTTGCATGCGCGTTACGAGAGTTAGGGGGAGAGAGATTAGCTGAGGGTTAAAAGAGATTAAGTGGGTATTTATATGTGTTTAAGAACTAGTATTAGTCAAGATTATTAATGGTATTAGGTAGGGATTAGGTGTTAGCTGTTGACTAAAAGAAGAAAACTTAAACGTGTCTCCCCCCACGTTTAAGTCCTGGTTTGGGTAAGTTAGCTAGGGTTAATGTAATTAGGGTTTGGTAAGACGGTAGTTAGTAAAAAAAATACCATGAAATTACGATTTTTGCCCCTATCAGTAAACGTTTCCGAAAATTTACGAAAACATACCCACGGGATCGTATCGTCGCGAGGATCGCGAATAAGAATCCGTTTCGGGGTTTGGACTACGGGGATACTAGTTTTAGGCCAAAACGTTTATGAAGCGGGTCGGCGGGTTCTCTATCGATTTGACTTCAGAAAATTACGAAATTAATATGGAGAGCCCTAAATGATCATAGAATGCTACCGTATAAGTTTGAAAACGTTCTGATATTGTATGTATAGAAAATAAATTCATTAAGCCAAAACGGTAATAACTGAAAATGAATTTTTTATCAAAATTGTTTTGAGTATTTGATGAAACTCGAACTTACTAAAATAATCCGTAACTAGTCTGGTACTCCAAATATTTTTACAAGAAATTTTTGAAATCGTAAAACTCCTGACGAACCATTATAAAATAGTTTTAAAAATTGAAATTACGTGAATAGTTGTATTGAAAAAATACGGACCGTTACATATCAGAAAGCCAATAAAGACGATAAAATCCATATTTTGTGCCAAGAATAAGAGTAAGCTCCTAAAATGACATGAAATGAAAATATACCCAAAAAGAGCAAGTTTAAGTATAATTCTTAGCACAAAATGGGGATAGTTAGGGGGTATAAATATACACTTTTCCCTCCGAATCAGCATGTGCCATAACATTGAGTCGTCTTCCTCAGCCTCACGAGTCAGAGCCGCTGTGCCAGCTACGATCGAACTTTCCAAATAATAAAGGTCGCCTTGGCGGTTTTCCTTCATCACGATCATTGCTCCTCTGGTCACCCTCAGAGCTCCATTCTACATGGTCACTCAACATCCCTTGGATTCAAGTGAACCGAGCGATATGAGATTGCGCCTTAGGTCGGGAACAAAACACACCTCCTCAATGTCTCGTGTAACACCGTCGCTCATCCTCATCCACACTGTCCCGACGCCCGCCGTGCTACAGGCTCGATCATCACCCAGTAAAACTGTACACTTACCACCTTCCCTGAAGGTCATAAAGTACCCTCGATGTGGCGTCATATGGAATGAGCACCCTGAGTCGAGCACCCAACCATCTGACGTCACGCCCTCCGAAGCACCGACCAATACATACTCCTCAATCTCAACTCTCTTAACGACGTTGTCAGTTGTGTCGTGCTTCCTCTTCACCTTTGGGCAGTCTCTGACCCAATGTCCTCTTTTTTTACAGAAAGCACATTGGTCCTTTGCCACCTTGCGTTGGGGGCCTCTTGTCTTGTCTCTGGAATTGGATCTAAAATACCCCCTTCTATCTCCACCCTTCTCCCCACTACGACCCCTTAGGACTGTAAGAGCGTCGCTCGAAGCTCGGATGCAGGTGTCATTATCGTTCTTCCTGAACTCGTTGCTCGTCATAGCATTGGACACCTCTTCGAATGTGATCAATTTCTTACCATAGGTAAGAACCGACACCAAGTACTCATACTCGATGGGCAGAGAGTTGAGGAGAATCATCGCCTTGTCTTCATCATCGACCTTCACTTCGATGTTCCTTAGGTCGGTAAGAAGCTTGTTGTAGTAGTCGAGGTGTTCCTCCATAGAAACCCCATCTGCTAACTTCAAACCAAAAAGCTTCTTCTTCAAGTGTAGCCGGTTCTAGATATTCTTCTTCATGTACTTATCGTCGAGCTCCTTCCAGAACTTGCTTGCACTTATCTCCTCCATATATGGGTATTTCTTTTTATTTGACAAATACAAGCAGATGGTACCATATGCACTCCAATTCAGAGTTCTCCACTCCTGATCGGACATGCCAGCCGGCTTCTCGTCCAATGCGATATCTTGACCAAGTTTGTTCAAGATATCCATAACTTTCCATCTCCATATACTGAAGTTGATCATTCCATCAAACTTCTCGATTTCGAACTTTGTGTTAGACACAATAGTCCAAGAAGATGAAGAATACCCAGAAGTCGACGCCTTTGGAGAACCGTCATCGCCACCGTTACTCATCTTCATCGTCTACGTTGATCTCCAACACCGTATGGCTTTGATACCAATTTTTTGTGCGACGGAGCCTAGCTCTACCAACACAAAAAACAGCGGAATACACAAGATCGTCGGGATCGATGACGAAAAATCAGTAGCAAACAAATGGAGCACACAAACAAGATTTCTTTTAGGCCGTGACGGCCAAGGGGGAACACCGATGAGCTTTATTACGAAAGGAAAGAACAATACAAATCTTCTCTTCGTCCAACAAAAAAGAAGCACACAAGATCTCTCCAAAAGATCACAATACAATCTCTTAAAGTTGGCTCTCACAAATGGCGGCTCTCTTAAAAGATACAAAAAAGTGTTCCACACCAAACCCTAACCTAAAACCCCATATTTAGAACCCTAGGTTACAATAGGTGTCATCATTGGTTAGGAATTCCTAAGGATATGGATCCCGACAAGTACGGCATCCAATCCAATCGACGCTTTACTCAATTAATGATGTCGTAACCTAGTGGGCCAATCGACACTTCCTAGTTGGCCGCATCTCAATGGGCTCCCTTCGACCGATCGACCTTCCTTCTGTGTCGATCAACCCAAGTGCTGGTGGGCTCCGAAAAGGTGCTTCTCTCAAGCGCAAGAGTCCGTACAAGTAGTAAAATCTGGGAGTCCAGATGTCGAATCCACAGGAAGAAATCTGTTGCAACCACAATTCAAATCAAATAGAAATCCTACGAAAAGAAACTAACCACTTCAACAAATGATGACGGTGATGGTGATGTGAACACGTGAACAATATAAACATAGAAATATGTGTAAGAAAATATCTATAAAGAGTATGCGCATGGTATGGGTTCGTTAGGATCAACGATTCGTATTAATTTGGTTGATGAATATATCACAATAAATTCTCTTTTTGAGAGCAATTCACCGGGAAAAATATCCAATATAACTCAATGAATTCTCCTTTTGGGAGCAATTCATCGGAAGATGCCCTTTTGGGGGTTCAAACACAATATTCAAAAAGATCGTCGCTAAAGCTATAATACGATATGAAACTCTCTTTTGGAGAGATCAAAACTACGGTATGAAACTCCCTTTTGGGGAGATCAAAACTCACCCTTTTGGGGCGATCATCAACTAAATTAATTCCTTTGGAATCTAAAAAAAGTCGATTTACGAACAACGATTACAATTTTAGCGACGTTTAACGATTAAGCATGAGGAATACAACCAAATAAACACAAATTATATCCCCTAACTACTCCATACCATGCACAACAGAGATTTAGCTACACATCATGCAAAAATAAACAAGTTTCATAGCACAATACATCAAGATTATAGCAAAATACGGTAGAAAAAGCATCAAATAAGGAGTTTAAGTTAAGAATTCAACACCAAATATCCTTGAAAAGACATCAAAACTCTCTGGAAATAAGAAAATAGCCTCTGGAATTTTACAGAATTTTTCAGGGGGAGAATACGGCTCCTAGAGCCTCCAATACGCCCAAAATACGCCCCAATCTCCTTGAATACACCCAAAAACCCTAGAAATACTTAAATAGAGGCATTGCGGGTTTAATAGCCTTATCGGGTTCCAAAACCGCACCCATTTACGTTCGAACCCGATCCGCCGAGCGGATCAAATAATAGCCGCACATCGCAGCGGGATTTAACCACAGGACGCCACGTGGGCTTTGAGATGCGTGTGCTGCCCGCTTCGCTTCGTCGCTCCGGATTCGAATCGGATTCGATGCTGGCCGTCGGATTGAACGGTGGACGGTCGCGATCTCGCCACGTCTCTCCAAATCCCGCTTCTTTCGCCTCGCTCGCGGATCCGCTTACGCTTGAATCCGCATCGCGTTCGTCGTCGTTGGCAGCCGTTCGATCTTCGATCAACGCTGGATATCGAGCCACGTCGCCCGCCTTTTCTCTTCGTCACTGGCCGTTCGATGCGGGCGAGGGAGCGTAGATGGCAGCCACGTGGCCCTCCGGATTCAATCCCGCTGCTCACATGTTGCATTGATGGGGGCCGTTGGATCGCGATCCAACGGCGGAAAAGTCGCCACGTTGCCCCTGTATTTTATCTCAGCGGGATTGATCATCGCCGTCGGATGCGGCGGGACTGAGTGGATACGCGCCACGTGGCAGCACTCGATTGGTCAGCCGACCGTATATTCATATTTTTTGTGTATTTCCCCAATTAAATGGTATTCTGCATTCAAAAATTCATAGAAATTAGCACAGATCTCAGAAAAATACAAATAAATAGTCGTTGGAATCGTGAGATTAAGACGGTGCTAGGAAAAATATAAAAAGTGCAGAAATACTTCGTTAATTGCTGTTTTGTGCTCAAATTGAGTGTTTTCTCTAATAAATAATTGTGTAGAAAATACGGATATATTAGAGAACAATGTAGCATCTCATGAGCACAAAATAGGGCTAAATGGGGGGTTAAATATGTAATATTGAACCCGAATCACACCCCCCAACTAGCGATTTGCTAGTCTCTAGCAAAAATAGCGATAAATACGGATGAGTAATAAAACAATAAGTTCTTTCAAATCGCTCATGGCATGGCTCAATAATACGTATTCCAACATGATCTTGACCATCAATATACACATCCATGAACACAATCAATCACATGATATTTTCTCTAATTTAGTATGAATAAATAACATGCAAGCATCGTTTTGCGCAAGCGAAAGTATAACACGTCGTTATAAACTAGTTTTCTTGTTTCCAAGGAATTGGCCTATCAAAATAATCATTCAAGACATGGGTATTGAAGTTGCTTAGTATATTCACCATTTCTTTTCTTTTATTCGTTCCGTGTAACGCGCATCAAGCAACATTCGCAGAAAAAAGTATAACTTGGATCGCTCCATCAAATGAGTGAGGTTCCGGTCAATGGCTCCCAAATCAGACGATAATAGGGCATTAGGCCAAAAAGGACCCCTCGGACTGTACTACTCGAGCCAACCAAGTTATTTATTAGTGACATACATATTCATTCATTTTTCATCATTCATTTTCTTTTCTTTCATTCAAAATTTTTTCTTTTCTTTTCTTTTCTCCATCTTTTTGTAAGCAACTCAAAACCCATCAACATGAATATAAACATTAATAACAAAGGCCAAATTCCTCTTCAACTTGAAAACTATTCTTAAAAATCGTGTATACTTAAGCTTTTTCCATCACATTAGCATGCATGAAATCAATTCAAACTATTTCGAGATATTAATCATGGAAATTGAAAATTTTCATGAATAGCATATTAACGGCAATTCCATGAAGGAAAAATAATTAATCAAGCCATAAACAATTTTTAGAACACAAGTAATGTATAATCATCCGCATTAGAGGCATATGAATGAGTTTTAAAATGATGAGATTTGGTGATTTATTCTTCTCAAAAAAAAAATCCTAAGGTCTCATACACACCCCCCAACTAAAGATGGACATTGTCCTCAATGTCGGAAGAGGTACGAGTTTATTCAAGCAAGCAACCTAGAAAGCATTAAAAAACTACACTACTGGAAAGAACACACCGTGATCAAATGGCGGATCCCGAATCTTTAATTGTGGAGGAAGTTGTTCAATTTGCTCATTGCGCTCCTCGGCGATTATTCTTCCTCCAAAAACTAATTTGGACCCCAGCAACACAACTCCAAGCATCTCTATAAGCTGTTTGCCAATGTCCTGCGAGAGATGAGTTATGTCAGTCCAAATTATTTTAAAATTATTCTCAATGAAAGTATTCCAAATGTAGTCGTCAAAATAAGTGAAATAAATTAAAGTGAGTTGACGACTACTCCCTGAAAGATATGCACTACTCTCTGTACGATGCTCGATCGTTGGGGAGAGGGATAAATGATTTTGGGACAAAACTGGAGGAGGGCATGGTTCTGACTCCATGGCGATAATCTCAAAACCCTTTTCCCTAGCTGTCTCCTCCTCTCGTTCATCCAAAATTGCTAGCTCGTCCTCTCTTTTGCACACACTTTCTGCCATGTGGATATTTGTATTCGTGTCCTCAACGTGACATGGCTCGCTCGATGTCCCTGCAATAGAAGATAAACTCGTATTAGTTTCTTTAAATTGAGTTTCAAAAGCATTACCTTCTTCTACACAAGTGGCAATTAAATTAAGATCTTCAATAGAATTTTGAATCTGCCGGCTCCGAGCAAGGAAATTCTCTTGGAATTGATGGGATGTGGCCTCCTGTGTCTGAATAATCAGGTAAGCGTCCTCTTTCAAGGATTGCAAAGGTACGTCTACGCTTTGCTCTTCTTGATCAAGGCACGAAGGCTCCATTGAATCGCTCTCTGAAGTCTCTTCCATGGTTTCTTCGTTTTCTTGCAGAGACTCCATGTACTCCCACGCCACTGTCGGCGTCATGCCTCCCAATAATTCCTGCAGCTGAGGTTGTAGTCCTTCTAGGAAGGACTCCATAAGCTCTTCATTTGTGAAACCATGCTGCGGATAGCTCGATACGATATTTGTGAACCTCCTCCAGGCCTGAAAGAAAGTTTCACAATCAGTTTGATTAAAATTTACAATTTTGAGCTTCTCCATTCTATGTTTGTGTGCATTAGCATATCGTGCATCATAAAGATTGTTTGTGCAATAGAAGTTCATAAATTCCATTTTGAAATAAAATAAAATAATTAAAAAAATTATGTACAGTAAAGTGGAAAGATCTCACCGAAGGTCCTCTAAATGAAATAAACCGTAGTCACAAACCATTCCTCCCCGGCAACGGCGCCAAAAACTTGGTGGGCTCCGAAAGGTGCTCTCTCTCAAGTGCAAGAGTCCGTACAAGTAGTAAAATCTGGGAGTCCAGATGTCGAATCCACGGGAAGAAATCTGTTGCAACCACAATTCAAATCAAATAGAAATCCTACGAAGAGAAACTAAACACTTCAACAATGATGGCGATGATGGTGATGTGAACAAGTGAAAAATGCGAACAAAGAAATTCGTGTACGAAAATACCTATAAAGAGTATGCACATGGTATGGATTCTTAGGATCAACGATTCGTATTAATTTGGTTGATAGGTACAACGCAATGAATTCTCCTTTTGGGAGCAATTCACCGGAAAATACCCAATATAACTCAATGAATTCTCCTTTTGGGAGCAATTCATCGGAAGATGCCCTTTTGGGGGTTCAAACACAATATTCAAAAAGATCGTCGCTAAAGCTATAATACGATATGAAACTCTCTTTTGGAGAGATCAAAACTACGGTATGAAACTCCCTTTTGGGGAGATCAAAACTCACCCTTTTGGGGCGATCATCAACTTAATTAATTCTTTTGGAATCTAAAAAAGTCGATTTACGAACAACGATTACAATTTTAGCGACGTTTAACGATTAAGCATGAGGAATACAACCAAATAAACACAAATTATATCCCCTAACTACTCCATACCATGCACAACAGAGATTTAGCTACACATCATGCAAAAATAAACAAGTTTCATAGCACAATACATCAAGATTATAGCAAAATACGGTAGAAAAAGCATCAAATAAGGAGTTTAAGTTAAGAATTCATCACCAAATATCCTTGAAAAGACATCAAAACTCTCTGGAAATAAGAAAATAGCCTCTGGAATTTTACAGAATTTTTCAGGGGGAGAATACGGCTCCTAGAGCCTCCAATACGCCCAAAATACGCCCCAATCTCCTTGAATACGCCCAAAAACCCTAGAAATACTTAAATAGAGGCATTGCGGGTTTAATAGCCTTATCGGGTTCCAAAACCGCACCCATTTGCGTTCGAACCCGATCCGCCGAGCGGATCAAATAATAGCCGCACATCGCAGCGGGATTTAACCACAGGACGCCACGTGGGCTTTGAGATGCGTGCGCTGCCCGCTTCGCTTCGTCGCTCCGGATTCGAATCGGATTCGATGCTGGCCGTCGGATTGAACGGTGGACGGTCGCGATCTCGCCACGTCTCTCCAAATCCCGCTTCTTTCGCCTCGCTCGCGGATCCGCTTACGCTTGAATCCGCATCGCGTTCGTCGTCGTTGGCAGCCGTTCGATCTTCGATCAACGCTGGATATCGAGCCACGTCGCCCGCCTTTTCTCTTCGTCACTGGCCGTTCGATGCGGGCGAGGGAGCGTAGATGGCAGCCACGTGGCCCTCCGGATTCAATCCCGCTGCTCACATGTTGCATTGATGGGGGCCGTTGGATCGCGATCCAACGGCGGAAAAGTCGCCACGTTGCCCCTGTATTTTATCTCAGCGGGATTGATCATCGCCGTCGGATGCGGCGGGACTGAGTGGATACGCGCCACGTGGCAGCACTCGATTGGTCAGCCGACCGTATATTCATATTTTTTGTGTATTTCCCCAATTAAATGGTATTCTGCATTCAAAAATTCATAGAAATTAGCACAGATCTCAGAAAAATACAAATAAATAGTCGTTGGAATCGTGAGATTAAGACGGTGCTAGGAAAAATATAAAAAGTGCAGAAATACTTCGTTAATTGCTGTTTTGTGCTCAAATTGAGTGTTTTCTCTAATAAATAATTGTGTAGAAAATACGGATATATTAGAGAACAATGTAGCATCTCATGAGCACAAAATAGGGCTAAATGGGGGGTTAAATATGTAATATTGAACCCGAATCACACCCCCCAACTAGCGATTTGCTAGTCTCTAGCAAAAATAGCGATAAATACGGATGAGTAATAAAACAATAAGTTCTTTCAAATCGCTCATGGCATGGCTCAATAATACGTATTCCAACATGATCTTGACCATCAATATACACATCCATGAACACAATCAATCACATGATATTTTCTCTAATTTAGTATGAATAAATAACATGCAAGCATCGTTTTGCGCAAGCGAAAGTATAACACGTCGTTATAAACTAGTTTTCTTGTTTCCAAGGAATTGGCCTATCAAAATAATCATTCAAGACATGGGTATTGAAGTTGCTTAGTATATTCACCATTTCTTTTCTTTTATTCGTTCCGTGTAACGCGCATCAAGCAACATTCGCAGAAAAAAGTATAACTTGGATCGCTCCATCAAATGAGTGAGGTTCCGGTCAATGGCTCCCAAATCAGACGATAATAGGGCATTAGGCCAAAAAGGACCCCTCGGACTGTACTACTCGAGCCAACCAAGTTATTTATTAGTGACATACATATTCATTCATTTTTCATCATTCATTTTCTTTTCTTTCATTCAAAATTTTTTCTTTTCTTTTCTTTTCTCCATCTTTTTGTAAGCAACTCAAAACCCATCAACATGAATATAAACATTAATAACAAAGGCCAAATTCCTCTTCAACTTGAAAACTATTCTTAAAAATCGTGTATACTTAAGCTTTTTCCATCACATTAGCATGCATGAAATCAATTCAAACTATTTCGAGATATTAATCATGGAAATTGAAAATTTTCATGAATATCATATTAACGGCAATTCCATGAAGGAAAAATAATTAATCAAGCCATAAACAATTTTTAGAACACAAGTAATGTATAATCATCCGCATTAGAGGCATATGAATGAGTTTTAAAATGATGAGATTTGGTGATTTATTCTTCTCAAAAAAAAAATCCTAAGGTCTCATACACACCCCCCAACTAAAGATGGACATTGTCCTCAATGTCGGAAGAGGTACGAGTTTATTCAAGCAAGCAACCTAGAAAGCATTAAAAAACTACACTACTGGAAAGAACACACCGTGATCAAATGGCGGATCCCGAATCTTTAATTGTGGAGGAAGTTGTTCAATTTGCTCATTGCGCTCCTCGGCGATTATTCTTCCTCCAAAAACTAATTTGGACCCCAGCAACACAACTCCAAGCATCTCTATAAGCTGTTTGCCAATGTCCTGCGAGAGATGAGTTATGTCAGTCCAAATTATTTTAAAATTATTCTCAATGAAAGTATTCCAAATGTAGTCGTCAAAATAAGTGAAATAAATTAAAGTGAGTTGACGACTACTCCCTGAAAGATATGCACTACTCTCTGTACGATGCTCGATCGTTGGGGAGAGGGATAAATGATTTTGGGACAAAACTGGAGGAGGGCATGGTTCTGACTCCATGGCGATAATCTCAAAACCCTTTTCCCTAGCTGTCTCCTCCTCTCGTTCATCCAAAATTGCTAGCTCGTCCTCTCTTTTGCACACACTTTCTGCCATGTGGATATTTGTATTCGTGTCCTCAACGTGACATGGCTCGCTCGATGTCCCTGCAATAGAAGATAAACTCGTATTAGTTTCTTTAAATTGAGTTTCAAAAGCATTACCTTCTTCTACACAAGTGGCAATTAAATTAAGATCTTCAATAGAATTTTGAATCTGCCGGCTCCGAGCAAGGAAATTCTCTTGGAATTGATGGGATGTGGCCTCCTGTGTCTGAATAATCAGGTAAGCGTCCTCTTTCAAGGATTGCAAAGGTACGTCTACGCTTTGCTCTTCTTGATCAAGGCACGAAGGCTCCATTGAATCGCTCTCTGAAGTCTCTTCCATGGTTTCTTCGTTTTCTTGCAGAGACTCCATGTACTCCCACGCCACTGTCGGCGTCATGCCTCCCAATAATTCCTGCAGCTGAGGTTGTAGTCCTTCTAGGAAGGACTCCATAAGCTCTTCATTTGTGAAACCATGCTGCGGATAGCTCGATACGATATTTGTGAACCTCCTCCAGGCCTGAAAGAAAGTTTCACAATCAGTTTGATTAAAATTTACAATTTTGAGCTTCTCCATTCTATGTTTGTGTGCATTAGCATATCGTGCATCATAAAGATTGTTTGTGCAATAGAAGTTCATAAATTCCATTTTGAAATAAAATAAAATAATTAAAAAAATTATGTACAGTAAAGTGGAAAGATCTCACCGAAGGTCCTCTAAATGAAATAAACCGTAGTCACAAACCATTCCTCCCCGGCAACGGCGCCAAAAACTTGGTGGGCTCCGAAAGGTGCTCTCTCTCAAGTGCAAGAGTCCGTACAAGTAGTAAAATCTGGGAGTCCAGATGTCGAATCCACGGGAAGAAATCTGTTGCAACCACAATTCAAATCAAATAGAAATCCTACGAAGAGAAACTAAACACTTCAACAATGATGGCGATGATGGTGATGTGAACAAGTGAAAAATGCGAACAAAGAAATTCGTGTACGAAAATACCTATAAAGAGTATGCACATGGTATGGATTCTTAGGATCAACGATTCGTATTAATTTGGTTGATAGGTACAACGCAATGAATTCTCCTTTTGGGAGCAATTCACCGGAAAATACCCAATATAACTCAATGAATTCTCCTTTTGGGAGCAATTCATCGGAAGATGCCCTTTTGGGGGTTCAAACACAATATTCAAAAAGATCGTCGCTAAAGCTATAATACGATATGAAACTCTCTTTTGGAGAGATCAAAACTACGGTATGAAACTCCCTTTTGGGGAGATCAAAACTCACCCTTTTGGGGCGATCATCAACTTAATTAATTCTTTTGGAATCTAAAAAAGTCGATTTACGAACAACGATTACAATTTTAGCGACGTTTAACGATTAAGCATGAGGAATACAACCAAATAAACACAAATTATATCCCCTAACTACTCCATACCATGCACAACAGAGATTTAGCTACACATCATGCAAAAATAAACAAGTTTCATAGCACAATACATCAAGATTATAGCAAAATACGGTAGAAAAAGCATCAAATAAGGAGTTTAAGTTAAGAATTCATCACCAAATATCCTTGAAAAGACATCAAAACTCTCTGGAAATAAGAAAATAGCCTCTGGAATTTTACAGAATTTTTCAGGGGGAGAATACGGCTCCTAGAGCCTCCAATACGCCCAAAATACGCCCCAATCTCCTTGAATACGCCCAAAAACCCTAGAAATACTTAAATAGAGGCATTGCGGGTTTAATAGCCTTATCGGGTTCCAAAACCGCACCCATTTGCGTTCGAACCCGATCCGCCGAGCGGATCAAATAATAGCCGCACATCGCAGCGGGATTTAACCACAGGACGCCACGTGGGCTTTGAGATGCGTGCGCTGCCCGCTTCGCTTCGTCGCTCCGGATTCGAATCGGATTCGATGCTGGCCGTCGGATTGAACGGTGGACGGTCGCGATCTCGCCACGTCTCTCCAAATCCCGCTTCTTTCGCCTCGCTCGCGGATCCGCTTACGCTTGAATCCGCATCGCGTTCGTCGTCGTTGGCAGCCGTTCGATCTTCGATCAACGCTGGATATCGAGCCACGTCGCCCGCCTTTTCTCTTCGTCACTGGCCGTTCGATGCGGGCGAGGGAGCGTAGATGGCAGCCACGTGGCCCTCCGGATTCAATCCCGCTGCTCACATGTTGCGTTGATGGGGGCCGTTGGATCGCGATCCAACGGCGGAAAAGTCGCCACGTTGCCCCTGTATTTTATCTCAGCGGGATTGATCATCGCCGTCGGATGCGGCGGGACTGAGTGGATACGCACCACGTGGCAGCACTCGATTGGTCAGCCGACCGTATATTCGTATTTTTTGTGTATTTCCCCAATTAAATGGTATTCTGCATTCAAAAATTCATAGAAATTAGCACAGATCTCAAAAAAATACAAATAAATAGTCGTTGGAATCGTGAGATCAAGACGGTGCTAGGAAAAATATAAAAAGTGCAGAAATACTTCGTTAATTGCTGTTTTGTGCTCAAATTGAGTGTTTTCTCTAATAAATAATTGTGTAGAAAATACGGATATATTAGAGAACAATGTAGCATCTCATGAGCACAAAATAGGGCTAAATTGGGGGTTAAATATGTAATATTGAACCCGAATCAAGTGCCGAGCCTCGCGTAAGAGCCTTCATCCTTCGAGCCTTCAAACGATCGATCGACCGAACACGGACTCTAACTGCATTACGACCCATCAACCCAATACTGAACGTTTGACCCTCAGACTCGAAATGACGACCGAACGATCAACTGCACTGATGAAGCCACATGCCCAGCATCCTCGTATCTGACTTGTGCAGAGGCAGATAAGCCTTCATCCAGGCGCAGATGAGTTACCACTGCATAAGATAAGTTGAATCCAGGCGCAGGCGCAGATAAGTTGAATCCTTGTGGAGCGTGGCAGCTGAAGGAGCCCATCCCGCTGATGTCGTCCTTGTGGAGCGTGGCTCCTTACCGACCTAAGTCAGCGAGTGCAGGTCTGTCTTGCAGAGCCGTGCTAGCACCTTGGTCGGGCTGACCTCCCAAGCTGCTCTCGGACGGTCCCTCAGGACCGCATAGCTTTTAGATCCGGACTAGGTAGGTCCCCTTTGTCTGGTCTGGTTGGGCCCTGCTGCAATGGGCCACAGTCCAAAGTATCACTTACATAAGCAATGACCATTCAATCCCATGAGGCACCCATAGAATTCATGTGTTCAAACTGTCTTAATTGATCCTTTGTTCAGTCCTTTGTTAACTAAGGATTAATTAAGCAACTATTAATTAAGTGTCAATAAACCATTCTAAACGTAAACAACGGGCCGACCTCAAAGTTATACTCTAAATTCCAAGAACCCTGACCAGCTTTGCTTCGTTTTCCAAAAACAAATCTGAATAAATTTTCTGGTTCAACCCCCAACTTGAGCTTTCGTTTCTTTTTTAAAAGAATTGTTGCATTGATATTTTCGTATGAAAAATATTGAAACTGAACCCCTTCTTGAAAAAAAAATTGTAAAGTTCATAGTTTTTGAAAGGTTTTTTCAATGGTTTAGCCTTAAAAAGTAAAATATCAGCCATACCTAATCTAAAATAAAAAGAATTATTTGCCTCCAAATGAAAAGAAAAAAGAAATGTTGGATGATTGTGACCCTAGAAAATGATGGATACCTTATTATTATCATCATGTGGAATTTTCTAGGCTAAGGTTTATACATTGCCTTTGACTTGGCATATCATGCGTTTACTTTTTTTAAACTTGTGTTGTTAGCCTCTTTAGCTATACAAGTAATAAACTTTAATTTTCACAAAGCTACATTTACCTTTCACAGTTTTCCTCATAATACTATCTTTTAACTTCTTAAATTACAAAATATTATCAAAAATCAATTTATGTACGTAATCCAATTTGCTCATTTGACGCCGTTAACTGCAAAGGTAGTTTTGTAGAAAAACTGTGCAAGATGAAGGGAGTTTTGTTAAAATTATCCAAAACCAAACTTATATTTCAACTTTGTCGTTCTTTTTGTTCTTTTTGTTCTTTCCGATTTGGAACTAATTTGGATCGTAACATACCACTATGCTTCCGACAACCGCCGTCCACAGCAGCCAATTTTTGGGTGCACATTCTAAGTGGACCAGGCTTTTACCAGGTCGCCTCTTCCGCAAGGTGGGTTGTGGCATGGGTTTTGCTCTGATACAATTTGCTAGAGTCATCTCATACTAGGCCCCTAACACTAGGCTTACTAAGAACCTATCTCATACTAGACCCCCAACACTGGGCTCACATCCCAATTGTTACGTATTACTTAGCATCCAACTCAAAACAATTGGTATTAGGTAGAGAAACCATCTAATACTTAAACATTTCATTTTTATTTGTTCTTTCTGATGTGGGACTAAGTGGGATCATAACATAGTGTTGGTGGAGCAAATTGATAGAATTGAAATACAATGTATTGTTATGTATAATTTAAGAAGTTAAGTGCAGTATCATAAAGATAAGTTTGTGAAAATTAGCCAGTAATTAAATAAATAAGCTAACCAGTATAAGTAACCTACTTGTTGGTCATCAGACGGCAACTGTCATTGGTAATCAGTTGTCTTCATAAATTTAAAAAAAAGGCCTATATCTGTCACAATGAAGAGGGATGCACTGTGGAGAACAGAGAGGGATGCCCTAATGTAAGAAAGCACTCATGGAAAAAAAAGAACTACCCTGCAAGTGAAGTTAGTAAAATATACATTCATTTCCTTTTATATAACCATGCTATTTAGGAGGAAGTGAACTCATTCTATTCTTCTCAATCCCTCTATCTACTTTTGAGATTATATATTTTACATTTCAAATCATCAGAGGAGTCAAAGATGAGGCTCCCATCCTAGATTCGGCTCGCCACTGCTCTTACTGATTATGATGTGTAGATTACAGGACAAATAGATGAAAGATGAATCCAAACTGAAATTTAGTATGCCAACCTAAATAGTAAAGACATGAGAATTATAACAAACAACACATCACGACACATGGTCATTGGTAACGCAGTTCGGTGTGCACACCTACATCTGCGGGGCCCCCGCCCAGAAATTCAAATTACTCCACTCAAATAATGATAGTTACAATACAATTTGATACTAGGGGAAACAAACTCCCCCTCAATACAAACCGCAAAGGGTTGATCTCAATCAACCCCGTGGAATAATCTGCGCAAGCTCCCCTTGCATGCAAGATCCCCTTGCAATACTGACCAGGATCAACTCCCTTGATCCCCTACCTCTGTAGTCGTCAGCCTCCTCCCGGAGCTTCAAAGATCACTTTCACCGAAGCCGATCTCCACAAAAACATCAATAATTTCAAAACCAACTTCAACTTTAACATCGCTCTACAAAGGTGTTAAGTGGTTAGCCAACAATTCTTCAGATCAAATCACTAAGGATTTAACGAACAACCCAAGAGCAGCAAGGCGAGATAGATCAGATAAGAAAGAATCTTCAACAGTCGAAACTAATCCGAGCTCGAACAATATCTTTTACCAACCTACAACCCGCTTCAGCAAATGTAACAGAGAAAACCACCCGATCCAAACTGAAAGAGAAGATCTGAAACCATTTAACATGATAGCTCCTATCTTCAAATAAACAACGAGCCTTATCCTTAATCAACCGATAAAAACAAGTAGCAACCGAGAAAAGCACGGGAACAGATCTCAGACGATAGAACATCACGTTCAACATTTCATATGACATTATGTTCAACATTTCATAAGAACACTTGTCACATGTTTACAAATGTTGAACAATAAGTGCAACATTTCAAGTAACATTTTGTTCAACACTTCATAAGAATCAATTGTGCCACAAGAGACAAATAATAGACTTAACAATCTCCCCCTTTGGCTTTTAGTGGCACAATCAAAATGAATAGGATCTGAGACCACTATATATAGCACCAATAAGCACAATAAAACCGGCAAACGAGATAAGGACGAGAAATGTAGACGTACCAGACATTAAGAACACCAGAGATTACAGTACATCGGTTAGACCAAACAACACCCAAAAATTTCCCACATCCAAAAAATTGCTCCTTCCACAGAAGTTTCGGATCTACAGAAAAACACCATTCACATCACACCATTAAGTTCTCCCCTTTTGTGACACCAAAAGCCAAAAGTCATACCTTGTCAGGAGACACCTTAGCTTGAAGCTGAGCAATACGATCCTGGAGAAAATCCTTCTGAGCTTGAAGAAGAACCTGCTGACCTTCTAGCATATCAAGCTGATCATCGACTGATTTGACAGCCCTCTGAAACAGTAACAAGTCATGCAGTAGATCTTGCACAGAAGCTTTATGGGGAGAAGACTTTTTGGAGGCAGATTTAGATGCAGAGTGAGGAGAGGTAGATGAGGTCGGCATGGAGGACACAGGAGAGAGAATAGATAAATCGTCGATTTTGCCGGCAACGGACTTAGTCGTGAAACTGATTAAGTCACATGATACCGGAAGCTCCGAAGACTCAGGAACAACTCCTTGCGAAAACAGTATCATGAAAATGAGGGAAGCATGAGGCAGAGCAATATTGGGTGCGGATGACTCGGATAGAGAAAGGATGGAATCAAAAATAAGTCTGCCCAGATTGAAAGATTGCTTAGTCCCGGCAGCAAACAGTAGTTTGCACATAGCCTTGGTGACGATTGACATGTTGGAAGTCGGCAACCAATTCCGAGTGGCAATGCGATACAGCAAGAAGTACTTAGCAGTCAGTGCAGATGAAGGGAAGGAAAACGACTTCGGCCAACATGTATATTGTCCACCTGTGACCGTCTGGATGAAAAGATCATGATCTTCACCAACAGAAGCTCCATACAGAGGGAGGTTTTGATTGCACGGCCACTTGAGTAGCTTGTTGATGATAGCAGGAGAGAACGGAACAATCTTTCCCCGAATAAATGCCCTGAAACCCCATTCGGAAGCGGAATCTGCAGAGGACTTGAAGAGGTTACACTAGAATTCTCTGACCAGAACAGGATAAAATGTCTTAAAGCAGCTTGCTGCCTGGAGGAGATCAATGTCCTTGAGAAAGACAACAAAATGGGTCTGTTTAAAGGAGGAGACAGCTACATACTTTTCACCAAAAATGGATCGCTTAGAATATCCATCCCATCGAGACTGGCATGACTTGTCAAAGAATTGAAAGGATAAAGCCTTAGTAGCAGTTACAGTAGAAGGAGAGGAGGAACTAGGACCACCAGATTTCTTGGGAATCTTGGAAGGGGAAATCCTACACGGTCTGGAGGAAGCCTTGCGCTTGAGGGACCCAGATCTAGATCTGCGAGGATGGGAAACAAAGGGGTCCACACTGGGATCAGCATTCAACATAGGGTCTACACCTTGATTGCAAGCAGATGTTCCGACATTTGTTCCAACATCCGAAGAAAGTCCAACATTTTTACCCAGAGATGAGGTTTCCTCAGCAGGAGGAACACTCTCCTCAACCTGATCAGAGGAGAACATTTCAGGAACACTCTCCTCAATAGATGCATTTGTCTCTGAACCTGGTACAACACCATCCTTCTTGCTCTCAGGACACAAAGAACCACCAGTCTCATCCATACAGTGAGAAACATTAAGAGAAGCATCCTGAGGATCCAATACCCCAGCAACAGCTGAATTACTGCGACAATCAGCATTTTGATCAGACTTAGGAGCATCATGACAAGATGATCCTTCACCAGGATTCAGACCATTAGTACCATCATTAATGATGTCCCTACTAGCACCATCATCACTTCTATCAACGTCCAGTCCCTCATCACCATTCAAGAGATGCTCAGAGTCAGAATCGTCCAAAACTATGATATCTGAGATTTTTACAGAGGACACAAGTGGGTTCCAAGTCTTAAGCACAACCATATCATCAAAAGGAACACGCACACTAATAAGTTTTCCATCCACATCTTTAAGGAAGACAGAACCAAAACGCGTTTTTGACAAATCCAACCATGAAATATTCAATTTGCGATCTGTTCGGTGAAGGTACCAGAACCAATCCTCCACAGTGACCGGGTGAGGAAAGGATTCGTCTTCTTCAGCGGGGGACATTTGAGACTTAATCGGAGAGCAAGAATCAAGAACAATTGGGGGAAAAGGCACCACAGCTAAATTCGAACGAGAACCAGATTGCATGTAGTCAGACGACAACTGAGATGAGAAAGTAGATGAAATACCAGCGGGAGATGATCTAGAGGCGCGAGGAATAACTCCTTTCCGTTTGTAACGAAGGGATGAAGACGATCTGGGAACTTGCTGGGACGAAGCAGCATGACGGGCTGAATGACGAGGGTTTGAGGAGGGTTTCTCATTTCGAGCACGACCCATTTGCAAGAGATACAAGAAATCTTTTAACGAACAATCAAGAACAAAGAACCCTAGTTCCTCAGAACCGCTTCTCCCTTGAATCTTGAAATGAACAAATGAAATGATGATCTCAAGGAAAATCAAAATAGAGAAATAAATGCCGAGGGAAGAGAATATACCACCAGACAAAAATTACTATACGTACAAGAACCCCATTTAAAGTTGCAACATAATGTACAACAGTGTGTCCAACATTATGTGCAACAATAAGTCCAACATTAGATACGACACAGCCCAAGAGCTTGTCGTAACTCCTCGAACCTGCATGAATCCAAGGGTTTTGTAAAAATGTATGCCAACTGACTGGTAGTATCTATATATTCCATGACGAGAATCTTCTTTTCAACCAGCTCTCTTATGAAATGATGTCGAATGTCAATATGTTTGGTTCTTGAGTGTTGAACAGGATTCTTGAAAATGTTTATAGCACTCTGGTTGTCACACAGAATGGTCAAGACATCCTGATCAGTGCCATAATCAGTCAGCATTTGTTTCATCCACAAGAGTTGAGTACAACAGCTCCCTGCTGCGATATATTCTGCCTCAGCTGTTGACAACGAAATAGAATTCTGCTTTTTACTATACCAGGATACCAAGTTGTTTCTGACGTAAAAACACCCTCCTGTAGTACTCTTCCTATCATCAGCATTACCAGCCCAATCAGCATCACTATACCCTGATAAAAGAGTGTTGGTATCTTTGGAGTACCAAATGCCATAATCAACTGTCCCACTTATATACCTGATTATACGTTTAACCGCCGTGATATGAGATTCCTTAGGACAGGCTTGATAACGTGCACACACCCCAACACTGAAACTGATGTCACGTCTACTTGCTGTCAGATACAATAAGCTTCATATCATGCTCCTGTACAAAGTAACCTCCACTTGCTTTCCACCATCATCCTTCGTGAGTTTTTCAGTAGTACCCATAGGAGTGCGAGCTTGACGGGCCTTCTCAAGACCGAACCTTTTAACAAGGTTCTTAGCATACTTATTCTGAGATATAAACAAGCCATCGCTAGTGTGTTTAACTTGAAGGCCAAGAAACATATGTAACTCACCGACCATACTCATTTCGAACTCTCTTTGCATGAGATCAATGAATTCACGAACCAGCTGTGTCACGCCCCGCTTCCCTAAAATGGAGGCGAGACGTGAGAAGGTCCGCACGAGAGTGGAGCTGTGAAGCCCCAAACCCGATAAGCGTCAATAAAACATAAGCAGGTCCCTGTAACCACAAACGGAACAACAATAATAACACAAGGAGAGACAGAAATAAAATCTCATATCTCATAATTTGTCCAACATGAAAATTAAGTTCAACATCCAGAAAAGCCACCAGGCTAAAAGAAAGAGTCTAAAGGCCCAGAACAAGGCCAACAAAAGGAACAACGTAACAAAGTATAGGTGCCACGCACCGACAACTAAACAGCAATCTAAAAACAAAAGAGGAAAGCTCAACGAAGACACTAGAACTGGTCCCCAGTGTCCACGTACTCCTCGCCAAACACAGGCTCGGACTCGGCGTCAGCAAACACCTCGTCCTCAACAATGTACTCAGGCTCAGGGTCTAACATGTGTCACCCAAAAGAGTAAAGGGACACATGTCAGCAAGTCTAAAAGACTTGGGCAAGGAAACTGAAAGTAAGGCAAACTAACAACCTAACAGTTATAGTATGCATGGCATGGCAGTTATAACATGAGTGCACAAGCAAGACATGGTGAAACAATAAGTACAAGAGAACAATTTATCAGGACAAGTCAAGAGTAGCCAAGCTACTAACAATCTCAATCATTTCACTAGTCACGTTTCACGTTGTTTGTAGATGTTTACGCCTTACAGCTGAACGGTTTGACATTCACACTGATTGGCCGCTTAACACTACCCCAGAACCCAGATTTTACGCCTTACAACTGCAGTTGCTGATCGGGCAGACTCCCAGTTGAATGACCGCTTAACTCTTACCCCATCCCACACGTAAACAAGCCAGGGTCCCTGTACATGAGCCCAGTAAATGAGCCAGGGTTGCCCCGCATGGGAGCTTATTTTCTATATCATGAATCAGGAAGTATTTGGCGTAGGGGACACCTAGCCTTAATATCGAGCGTTGGGGTTAGCAACTCATTATGCTCGCTTCTGGTCACGAGCCAGGAAGTACAAGTATTGTAGCGTGTGCTACGCAATCACGGGAACATTTAAAGAATGCAATGACATGACAATTAATTCGCGTACCGGTAATTGAAATTAAACATGGCATGGTAGTTTTATGCAACATGATAAATGACGGGTCTAGCTTCGTTGTCAAGCTAGATCCTGAAATTGCGCCTAGGCGAGTATCATTTCGTCACCTAGTCTCTTTTACGCCTACAACAAGCAAATGGCCTAAGACATGGCCCAAAACCCTAAGTGGCAAGTTTCACTTGCCTAGCACCGAGGATGACGATCAACGAGGGTTCGTCTCACGGACGCTAATCTACGGGGAAGTCGCTGTTATGGAGAAACAATCATCAAAACAACATTCATTTCATTAGGGTTTCACAAAAACACAACGGGTCATGAAAACATTAAGAGATCGATTATTACCGTATCGGAAGCGGAAGAATGATGCCGAGCAAGCACAGCAACGGAAGAAACACTCCGGGGAACCTAGGGTTCAGATCTGGAATAGATGGGGAAAATCTGGAGAAATGTGGTTTTGGGGGATTTTGGGGGATTTGATGAAGGTTTGAGGAAGATGGGAGGTAGGATGTGTTAAGTGAGGGTTTGGATGATGGATTTTGGGCTTGGGATGAAGGAATAAGGGTTTGAGGTAGTAGGGGGCTCAATAGGGGAGAAATTAGGTTTAGAGTTGAAGAAGAAGAAGAAGAAAACGTTTGGGAGGGGTTTAAATAGGAAGTGATGGCGGCTGCCCAGAAATTAGGGTTTCGACACTGATTAGTCGGTCAAAGAAGGTTGGCTGACCGACTAGTTTAGCAACTAGTCGGTCGGTCGATTAGCTGTGACCGACTAACACCAAGCAGCAAAATATAGGGAAAAACCTGGGTAATGAATTAGTCGGTCAAAGAGCAACCACTGACCGACTAGTTTGGGAACTAGTCGGTCGGTTGACCAACACAGACCGACTAAGTCCAAACAGTAACTCCTGTACAAAAATAGGATTTAGATTTAGTCGGTCAAAGAACAACTACTGACCGACTAGTTTTGAATCTAGTCGGTCGATGAACGTTCTTAGACCGACTAAGAATGAATAGTACTTGGTGTCAAAAATGATTATAGAGCTAGTCGGTTAAAGAACGATTGCTGACCGACTAGTTTGCAACATAGTCGGTCGACAAATGTTCTTAGACCGACTAACGATAAACAGTAACTCCTGAACATTTAACAAAGCCCACTAGTCGGTTCAAGAAGGTTTTCCGACCGACTGGATCGTCATCTAGTCGGTCGGTGCCCCTTCTTACACCGGTTAATGTGCACCAAAAGTTCCGAAATGGAGCGCGAAGCTCCGGGATCGATTCCTAAGACCCCTAGGCTTGATCTAACAATAAGATATGACCGATATGAAGCCCGTCACAAATAACTCACTCCAAAATCGACGATCCACGGAAGAAGCTAGGAAAACGCGACGAAACGATCGAAAATGAAAGCTACGGAGACGAAAACCACACACACAAGGAGAAAATCCACCAAAACATATAATATAATATAATAAATCCAGATACATGAAAACCAGTCGTTACAAGCTGAGATGAAGTAGACCCAAAAACTATGTCATCAACATAGATCTGAGCAACTATGATAGCAGACCTGGTTCTCTGGACGACAACGTCTTGTCAGCTCCCCCTCGCTCATAACCCTTTTTAAGAAGATATCTGGTCAGTCTCTCATACCAAGCTCTAGGAGCTTGCTTGAGAACATAAAGAGCTTTCTTCAAACGATAAACATGGTCAGGCAAGAATGGATCTTCAAACCCATTCGGCTGTTCAACATATACCTCCTCATTTAAAATCTCATTTAAAAAGGCACTTTTCACGTCCATCTGATGAAGCTTAAAATTGAAACTACATGCCATGGCGAGAAGTAACCTAATAGATTCCAAGCGGGCCACAGGAGCAAAAGTCTCGTCAAAATCAATTCCCTCGATCTGAGTATATCCCTGAGCTACCAGTCGAGCTTTGTTACGTGTGACGTTTCCTTTTTCATCTATTTTGTTTTTGAAAATCCACTTAGTTCCAATAACATTAATCCTTTTTGGTCTCTCAACAAGACTCCAGACGTCGTTGCGCTGAAATTGATTCAGCTCCTCTTGCATCGCCATCACCCAGAAGACATCAAGTAATGCTTCTTTAACATTCTTGGGTTCAAGATTGGATAAAAAACACGTATAACCAGCAAGATCTCGATAATTTACCTGACTAGTGCCTCTGGTGCGAAGACCATCTTCAACATTCCCAATGACAAGTTCAGGGGGATGATTTCGAATAACTTTTGTAATTGATCGCTTCACAATGTAACCCAAAAAGAGCGACCGTGTAGTTTTACCGCAAGCGCACGGTGTAGCGGCGAGCGGGTTATCGAACACAGGGAGGACGAATGATGGTGCCTTCTCCAGACAACCTGGCTATAAGAACAGAAAGAGGGAATTTGCCTTTTGGCGATCCTGTCACAATCGTCAGACAAAGTATGGATGAATAAAATCAAATAAAGGACGCCTAGGGAGTGGAGAATCCCCGCTACTCACCGTACTTCGTCAATGTGATTCATTGGTATTGCAATTGCTAGGGTAGAATTTCGGATGAACTAGTTGCAACTGAATGTAAAACCTAGCTCACGCTCTCGCGCTGTTGCCGGTCTATAGCTAACCTAGGTTTGGGTCCAATCTCTTGCAAACCCTAGCCTAGGCAAGCTAGCATTAGGATCAACATCATCGTTCAATCGCGCCCCGAGCCCACTCTCGTACAAACTCGGGCCGCGACCTAGGTTGGGATAGTTCCTACCCGTCCAATCTCTTGCAAACGAGTATCGGTGTGGAATTGCAACCGAGAACCCTAGTATCGGTCCAATCTCTTGCAAACCGATACTACGGAAACTCAATTTCAACCCAATTCGGATTTCTAGGGTTTCCTATCGAATTGGGATCCAATCCCTTGCAAATCCCAATCGATATGAACACCTAGCTAGCCGTAGTAAATCGATCCCAAACTAACCCTAATAGCAATTCTAGCAATATTTCTACCAAATCATCACAAATCGGAAATTGGGCTCGTAGGGTTCATCCCCACGCCCCAAGACGTGTGGACTACTCACAATTCATAGCACAAATACAAAAATAGTCAATGGAAATAACAATAGAATTCATCACAATATTCAAATAAGCAATAAAAATAAGATTTTTAATGGAGAGTGAGACAAACCAATAGAGTTCTCCAAGAATCCAACAAAAATAAACTTTTCTCTCCTCTCCAATCAAAAGAATCAAAAGCTAAAAAGTTTAATCTAAAAAGCTGCAAAAAGTAAAGAAAAAGCTCTCTAACCTAGGTCAAAAACTGGGGTTAAATACCCCCCAAAATCGTCCAAAAAACTGTGACCAAAATGCCCCTGCGCAGCCTGAAAATCGCAATTTACGCTACAGGCAGCGCGGCTCACTCGGCCGAGTGACAAAAGTCGCTCGGCCGAGTAAGAAACCCTGAGAAATTCCAGTAAGTCTGGGTCTTCGGGGGTCTTCATTTCGGGGGTCGCTCGGCCGAGTGAGTTGTCGTCACTCGGCCGATGGCTTCTATTCACTCGGGCGGTCGGTAATTTCCACTCGGCCGAGTGGGTCTTCTGAAGCCCAGGCAGACAAAAAATAGTAAGTTGGCTCTTTTTGATGGGCGTCGTCTGAGTGCCACTCGGGCGGACGGGGGTCTCGTCACTCGGCCGATGTGGCTTCCGATGCTCGGCCGAGTGCACACATGAAGCGTGTCCGATCTGGTCGGCCGAGCGGTGTCTCGCTGGTCGGCCGAGTGACTCCTTCACTCGGCCGAGTGAGACACCAAAAATGCCCATTCAGCTTGTTTTTGCCTCCTCGTCGCTCCTACGACGTTCTTTCTTCTTTCGCTCCTCTCCATTGGCAAAATACCCCTCGGGGAGGTCGTCGGTGACACTTTGGAGTAGGTGTATCTCGGGATCACTCCAAATCGCTCCAAATCTCCTGAAATACGACAAAAACAACAAATCGTGAAAAGTATCGCAATATCGTTGATATATCGTGAAAAACATGATTTGAGCGATCTAAATGGCATGCAAACATGCGGGAAAAAAGTGTAAAATATGGAGTGATCAAAATCCCCCAAGATTACCTCTTACTCGTCCTCGAGGAAGATAAGTAAAAGGCGAACCCGGTGGATTTCGAAAACGAAAACGACGGAAAAAATGAAAAACGAAAAACGAAGAAGAAAGAAGAAAGCGAAAAGGGAAGCTGCTAGATCATTTTTCTCAGGACGTGGGTTTTGCTTACTCATATAGCATGCACCGAATGTGAAACACATGTCAAAGAATTTTATTTCGATATCATAGTGTAATGGTGCAAATAGAAATAGAAAACCCAAGAATATTGTTATAGCATGAAAAACGGAATGATTCTAAAATTAACATTGTCTGAATCATTTAAAGTGGTATACAATACCGCAGATCACACACTTTTCAATTGGATGCTTTCTATGAGGAGTATAAGAATATCACGCAACAGAATAGAAAGAAGAGAAAAGCATGGATTTCATGAAATGAGTGCTAGGCATAGATTTCTGGACTTCGTAAAGCTAAAAATAATCTCACCGAGTATAGAATATTACTTAGCCTAGGTTGTCGTGCAACGTCAAGTAGTCACTCTCTCACACATCACTGGATTCTCTCCCCCAAGCTTATCTATAAGCGTGGTGGCATAAAAACAATATTTACATCCCCATTTTTATGAAGCTCCAAAAGTAATAATAATAAGAACAAAAGAGGGAAAGAAAGAGAGAACATGAGATGTGATCTTTTATTGAGGTTCTTTTCTCTTTTCTTTTCTTTTTCTTTTCTTTTTCTCTTTTTTTTTTGAATTCATATATACACAATCATCCCAATCAAAGAGAAGTAAGGATATACAAGAATTTTTCTTTTTCTTTCTTTGGGAAATTTGGAGCTAGGAATTAATAGCGGGGGAAATGCCATATATTAGAATCGCTAAGGGGAGATTCACCAATGATTTTAAAATAGAGAATTGATGTTCAAGATATGTGGAGAAAGAAATAAATATGTCTCTCAGTTCACTCTATAAGACGTGCACGACAACTTCAGCAGGGTAATCTAATCTACTCAGTTTCGATCACAAAAAAGCAAAACTAATCCAGATTTATCATAGCTAAACTCATTCAATCATCCTGAAGTGAAGTGTACAAATCATGCATATAGAAGTGATATAGGAAAAGAAAACGGTACTCCCGATATAAGCATTCAATGCGTGAATCTTGGTGTGTTTTCTGCGATAGCATACATATGAATATTCAGACTCAGCTAATAATAAAATTTCATCCATTTTCATGCAGAAAAAGTGTGGGCTACTATCTCTAAATGCAAGGCAAATCACAGCATATGATATCAGAAATAAAATCTAAGACATGACAAATATAGCATGCATATATAGAGAAAGCTAACGTCACGTAATCATCATCACAGAAAAGTCATCTCTAGCATGAGATGACTAAGAAATAAAGATAAAGGAAAAATGAAACTAATTACAATGCATCACACAAAGAAAATAAGAAAAACGTGATACATGGTAAAAAAAAGAAAAAGTGGTGAAAATGAGTGCAAAAGTGGAGAATGGCGTGAAAAAAAAACTAAAAAATAAAGGTGGCAAATCGGAAAGAACGTGAGAACTCACTCCCCCAAGCTAAAGTGCATAGTGTCCTCAATGTGCGAAGTGTGGCACACCGAGAGACGTGTAAAGTGAGGGGTAGGTGAGGATGCATGCATGATAAAAAAGGAAAATAAAATAAAATAAATGAAAAATATGATGCGGACATGATGCATGCAGATATTGGAGTGAAATAGATATAATAGTGTGACACCAAAAACTCTCCCTCTCTCCCAAAAAGGATATATAAATGTATGATCAAAATGTGGACCCAAAAATAGTGAGGGGAGGTGGGGTGGGCAAAAATCATCAGGACCCAGCAGAGACGGGCAGCACGACGGCAAAAAAGATCAATGGCATCAAGGGTGCCTAAGAAGGTGGGGCTGCGCCGTCTCCGTCCTGAGGCGGAGGAGGTGGTGGTGGTGGTGGTGGCTGGGGAACAGACTGCTGAGTGGGTGTGGGTGTGAGTACGGAAGCAGGCTGGGTGTGGGTAGGGGTGGGGGTGGGTACCTGCTGGGTGGGTGTGGGTGTGGGTACGCGAGGGAGCCGGTCGAGAATCTGCGTGAGGCAATAGTGAATGCCTGGGAGAAGGTCGAAACGGCTGGCCATGGTGGTGATGGTGGTAGACATGGTCCTGAGGTCACCTCTGAGGGCACTCACCGCCCCCTCGAGAGCACGAATGCTCAGAAGTACAGTGTCGGGGGGAGGTGGTGCAGAGGGACGCACCTGTCGGTGCTGTGCAGGACGAGGCTGGCGTACTCGGGTGGCGTAGGTGATGGGCTCAACAGGCATGTGGAGGTAGGGTGCTGTGCTCGCAGGTGTGGGCCTAGCCTAAGGGCGAGGCTGGGCCGCAGGCAGGCGGGAAGTGGAAGCAACAGCAGCGGAAGTGGAGTATAAAAGTGGCGACGAGGCGGCCAGAGAGGTCGGTGACACAGAAGTGAAGACAGACGTCACGACACTCTCAGAAAGTACGGCTGCGGTGGGGACAGAAGTGAAAACCGCTGGGGAGGAAGCGTGGGGTCCGAAAGGCGAAATCCCAGCGGAGATCATACTAGCCATGGTCTCCACGACCGCAGCAAAAGAGGTCTCTCCACTCTCAACAAAGGTCGGTGGGCGCTCGGGAAGTGCAGAGCAAAGGGGCTCAACGGACAGAGGGCCAGCAGGAGTGGTGGGAGTGGTGGTGAGCGTGGAGGTAGTGGGGGTGGTCTCAGCGAGTGTACTCCCAACACCGGCAGAAGTGTGGACAGAGGTGTCGGGAGCAGTAGAAATATCAGGCTGCTGAGGGGCCACGGGGTCAGCGGGTGCAGCGGGGTCAGCGGGTGCAGCGTGGGTAGCGTGGGTCTGCTCAGCCTCCTCGGCCTCGAGCACGTAGGCGGCGGGGATCAGGAGATCCATCGCCGGGAGCCAGTCCACCTGTGCTGGTGCTATCTGTATGCGAGCTGGGCTCAGAAGAATCATGTAATCAGCACCGAATGGACCGTGCAGCCAGACCCAGTGTCGCTGACCGTGCGGACGAAGCATCTTCATCCGGGCCATGACATCTATGGATAGGGAAGTGGGGCCCGGAGAACGACGCAAATCGGCTGGTAGGTCCTCGCCGGTCATCAAGGTGAGCAGTGTGATCAGACCACCGCAGCATATCGGTGAGCGAGCGCCCACCGATACGATGATGCGGTCCAAGAAATAGCTCGCGATATCAATCACGACGGCGGGGACCAACTCGTCACTGTCCCTAGCTAGAACTCTGGGATGCGTCATCGCATAGAGCATATAAAGCTCTGGCGTGGACATCGTCCCAGGCTCATACCTCGCCAAAAAGGTAGTCGCCATAAGGCGCTGAGCTATGCGGAGGCAGGGATGGACGATGGCCGAGGCCTTGGCCCTACTAGGGTCAAAGGCAGCAGGTAGACCCGTGATCCGGGCCCAGAAGGCGCCGGAATCGAACGAAGGTGGGGGAATGTGAGTGGGGGCGTAACCACGGTCGGCCCCGGGGACATCAGGCCACGAAAAGAATGCTCTCATCATACCGAGAGTGACCTGGCACTCCCGGTCCATGAACCTAAACGAGCATCCCTCGTCGGTCCGGGCGATAGAACTAAGGACCTCAAGTGTCGGATGGAGAAACGTGTCCGCCGACACCTGGAAGAAATCTCGCCAGCCCACGTTGTCATACAACGTGAGCATCCCCTCGAGTACCCCCAGGCGTCCTAGGTCTGCAAGGTGTGCGAACCTGGAGGGTACGATCGAGCGCTGGGAAATGCGCTCAAAGACGACATGGTGTGCGTCGTCCCGGAACGTAATCCCCAGCGGCCCGACAAGTGGAGCCGGTGGTGGTGGATGTGGGACGGCAGGGAGTGGCTGTGCGGGGTGTGCGGGCTCTGCAGGCTGTGCGGGGTGTGCGGGGCCTGCAGGCTGTGCTGGGTGAACGGGGTGTGGTGGAGTAGGCGGAGGAGAGTCCTCCACCTCGTGGGAGGGGCCGGCATCATCCGACCGCTTCCGCTTGGCGGAAGCTCTCCTCGACCGCGGCCGTGTCCGGGGCGGCATATGGCCCCCGGGTGCTCACCAAATACGTGAAAAACGCGGCGTGCGTAAAATAAAGGAAAGAGTATACCGCGACACGCCGCGAGAGCAAAGTAATGGAAGCGTGCGAAGACGACGCCTCCACGTAGCCCAAAACATCCCCGGAAGCTCCCCTGGGCTCCCCTAAGCTCCCCAATATAACCTGCGCATCAAACGAAGAGATTAGCGTGTAATATTCAAAACGTATGGGGGGTTAGGGGTATAATAGATAGAAATTGAATTTAATTTGGGTTTGGGGTTCGTTAGACACATGGATCATCGAAAAATACACAAAAGAGGAGAAATAGGTGAAAAATCGGGTTACCGGAGCTCGACCGGCGAGGTGACCGCCGGCGGCGACTCGGGCGAGGGGCGGCGGCGTTCGGCCGGAGGTGGGTGGCCGAGCGCCGGCGCATGGTCGGGCGAGCGAGGGTGGGAGATCGCAATGCTGGGGAATCGCGGCTCGGGCTCGGGTGCTGGAGAGAAACGACGCTTCGTATTTCGCGCCCGAGCCCGCCGTGCTTAAATAGGGAAAGTTACGACTCGGCCGAGTGACTAAGTCGCTCGGCCGAGTGAACTCAACGGAAAAATTTTGAAAAATTCTTCCCCGCTCATGACTCGACCGAGTGGCATTGCCATCCTCGGCCGAGTGAAATAAGTCCATTCGGCCGAGTGGCTCAAGCTACTCGGCAAGACTCGCCCTAGGAGCGTATCAGTTTTACTCGGCCGAGTGAATATATATACTCGACCGAGTAGCAATTATACTGAAATCAAGAAAAGAAACAGAGAGTTGGGTACAACAGACTTCCCACGTTCGTGAGCCGCTCGGGCGGACGAACTTAAGTGCTCGGCCGAGTGACTAGTATACTCGGCTGAGTGAACCTTGTTTTCTGCTGTTTGGCTTCGTTTGGGCTCTAAACTCTGTTTTTCTTCCTCCAGTCGATTTCATCTTCCTCCTAAGCATCGAGCGCCTTCCTGGAGCGCTCATCGTCGCCTTGTTCATCCTCCTAATGATAGGTACTCGTTCTCCTCTCATGTCAAAGAAAAACAGGACCCGTTATCACGAAATTTTTGGGCGAACGACTCAAAACACTAATAATTTCTAAAACAAAAATAAAGAAAATGTAAAAATAAAGCGATAACCGTCGGGTTGCCTCCCGACAAGCGCTCGTTTAAGGTCGTGAGCTCGACCCCCTTTGATTTTCAATTAATGCGGGATATTGGGTGCATATGAGATGCACCCGTCAAATTTTCCGGGGAGAACGCTTGGATTCGGAAGTTGCGACGGCGTGTGTAACGGCCTGTATTTTTCCAATACTTTCAAATTAAGTATTTAAAGAAAATTCAATTTTAATTGTATTTTATAATGGTTTGTTAGGAGTCTTAAACTGATTTCAAAAATTTCCTATAAAAATATTTTTGAGTACCGGACTAGTTATGGAGTATTTTAGTAAAATCGGATTTCGTCAAATACCTCTGAAAGATCTGATAAAAATTCATTTTTCGGATATTGCAGTTTTGGGTCAATGAATTTATTTTCTATTCAAACGTCTTCAGAACGTTTTCAAACTTCTGCAGTAGCATCCTATGATCATTTGGGGCTTTCCACATTAATTTCGTAATTTTCTGATATCGTTTCAATAGGGAACCCGCAAACCCGCTTTCTAAATGTTTTGGCCAAAATCTAGTATTTCCGTAGCTCAAACCCTGGAACGGTCTTCGTATTCGTGATCCTCGCGACGATACGATCCCGTGGGTATGTTTTCGTAATTTTTCAGACACGTTTACTAGTAGGGGCATTTTCGTAATTTTCATTTTGTATTTTGCTAATTGGGGTTTACCTATCCTTAATCACCTTAATCTTAATTAATAAATCACCCTAACCTAATTACCCCACCTAATCTAACCCATAACTACCCCACCCACTCTCTCTCTCAGCTAACCCACGCATCCCCCAACTACCCTATTTCATTAACCCTATATATTAAACCCCTCCCCCTCAGCTTGAATTTAACACACAGAGGAGCTCTCTCTCTCTCTCTCTCCCCTATTAGTTTCAAACCCAGGCAGCCCCACGTTTTTTCGTGCGCTCTCCCTCTCCTCTCCCGATCACGCTCCCCTCCCACCGCCGGCAAGGCGGCCGCCACTCCGACTAGCAGCCCACGGTTCCGCTCTCCACCACCGCCTCCCTCATCGCCTCTCAGTTGCCGCCATCGAGCTCCGGCGAAGTGCGAAGCCCCACAACCACCTCCAACGTTCACGCCACCGCGACGATGAACTCCGAGCGCAACCTCCGCCACCGGAGCCTCGCCCCGCCACCATGAACGCCTCACCGAAGTGCCGACTTCAACTGTCGCCGTGCTCCGACCCGAAGCGACCGCCGTCGACTTCGAACGCCTCCAGTTGCAAGGCCAGCCTGCCCCTCGCTCAGTCGACAGCTCCGACCACCTCCGATCGCCTTCGACCTCCCTCCCTGCTCTCGATCCACCCCCGCCTCCGCTGCTACTCGCCGACGTCGAACGAAGCTCTCCGACGTCGACAAAGGCCAAACGACGAGTCGTCGCCTCCGAGCTCCTCGCCCCCGCATGCTCCGCCGTAGACGCCTTCCCGCCGCCTTCCCGCCGCCACTTGACGTCGACGCCGCCGCCACGAGGTCGCCGCCCTCCTCCGCTCCGAGCTGCCACCACCCGCTGTCGCCCTCCCTCTCTCTCCCCGCATGCAAGAACGAAGCGACGGTAAACCTCGATGGCAATTCCGTAATTACGGAGATTATTTCGTATTTTCGTTTTTAAATTAATTAATAAATAGGTTTTATGGTTTAAAATCCATAAGTAATTATATAGGCCCCAGAAAAATGTGAGACTAGCTCCAGAAAATCAGAAATGACATTCTGGACCCAATGGCGCTAGTTTCATCTCAATCCGATGTTTAGTTTTTCCATAATTAATTTTTAACCCTAAAAGATAAATACCTGATTTTCGTTCAAAAATCCGTATCTTCTTATTTTCACGTAAACTAATACTTGAGAAAAATATATGTGATAATACTCTTTGAGACGGTCATTTTGACACCTCATTTGCAACTTTCCGATGTGGATTACATCCGGAATAAATTGTGGAATAAATACGTCACTAATTGAAAAATAGTTTTTAAATTGTTTTTGATCTTTTAAAAATCCTAAAAATTACTATAAGCCTCAGAAAAATATTTCCTCCTGCAGTAAAATTATTTTCACCATATATAGTCTATGTAAAATTTTAGAATCGTTTTCGACACCGTTTCAACCAGTTTTAAAAATCAAAACGATCAGATTATTTGAATAGAAAATAGGGTGCGCTTTAACCAAGTGTTTCTTGTGTTTGCAGGTACCAATCTTCGTGCACCAGCTCTTCTAGCTCCAACCTCGTCTTGCCACGACGAGCTCGATAAAGTAAGTCACGACATATTCTAACTTTAGAAAACTAGTCTACTGTGCTTGCATGAACTTGTGACACTTCACTTATAGCCTCAGAACGGCTATTCAAGTTAAACCAAACTAGAGAACTAAAATGAAAGTAATCTACCAAAGATTACTTTGCCAACTTTCAACTTTGGTGTTTGTAGCACACAACTACCAACTTGGGTAAATTGTGTGCTAGCCACACTACTACGTGCTCAAATCACAGAAGTAACAGCTTTTGGTGTTGGACTTGTCTTTATCCTACTTGCTGGTTTTCAATGAGGAAGTCAACCAGTTAACCTGGTGTGACTAACATGCGGAACATCGTGTGGAATATCATGTGTGGAACATCCTGTGGAACAATCTTGTATAGAACTTGTAATTGACACGTCACCGGGGTTTTGGGGTAACTCACAGTTACGAGAGTACGGGAGTGACTAGAGTTCGATCTACATGTCAAGCTGCCTGTGTTTCGGCCTCCTGTCTAGCTGCATGTGTTTCGGCAAACCATCCTGCTGCCTGGGTACCGGCATTCATCTGGGTAGCACCCAGGCAAGAGACGAACTGAACGGTCACATATTGTACTCTCCTACTTGAGTCACGTAGTTCTAGTGTAACTTGCACAGTTTCTTTCTTTACAGTACTTGCACTTTACTTTCCTTACCAGTACAGTTACCATGCTGGCCTCACTTTACTTGCCAGTATAGTCACCTTTACTTTACGCATTCCATGCACGTTACTTTCTACACTTGTACAGACACTGCACCGTACTTTACTTTACTTTCACTTTAGTCTGCTTCTACGTAGTTACCTTTGTCATACTTGTACAGTACCTCTCTTTCTTTATTTAGAATTGTTGTGACTTACCTACGGTTCCATCTCCGTGGCACCGCAGACGACGTACATATGGAGGCAGATGCTCTTGAGTTAATAGCGCCAGACTTCGACCATGAGACCGCAGCTTCCAGAGCTATTTTCAGTTGTGTACTTTTCTTCTGCCTTGTATATCTGTTGGGACATCTTGTACGGTTCGGATTGTAATAATTGGACACTATTTGGGTATCTTTGTACATCTCTGCATCGTGGCTATTTTGATTTCACTGGTTAACTGCAGAACCTGCGCAATTATCAAATAAGTAACGGGCCCCCGAGAGCGGGTCGTTACAAGTTTGGTGGCCCTACACAAGTCCTCGCTAACTACCTCGTGAACATTATAGCAAGATCAGGATGTATAATGTAAAATACTCAGATTGAACCTCGAGTACATGATGTCTCGAGTGTTCATCTGTATTGGATATACGGGTGAAGTGTCCTTATTACCATCTTCATTAGGTCCTCCTTGATCCTCATCACTTCCTTTGAACTCTTAACCTTTGCTTAGGATTTCGTGTTCCATTCTTGGTTATACCCTCCCTAGTAACCTCTTTTGCTAGCAGTTATCGTGATTTTTCATCCTTTGAACTATCTACCCACTTCATCACCTTCCTTCAGTTGATGATGGCACACATTAAATGATAAGCTTCATTCAATGGACCATGATACCGGTCAATGTGCTTGGCTAAAGTCTGTTGGATCAACCTGGCTAGACTGGGCATAAGTGATCCTGGCTTAGTCACTTCCCTGGCCGTGTCCGCTGGACCGCAAGGACGTGAATCATGATTATGTAACTGTAGGGGAATTGGCGGTCCCTTAGGGCACAAAAACTCTAGTCCCGTCCTAAGTCGGACGGAACATAGACAGGAAAAACAAATAGCAGCGGAAGAAAAACTATGTTAATCTAATTAACATGCAGTTAAAACATTTTTAACTTAGCCCTAAGGTCCAAGACCCTATGCCAAGATCTATGCCGACTTGGGATGGGTCTGACCATCCCAAGAAGGATCTAGCCTACTGCGATTAAACTAAACTAATGCTAAAAATACTTTAACCACATACCCGGAATCTCAGCCCTGGAGCAGGCGAGATGTTCCGCGCCGTCTTCCGAGCTGCTCCCGTCCCACGCCGAGCCGCTCCTTGAACCGCTCCCCGAACCGCTCCTCGAACCGCTCCGCATCCCGAGGCGATCAATCCCCGTGCCGCCGAGCCAACCACGCGCCGAAGAAAGTTTCACGCGAGTGAAACCTCCGCCAAGATTTCAGATCCAGAATCCGAACTCCTTTGTGGCTTTGCTAGAGCCCGCAGGAGTAAGGCAGAAATTTAGGGAGAAGAGAAATATTTATTTAAGCTTAGATCCGAGCGTGCTCCAACATTTACGAGAGCCGCTCAGATCTAGAGCTTGGGACGAGTTTTGAGAAAGGGGGGAGACCCCTATTTATATAGGCGGCGGACTCTCCCCTTTTCTCAAAATCCGATGTGGGACTAATTATTTGGGTTTGTTAAAATCAAGTTAGTTTGCACTTCACAAAGTGCAAACTTCCGTGAATTTTAACTCACTCACCGTTGAGCTTCAGGATCGATACAACCTATCAATACGACAAGCGTTCAACGGTGAACGCATAGGAAAAAACCGTTCGTCAATCGGAGGTCGTTTGACCCTCCAATTGAGTGTTCAAACATCAGCCAAGAACCCTACCAAAGCACAACCCAGCCGTCGCAAAAGCACGCAGCCCTAGGGCTGCGTGCAGCCTGCAGTGCGCCAGGCGCGTGCAGCGCACGCGCCTCGAGGCGCGTGCGCTGCACGCGCCTGCCTGGGCGCGTGCGGCGCACGCGCCCAGCGGGCGCACAGGCGCCCGCGCCCGCTGGTAAGCGGGCGCGGGTCGGCGCCCGCTTCTGGCGGGCGCCCGCGCCCGCTGGAGCGGGCGCGGGCCTGCGCCCGTTCTCCAGCGGGCGCCCGCTGCGGCTGAAGCGGGCGCGGGCCTGCGCCCGCTCCTAGCGGGCGCCCGCGCCTTTTTCTAAGCTGGGTTCAGCCCACTAAGTTGGGCTGACCCATTTAGGCTTCTTCTGGCTGTTTTGGCTCTAACTTGAGCATCTGGCGTCCGATTTGGACGCCGTTTGAACCTGGGTCTAGACCGGGACATTCCCGTCTTACCCGTGAACTTTTCCTTGCGTTTATATTATTAAATATTGTATTAAACAATTTAATACACATTTAATCGCTTTTGCATCATATGCAAAGTAGTCCCTATCTAAGCTTAAATTACCATATTGCATCAAATGCAATTATCTCTTCTTTTGCATCAAATGCAAATATTCTCCCTAACTATTTTCTACCTATTACTAGACGAAGCGTTGCACTCTGTGTGAGACCCTACAGCCTGACCCTTACAACAGGTTGGGCTCGAAGCCCTATACGGCAGTGACCACGAGCAGTGGTTGCCGTCCCTGCTTCAGGAATCATCATTATGTGGTTGACTCATTGACATGAGTATTGTCGGGACCACCTGACTGTTTCCGTGATGAATTCCGCAGTTATAGTCTCTTCGTCTTAATTATGTCGTGTAGATCAAGTCTGGGGTACGGTCAAACTGTCAACCCCAATAACTTGACTCCGGTTAGTTTCTATCGATCTTTAGTCAACTAATGTTGGACTTCTTCCAACATACTCTGCGCAGAGTTTTTACTAAAGACCGAACTAACTCTACGACACTAACTCCCATTGACCGGGAGAGACGAATCCTCTCTTGGTCATTACTCGCCTCGTACGTTTCAAGTGACACCCAATCAAAAGACCTTTCGACAGGCCTTGCCTCGAAGCTAGGTCAGTTGATCTAAGTGGCACCGTTCACGCACAGGTTTGTCAAAATGACCTCAAGTCAAAAGACCAACTATCCTATCATCACTCAGAGTTATCACTGACAGATTGGTCAATATAACCATATGATAACTCTAGTGGATCGTTCAGTGAACTCATTCTAATGAGCACCTGTGTCTCGTCTTCGACTTCGCCAAGTCAAGCGATCATGAGATCATCGCCACCGCTAAACGGTGAAGACTAAGACACAATGGTCTATCCGATGTTTCGATATCCTTGTCTCGGAACATCTACGACCACGAACCATTTTAGACTTATGCTACAGACGGTCAAACGTTTCTCCATGATCGAGATACTCATCTCGATACCCGTTTGACCTTGCATAAAGTCTCAGGACTTTACCTAAGTTGATATCTAATGTTGACTACATTACAATATGACTTAGATAAATTATTACCAAACAGCTTACTGTTATTTCGAACAAGATGTTTGTGCTATTCACACAGGAATAAATGGCCTTGAGGGCACCATATTCCTACATCTCCCACTTGCACTCAGGCCCATTTATCTCGATATCTAATATCGTTTTTACACATAAGTTTTCCTGACTTCATGTGATAGAGCCTTCGTGAGTGGATCTGCCAAAACCGTCTACACTATAGACTTAAGGGGTTTTTATGTTTATGTTAGACCAACCATTTGAATCTCATTCAAATAATTCATTTGGTCTATCGGAATCTATAATATTTTATTTCCCTGGATCTTATCCAGTTCATCGTACCTTACGATAATAATTTTAAATTAGTTACTGGTCATTTCAAATGGTTCATATCCATTTCTGATAAAGTATCAAACTCTTTGATTACTTAATCAAAATATATGTTCCATCTCTTTGATGTCTCGCATGTAATTTACACGCTCCCACTGACCTTGAAAACTATCTGGCTAATTCATATAAGTTGGTTCGTCTAAATCATATTTAGAAAAACGAACTTATAAGTGAATGCTCCAATTTTCATGGTCAACTTGAGCGTTTACATCGAGCTTTGGTCCGAGTAGATCTGTACACATCTGTTGGGGAAACCGGTTTCATCATAATCCGTTTTAAAGAAATTAGGATGAAAACCGTTCTCGTCCAACATTATTGTACTTCACTATTTTCTTTTCTGCACCAATCTTTCAACTTAAAGATTTACTTGCAGAAAGTGAGGAAACATTTTCCTTGGGCACGTAAACTAAATTCTCAAATTTATTTACGCACACGGACCTGCATCAAGTTTTAAATCGGAGTTACTACTCCGAATTTCATCCTAGAAGTTGACTAAGTCATCATCAGTTATGATGTCTAACTCGACAATCCGTCTCACGAGATTCGAGTAATAATACAACTTCCTTACGATTGATTTTATTGAATATATTATTGATAATGTTCTCATAGAACTTTATCAAAACCTAGGCATTACTATCTGGGACTTAACCCAGAGGGAGGACTTAACTCAGAGTCACTTACAATGGATCACACTAAATCTAATTAAGTGTGATTCATACCTTTTAACACACCGATGTGTTAACAGACTTGATCTGAGAGAAAATCACATTTTCTTTTAATTACACAAGATTTTATGTAGCTAAGTATTTGACCATTCGATCTAATCGAATCAGTTTAAATACTTTAGTCATTTCGTTCTTTATTTTATCAGACTTGTGTTTCATCAAGAACACGTGTCTTAATAAAATATACGAATAACTTATTTTGGTTAATCTAGACTCGGGTACATCAGTATGTACAAGACTGAGTTCGACAACTCATTCTCCCACTGTCTCACAGATGGGTTTCGGCCATTGTATCTAAGAGGCTAAGACTCACAAGTGTCCGTAGACTTCATAATACGAGAGGTCAGACCCCTCTTTATGTGACTTGTGAAGCTTAATCTCTTGATACGGCCTAGTCTAATTTTACCATATAAGTTTGCTACTATCTTGTGTATTTATATATTAACATTTAATATATATATAGTTATTTACAAATTACTTAACACAAAACATTACTTCAGAAGCAATGTGACGACATTCGTCAAAATGTGTTAAACGTCTTTTGTATAACAACTTATTCCGAAATGTGACATCAAAATATGTCACGTTTTCATTTCCTCCTACTTATGCCTTTACTAATGATAAATTAAACTAACTTTCTCAATTGACTTTCCGAAGTGCCTTCTTCCCTTTTCTAAATCACATTTAGATATCAACATAAATAAATAGCTATGCAAGCAACTTATGTATCCAAACGCTTGAGCTTTGCAATCTTGAGTGTAGCTCAAGAAGTTGCTTGTCTCAAGATCCGGTTGGGATACATAGTCTTGCATCGCTCATGCACTCGTATTCGACTCAAACGGTTTAATCGAATTCTCGAACTTTGCGGATCAAAATTGTTTGTCCATACAACCTTGAGGGTAGCTCGACAAGTTGTAGGGAGAAACATACTTTGAATGTCCTATATGTTCAAGCTGCCTCATATAGAGACGAGTGACATGTAGCTTTAATTTATTTGTTGGACCCAGAACTTAATGAAATCATATTTCTTAAGTCTGTTCTTTAGAAGGTCATTTAATGTCAACGAGAATATAGTTTAATTACATCAATTAGAATTTAACTTGATATTCAATTAATCAACTTTTGACCAATTAACTTATTAAAATATTATATTTTAATTCCTACGGTAAACATAGTCTTGCCCTAGTTTTAGCATATGTTCAATATTAAATATAGGTAGATTGGCTTTTATCTATCTATATCCTCCCACTATTTTTACGAACGTTTTAAAGCTTAATAACGAACGATTTAATCGAATTAAAATTAATGGGTAAGAGTTCCAATCACCTTGAGTCTAAACAACCTTGAGTGTAGCTCAACAAGTTGATTGACTCTGCGATCGGAAGATGACTCTTCATCGATCATATCGGATATGACTCTCTTAATCGGTTTTTGCCCCTAGCCATTCGTGATCATGAGTGTGCTCATCCAAATCACAATGTCTAGTCTAGTCGGACCCTTGTTTTCATGTCTAGCCTGACTTGCCCCTCAGCTCGGTGTATGCACGACACGTCGGTTTGGGTCAGGTCTTAGACTTACATCAAGTCAGACTACATCGTTGACTTAACTTACGCCGGCGCTCGGGGTACGAGACGACGGTTAGGGTTAGTCAAGATTTCATCTTATGTATTTAAGAAGTTGGTTTCTACAAGGTTGCCATGTCACAGCTTGAGTGTATCTCAACAACTATAACACGGGCCCTATAGTTGCTAACCCCTAAAACAAGGAGGGCTACGGCTAATCTTGAAAAAGATCATTAACGTATTTGACTTAGATATAGTCCAGGGTGTCATACAATCATGATTCGCGACATTGCGGTCCAGCGGAACTCAGCCAGGGAATTGACTAAGCCAGGATCACTACCCCTTGGACTAGCAAGGGTTGACCCAGAACTCTTAGCCAAGCACATTGACTGGATCATGGTCCATTGAATGAAGCTTGTCATTTTTGTATGTATGCCATAGACTAAACAGCTTTTATTAACAACTAATTAATCCTATCAACTAGTTGAATCCTTAAATTCAAAATTTTTAGGATTTGTTTAATAACTTTTATTAAGTCCTTATCAACTATAAGGTTCACGTGCTACCCTAATCGTTATTAGGATTTTAATAAATTTTATTAACAACGCTAGAAGCGAAGTCCTTTAATGAAAATTAATTATAACAATTAGAATTTAAAAATCATTTAAAGGACTACCCTAATCAGGAATTAGGTCTTAATATTGTTGTTAATGATTTATTAAAACATAGCATGTCATTAAAATTTAAGTAATAAATTTTAATCATTTTTAATGGCTAACCTAAAGGGTTGTCTTGTGTTATCAAATAAGGGACAAGATAAACAAGCCATTAAAATAAAGCTACACTAATTTATCGCATAAAGATAGTGCACAACTATTTAACATTTAAATATACTAAGTTTATCGCATAAACAATTTTTGCATGCAAACATAAATTTAACAATTAAATTTAAAATATGATTTTGAAATTATTTTATTTTTATCTCATAAAAACTTAATTTTAAAATCATAAATTTGCATGCTACTTAAAAAAAATTTATCGCATAAAAATTTTAATCTTTAAAATCAGTTTTAAAATTATCTCATAAAATTAAAACATCATTTTAAAAACTTTCAAGCTTAAAAATTTATCAAATAAAAATTTTAGGCAATTTAAACTTATCGCATAAATTTTAAAAGATTTAAAATTGGTTTTAAAAATTATCACATAAATTTTAAAATGTCATTTTAAAAAATTTCCATGTTCAAATTTTATCAAAAAGATTTTTTGAACATCTAAAACATTTTTAAAATATTATCTCATAACTTTAAAAACTTTTGAAAGTATTTAAAAGCATTAACACGTTTAATCAAATCGCAGTACCTAGATCGACTACGCAAACCTAGGCTCCGATACCACTGTATGGGAATTGGCGGTCCCTTAGGGCACAAAAACTCTAGTCCCGTCCTAAGTCGGACGGAACATAGACAGGAAAAACAAATAGCAGCGGAAGAAAAACTAGTTAATCTAAATTAACATGCAGTTAAAACATTTTTAACTTAGCCCTAAGGTCCAAGACCCTATGCCAAGATCTATGCCGACTTGGGATGGGTCTGACCATCCCAAGAAGGATCTAGCCTACTGCGATTAAACTAAACTAATGCTAATAAAATACTTTAACCACATACCCGGAATCTCAGCCCTGGAGCAGGCGAGATGTTCCGCGCCGTCTTCCGAGCTGCTCCCGTCCCACGCCGAGCCGCTCCTTGAACCGCTCCCCGAACCGCTCCTCGAACCGCTCCGCATCCCGAGGCGATCAATCCCCGTGCCGCCGAGCCAACCACGCGCCGAAGAAAGTTTCACGCGAGTGAAACCTCCGCCAAGATTTCAGATCCAGAATCCGAACTCCTTTGTGGCTTTGCTAGAGCCCGCAGGAGTAAGGCAGAAATTTAGGGAGAAGAGAAATATTTATTTAAGCTTAGATCCGAGCGTGCTCCAACATTTACGAGAGCCGCTCAGATCTAGAGCTTGGGACGAGTTTTGAGAAAGGGGGGAGACCCCTATTTATATAGGCGGCGGACTCTCCCCTTTTCTCAAAATCCGATGTGGGACTAATTATTTGGGTTTGTTAAAATCAAGTTAGTTTGCACTTCACAAAGTGCAAACTTCCGTGAATTTTAACTCACTCACCGTTGAGCTTCAGGATCGATACAACCTATCAATACGACAAGCGTTCAACGGTGAACGCATAGGAAAAAACCGTTCGTCAATCGGAGGTCGTTTGACCCTCCAATTGAGTGTTCAAACATCAGCCAAGAACCCTACCAAAGCACAACCCAGCCGTCGCAAAAGCACGCAGCCCTAGGGCTGCGTGCAGCCTGCAGTGCGCCAGGCGCGTGCAGCGCACGCGCCTCGAGGCGCGTGCGCTGCACGCGCCTGCCTGGGCGCGTGCGACGCACGCGCCCAGCGCCTCAGCGCTGGGCGCGTGCGGCGCACGCGCCCAGCGGGCGCACAGGCGCCCGCGCCCGCTGGTAAGCGGGCGCGGGTCGGCGCCCGCTTCTGGCGGGCGCGGGCCTGCGCCCGTTCTCCAGCGGGCGCCCGCTGCGGCTGAAGCGGGCGCGGGCCTGCGCCCGCTCCTAGCGGGCGCCCGCGCCTTTTTCTAAGCTGGGTTCAGCCCACTAAGTTGGGCTGACCCATTTAGGCTTCTTCTGGCTGTTTTGGCTCTAACTTGAGCATCTGGCGTCCGATTTGGACGCCGTTTGAACCTGGGTCTAGACCGGGACATTCCCGTCTTACCCGTGAACTTTTCCTTGCGTTTATATTATTAAATATTGTATTAAACAATTTAATACACATTTAATCGCTTTTGCATCATATGCAAAATAGTCCCTATCTAAGCTTAAATTACCATATTGCATCAAATGCAATTATCTCTTCTTTTGCATCAAATGCAAATATTCTCCCTAACTATTTTCTACCTATTACTAGACGAAGCGTTGCACTCTGTGTGAGACCCTACAGCCTGACCCTTACAACAGGTTGGGCTCGAAGCCCTATACGGCAGTGACCACGAGCAGTGGTTGCCGTCCCTGCTTCAGGAATCATCATTATGTGGTTGACTCATTGACATGAGTATTGTCGGGACCACCTGACTGTTTCCGTGATGAATTCCGCAGTTATAGTCTCTTCGTCTAAATTGTGTCGTGTAGATCAAGTCTGGGGTACGGTCAAACTGTCAACCCCAATAACTTGACTCCGGTTAGTTTCTATCGATCTTTAGTCAACTAATGTTGGACTTCTTCCAACATACTCTGCGCAGAGTTTTTACTAAAGACCGAACTAACTCTACGACACTAACTCCCATTGACCGGGAGAGACGAATCCTCTCTTGGTCATTACTCGCCTCGTACGTTTCAAGTGACACCCAATCAAAAGACCTTTCGACAGGCCTTGCCTCGAAGCTAGGTCAGTTGATCTAAGTGGCACCGTTCACGCACAGGTTTGTCAAAATGACCTCAAGTCAAAAGACCAACTATCCTATCATCACTCAGAGTTATCACTGACAGATTGGTCAATATAACCATATGATAACTCTAGTGGATCGTTCAGTGAACTCATTCTAATGAGCACCTGTGTCTCGTCTTCGATTTCGCCAAGTCAAGCGATCATGAGATCATCGCCACCGCTAAACGGTGAAGACTAAGACACAATGGTCTATCCGATGTTTCGATATCCTTGTCTCGAAACATCTACGACCACGAACCATTTTAGACTTATGCTACAGACGGTCAAACGTTTCTCCATGATCGAGATACTCATCTCGATACCCGTTTGACCTTGCATAAAGTCTCAGGACTTTACCTAAGTTGATATCTAATGTTGACTACATTACAATATGACTTAGATAAATTATTACCAAACAGCTTACTGTTATTTCGAACAAGATGTTTGTGCTATTCACACAGGAATAAATGGCCTCGAGGGCACCATATTCCTACAGTAACACCATCGATCTTCATCACTAGCACCCCTTTCTTTAGCTAGTGATGGCCTCCTGATTATTTTTCTTCTTCCTAAATCGCGTTTAGTTCGCTTGAACTCCAGCTATGTTTATTCTAAGGAGGGTAGCATTCGGTTTTCGATCACCAGAAGTTCGAGTTCGACAACGGAAGCGGATCGAAGGACGCTCAGAAGTATTGGAGGATGGTGCTAGAGATTTTGAGACGAGCCAAACATGACGTGTAAGTGTAGGCTGTTTGCGTCTTTTGAGCTAGTGTTTCTCTTCTAGCCCCTACTTCTATCTTGTACCCGTCTTTTTCTCTCCAAGGGTTTGACTTCCTTTCCCACCGACCACCTTCCTCCCCCCTCTTTATTTCGTTTGTCCGTTTCCCCCCTCGAGACCCGTGCCCGCCGAACCCTACCCTACCTAACCCCGACTTCGGTGCCCCCCTTTCTCTCTTTTTAACCCCCCTCCTTCCTCCCCAAGCCACCCCGTGGCTTCCCTCAGACATCACCCCCTCCTCCTCCCAGCCTCTCCCCCAAGCGAGCTCGATCGGACCCCGCATCGCCACTCCGATCCGCCAGCCTCACCCGAAGATCCGCCAGCTTCCGCTTCGCTCCATCCCGTAGGCCCTAGCTCCCCACCATGGATCGCCAGCCAGTCGGAGCCCTCGCCGCCGCAGATCGCCAGCCGCCGATGGCCCACCAACGACCTTGGGGTCTGTTGGGCTTAGCAGCAACCCTCGCCGCCACCCATGCTTTGGCCGTGTGGTCGGGATATTGGGAACCCGCCGCCATTGGTATCATTGGGAGCTCCTTTTTCTGGTTCTTCCCCCTTGAGCTGCCCAGCTTCGAGTGCTTCTTAGGGGTGCTCCTTAGTGCTTGTAGGATCCTGAGTTTTTGGTCGTTGAACTGCTTAGGGCTGATGGTGTTTACCGTAGATGTCGACCAGTGGTATTGGCAAGCAGTATCCTTAGGATTGGGTATTGGCATACTTTTGGTCTTAGGCGTTGAAGTTGGATGTCGGTCTTGTGCTCGGATTTGGGAGACGGCTAGGATGTTGGTTTCTTGTTGGATGTTATGGAGACTGCTGGGACAAGTGGTAGCGATGATCTTGACCCTCGAGAGTTGGCCTTATACTTGCCTGTATGTATTGATCTGGGTAATGGCTTGTAATCTGGTAGCATGGCAGATGAAGTCCTTTGTGTCTGGTTGGTTAAGTTGTAACCGTAAGGACGCACTAGGTTTATCCCTTACGTTTTTGTATGTTATGGCGATAATTTACATGATTGAGACCATGTAATCATCGTTTATATATTCTAGACGTTCTGTCCTTCTCTTTGGTGTGCTTGCTTCTGACTTGTCACCTTATGTCCCAAGTTCGATCAGATGTCATCATCATCCTCATTATCATTTCCGAGTAATGCCATTATTTTATGTTTTGCCTACTTGATAAATCTGAAGTAGCTATGGTGATAATATATATTGGTGACATCTCATATTTCTTATCACATTTCATGTTATTTACAACCTGATTTACAAAGATTATTATCTTTCTATCATTTATTTGCTTGAGCTTCTTTATAATATCAATTATTTTCAAAAGAGATTTTTAAATTCCGAGGACGGAATTATTTTTAAGGAGGGTAGAATGTAACGGCCTGTATTTTTCCAATACTTTCAAATTAAGTATTTAAAGAAAATTCAATTTTAATTGTATTTTATAATGGTTTGTTAGGAGTCTTAAACTGATTTCAAAAATTTCCTATAAAAATATTTTGGAGTGCCGGACTAGTTATGGAGTATTTTAGTAAAATCGGATTTCGTCAAATACCTCTGAAAGATCTGATAAAAATTCATTTTTCGGATATTGCAGTTTTGGGTCAATGAATTTATTTTCTATTCAAACGTCTTCAGAACGTTTTCAAACTTCTGCAGTAGCTAGGGCTGTTGACGAACAGAACGTTCGACGAACTACTCGTGAACAAGCTCGGTACATGTTCGTTTACGTTCGTTCGGGAAGCTTAATGAACAAGCTTGAACAGATTTTTAGAGCTCGGTTAGTAAACGAACAGAGCTTGAACATAACTATGTTCGTTTATTTATTTTCATGAACAAGCTCGCTAAGTGTTCGTGAACAAGCTCGTTAAGTGTTCATGAACAAGCTCGTTAAGTGTTCGTGAACAAGCTCGTTAAGTGATGTTTGTGAACAAGCTCGTTAAGTGTTCGTGAACAACCTCGTTAAGTGATGTTTGTGAATAAGTTCGTTAAGTGTTCGTGAACAAGGGCTTGAGTGAACTAAAATTAAAATTAAACACTCACCTCTTCAAATTGAATTAAACACATCCACCTCTTCAACTTCCCAGCTTCCCACTCCTAGACTCGCAGGCTCCCAGCTCTCTTTTGGTCCATTGCCATTGTTCGTTCGTTTGTTTGCAAATCTGTTCATGAACAAGATTGATTGTGTGTTCGTTAACACGTTCCCGAACATGTTCACAAACAAGCTCGATAAGTCTTGTTAATGAACAGAACGTTCGTTCGTTAAGCTCGGTTTACGTTCGTTTATGTTCATTTACGTTCGTTCGGTAAGCTTAACAAACAAGCTTGAACATGCTTTTAGAGCTCGGTTAGTAAACGAACAGAGCTTGAACATGGATTTTGTTCATGAACAAAACCAAGCACACTGTTCAAGCTCGTTCAAGCTCGTTCGTCAACAGCCCTAGCAGTAGCATCCTATGATCATTTGGGGCTTTCCACATTAATTTCGTAATTTTCTGATATCGTTTCAATAGGGAACCCGTAAACCCGCTTTCTAAATGTTTTGGCCAAAATCTAGTATTTCCGTAGCTCAAACCCTGGAACGGTCTTCGTATTCGTGATCCTCGCGACGATACGATCCCGTGGGTATGTTTTCGTAATTTTTCAGACACGTTTACTAGTAGGGGCATTTTCGTAATTTTCATTTTGTATTTTGCTAATTGGGGTTTACCTATCCTTAATCACCTTAATCTTAATTAATAAATCACCCTAACCTAATTACCCCACCTAATCTAACCCATAACTACCCCCACCCACTCTCTCTCTCAGCTAACCCACGCATCCCCCAACTACCCTATTTCATTAACCCTATATATTAAACCCCTCCCCCTCAGCTTGAATTTAACACACAGAGGAGCTCTCTCTCTCTCTCTCTCTCTCTCTCTCTCTCTCTCTCTCTCTCTCTCTCTCTCTCTCTCTCTCTCTCTCTCTCTCGTTAGTTTCAAACCCAGGCAGCCCCACGTTTTTTCGTGCGCTCTCCCTCTCCTCTCCCGATCACGCTCCCCTCCCACCGCCGGCAAGGCGGCCGCCGCTCCGACTAGCAGCCCACGGTTCCGCTCTCCACCACCGCCTCCCTCATCGCCTCTCAGTTGCCGCCATCGAGCTCCGGCGAAGTGCGAAGCCCCACAACCACCTCCAACGTTCACGCCACCGCGACGATGAACTCCGAGCGCAACCTCCGCCACCGGAGCCTCGCCCTGCCACCATGAACGCCTCACCGAAGTGCCGACTTCAACTGTCGTCGTGCTCCGACCCGAAGCGCCCGCCGTCGACTTCGAACGCCTCAAGTTGCAAGGCCAGCCTGCCCCTCGCTCAGTCGACAGCTCCGACCACCTCCGATCGCCTTCGACCTCCCTCCCTGCTCTCGATCCACCCCCGCCTCCGCTGCTACTCGCCGACGTCGAACGAAGCTCTCCGACGTCGACAAAGGCCAAACGACGAGTCGTCGCCTCCGAGCTCCTCGCCCCCGCATGCTCCGCCGTAGCCGCCTTCCCGCCGCCACTTGACGTCGACGCCGCCGCCACGAGGTCGCCGCCCTCCTCCGCTCCGAGCTGCCACCACCCGCTGTCGCCCTCCCTCTCTCTCCCCGCATGCAAGAACGAAGCGACGGTAAACCTCGATGGCAATTCCGTAATTACGGAGATTATTTCGTATTTTCGTTTTTAAATTAATTAATAAATAGGTTTTATGGTTTATAATCCATAAGTAATTATATAGGCCCCAGAAAAATGTGAAACTAGCTCCAGAAAATCAGAAATGACATTCTGGACCCAATGGCGCTAGTTTCATCTCAATCCGACGCTTAGTTTTTCCATAATTAATTTTTAACCCTAAAAGATAAATACCTGATTTTCGTTCAAAAATCCGTATCTTCTTATTTTCACGTAAACTAATACTTGAGAAAAATATATGTGATAATACTCTTTGAGACGGTCATTTTGACACCTCATTTGTAACTTTTCGATGTGGATTACATCCGGAATAAATTGTGGAATAAATACGTCACTAATTGAAAAATAGTTTTTAAATTGTTTTTGATCTTTTAAAAATCCTAAAAATTACTATAAGCCTCAGAAAAATATTTCCTCCTGCAGTAAAATTGTTTTCACCATATATAGTCTATGTAAAATTTTAGAATCGTTTTCGACACCGTTTCAACCAGTTTTAAAAATCAAAACGATCAGATTATTTGAATAGAAAATAGGGTGCGCTTTAACCAAGTGTTTCTTGTGTTTGCAGGTACCAATCTTCATGCACTAGCTCTTCTATCTCCAACCCCGTCTTGCCACGACGAGCTCGATAAAGTAAGTCACGACATATTCTAACTTTAGAAAACTAGTCTACTGTGCTTGCATGAACTTGTGACACTTCACTTATAGCCTCAGAACGGCTATTCAAGTTAAACCAAACTAGAGAACTAAAATGAAAGTAATCTACCAAAGATTACTTTGCCAACTTTCAACTTTGGTGGTTGTAGCACACAACTACCAACTTGGGTAAATTGTGTGCTAGCCACACTACTACGTGCTCAAAGCACGGAAGTAACAGCTTTTGGTGTTGGATTTGTCTTTATCCTACTTGCTGGTTTTCAATGAGGAAGTCAACCAGTTAACCTGGTGTGACTAACATGCGGAACATCGTGTGGAATATCATGTGTGGAACATCCTGTGGTACAATCCTGTATAGAACTTGTAATTGACACGTCACCGGGGTTTTGGGGTAACTCACAGTTGCGAGAGTACGGGAGTGACTAGAGTTCGATCTACATGTCAAGCTGCCTGTGTTTCAGCCTCCTGTCTAGCTGCATGTGTTTCGGTAAACCATCCTGCTGCCTGGGTACCAGCATTCGTCTGGGTAGCACCCAGGCAAGAGACGAACTGAACGGTCACATATTGTACTCTCCTACTTGAGTCACTTAGTTCTAGTGTAACTTGCACAGTTTCTTTCTTTACAGTACTTACACTTTACTTTCCTTACCAGTACAGTTACCATGCTGGCCTCACTTTACTTGCCAGTACAGTCACCTTTACTTTACGCATTCCATGCACGTTACTTTCTACACTTGTACAGACACTGCACCGTACTTTACTTTACTTTCACTTTAGTCTGCTTGTACGTAGTTACCTTTGTCATACTTGTACAGTACCTCTCTTTCTTTATTTAGAATTGTTGTGACTTACCTACGGTTCCATCTCCGTGGCACCGCAGACGACGTACATATGGAGGCAGATGCTCTTGAGTTAATAGCGCCAGACTTCGACCATGAGACCGCAGCTTCCAGAGCTATTTTCAGTTGTGTACTTTTCTTCTGTCTTGTATATCTGTTGGGACATCTTGTACGGTTCGGATTGTAATAATTGGACACTATTTGGGTATCTTTGTACATCTCTGCATCGTGGCTATTTTGATTTCACTGGTTAACTGCAGAACCTGCGCAATTATCAAATATGTAACGGGCCCCCGAGAGCGGGTCATTACAGCGTGTTCTCCCTCGGTGATCTCTCGTCTCGGGTAGTGTTGGGGGGTGGCTCCCTCAAGCTAGCGCTTGCTCCGGTCCTCGGCTTCACCGGTGACACCGATTTCCGTTTCGTCAGAGCTTTCTTCGGAGACTTCAATTTTGAGAGCTTGCAAAGCTCTCGAATCCTTGCGACATCAGCGTCGCCTTCATCAATTTCAGCGGAGAAGTCGGGGGAATCATTTATCTTCTCTTCTTGGCCCAAATCCGGCCCTTCCTCAAAATCTTCATTGAATAGAGCGCCGATGGAATGGGGGGTCGCTTCCTCAATAACCTCGTCAAGGAGGTCTATATAGTCCAGCTCCTCATGGTAAGGCGCGTGTTTCATTGCCTTGGGAATATGAAGCTCCACCTCGATGTTGCCGACATTCAATGTTAGGGTTCCTTCTCGTACGTCGACGATGACACCTGCGGTGGCGAGGAACGGGCGTCCAAGTATTAATGATGTATCTCCCTCCTCCTTGACATCCATGATCACGAAGTCGCACGGCAAACATATGCCCCCCGGGACTTGTAACGGGATATTCTCTGCAATCCCCACCGGCCTTGTGATCCGACCATCGGCTAGTTATATCCGCATGTCGGTAGGCTTCAATTCCGTGCCGGTGTTTAGCCTTTGGAACATAGAGAGAGGCATGAGGCTAACACTAGCCCCTAAGTCCACTAATGCCTTTTGAAGGGGGACGCCTCCTAAGGTGCAAGGAATTCGAAAACTCCCCGGGTCTTTGAACTTAGCGGGCTCCTTCTCTCTCTTGGTGAACCAAGTCCCCTCCTCAGCTAGCATTATTTTCTCCTTCCTCTTTCTCCCCGAAATCAAATCCTTTAAAAATTTTGCGTATGTCGGGATCTCAACGATAGCATCAAGAAAGGGAATATTGAGGCTTACCCCTCTCAAATATTCGAGAAACTTCGCTAGTCGCTTCTCCATCTTCGCTCTAGCAAGCCTCTGAGGGAATAGGACCGGTGGCATAAAACGCCTCTCCTCAAGCAATTGCTCCGCTCTAGACTTTTCTTTTTCTTGCGGCTCTTTCTCCGGCTCAACTTCAATGATAGGTTCACTTGGCTCTACTCTCTCCACCACGGGCTCCTCGGTAGGAATCATGACAGGAGTGGTGTCCTTCCCGCCTCTAGTTGTAACCGCAACCACGACATTGATGTGGCCGGTGGCGCCCCGTGGGTTTTGCTCGGGTTGAGCCGGCAATTGTTGAGTATTTCGATTGAGCAACGCCAATTGCTCCGAGATTTGGGCTACAACGGTTGTAAGAGAGTCTTGGCCCGCCTTCAAGGAAGCATTGATTTTCTTTTGCTCGACCATGAACTCCTCCACCTTAGCTTCAAATTCGGATCGGTGATGAGCTTGTGGGGGGTTTGGATTTCTCCACCCTTGATTGTATCCGGGCGGCCTATAGGGTCCAACTTGTTGCTTTGGTGGGAAATGTTGTTGTGGAGGCCCCCTCGGTGGATATTGTTGTTGTGGTGGCGGTCGAGCTTGTTGAGGTTGTTGTTGCGGCGGGTTCAATGCTCCATCATTGTTTGCATATGAGAAACCGGGATGGTTTCTAGTGACCGGATTGGCCCAATATCCTTGGTTCCCCGCGACATATTGAACTTGCTCCAAGGATCCCTCTCTTTGCTCTCCTCCCAAATACATAGCTTGAGATTGGTCTTGCCAATCACACATTTGATTCGTTGGTGCGGATGTGGAAGGGGTTCCTTGGGGCTCCGTGATATACTTCTCCAGTCTCTCCACTACCTTGTGGAGAGAATCAAACTTTTTTGTCAGCTCCGCTACGGCCTTCGCCTCATAGATGCTAGATGGCTTCAAGGAGGACGAAGAGTGTCCTCGCTCGTCGCCCCATTGTTGATTGTTTGAGGCCATCTCATCAATTAGGGCCGTAGCTTCATCGGGAGTCTTCGATAGGATCGCCCCATTTGCCGCGGCATCAATAATCTGCTTGGTCCCCGGTTGGAGACCATTGTAGAAGCTATGGACTAGCTCCCAATCTTCGATGCTATGGTGGGGGCATTGATACTGCAGATCTTTGAAACGCTCCCAAGCCTCATAGAGTGTCTCTTGAGGTCCTTGCTTGAAGGACATAAGAGCACTCCTAATCTTTACCGTCTTGGAGGGCGGATAGAACTTGTCAATGAACGCACTCGCCAACTCGTCCCATGTGGTAAAGACTCCCTCAGCTTGCATCCTCAACCAATAAAGTGCTTTGTCCTTTAATGTGAAGGGGAAGAGGCGCAGTCTGATGGCATCGATGGAGACCCCCGTCATCTGAAATGTGGCGCACTTCGACAAAAATAGCTGGATGTGGTAGTGGGGATTTTCATGGGCGTTCCCATGAAATGGATCCTGCTGCATCAGAACCACTAGTCCAGTCTTCAGCTCAAAATTCTTGTCAGCTGCCAACTCCGGCATGGCAATGGATGAGGTCGTAGAAGAGGTCTTAGGCCGAAGCCTATCGCGAATGGAAATGATCCTCGCCATTCTTGTCGCCAATTGTTCCGCAGTTTCCGGGTTGGTCATAAACCTCCCTTCCGGATCTTGTCTCCTCTCCGCTCTAATTCTCCGCAAAGTACGTTCGATCTCGGGATCAAATAATATAGCTTCAGGGTCCGCCGTTGATCTCGTGTACATGCAATGGGAAAATAGAGGTTCAAAGAAATGATTAGCACAGTGGAAGGGTTAAATAAAAAAATAAAGAAATAAAACAAAAAGAGGAAATAGCAAGGGTGATAAGATCAAACATTATCGCCTCCCCGGCAACGGCGCCAAAAACTTGATCGCTTCACAATGTAACCCAAAAAGAGCGACCGTGTAGTTTTACCGCAGCGCACGGTGTAGCGGCGAGCGGGTTATCGAACACAAGGAGGACGAATGATGGTGCCTTCTCCAGACAACCTGGCTATAAGAACAGAAAGAGGGAATTTGCCTTTTGGCGATCCTGTCACAATCGTCAGACAAAGTATGGATGTATAAAATCAAATAAAGGACGCCTAGGGAGTGGGGAATCCTCGCTACTCACCGTACTTCGTCAATGTGATTCATTGGTATTGCAATTGCTAGGGTAGAATTTCGGATGAACTAGTTGCAACTGAATGTAAAACCTAGCTCACGCTCTCGCGCTGTTGCCGGTCTATAGCTAACCTAGGTTTGGGTCCAATCTCTTGCAAACCCTAGCCTAGGCAAACTAGCATTAGGATCAACATCATCGTTCAATCGCGCCCCGAGCCCACTCTCGTGCAAACTCGGGCCGCGACCTAGGTTGGGATAGTTCCTACCCGTCCAATCTCTTGCAAACGAGTATCGGTGTGGAATTGCAACCGAGAACCCTGGTATCGATCCAATCTCTTGCAAACCGATACTACGGAAACTCAATTTCAACCCAATTCGGATTTCTAGGGTTTCCTATCGAATTGGGATCCAATCCCTTGCAAATCCCAATCGATATGAACACCTAGCTAGCCGTAGTAAATCGATCCCAAACTAACCCTAATAGCAATTCTAGCAATATTTCTACCAAATCATCACAAATCGGAAATTGGGCTCGTAGTGTTCATCCCCACGCCCCAAGACGTGTGGACTACTCACAATTCATAGCACAAATACAAAAATAGTCAATGGAAATAACAATAGAATTCATCACAATATTCAAATAAGCAATAAAAATAAGATTTTTAATGGAGAGTGAGACAAACCAATAGAGTTCTCCAAGAATCCAACAAAAATAAACTTTTCTCTCCTCTCCAATCAAAAGAATCAAAAGCTAAAAAGTTTAATCTAAAAAACTGCAAAAAGTAAAGAAAAAGCTCTCTAACCTAGGTCAAAAACTGGGGTTAAATACCCCCCAAAATCGTCCAAAAAACTGTGACCAAAATGCCCATGCGCAGCCTGAAAATCGCAATTTACGCTACAGGCAGCGCGGCTCACTCGACCGAGTGACAAAAGTCGCTCGGCCGAGTAAGAAACCCTGAGAAATTCCAGTAAGTCTGGGTCTTCGGGGGTCTTCACTTCGGGGGTCGCTCGGCCGAGTGAGTTGCAGTCACTCGGCCGATGGCTTCTATTCACTCGGGCGGTCGGTAATTTCCACTCGGCCGAGTGGGTCTTCTGAAGCTCAGGCAGACGAAAAACAGTAAGTTGGCTCTTTTTGATGGGCGTCGTCTGAGTGCCACTCGGGCGGACGGGGTCTCGTCACTCGGCCGATGTGGCTTCCGATGCTCGGCCGAGTGCACACATGAAGCGTGTCCGATCTGGTCGGCCGAGCGGTGTCTCGCTGGTCGGCCGAGTGACTCCTTCACTCGGCCGAGTGAGACACCAAAAATGCCCATTCAGCTTGTTTTTGCCTCCTCGTCGCTCCTACGACGTTCTTTCTTCTTCCGCTCCTCTCCATTGGCAAAATACCCCTCGGGGAGGTCGTCGGTGACACTCTGGAGTAGGTGTATCTTGGGATCACTCCAAATCGCTCCAAATCTCCTGAAATACGACAAAAACAACAAATCGTGAAAAGTATCGCAATATCGTCGATATATCGTGAAAAACATGATTTGAGCGATCTAAATGGCATGCAAACATGCGGGAAAAAAGTGTAAAATATGGAGTGATCAGTAATCCCATGCGAGGAGCGAGCTTCATCTAATTGAGATTCCTCAGCAGATGTAGTTTCCTGAGAAGTACCATTCTGACAGGTACTCTTAGATGTTGAATCAAATGTTATAACATTTTGTTCAACATTTTCATCTTCTTCATTAACCTCTTCTTGAGTTCCAGGCCCCTCATGAACAACAACCTCTCCCTGCTCGAAATCATCAACGACAACATTGATAGACTCCATCAAAACATCAGTGCGATGATTCAGCACCCTGAAGGCACGACTCGTAATAGAATATCCGAGGAATGTTCCTTTATCACTCTTTGCATCGAACTTTCCCTTAGAGGTTCTATCCTGCAAAATGTAACATTTGCTACCAAAAACATGAAAATAGGAGACATTAGGTTTTTTACCTTTCCATATCTCATAGGGAGTTTTCTCCGTTCTGGGTCTCAGATACACTCTATTTATAGTGTAGCAAGCAGTATTAATTGCTTCGGCCCACCATTTATTACTGACTTTCATGGCGCTCAACATCACGCGAGCCATCTCCTGTAGAGTGCAATTCTTTCTTTCAACAATTCCATTTTGTTGAAGAGTCTTAGGCGCAGAGAACTCATGTCGTATTCCATCTGCCTCACAGAAATCAGCAAACAGGTGATTTTCAAATTCCTTACCATGATCGCTGCGAATTCGCATAATTTTTCCAATAGTAACTCCTTTCTCTGTCTGAAGACAGGTGCAGAGTTTCTTGAAGGCATTGAAAGCATCAGACTTTTCTTTGAGAAAATCTACCCAAGTGAAACGAGAGAAGTCATCAACACAAACAAAAATGTACTTCTTACCTCCCATGCTGACCTCAGTCGTGGGTCCTATCAGATCCATGTGTAGTAGCTCCATATTCTTAGATGTGGTGATGGTCTGAAGTTGTTTATGACTAGTTCTCTTCTGTTTTCCCAGCTGGCAAGGTCCGCAAACTCCTTCTTTTTTCTTGGACAAAACAGGCATCCCACGAACAGATCCGACCCTGGTGATTTCAATCAAGGTTTTGTAGTTAACGTGACCAAGTTTTTGATGCCACTGTTCGGAGATTTCAATACTGGCGGTGAGGCAGCTGTTAGCTTCTTGAAGCAGATAGCAGTTGTCAGCTGAACGCTTCCCAGTAAGAACGTTCACTCCAGCTTTATTCAGTACAACACACTCATCCTTAGTGAACTGAACAAATAACCCTTGGTCGCATAGTTGACTTATACTAATCGGGTTAGCCTTTAGGTCTTGAACATGCATGACATCCTTCAGAGTAACAGATTCAGTCATCTTCAGCTCCCCCTTTCCAATGACTTTGCTTCTCTGGCCATCACCAAAGGTAACGTGTCCTTTGTTGCCAGTAGTGTACTCTGAAAGGAGACCTCGATTTCCTGTCATATGACGAGAACATCCGCTGTCGAAATACCACGTGTTTTCTGAGAAAGCGACCATGGAAGTGTTGGCAACTAGGCTGTGAACATTAGACTTCCTTACCCATCTCTTTTCGAACCTTTTCTCATGATGTCCTGTGTTTCTTCCTTCATGTTGATGTCTCATTCGTCTGAAGCACCTGTTCTCAGTGTGACCTTTGCATCGACAGTAATTACAGACCAATTGCCTGCGAATAGTACTCTTCTTGTGTCCATCCTTTTGACTCCCTTGCTTGAAATAACTGTTGTTGCTCTTACTCTTGATAGTTCGACCATGAACCTCCTTGGTGAACTGAAGATAACCTCCTCTATTGAACCCTACGCCCGTACGATCTCCGGATACTTTTCCCATGCTTAGAATGTCATCAAGCTTAGTCTTACCAGAGTTCCATTTGTTTAGAACACTCTCTGCCTTCTCAGCTCTCAGCAGTGTTCTCCTGAGTTGTCCCTCTAGATTTCTGAAATCAACCTTGATCTCTCCTAGTTGAGTTACAGCTTCTTCCCTTTCATCTTTTAGTCTAGTGTTTTCTTTCTTCAACGACTTGTTTATCTCACAGATCTTTATCCAATTTGCAAACATGATTTGATATGCAGATCGAATATCAACTTCGTCAACTTCTTCGTCCTCACCCGTATCAGAAGTAGATTCACTGTCCGATGTTGTATTGAATGTTATAACATTTTTCTTGACATTCTTACATTTTTCCTCCAACATGGTGTGAATTTTGCCCACACTAGGTCCAACATGGCTAGTAATGTCATCAATACATTGATCATTCATAATGGCCATAAAAGCAACATAATTGCTGACAATATCTTCTTCTCCAGTACATCCTTCGGACTCTTCATCACTCCAGGAACTTGCCAGAGATTTTCCTTTTTGTTTCTTGATGGTGTTTGCACATTCGGCTTGTATATGTCCAAACCCTTCACATTCTCTGCACTGAATTCCCTTGCCTCTATTCTTTGGTTCATACTTCTGTATAGAACGGTTGTTACCTCTTCCTGCAGGGGAGAAATTTGGACGAACTTCCTTGCTAGCATTTCTGAAGTTCTGACCTCTACTTCCTATTTTCCTCATCATTTTACTAAAGTTTTTGGTTAACAATGCTATGTCGTCTTCAAGATCAGTGGCATTCCCTTCATGCGAAACATCAGTAGTTTCCACCTTTAGAGCCACTCCTTTCTCCCTTTTATTTTGCTTCAAGTTCATCTCAAAAGTTTGAAAAGACCCCATCAATTCATCCAATCTCATATCAGATGTATTCCTAACTTCTTCAATGGCAGCAATTTTGGCTGAAAATTTTTCAGGTAGCGATCTTAAAGTTTTCTCCACTAATTTCTTTTGAGAGTACTTATTCCCCAATTGAAAAGCCTGATTAGCTATATCACGAAGTCTTCCATTGAATTCAGCCACAGATTCATCATCATTCATTCTAAGATTTTCAAACTGAGAAGCTAGAATTTGAAGTTTAGATGCTCTTACAGTGCTTGTCCCTTCATGTATGTTTTGAAGGATGTCACATGCTTCCTTCGCAACTTCGCAAGTAGAGATCAACTTGAACTGTTCTTCATCAACAGCAGTGAAAATAGCATTTACGGCCTTAGAATTTCCCAGAGCCGCTCGTTCTTCGTTGAGACTCCAGTCTTGGGCAGGCTTGAGAGATTCATGTCCTTTCTTGTCATCAACAGTAGGAGGAGTCCAGCCTTCGACAGTGGCCACCCAGGCTTTCTCGTCAAGCGATTTGATGAATGCGCGCATCCGAGATTTCCAATACGTATAATTAGTTCCAGTGAGCAACGGCGGCCGGGTCACAGAAGCTCCCTCCTTCGTGTTCATAGTTGACGTACTCAAACAGCAGAATCACACCCCCTTTGACAAACAAAGAATGTGGATGACCTGCTCTGATACCAATTGAAATTCAGTATGCCAACCTAAATAGTAAAGACATGAGAATTATAACAAACAACACATCACGACACATGGTCATTGGTAACGCAGTTCGGTGCGCACACATACATCTGCGGGGCCCCGCCCAGAAATTCAAATTACTCCACTCAAATAATGATAGTTACAATACAATTTGATACTAGGGGAAACAAACTCCCCCTCAATACAAACCGCAAAGGGTTGATCTCAATCAACCCTGTGGAGTAATTTGCGCAAGCTCCCCTTACGTGCAAGATCCCCTTGCAATACTGACCAAGATCAACTCCCTTGATCCCCTACCTCTGTAATCGTCAGCCTCTTCCCGGAGCTTCAAAGATCACTTTCACCGAAGCCGATCTCCACAAAAACATCAATAATTTCAAAACCAACTTCAACTTTAACATCGCTCTACAAAGTTGTTAAGTGGTTAGCCAACAATTCTTCAGATCAAATCACTAAGGATTTAACGAACAACCCAAAAGCAGCAAGGCGAGATAGATCAGATAAGAAAGAATCTTCAACAGTCGAAACTAATCCGAGCTCGAACAATATCTTTTACCAACCTACAACCTGCTTCAGCAAATGTAACAGAGAAAACCACCCGATCCAAACTGAAAGAGAAGATCTGAAACCATTTAACATGATAGCTCCTATGTTCAAATAAACAACGAGCCTTATCCTTAATCAGCCGATAAAAACAAGTAGCAACAGAGAAAAGCACGGGAACAGATCTCAGACGATAGAACAGCACGTTCAACATTTCACATGACATTATGTTCAACATTTCATAAGAACACTTGTCACATGTTTACAAATGTTGAACAATAAGTGCAACATTTCAAGTAACATTTTGTTCAACACTTCATAAGAATCAATTGTGCCACAAGAGACAAATAATAGACTTAACACAAACCATCTATGTTGATCTGCCAATCACATCATCAACTACGTTTCAAAAAGATAGATAGTAGAGATCACACAAGCTCATCTTCCACGCAAAAATAAGATTAAAACAGATGTGGTATCATGCTATTAACGTCCATGAACTCGACTTTCAGGTGGATTAGGTTAACATATAAAAAAAGGGTGAAGAAAGGGAAAGGAAAGAAAAACCATGAAAAATCGGTAGCTCAATTGTCATCCATGTATCAACTTTATTATACTTTATAACCGACCATTTTATAGTTTAATTTTAATGCCCAGTGAGATCATCATAAATTATATTTCTTAATCACCATATTCACGCATTAACAATGATCTAAAACCATTTGTTACGGGCACCTATGGTTGCTAATAACAAGTTAATAGCACTAATCACAGATTCGCTATTGCCTGCATGTAAGCTCTGTTCATCGCTGTGATCTGGTAATAAAGTTTGGAAATTAATACTTGTGATATAAGCCAGCTTCGTAATTGCCTTTGATACTGTCAACACATTATTCAGTGTTTGATGTTTGTTGGGTTGATGAATACTTGTAGCTGATAATATTTCAATTGTTTATGTCAATATTCTTTATTGGCATCCAAAATCCCCAACATGCCACAAAGTATTCCCACTGAGAGTTGATAATTACTGGCACAATATATAACAGTAGCCAATTGCACAACGCAAGCCTGGAACCTGCAGGCCATCAATATATCAACAAATGAAACTAGGAATAGTTTAAGAGGAAACCTGTTTTTTCTCCATCAACATGTTGATCTACTCATCGTCAACAACATGCAGGTGTTAATTGCAATAAAAGGCAACTGATATCATTGCAAGCTTCAGGCACAAGGGAGTCTCAAATCAGAGTAGGGGTAAGGTAAGCCATACCTGAAGAGGCCACCTCAAGCAAGGCGGAGAGCCAAATGCCTTGATGCTCTACTCTCACATTGCGCACTCCAATCGTCGACAAAACATACATGGTTCCCTCTCAACCAGGGGCATGGAGAGCAGTCACGTAGTCTTACCCCAACAAAAAATCACATTGTTCCCTTGCAATGCTGGAAAAAATGCATTAAAATACATCACTTCATTTGTTAATAGCATGAGCTCAGGGTGAAAACACAAATAGCCATGGAAACCTCGATGACACCACAAGAGTAAAGAAGGACGCAAACTTCTTCAGATGTTGCAACTTGTGATTTGATACAATTAACATAATGATACAAAGAAACAAGTACCCACCAGCAGCAATGTGGTTGGGCATGCTTACAAAGAAACAAACAAAGAGACGTCAATGACAATGACGCGCGGGTTGATAGCCACCAATCTTACTGCATATACATCGATTAGATCAGGGAAAGTTCATGTGCATTAAAATGCTTGGCATTCTGGTGAAACAAAACAAACTACAGAATATGTATATGATGTCGATCTCCCTCTTCTTCATTCTGCTACCATCCTCTACTGGGCGGAGACACTTGGACTCTCTTCGCCTGTCGTGCCTTCAGACTGTGAGAGCGCCTTCCTGGTGAGGGACTTGGGAATGTCAAGATCATCTTGGGCACAACGCTGTTCTGGGTGGCACAGGAGTGTGCAGAGGTGGCGGATAAGGACCCGGGTAGATGTCGGTGCACTCTCAAAGATATATCCCTCGTTCTCAGTTACTTGCTCCAGAGCATCGACCAGGCAATCATACACCCTCTGTGGGCAGTTCTCAGTGCTGGGCTTGTCGTGGAGATAGATGATATCCATGGTGAAGTTCTTCGTGTTCACAGGCCAGCTATGGTCAGGTGGAGTTGATGATCTACAGTAGATGAGTATCTGGAGTCGAAAGTGTTATTAAAGTTAGACATGGTTGCTTTGGAAAGACCAAAATCTTGGTAAGTGCTAATTGAGAAAATTGAAGCTGTCCTTAGTTGTCAAAATGGTCTATATCACCCGAGCCATTTGGCTTAGTGGGATTCGCCGTCCCTCCCTTGTGAGAGGTCGAGCGTTCGATTCCTGCTTTCCGATGTATCAAAAAACTGGTCTATATCAAATTAAGAGTAGTTGCAAATGAAATGTTAGTCCATTGCCTCTTACCTACAAAGAAAGAAAGAACAGAAGGAATATAGGAAAAAGAAAAAAAGAATAAACAAGCTCTGCCCAATCAAGTGTCATTGTTCCCCCCAAAGACATCACTGTTGGTGCACACTCTTGCACTATGCATTTGTACATATCCCACATCTCTTTAAACTTTGATAAGATTCCTTCTTGATGGCAATTCTTAGAAAATAGATCTCATACATCACATGGCGATTTGTAGAAAATAGATCTCATACATCACATGGCGATTTGTAGAAAATAGATCTCATACATCATTAGCGAACATGATCATATGCGTACTTGACTTCAATAAGCTAAAAACAATGACCCAGTTTCAGAAGCACAAAACGCACAAGTTGGTTTTTGACATGTCAAATCCAACAGCTATCAAACACTACCCAGGTTCTAAAGGCATCGGAAGCTTGCAAAATATGCTCATGCTATGCATAATCAAATTTCCTTCAGAGACACCACCATTAGTGCAGCCCTCTGTGATGTGGAACGGGGGATAAAGATGTGGAAGAATTAGCGGAAGAACTAATTAGAGATTTCTGTAGTACGATAAATTAGGTTTTAGGCCTCTCAACGTAGAAATCAAACGACCACCAACTTAAAAAACCTAGTGCATTAACAATTAGTGCATTGAATATTCATTCAGACCTCACACCAAGACATCTCCTCACCCACTCTCACACCACTCATACAAAAGACTTCAAACGTTGCAAACAAAGTTTACAAAGCTCATAATTCTATTCAGTCACTCATAATTGAAAAGTCAACAATAGACTGACATTTATCGGAGAAGAAACAAACGTTTATCTAGACTCAAACACTCAAACGTCTAATAGGACTCAAACTCCTAAATAAAAACAAGTTAAAAAGTCTTCCGTAAAAACTCAAAAGACCCTCAAAAAGAAATACAAAAAGACTCAAAGAAAAAATAATGACTATGGCCATAAAGTTAAAAGCAACTCAAACTCTAAAAGACTAATATGCATCCAATTGGGATTTTGTTAGGAACTAACAAAGATGGAATTTTTATTAGAAAACAATTAGCAAAATAGAAAGATAATTGAGCACAAAAGAGGTGTGCTCTCCTCCCAAGACGCCTAGAGGACGTCCGCAATCGTCTACCTATGGAATCACCAAATAACAATCATCAAATTAGCATAGGCATACAAGAGAGACTCCCCCCTATTTATAATAGAAACTAGGGCAATCCTAGGACTAGGGGATTAGGCAATCCTAGGACTAGGGGGACTCGGAGCCAAGAGGGGCTGCGGCCTGAGCCTGCGTGTGTAAACCCACAGGGGTGGCTGCGGCTGCGGATGGGCCAGAGGCCCATCAATACTCCCCCCCAAAGAGACACCTTGTCCTCAAGGTGGAAGTCTGGAAAGCGCGCCACCATATCATCCATGTCTTCCCACGTGCTGTCGTGCTCTGGTAAGCCCCTCCACTGCAGTAGTACTTGCCTCTCTCCTGTGTCACTCTGCCGAACCCCTTTTAGCAACTCGAGCTCCATCCTCACCTCCATATCCGCAGTAAGGGTCTCTGGTAATGTAGGGGAAGAGGTGTGGTTGCCAATGGCCTGGCGCAACTGTGAGACATGAAAGACTGTGTGAATGGTAGATCCTGGGGGTAGGCGCAATCTGTAGGCCACCGGTCCTATCCTCGCCGCGACCTCGAAAGGTCCAAAATACCTCGGCGCCAACTTTTCATTCCTCCTATGAGCCACCGACCTCTGCCTGTAGGGCTTAGCTTCAGATAGACCATATCACCGACCTCAAAGTGTACGTCTCGACGGTGTAAGTCTGCCCAAGCCTTCATCACCTGCTGAGCCCTCGCCAAGTGGAGCTTCAGCTCCTCTAGAATCAAGTCCCTCTCTGCCAGGTATTGCTCGACATCTGATACCGGAGTAGTCTCATGACCGTAATGAAGTAAGTGCGGAGGATCCATACCATACAAAATCCTGAAAGGTGTAGTCTGCGCCGCTATGTGATATGAAGTATTGTACCAGTATTCCGCCCACGGCAGCCAACGTGCCCACTCCTTAGGATTCTCCGAGATGAAGCATCGTAGGTAAGTCTCCACACTCCTATTGACCACCTCCGTTTGACCGTCAGTCTGGGGATGATAAGCTGTGCTCCGCTTCAAGGCCGTCCCCTGTAGTCTAAAAAGCTCCTGCCAAAACTTGCTCTGGAATACCTTGTCTCTATCCGAGACTATGGACTTCGGCGGGCCATGCAAACGAATGACCTCTCTCAAAAAAATCTCTGCCACAGAAACGGCGCTGTAAGGATGCTTAAGCTGGACAAAATGTGCATATTTGCTGAGGCGGTCTACCACAACAAAAATGACGTATCCACCCGACTTTGGCAATCCGTCGATGAAGTCCATAGAGAGGTCCTCCCAAACTCTGTCTGGTAAGGACAGCGGCTGTAGTAGTCCCCCTGGGGTCATAGCCTGATACTTGTGACGCTGGCACACGTCACACTCCGCCACCATCTTGGCCACCACCTTCTTCAGCCCCTTCCAATAAACCTCCCTTGATAGCCGCTGATAGGTCTTGAGAACTCCAGAATGTCCTCCTATAGCACTGCCGTGAAATTCCCTGAAGATGGCCGGTATAAAAGTAGAAGTCCTCAGTATCACCAACCGCCCCCAATACAGTAACCGCCCATCCTGCAAAGAATATCTCGGGTACTCAGTCGACCCCTGTAAAAAGGCCTCTCGTATAGCCGCCAACTCCGGGTCCTGCTCTACCTCCTGCTGCAGTGAGCCTCAATCCTCGAGTATAGATACTGTAAGTGTCGCTAACTCTGCATCCTCCTCCCGCCGGGATAGCGCATCAGCTGCCTTGTTCTCCACTCCCGGGCGGTACTCTATCTCGAACCTGTACCCCATCAGCTTTCGCAGCCATTTTTGATGCTCCTCTGCTACCATGCGCTGCTCTAATAGGTACTTCAGGCCCCGTTGATCCGTGCGAACTATTAAGCTCAGTCCCAACAAATATGGTCTCCACTTCTGTATGGACAACACTATCGCCATCAGCTCCCTCTCATAGACCGACCGCAACCGTGCCCTCGTGGTCAACACCTGGCTGTAGTAAGCTATAGGTCGCTGCTCCTGCATCAGTACTGCTCCTAACCCATGTCCGGATGCGTCTGCCTCTACTACGAAGGGTCTGGTGAAGTCGGACAACGCCAATACTGGCACAGTGGTCATTGCCCTTTTCAGGGCCTCAAAAGCTGTCGTCGCCTCCTCCCCCTAGTGGAACTGATCCTTTTTTAATAACTCCGTCAATGGCCAGGCAATCGTCCCATATCCCTCCACGAATCGGCGGTAGTAACCTGTAAGCCCCAAGAAGCCCCGTAGTCATCTGAGAGTAGTAGGGCGTGGCCAGTCCAACATGGCCGCTATCTTAGCTCTATCGGCGGCTACCCCTCCTGCTGACACCACGTGCCCCAAATACTCCACCTGCGGCTGCCCGAAGAGACACTTCTTCCTGTTCAAATAAAGCTGATGGTACTGCAGCTCCTAAAAAACCACCTGCAGGTGATCCAAATGCTCCTCCAGAGAACGGCTGTACACCAAGATATCGTCGAAAAAGACCAGAACAAATCACCTGAGAAAGGGACGGAATACCTTATTCATGAGAGCCTGAAAGGTGGCCGGGGCGTTGGTCAACCCAAAAGGCATGACCAGGAACTCGTAGTGGCCCTCATGCGTCCTGAAGGCCGTCTTGGACACATCCTCCCGTCGCGTCCTTATCTGGTGATAGCCTGACTTAAGATCTAGCTTGCTGAACCAGGCTGCTCCGTGTAACTCGTCCAAGATCTCGTCGATCACAGGGATAGGGAACTTATCAGGGACTGTCTCTTGTTCAGCGCCCTGTAGTCCACGCAGAACCGTCAACTACCATCCTTCTTCTTCACCAATAATACCGGGCTAGAGAACGGGCTCACACTCGGCTGGATCACCCCTGCCTGCACCATCTCTGAAACCATCCTCTCAATCTCATCCTTCTGATGCTGAGGGTATCGGTAGGGCCGACGCTAATGGAGGAGACACCCTCTCGTAGAACTATGGCGTGCTCGTGTTCCCGTGGTGGTGGAAGGCCCCGAGGCTCCTGGAAGATCTCCTCAAACTGGTCCATCAGCTGCTGAACCTCTCCTGGGATGGGCTGCTCTATACTGGCCTCTGCGCCTCCCTCGCCTGTCAAAGAGTACAGCTCTACTAGGTATCCGCCTCCCTCTATCTGGATGGTCCTGAACATGGTCTTCAAAGAGACCAAAACTCTGCAGAGGCTAGGGTCTCCCTGGAGTATCACTGCTCGTCCCGCCTCCCGAAACTCCATCCGTAGCAGCTTCCAATTTATGGTCATCTCACCTAAGGTCTGTAGCGATGTCATGCCGAGGATGACGTCTGTGCTCCCCAGGTCTATGGGTAAAAAGTCTGCAATGATCTGTATCCCCTGCATGGTTAGCACCAATCCCCTGCAAACTCCGTGGCTGCTCTCCTTCTTCACCGTCCCCATCATCACACTAAAGCAGCCGCAGTCTGTCAGCTGAAGTCCAAGCCGTGTCACCACCCTCCTGGAAATGAAATTGTGGGTAGCCCCACTATCAATCAGCACAGCCACCTCCTGGTCGCCGACCTCGCCCCTCAGCTTCATGGTATGGTTCGGTGTGAACCCTACCACGGAGTTGCGGGACACCTCCGCCACGTCCAACTGCTGGCCCTCCAGCTCCTCCTCTCCCTCAGCGGCCTCCTCCTCGACATCAGACCCGTCGTCGTCGTCCTCCTCCAACAGGATCACCTGGAGCTTGCGCCCCGCGCACCGGTGGCCCGGCGAAAACCGCTCATCGCACCGGAAATATAAACCATTCTGCCGCTTTTCCATCATCTCTGCGTCCGTCATGCGTCTGAACTGCCTCCCAGTCACTGGCGTGCTGCTCTTCTCCCTAGTCTTCTCCCGGCTCGTCTGGGCCACCCCTGCCGTGGTACCGGATCCTCCAGCCCCAGATGGGGTGCCTCTTGAAGTCTGACTGCTGTAGCTGCCTCGGACCCGCCTATCCTCAGTCTATGCGTCCTCCACCATCTGGGCCATCTCTATGACCTCTGAAAGCCCCCTGGGCTTGTAGGGTCTCACTGCTGCTCTCAGACTGGGGCGCAGTCCCTTCAGAAAAGTACCCTCCAGTGACTCGTCAGACACCCCATGGACTCGTCCGGCCAGTGTCTAAAATCTCTCAATGTAATCCCGCACCGGCCCCTCCTGCCTGAGGGCGTACAGCTGCTCGTGTAGGTTCCCCAGACGAGGGTCTCTAAACTTCTCCAGCATCATGTCCTTCAGCTCATCCCAGCTCCTGATCTGTTGCCGCCTCTCCGTCCACTGGAACCATCCCAAGGCACGCCCCTCCATGCAGATCGCTGCCGCCTCCAGCTTCTGGGCCTCGGTCATGTGATGCGCCGTGAATTATCTCTCTACGGTAAATAACCAGGCGTGTGGGTCCTCCCCGGAGAATAGTGGCATCTTCAGCTTCCGGACGCGGCAATCTCCTCCAAAACGCCCCTGCTCGGGCCTCCCCTCCTCTCTGTGCTGCGGGCGGTAATGCAGACGTCTCTCGTCCAGTGTCTCGTAGCACCTAGGTGGCCCTCCTCCGCGGCCCTCGTAGTCTCCACGGTGATCTCCACGCCTCCCCTCAACATCGTCCCAACCTGCGTCGTCTCCAAACTCTGCCTCGTAGCCCCCCTACCGTCAGAATAATAATCTCTCCCGCGTCCGTCGCCGTAGAAAGGGTTCTCTACTGCTGGTCGACGCTCCGGAGGGTCAAAATAGTCTCCTGAACACTGCCTGTAGCCCTCCTCGTTCGCTGTCCGCTGTCCTGGTAGCCAAAAAACATCATCTGGGGGATGTCCACGCGTCCGCTGCCCCTCGGGGGGCTGCCAAGGGGGTTCCCGCCCCTGGCGGGCCCCGCCGAGAGCTCCTCTGCCCCCGACGGCTGCCAGGGGGCCTCCGGATGAGTGCGGCCTGTCTCCAGGTGGCCGCGGCTCTGTACGGGGTCTGTCCGGGGACCCCGGAGGGCCAACATCTCTGGCAGGTTGCCGCCGAGCCCCGGCAGGGCTTGGCCGCCCCTGTCGGGGCCCAGTGAAGGCGGGGGGAGGCCCCCCGCCTGTATCCCGCGCCGGCCGGCCCTTGTAATTGTTGTGGGGGTCCGGCCGGCACTCCTCGTGGGCGTGGCTCCCCTCGTAGTGGCGGCTAGGGCCTCCGCCCCTCCTTTGGCTCTCCAACGCCTCCGACGTATCTCCTCGCGGTGGTCCACCTTCCATGGCTCACCGTCGTCTTCCTCTTCCAATTCCTCCACGTAACGGGGTTGATTTTGGGACGGGATCTCCTCTTTCTCCTTTTCCTTCTTCAAAGGTGCCGCCTTTGGTGCCGGATTAGGGTTACCGTCGCCTTTGGAGTTTGTCGCCAATTGATTTAGGGCCCACATCAATTGGGCGAATTGATCGTCGTGCTTTGCTTGATTGGACGCCAATTAGGAGATGGAAGTAGGCAATTTGGCCATGGATTCGCCGTTCCCCGCCAACGACTTTTTAATCGCCTCGATCTCGCCCGTGAATTTGGCCTCCAATGCCTCAAATTTGTCTTGCGATCTTGTTGAAGCTGCCATGGATCGTCACGTGCTCTGATACCAAATTGTTAGGAACTAACAAAGATGGAATTTTTATTAGAAAACAAATAGCAAAATAGAAAGATAATTGAGCACAAAAGAGGTGTGCTCTCCTCCCAAGACGCCTAGAGGACGTCCGCACTTGTCTACCTATGGAATCACCAAATAACAATCATCAAATTAGCATAGGCATACAAGAGAGACTCCCTCCTATTTATAATATAAACTAGGGGAATTAGGCAATCCTAGGACTATGGGGGATTAGGCAATCCTAGGACTAGGGGGATTAGGTAATCCTAGGACTAGGGGGACTCGGAGCCAAGAGGGGCTGCGGCCTGGGCCTGCGGGTGTAAACCCGCAGGGGTGGCTGCGGCTGCGGCTGAGCCAGAGGCCCATCAGATTTCTATCATTTTGTCTTGTAGAACCTTTATCCAACCTCCAAACCCTCACTTATAAGGTTTTTTGAATTTTACTAATCTTAATAATAATTTGAGTAGTCTCCAAACATAGTGTGCTTTCATTTCCACCTCGTTACAATCAGCTTAGTGTGCTTTCATTTCCATTTGTGTTTACTCTTGAGAGTAGCATTTAACATAAATGATGAAGGAAAATAAATTACTTCGTGCCACTTCTCACTACTTCACATCTGATGTCAGACACATTAATAAATGGCATATGCATTAATAACAATTAAAATGTTTAACCGATAACAGGCTTCACTAATCATGCCAAACACTAAGAGGGTATACTTTTCATGTCCTTTAACTGCTATTAGCATCTTATTTACTACTGCTCTATACATTTAGAACTTGTTTGTATACTTAGGATGAAAATCATTTGGATTTCAACCTGGATGATAATCCATTGGATGGCACCTATGTTCCAAAGAATTAAAATCCATTGGATTATTAACATGATTGGAGATGGATTTTGGGGGAAAGATATGATTTTTAAGGGCAAACGATGTGATTTTTATTGATAATTGAGTGGAATTACACGGATTTGGCCTCAATTCGAGAGGAACACTCTCCCAATTGAACCTAGGGCTAAACTAAACTAATCTAGATAGGAACTCTAATTTTTTCACAATTCTCTTAATAATCCCCCTCAAGAACACTCCACTCTTATTTATAATAAATCCCACTAATGAGCTGCCACCTCAAAATTACAGAATTGCCCTCCATAAGGTTTCCACGCAGAAATTACAAATCTGCCACTGCAACCGCCACTCTGAATTTACGAGACTGCCACTGCTCCTAGAAATTACAAAACTGTCATTGTGTCTAGAAATTACGACATTGCCACTGGCCGAAATTACAAAACTGCCTGGTATACGCGATCATATCATTACACCCTCCTAACGAGACACTTTGTTCTCAAGGTGGAATTTCAAAATCCGTGAGTTATGCTAGTCCAAACGAGGATGCTTGTCCTCTAATTCATCGTCCTCCTCAGCTGCTATGCCCTTGCCTATATCATTTCCACCAATAAAAACCTGGAGGGCGCAATCCCAACAACAATGTTCAGTGCTAAACTTCTTGTCACATCGAAAGCGGAGTCCTTAGCACGCTTGTTCTGGATCTCAGTCTCCATAAGTCAGGGCTCATTGTTCTTCTCCTAGGTTGTCAAGCCCGCCTAGGCTGAGACTTTTGTCCCTCCATCATGGCACGGGTGCGGGAAGTGAGCCCGTTCGATACTTCCTTGTCACCTCGTTCCGTAGTGTTCCTGTCTTCCACCATATGGGCCAGCTCAATGGCCTTCTCTAGTCCCATCGGCCTCATCGGGCATAGCTCAGCTCAGATACTCATCTTAAGTACATTCATAAAGTTCTCCTTTAGAACAGCCTCAAAAATTCCTCCCACATGGCCCGAAAGCAACGCAAACTTTTTTCCTATATTCCCGTACTGTCCCATCTTGCTTGAATGCCAGGAGCTGTTTGTGAAGATCATCTCCCTGAGTCTTGCAGAAATGGTTCAATGGGCAGTCCTTAAACTCCATCCACAAGCATGCAGGTTGCCTCTACTCCCTCTACTGGAACCAAGCCAACGCCTTTCCTTCCAAACAAAGACTCTCCATCATCAGCTTCTCTTTCTTTGTCAAACAGTTCACAACGAAGTACTTCTCTGTGTAGTAAACCCATCCATAACGGTCCTCTCAGTTTTCGGATTTTTGAATCGGCACCAAAGTGCCCTTGTTCTATTCCCCATCATGTATGCTTAAAGTAAAATTGTTGGTATGTGTTCAAATTTGCAGCAACGGGACCCCCAAAATCCTGCATCAGAAATCTCTTTTGTTGTGATATCGTCCCACCACCCGTCGTCAAAGCAATGTGGGACTCGGCTACCTTTATCGAATCCACAAAAGCTTCCATCGAAGAGAGACCCGCCACCTGTTGTATCATGTCGGCCCCCGGGGTCATTTCCATCACCCCAAGGAACGCGGCCATTACCATTGGTGTCCCAACAGTCACGGGGACCCCTGGCCTCCCTCCCAAGGGTCGGGGGCCCCTTCAGTCTACCGCAGGGGCCGCGAGGCACCTAGCCTTCATCCCATGTCTGCAAGGACCATGGTGATCTTCCCGGTGGCGGGCTGAGCGCCCCTTGCGGCCCCTCTGATTTTCTCGATCGCTCCCCCAGGCTTTGGAGGAGCTCTGCCCCACGTGTGAGGTTCACACGTGTCGGCATTCAGATGGATCTCCTTTTTAAAGGTAATGATTTTTCCCTTATCCTTGTCCAAAGACTACGCCTTTTGCTTCTGATCTTCGTAGTTGTCCTCCACCACCTCAGGACAAGGACGGCTATTCAATTTCGATATTTGTTTGATCAAGGATTCCATCGACAATTTCAAGAAGGATTTCATCGACGAAAATCTTTCCTCCATCATTTGATGTCGTTCCTCCATCGCTTCCATCAATTTCTTGATTCCGTCCACTTCGCTTTCAACTTTCTCTTTCAAACCTTCAGGTTTTCTCGATGTCATCAGTATCAATCGCTCTGATACCACCGCTATGATTGGGGATAGATTTTTGGGGAAAGATATGATTTTTAAGGCAAATGATGTGATTTTTATTGATAACTAAGTGTAAGTACAAGGATTTGGCCTCAATTCAAGAAAAGGACCGCTCTTCCAATTAAACCTGTGGCTAAACTAAACTAATCTAGATAGCAACTCTAATTCTTTCACAATTCTCTTCATAATCACCCTCAAGAACTCACCTCTTATTTATAATAAATCCCCCTAATGAGCCGTCACCCTAAAATTACAAAATTGCCATGACTAGGGTTTCCTTCTTGAAATTACAAATCTGCCACTACAGCTGTTGCCCTAAATTTATGAGACTGCCACTACGCCCAGAAATTATGAAATTGACACTACGTCTAAAATTACGAAACTGTCACTGGCTGAAATTACAAAACTGCCACTGGTATATGTGTTCATATCAATTATAACCCAAAAGTTTATTTGGATGTCATAATAATTTAATCATATCTCGTTAATTTTTAATCAAAAGTAGCTTTGTGACTAGAAGAAATCATTTAGATTAGAAAAATGAGGTCAAGACCCCTTCTTTTATCCAAAAGTTTGGACTACTTTTTGGATTAGAATCATTTGAATTTGTGTTTACAAAAGGGTATCCAAACAAGCAAATCCTTTGGATTGGCACAATTGGTAGGAAAAATGGAATCTATGATTAAAATAGTTTGTAATAAAGATCCAATTCAAAGTAATTAAGAATTTTATTTGAGTTTATTAGGATTTTTTTGAATTGTTATTCATTTCAGTTGATTTTATTTGATTTATTTAAATTTACTTATGTACGTACATGTAGTTTAGCCTATAAATAAGTCGTATCTCATTATGATAAATTAGTTCATGAATGAGAGTTGTTTTGAGAGACTCTCTTTTGGATGTTTCTTGTGGAATGCGATTAAGTGGTGCAAGAGAGCCTTAACGAGAAGTGTAGATCTCTAAATCTCTGATATGTTTTTTGTTGGAGTGGAGAATGACTGGGTAAGAAGCATTTGACTTCCCATGTCTTTTTAAAATCCCTAATATTTCTTGTTAAAAACCCCTAAATCTAGATATTTCCCCTTTTATTTCTATTTGATCTTTAGTGTCATGCATCAAATTGATACCAAAGCAAATTTCATGATCTCTTTCATTTCCCAAATTTTCTTGAATTTTGACTTTTTAAATAAATTTTGGATCTACAAAAAACCTAGCCATCAATTTTCAATTTTTGTTTCCATTATTTATTTTTCATTTTTCAAATTTCTTGCAATAAAAAACAAAATTGAAAAAAAATCATGTTCATCTTCTCCATCTCCAAAACCCTAACCCTAAAATACCACAAACCTTAACCCAATCATCATCGCATTTGTCGTCGTCATCACATGGCCATCATCATCTCTGTCCACATGAACCTCTGCCGCCATCGAGAAAGACTTCCACCGCCTACACCTTCGTCGGAAGCCAACTCCAATGGTTTATTTAACCTCCGATGACCACCAGCTCGACGTCAATGCCCACATTTCTCATCGTCATCGTTCACCATCGACCTCTGCATTTCTTTTGTTCGCACTTTTGACGACCGTAGGCCCATCGTCATCACCTCAATCAGGCAAAGATGCAGTTGTCAATATCACCATCACCTAATGTCAGTTACCTCAACAGCAATGCCACCATCAACAAATCCTAACGGCATCATCATCCCTGGCATCCTTTGACAACTGTGACACGTCGTCACCCGTCGGTGATGATATTTAGTTTCAACTCGTAGTGAAAATTCCAATATGCTTGATCGAGCTAAATTCAAAACGATCGACTTAGATTTAAGTCGATATTGTTCATCAGCTTAAATCCGAACCAATCTGAACCAGCTGGTACTGACGAGCCGAGCCGACAAGTTGACTCAAGGCGATGCCTCATTAACCAGCCAGCTGTTTCAATGCATCATTTAAATTTTGGAGGAATATTTTGTGGATTTTAACTATGTGACAGTGTACTTTTCAAATTTCAATGGATTTTTCAAGAAATTTTCAGCTAATTTTTACGCAAGATCAATACTTGATGATTTTGGAACCATTTTAACCCAATTTTCGAGCTTTTGAGCCAATTGTAAGCCAGATTGAACCACCACATATTTTGAAGGAACATGACTTGTAAGTTTAAATTTGAGCATAGATTATTTATCTAAAAAAATTGTATGTTCTGCTTAACTTGCGAGAAGGCCACCACAGGGAGGTCTGAACCAAGCTTTAAAGGCATGTGTCATACATACACCAATCAATATGGAGTACATGATGGGCGTTAAAGTGATGTTCGAGTTATAAATAAAGCATCTGGTATAGCCAAAGCATGAGTCCGAGTCAGAGCCAACATTCATGTTTAAATATGTGCCAGTGATCAAGCCTGAGCCCGAGTATGAGCTGTAGACCGAGGTAGAGATCCGACTATGTTTGATTATGCATTCAACCCGAGCTCGAGCCTCAGTTTGAGCCACCTGCTGACCTTGCATTAAAGCTACAGCTAATAGCATATTATGAGTTGTGCGAGCATATCAACTTCATCATCTCATATCCTTCATAGCCTACCAATCAGCAGCGTTTGCATGCATTCCTATCTCTTATAGCTTTGATACATAATTTTAGAAATGTAATACATATAGGTAGTGTCACTTAGATACCATGAATATATATGAAAACTACGCAATTTTATCTGGACTTTGACCAAAAGATTATACTCTATCCTCAATATATCAAAGTCATAATGTCATGATAAGCACCATCTTACCATCTTTCATACAAGTGAAACAGCGATGTCTCCTTTCCATTTGCAACATCACCACTTCATATGACAGTTTGCACGTCATAATCAATGTCAACCAAGGGTTCAACTCAAGCCCATCGAACTCCGATAATGCTGGGCTATCTTGACGTTCGAGTACACATACATATTAGGTATATTCTTGACCACTTAAATTTTTGGAAGAGTCCAGTGTCAAAAACTTTTGAACAAATGTACAGCTTACAAATCTAGTGTTCATGCAAAATTAATTATCAGACAACTATGTGAGATCATTCTCACAATATGAAACAGAGTTAATTTGTTTACCTTCTTTCCTTATGTTCCGTTTCCTACACAAGCTAAATATTAAATCTAATAGGATAATGTTTTCTGCTAATAATTCTGTTCACTTATTTAGTCATTTCAGTTCTACATATTAACACATTTGTTTCTGCAAAAGAGCATACTTGGGAGTTGGTGAAGTGATATAATTGCTTGCATCTATTTTAAGCTATCACCATGTGAAGATAGTGTAAAACTCGATTAATGATACAAAACCACTGGACAATTGTATATGAAACTTTAATATTTGCTTTAAAATATATGCTTATGTTAGAAGCTCAAAACACAATCAAAACCCAGTGTCGCTAATTATCCACTCTTAACAAGATAATGAGTTGGATGATCTTTGCATGGACTGATATATTAGTTTTAGATTGTTGCATGTAATATAACAAGTCGTCACTAGATGGCGTTTTGATGCCATCGTACCCATAATGACAATTGGTAGTTACATTACAGGTAGCATGACACTCATGCACCTTGACATCTATTATACATTTGACAGCGATTTTTGAATTCTAGGGCTGACTAGGACAAGCTGACTAGGACAAAGGGGTTGATAGAAAGACGACTCGGATTAACTCTTGGGGAATGAACGGTGTAGATGAAGTTTTGAGATGAATGATTTATATTTTAACACATACTTTTTAAATTTATGGGTCCCATTTGGAAAAAAACAACAGCCTTAAAATTATTTTAACTCAGAAATTAACTTGGGGAAGACCAACAGGCTTTTTGGGGAAGAGGAAGAGATGTTTTTGGGGAGAGTTCCTCAAAACTCCTCCTGCTCTTCCCCAAACTCATTTACCCAATGTAAAAAGAAGAGAGACCGTCTCATTTTTTCTGCTCGCAAGGTAAAGCAGCTATCTTCCCCCAAAGGGCACGTGTTCCATCCCAATCCCAGATAAAATTCCATTCTCTGCCTCCCCTCTCTCTCCCCTTCTACCTCCAGCCCCCTCTACCTCCAGCCGGCCTCCACTCCCTCGACCTCCCACAGTCGAGACCCCCTGCCACATCCCTGCGTCAGCGATTCCGTCGCCGAGAAGATCTCTGGCATCCCCAAGCTCCAGCTCAAGAACCTCCTCAAAATCGTAAGCAAATAATTGATTAAAACTCTCTTTTTTGCCCTTCCTTTTGTGTTTTTAATGTTGACTTTTCTTTTTTTGGCGGAATTTCAATTCTTTGGGGTTGTGTACTTTGGTCCTTTTGGGCATTATTTGCATACGGTGTTGGATAAGATTTTCAAGGGGAAGAAGGAGACATGAATATCTGCTGCCATGAAATTTTTGCTGCGGGAGGAGTCCATGTTGCTGTAGAGAGGGGGAGTCCGTGTTGTTTTTAGGGCATCGGAGATGCGAAGAAATCAGGGAAGACTATATCGAAGGGGCACAAGAATTATGATCTGATGCTGAATCTGCATTTGGGCATCCGGTGTTTGATTTTTTGCTGGTGTGGATGGATGAGTTGCCTGTTTGATTTTTTGTTGTTTTTGCTGAGTTTTCTCATTTGGGTTATATATATGTTTATTCTTCGTTAGGTACTCTATTGGGAAGCCAGCTTGGACCCAGATGATGGAATTGAGACCTGGGGATTTTGATCCAAGGGAGAAGCTTTGGATGATGTTCCCTTTGGAGGGGTCTAAGATTACACCACCCCATCAGTCGGCTGAATTCCGGTGGAAGGATTATTGTCCTATGGTCTTTAGGTACAACAACACGGATTTGATTGGTATTGTTTTTTGTAGTATTGATTTTGGTATTGCTTTTTGGATGATTATGCCATTTTCGATATTGATTTGATTGGAGTTTTGAATTTAGGCACTTGAGGAAGTTATTTGATGGAATTTGCGGGAACGATGCACTTGAGGAAGCTTCTGCTGCATTTGATATGTTGTAATTCATCTTATTTTGAAGCTACATGTCCTTCCAACATCACAAAAAGATGGTACTTTCAGTACATAGCAATATTCATTTCCTTCAAGAATCAGTTAAACTCTTTGCATACTTTATGGTACTGAAGAGTGCTTAATTATATGTTTCTATTTTTTCAGCTGTATCTGTAGATAACTTCATAGCCAAGTACATATCATTTCAAAATACATCTGGTCCAGAAAAACATCAAGTTGTTGCACTCAGGAGTAATTTGGATAGATGCGCATTCTATAAATGTTCATTCATCGGCTACCAAGATACATTATATGCAGATCATGGGAGGCAATTTTTCAGGGATTGCGACATACATGGAACAATTGATGCTATCTTTGGAGATGCAACTGCAGTGCTGCAGAATTGCACCATCATACTACAAAAACCGCTCGCAGGGCAAGAAAACGTGATTACGGCTCAAGGAAGAGAGGATAAAACAAAGAACACAGGAATCATAATCCAGGGTCGACAAAATGCAGGGAATTTTCAGCCAGGGTCGACAAAATGCTATCTTGGGAGGCCATGATAGAATTTATGACGGTGAAAAAGTCCGAAGTCAAGGTGGGTGTTAGGTATCTCTTTACACTTAAGCAATTTTGGATATCCTGGAAACAGTTTGCTACATGAGCAAGGCAAATTACCAAATATTTGGCAAACAATAGATTTAGTGTGATTACTATTAAAACTATCAAAAGTTGGCCTTGGATTAAAAATAGCTATAATAAAAGACGGTCGACTTGCAACCCCTGGCGAATCAACCAGTCATAGTATGAGTTGCAGTAGGTTGATCATGAAAATTCAACACACAAATATACTCATCTAAGCAAGACATGTTTCATATAATTTGAGAATGGCAGAAATTATTTTGAGAATGGCAGAAATTTCTTCCTGATTACTTAGGTATGTTCATTACAACAAAGGTCTCATATATCACATTATAAGGCACCCTTTCATTACAAAGACCATTATAGCATCTTCTTTTCTAAATACCAGCCCTTTTAGTTTGAAATATCAGTTTTTCGTATTGAAGGGGCTTTATATTTGCTTCAAAACTATACTTAGATTTCAAAAGCTAATGTAAAATACTGTGGTTGGTGGACATGTGGGTTGTGTTGGATGGAAATGGAAACACCAACATCCTAGAAAACTTAGTTGAGTTGTATACTTTAAATATGAAAGTCCACATCCCGCTTAATCCATTTTATGATGAATGCTTTACCCTAAGTAGTGGATATTGTTACTCCTATTTTTGCTATCCTTTTTAACTATGCCATCATTCTTATTATGTATTGATGAAGCTAAATGCCATATATTTGTCCCTTGATGGTAATTATGTACTAGATTACTTTATACATATTACATGGCAAAACAACAATCTCACATTAGTCTTGATTTACTTTTTTTTTTGAATTTGTGAATTGGTTTAAGGTAAGTGTATTTTAGCCTGTAAACATGATGGTAATGTTGTTCAAGAAGCAGACATGCCCCCATTTTGTTTTTGTTTTTAATCTTTCAAGTTAGTGGTTAACTCATGCCAACACAATAATCAGACATTTTAACTTCTATAATTATAGTCAATTTAAGAATGGAGACTGCTTAATGACAGAAAATGATTAATACAGTTGTCTGAGAAGATTGTGCATAATATTGGCTTTTTTGTTGACATAAATACTTCCCATTTCATTTACTTTGAACACTAGATCGAAGCTGGGACTGATATGCTGAACATGAAACGTAAATGACTCATATTTGAAGCATTGTGCATGAAATGATTGTAGGCGTTCAGTAGAATTAACATAAATGCTAAAATATGTGTTGGTGCTCTTTGTATACATTTTTTAGATGCATTTTGAATCTTAAGCTAATCTTATTGCAGAACTTTGCTTCAAGTTTATGGTAGTTCTAATATCACTCTCTATAAACACATTTCCATCTCAGTCATCCTGATTTCAGGCTATGAATACATCCTGCTTAATCCATTTTTATGATGAATGCTTTACCCTAAGTAGTGGATATTGTTACTCCTATTTGTTGCTATCCTTTTTAACTATGCTATCATTCTTAGTATTTGATGCAGCTAAATGCCATATCTAGGTTACTTTATACAATGAATTGGTTTAAGGTAAGTGTATTTTAGTCTGTAAACTTGATGGTAATGTTGTTCAAGAAGCAGACATGCCCCCATTTTGTTTTTGTTTTTAATATATCAAGTTAGTGGTTAACTCCTGCCAATACAATGTCAGACATTTTGCTTAGCATGTTTTGTCTAATTAGTACTTGATCAATCTTAATTTTAGGAGGACAATGGCCCTATAAGGCGAGCTAAAGGGGGGGTTTGGATGCCATAGGAGATGAGCTTAACCCATGAAGCATATGTCTATAATTTGCACATAGGGGTTATTTTGGTGTATATTTTATGGGTTAGTTAACTGTTCTTCACGCATTGCTTCAATAGTTGAGTTCATTATGCAATATCTTTGCTGGTTTGTTTAGTTCAAGTACTCTTGATCTGATTTGGTTAAGGCAACACAAAAAATTCTACGAGTTTACACTCTATTTAGCCATTCGCATTACGTATGTGAAATTAGTTGTAAATGGATTTACATATGTTTTGTCATTCGCATTACAGCTAATTTCATGTTCTTTATTGGTTTTGTGTTCTGTGTTGGTTTTGTGTTCTGTTGGTGCATGTTAGGTGTTTGATTAAATGATTGATGTTTTTTTAACTCAATTTCTCTATCTGAAGATACTGTTTGTTAGAGTTGCAAACTTACATTCATCATCTTCATTATCAAAACATTTTGTACATCAGAATGGGGTATCGTGTGTAACCCAGAAACTCGCAAAAATTAATGATAAAGTTTTACAAAGGGCTGTAATCTTGACATCAACCCATTTGAGTTGTATCCACCTTTTTGGTGGAAGGAATTGGGGACAGTATAATGAGTAATCAAAAAAGGCTGACCGGGGTTTGACCACAGCAGTCTAAGCTCAATATTATATCGAGTTGCACTCATTTCATATTTAAACTTTATGAGGACAAGTCTACAGATTTTTTATCTACTTTATAAGGACAAGTCTCTTTTCTCATATACAGATTTCATAGTTGATTGCCTTTGTACTCAATCAATTGGGGTTCACTCTTTTTCTCTTGTGTTAGCCTGGTGGAGTGCTCAGACATCTGTAACTTGATCAAAGACGGAGAAGGTGGGCCTTGATTATGATGTGATCAAGCGATGCCAGCAAGCCCTCCTGAAAAAGGTAAAATTCTGTGAAAAATACCGAGTTCGGGGAAAATGGTGTATATGTTTCCTTACATTTTAATTGTTCGGATAATCAGTTTTTTTCGCTTATTTGAATCAGCTTCTGCAAACCTTTGACTGCCTCGATTTCTTCAAGGTCTTAACATTTGCATTGAAACTGATTGTTCCAAAGTTAGGATCCAATTAGTCTATCACATCATTTTTCTAAAGTCAATAAGATCTTAAATATTCTACTAAGCAGCATGTGCTGAAATTTTGTGAACATAGCAGTAATTAATGGCAAGGTGCAGTGCAGCAAGAATTTGAAAGGAGACACCAAAACACCATATGAAATAGCAACCTGTGATAGTAACAAGTTGACATGTACAGAGAAAAAAGTATAAGATACTCTTATCTATTATACATTTGACAGCGATTTTTGAATCTTAGGGCTGACTAGGACAAGCTGACTAGGACAAACTGTTTGATAAAAGACGGTCAGGATTTAATCTTGGATGATGAACGGTTAGGATTAAATTTTGATATTTGTGGGTCCAACTTTTTTTGAGTAAAGACATCACACACTTTGAAAAAAATAAACAGGGGAAGAGCTTTTCGCGGGGGACGAGGCGTCTCTTGCTCTTCCCCAAAATAGGGAAACGGGGAACGAGGCGTCAGAAGCTACCTTGATTCTGCACTCATCAATCAAAACTTCTTACGTTTCTCTTAAAGAGAAGTCATTTCCCCGACCAATTTTAAAGCTCTTGAGGTTTCTCCCAGGAATATAAACGGTGCTTGATTTTGAAAATCATGTCCACTACTTCATCCACGCAGGAATTCAGAATTCTGTAACCTTTTGTCGTTGTTTAAAATCATTTATTTGTTGCCTTTATTGTTGCCTGTTCTTATGGTTCTGTGTTTTTGGTCGCTGCAGAAAGTCTACATGTATTTCAGAGGGCACAAATGAAGGGGATGCTTGGAGCGAGACACTATATTTTAGTAGGGAATTTGTTCATTTCCCGGGAGCTTATCGGAGAAGGAGGTCAAAAAAGAGCGATTTTTGGTCAAAAAAGCAGCTCGCTCTTCAGGTAATCATTGTTGTCGTCTTTGGCCTATATATCAAAAAAAAGGAGCGATTTTTCGACTAATTTGTGGTGTATGATTTATTTGCAGTATCATATCCTCGCCTCTGATCGTGCCTCATCTGATCTCTTGCAAGGTGAAGGGTAGATCCTGCTTGGTTGTGCTCACCGTCGTCTTCGTTGGTCGGAAAGGGCAGGGCTATGAAGAGGCGAGAGGAAGTAAGAAGGGCACATGCGAGTTTCTTCTGTTCATGTCGAGTTCCATGGATCAGTTTCGGCCGATCCAGCCCCCATCGCCGCATATCTGGATGCCGGTGGCGGGATTGAGCCCCAACACTCCCCTTTCTCTCTCCCAGCGACGTCAAACTGAACCCCTCGCCGCCTCCGACCGGTCCCACGCTGCCTCCGCCGCTCAAGAATCTCGACGAGAGATTCGCGCTCAAGAAGGTAAGCTAGCTAGATCGTCTCTCTCTGTATATTCCTGATTCAATTTAATGGGCAACATCAGAAGATGGAGGAGCTACCTCGCCATTTGGTCACTGTTTTAGGGTTAATCGGATGTCAAATTCACTATTTAAATTAAGAATGAAAAAATCCCAACTTTTGTTTGGTTCTTACCCTTCTCATTTAAACGTATCGTCAGGTGGATGACGACGACTACGAGCCGTTGCTGGATCTCAACCGAAAACTGGAGGAGGATGACGACGACGAGCCGCTGCCGACGGCGGGAGGCGGAGTACGCGGAGGCGAGGAAGTGGAGAACAGAGCACTCTGAAGAGCGACAAGCCTGCCAAGATCCAAAGGTTAAAAGAGTCATTTTGTTAGCGGAGGCTGTTAATCTCGGTGGTGTTTGGGGATTAATTTAGTTTTAGTTGTAATATAATTACATATTTAGATTATGTAGAGGGTAGGTAAGTAAGGCTATTTATCCTTATCCTTGGTCCAAAAAATTTCATGTGTTCATGTATTGCGATGAATTATGACTAAGAACAATCTCTGCTTTTAACTTGCTTTTTTTGGTTTACTTTTTTTTGAAAAGGTAATTACTTTATTGTGATATTTGCTTGGTTTGTATTCATGGAGACGATCAAATTAAATTCAAAATTTATAGTCTTATCATCTGGAATCTTTTCAGTCTTCAAATATAACCGAATAATTTGAGTTTGAGGTGGCAATCATCGAGGTTGAAATGTTAAACTCTGTTTACTGCTTTCCGATGGATCCAAAGAAAATGTTCAAACTTTCTCACCTACATTTTCTTATTAATAATAATATGAGTGACAACAACCATTTTATGCTGGGAACGTGGATGTGATGCAATCTGTAACACTTTCGTTGTAGTAAATCAAATCGAATCTATGACAAAGGGGTTGAAAAAAGATGGTTACGATAAACATAGATGAAATTTTTTAAGGGAAAACAATTGGTTGTGGTTTAAATTTGGGGGAGGAAGATTTTTAATGAGTTTGAAAGTTTTTAGGTGGGAAAGATTTTGAATAGAGGGAAGACAATTGGGTGTTAATCAATTTAACATGTCCCGTGCCCTATGGGCACGGGTTATGACTAGTTAGCTTATAAACGATGATATTGCATGTGATACCCAACACTGCAAGCAATAAGCAATGATGTGAGAGAAAAAAAATAAATTACATGTACACAGAATAGATCAAGATCAAAATCTCTTTTTTTGTTTTCAGTAGGGTTCAAGGAGCTGTTTGTGGAGCTTCGTTGAAGTAATTGATACTTGGGGAAGTCCATATTGTGGAATGTATGAATTAGCCTCACTCCTCTGCTCCTTTTGTATTTGTGTCTGTAAAATTTCATGATTTTTTGTTTGGTTTCTTGAATCTTTTAGCAAATTCTGATTCTTTTGGCAAATTCGGGCTGAAGAAATTTGATGAGGACTTATGTTAGGGTTGCAAATACGGTCAAAAAAATTATAAATTTATAAATTTGAGGCAAATTCTGTGTGTTTGGCGATGGCATGAGGAGAGTGGGGGTCGAGATCTTTCTTCCTTTCGAGACAAGGCGATGGATATGTTATTATCTAGCAATGTCCTATTGCATCTTTATTTTTTTCGATATGAGATGGATGGATTAAGATCACCTGTTATTTTTTCTTCTTTTTTAATATTCATCCAGCTCAACATCACATGTAATTTGATTGTATGTCGCAAGTTTCCTTTCATTTGATTTTTACTTACATTTTGCATATGTTTTTGTTGTTGATTGTGTGTAGGTGACCTCTACTCCCATGGGCTAGATCCTTGACCGGTTGCAGGATGGCATTCTGTGAATTTTGAGGTATCTCCCACTTTCCTTAGTTGACATGTATAATAGTAGCATCATATTGCATGATACGTCAGAAAAAAGATTGGGTTTGTAGGTCAGGAAATTGCTTATAAGATCAACATTCTGTAACTTTCCAAACCATAAATGCACATGATAACATCATTAATTAGCTTCACATGATTATCCCCTAAACACTAGGAATTGGCATGTTTCAATTTGTACCAAAACAGTTATTATTAACAACACCATTAACAAAGATGAGAGTAATTGCAAGACATGGAAATGTTATGTCCTATGGGAGAGTTAGATGCTAACTTCCTTCACAAGGCCTCCTAATTCATTCCTGCTAGCTATTCCCTAAATGCAAAACACACACCAACCGCTTCAAATATGAAGTAGTGCTTCTTATGAAAAGTTAGTTTACTTTCTCCATGAACCCAACACGACCAAATTTCACCCTTTTTCTCCCTTTGAAAGGAGTTGTTATGATGACGATGTTAACTACACAGTGAGTGAGTCTCTAATTCCCTAAATGCTTTAAATAGTGATAAGCCTTTCCTGCAGTTTAGTGCACACATTACAATAGGAATGTTGATGTCCATGCATGTGTTGCGCAATTGAGCCATAAGTCATAGATAGAAAGTTGGATGTGCAGACTTCTTCTTTACAGTAATACGTGCTTAAATGCATTGGATCTAAATGATTGTCAGTCACCATCATATTTATATGAATCAATAATGATAGACACAAAATAGCTTATTCATATCTCAATTTTTGTCCTCAAGGAAAATAATGTCAATTTTAGCTATAAAAAGCTTACGCCATAATGAAAGAATTATTTGGAAGTTTTTGTTGTTCCATTAATCCTTGGTTTCAAAAGACAATTGTGAGAGACGTAAAAATAGCCGATTGCGTAAAACATTGAGATTATATTCTGAAGGTATTAAAAATGCCAAGTTTAGATCTATAAAATTTTAGTTTCTATCTTTATGCTGGTGTTAGATGTTGGTTTAAATTAGTTAAGTGCACATCTTATTGGCATATGTTATTGTTAACTGCACATCTCCTTGGCGCATTTGGCATTCTACTTTTTGAAAACGTTTTTTTTCTCATTGTCTCCCTTAATTGAACTGCAGAAGAAGAGGAAGCAATTTGCGAAGCACCCAACGGTGAAGAAGCAGCCTAACGTCGATCAAGTCACCAACGATAGGCTCCAGAATAGCTTCGTCTTCTCGAGGGGGGAGCTCACAGGCCCACTCAAGCAGTTCGAATTGGACATTAGAAAGATTATTTTTCCTTATACTGCCATCAAATTACAAGTGCTTCCTTTTTTTCTTTACCATTTTCCAACAGCATCATTTTCATTTGTATTAGTTCATTTGTATTTATAAGACCACTCAAACCTTTTTATTAGTTCATTTATATTTACAATTTAAAGCTGCTCCTTTTTAAACAAATGATGAGAATGTTTGTGTTTATATTGGCAGGAGAATAAATTGGCAGGAGAAGAAATGAAACAATCTCAAGGACTTCTTGAATGTTGAGGACCTATGTGTGTTACTCAGTTTCTAATTTTATCAAATCCAAAGTGTGCACCCCATTTGCGAGTTGCAAAGGCAACCCAACGCCTAACGATAACCTTTGAGATACGAGAATACTCAGTGGCGGCTAATGTAGCTCGATCGCAGACTCGACCTAGGTGTCTCAAAGACCTCTCTATTAACTCCCCTCTGGTGGGCATTTTCATTAAAAATTTAGATCTGTTTCGTGTTTAGATATTATGATTGCTAAGTATTTTAAGATCACTTGCAGGTTGTTCTTTCTGGGTTCGGGAGTGGAGGGCAGCACTTAAAGCTTACAACCATTATGTTTTACAATATATTTCAAACATTATGTTCTTTCTGCATTGTAATATATTCTGGGTTTGTTGGATAACAATATATTCTGGATAACGATATAGTCGAGAACTGTCGGTTACGACCATTATATTCTTTCTGGGTTTGTTGGATTTTGGCCCATTCTCTTTTTTCTGTTATTTTGAGCAATTGATTATATGATGAGAAATTTTGGATGTAGGTTTGTTTGATGGCGACTAATGGAACTACCATTACCAGGCCACCTCCTAGCCCTTTGCCATTGACAAATTAGAAGTTTTTTCATGTATTGATGCCATCCCTGTAATTTTTGTTTGAAATCAAATAGGTTTTTTGGAGATTGATCACAAATTGTTTAAGTTAATAAAATTTTGATCTTAATTTTTGAGTTATAAGAAGAAACTCATAAAGAAATAATGTATGTATTCAAGTTTTGATCTTGAGTTTTGATCTTCAGAACTTGAAAGGGTTATCTTATTTGTTCTATCTATTATCTTGGTTGTGTTTGTTGAAATGCCAAGTTTAACATGAAGTTGTGCACTCACATCAAAATTAAAGTACATATCTATATTTGATATTTGATAATAGGTGACTTTGGAATTATGTTTCTACAATTATGAATGGATTCGAGATGAGGTCAGATAAAGAAATGCATGAGTTTACATCATGGTCATCTAATTGTGGATGATCCCCATTGGGTGACAGATTGGAACTTGAGAAAAAGCATACTGGAATTTTAGAGTTGAATTAGCATGTGTCCTTTTTCCCCACCAACATTACTCTTTAGGGGAATAAATAAATAAACACCAAAGTGTCATGTTTACGAAGTGAAATATAGGGTTTGATCCATGTTCATCCTCATTCTTAAGAGTGTCGTGTTTGCAAAGTGTATAATTTTTGTCAATCTTGGGAGAAACTAAGACTTTTGGGATGCACAAAAAATTTTGGGATAAGCTAAGTTTTGGGGGATCTAAGATTTTGAGGGGGATATCGTAAATGAACCGTGCCCTACGGGCACGGGTTATGACTAGTTAGATAATAAATGCCTAAAGTGCCTATTTTCTCGATAGTATTTTGATGAATCAACTACCGGTGAGGTTGGTTGATTGAGTATAGCAAGTCAAGTCATCATGGGCAAGTTGCTAAAGCATAACACACTGAATCTGAAGGCTACACTGCAGTGTATCCAGGTGGTGCCAAAATGTCCAGCATATGAACTGACATGAAAATGCGCTGAAGGGAAAAAAGGAATGCGGGAGGAAAGGAACACTGTGCAACTTATCGGCATATTTTATGCACTGCAACTTTCGTATGATCAACCCAACAGAGAAACAACGAATGACATTTACTCGACAGTTTATACGAATGACTTATAGAAGGAAAAAGAGAATATATAGCAAGCATCATCCAACAAACAACCTATCTGCCTACATATTTCAAAGCCATCACTTTCTTTATGCCAACCAAACTGAAAAGTTACAGAAATAATTAATTGGAAGTATGAGAACAATATGCCAGAAAGGTAACAAAGCACGTACAATAAACTTTACAATATTAACAACCAGAGTTAACATGTGGACTAAAAAGCAACTAAGGATATATTGTAACTTATGAGATATTGACACAATTAAACGCATAACAAGTGAAGTGGAAGTATAAGCAATAACATAAAAATGGACCGTAGCATTGATTTGAAGCAAAATAGACACGACCAGCCTTCGCATATATTTACGCCAACAAGTCATTCATGCAAAGGAGCAAAAGAAAAATAAGAAACACAATAGACTTACCACTCTAAATATGCGACCCTGTTGCTGAGACTTCCTTGCTACATAGTCTGCCATTTTGAAGAGTAGAGTGAGATCTGCTTTGCCATATGATGAGTCTGCTGCTCTGAGCGTCTGAACTTCAGCAACTGCATAGGCAACCTGATTACTGAACTCCCTTCGAACCTTCAGCAGAGAGCAACATTTTTAGAATTCACCACAAATTTAGAGCATGAGAAAACCAGTCTACTAGAGTTTTATAACCTTATAGTATATAATGGTGGTGACATGTCAATTTCTTAATGAGTGATAGCACAGTCACAAGAGCATTTCTCTTCCAATTTTCAATGGAAATAAACATCAAAGCTGTTACTTTTTTATCTTAATCTTATAGAGCTCAAAGTAATAGGTGGAAAATGTCCCACATATAATGGAACTTTTATTTAAACTCACATAAAGGTCTAATCCATTATCTCTTTCGGTTTGAACTTGATAAATATAAAATAAAAAGGCCATGCACATCAGACATATTCCATGTGGCATATGACACATTCTTCCAAAGATTGTATTGTATTGCTTGCTTGCAGTTACAGAGTGATCATTACTATCGTGAAAAGGCTTATTCTATGATATTTATAGTGGAAGAGTAACCATTCACCCGTAGCGACGCCGCATTAAGCAATGGACTATTACTCTTGTTTGATACTTAAAAATACTACATACCCCCAGACCTGTAAAACTAGAAGCAAGCTTGTCTTCTGCTTGCAATATGCTATAATGAGAAAAGCAGTTCGATGTCACAAAGAAACCAGCAATGCAATCTGAAAATGGCACAAACCCTATTTTATGGAACCAAACCCAGCAGAACCACTAGAATCATCAAGCACAAAACCCCATTAAGATTTTTCACAACCCCACCACTTCTTATGCCACAAGTTCCCCAAACCCCATTAACAACCAACATATACTCAAACCCCAATAAAGATACACAGCAAATCGCAAATGTCCATAATTATCAACAAGGACACGATAACTTGTAGCACACCGCAAATCTCAAAACTACATTACAAATTCACACAGACCCATCACATATCTCCCAAATTTTCTCAGACCCCATCAACAAATCAATCTAAAACCCCCACCAAAATGCAGAATTTAAAACCAAAAAATCGCCAAAAAAGACCTAGAATTCAAATTTACAGGAGAGAAAGAGGGAGCAGACCCAGGAGAGATCTCGGCCGAGAGAGGCGAAGGAGAATCGGTGGTCGGGGTTGATGTTGAGCTTGGAGTTGACGAAGAAGAGGATGGACTGCCTAACGGCGTCCAATCGGGTAATCGGTGGTCGGGTTTTCATCTCGACCTTGGACTCCACGTCGACGTCGACGCAGAAGAGGATGTCCTCGCTCCTGTACGGGCGCAGATGGAGGGTGTATGCCCTAGCCGGGCCCGATTGAGCACCCGATTGCTCCGATGATCTCTCCATGGGAGCGAGTGAGAGAGTGGGATTGAGAGAGCGAGAGCGGAGAGAGCGGAGAGAGAACCGGGTTTTCCAGCAGCAAACGTTTTGTTTTGGGTGAAAATTGGGTACTTCGTTTGCACTTCAAAGATGTCTGAACGCCGATGAGCTCAGATGCTCTTCCCTCTTCCTCCGGGGAGATTAGACATAAGACCCCGATCAACGTGTTTTACTGTTTTTCGATGTATTAAAAAAATGTTTGAACCTTCCTCTACCTCAATTTATTCAAAAGTTTAATCAACATTAGAAATGAAGAACGTGGGTTCCATGTTTTTGCTACTAGGATATATCTAATAGGATAGGACAAATGATTGGTCTAGATTTTGCCACCTGATCATGGTGGGGGCCATTTGGGATGGGTTGGATGTTGGATTTGTTATTGGGTGATGTTGTGGAAATCCCAAATAAAGTCCCCCACCTCCCCTTATTTAGGGATGTACTCATTTGGGCTTTGGGCATGCCCATTCTCATCTCTACCCTTATTTGCAAGCTTGTCAATGTTTTTTTTCCTGAAACCAAAATGCACATCACTCTTCCGCATATTTACATGTTTGTCATCGGTCTTTTTTTACTTAGACACCCACGTTTTTTTGCACTTTGAACACCGCTTTTTTTCCATTTTACCCCGAGACAATACCCACACACGCACCATCACTTTTCTCTCTTTTATCAGTTGTGTGCGTGCACCATATCCTTTGTGTAGGTTTTTTTTTTGCCGTGCACTATGTGCACGGGTTATTTCTAGTACTTTCTTAATAAGGTTAGTATGTATGTATGACATGTTCCACAGTTTGTAAAGGGGCTTGAAAGTTGGATTTTTTTCACTGTTGAGGCATTGTTTATGTATTGTAGATCACTTTCTATAGGTGATTCTTGTTGCTTTTGTTCCTTTTCTTCAAAAAATTAATGTGAGAGTTTGCCTCGATGGCTTCTACGTGGAGCAGATGTGTCGAGAGATTTCTCTCGATCGTAATCCGTGGATTTTCTGCGGATTACGCTCGAGATTCTTGTTTTCTGGGGCACACTCGATCTGATCACACATCGTCGTTGCTTCATCTTTTACATATGTTGTCATCAAGTGCCTTGACACGCCCCGCTCCCCAAGAAATCCTAGAAATATGAATCCATCTCATGTATTCCCGAAGAGGCGAGGGTGAAAAAGAAAGGGAATGAATAGAGAGTACAAAAAAGAAGAGAGACTCCGGCCACTGCGCATGTGTTGAGAAGTACACGTAATGTTTCAATCACACAACTCCAGAGAACAACATATAAAGACAATATACAACAAAGAACAACATATTCATATAAGGAAGATCAATTAAAATATTACAAATACAAATACAAGTATATGAATACACGCAATCATCGTATTTCACGTATATGGGCATCCCACACTTGATAGTATAGGATCATGTGCCTGATTCTGGATGCTCCAAGCTAAGTATTAGAAAACAGCCTCATTAGGCGCCTGACTCTCTATTATCATACACCTGACTGGGTATCAGACGCTTGATTGGTGTCTTCAGATGGCTAGATGGCATATGACTGGGTGCCTTCAGACGCCAGACCAGATTTTCCACGGATTATGCTCAAGATTCTTTTTTTAGGCCCACTGGTCTGATCGCCCCTTGTCACTGCTTCATCTTTCACATCGCTGCTCCTCTTTTGGTTTGCTTCGATGAAACCCTACCAGCCATTGCTATGTTTCACTATGTTTCGTTGCTCGCTTCTAAAAATTAAAGGGTCGGTTCATCTTCGATTCTCATCGATGAAGCCTTAGCTAGATCTCTTCGGGTCCCTTCTTCTCTGATCATCGGCGATCGTTTCGAAAAAAATAAAGGGGCTTCTATTCACTTTGGTTGACACCGCCTCCTCTGAGCATCATTTGGATCTTCTTTCCAAAGTTATTTAGGGGCTTCATTTGCGAGGTAAGTTCCTTATTGTTGACTCTTAGATGGTTTTGACACCCTAGCTTGCTCTTATGTTTCTGGATGTTTGTGTGGGCATCTTCTTAGTTCATTTGATGTCATCTTTACTATCTGTTGTTTAGCTCCTTGATGATTTTCGAACCCATCCAAGCAGTAAGCAGGAAACCCTAATTTTGTTCGGCTCCATACTTTGATGGATCTTTGTTGGGTTCCAACATTGATTCCATCTTTGGTATCACAAGCCTGTTGATGGTTTCTTGTTTATTGTTGTTGAGGGATGTATGCCCTCGGTTCATTTGTATTTGATGCAAATGGATATTAATATAAGATGTGGGAATTTTGCATATGATGCAAAGGGAATTATATGTGTCGTAAAATGTTGACGTGCATATTTAATATAATAAACGCAAGGAAAAGGTTACTTAAATGCAGGGATCGTCCCGGTCTAAACGCGGGTTCAAACCGCGTCAAAAACGGACACCAAACTCACAAAATAGAGCCAAAACAGTGAAAAAAGCCAAATTTAACATTGCGGGTCGGGCCCTGTCTAGCAGGCGCCCGACCCGCGTGGAGGCCATTGTAGTTTTTTAACCCAGTTTTGTGCGACGGCTGCAGTTTTTGCGAAAAACTAGTTTTGGGCCATGTTTGATTCCTCGTTTGAGGGGTCAAACGAACTCGGAATGACACGTCGTTTGTTCTTACTCGTTCACCGTTCAACCCTATTCGATTTGATAGGTTGTATCACTTACGAAGCTCAACGGTGATGGAGTAAAAATTCGCTAAAATTTGGCCTTTGTGAAAGCAAGCTTTAATTAATTTTTTCCTCCAAAACTTTTTAGTCCCACATCGGATATGTAGTGAAAGGAAGGGGTCGGCCGCCTATATAAATAGGGGCCTACTCCCCTCCTTGAAACTCGTACCAAGCTCCAAATCTGAGTAGCTCCATTAAACGTGAGCAAGCCCAGATATGGGCTTAAATTAAAATATTCTCTTTCTCCCTAAATTTCTTCCTTGCTCCTGTTCAGGCTCTAGCAAAGCTACAAAGGAGCTCGGATAGAATCCGAGGTCTTGACGAAGGATCCACTCAAGGTGAAATCTTCATTGGCGTGTGGTTGGCTTAGCAACAAGGGTGTTGCTCGCCTCGGGACCCGATGCAATTCGGAAAGCGGTTCGGCTTGGGACGAGGAGAGGCTCGGGACGCGGTTCAGCTTGGGAGAAGCAGCGCGGGGCTAAAGAAATGTTGCTGAAAACAACGATTCGTATTCTGTGGAAACGAAACGAAAGGTATGTAGTTTAAATATTCATACGTTTATAATTACAAATGTTAGATTGATCTATCCTTAGGGGTTGGTCGGACCCAACCCCGGGATAGTAGAGATCTTGGCTAGGGTTGTTAATCTTTAGGGCTTTGATTTAAAATCGTTTTAAGTCTGTTTTTCCGCTGCTAATTTGTTTTCGTCGTCCGACCGACTTAGGCTAGACGTCGAATTTATAGCCTTCAAGACCCAGAGAACCCTTCAGTGGTATCAGAGCCAGTCTACTTGATCTATGATTTGCATTTATAAAAGTATATGATACATCATATTTTCTCCAAGAGATGGAGGTTTTATTTAAACTTTAAAAATGTCGTTTTAAAGAGATGATTTTATTTTTGAAAAATTATTTTTTGAAAATTAGATTTAATTTTATTTTAAAATTAAATCTTTAAAATTATGTGATAATTTTTGATGTAGCTTAAACTTATGCGATAAAATTTAAGTTGCATGTTTAGCAAGAAAATTTTATGAGCCAAATTTTAATTGCTTTGATCTCATGCTAAATTGTTTAGTTAATATTTTTTTAATGATTATATTAGTTAATTTTGATTATGTGATAATTCAAGTAAAACTATTAGGATAGCCATTAAAACCTTTGAGAAAATTATGCGATAATTTTTGGACATGCTATGATTTAAAAATTGTTGCAACATATTAAATTCCTATTTAGGGTAGCCCTCTCCAACTTATTATTTTAATTTTTCTAATAATAATTTCGAACAAAATGCTATGAATTGTTGCAACTTAAATTTTAAATGTCTAATACAGATTAGGATAGCACCATAATATACCTTATAGTCGATAATGACATTAATAAAAGTTATTAACCAATCCTTGATATTTCGAATTTTAGGATTCAACTAGTTGATAGGAATAACTAGATTTAATGAAGCCAATTCTAATCGATGGCACACATATGAATAATAAGTTTCCTTCAATGGACCATGATCCGGTCTAGTGTTTTTTAACTGGTGTTGTGGATCACCCTAGCTCGACTGGGGATAGTGGTCCTGGCCTAGCCAAATCCCTGGCCGTATTCCTCTGGACCGTAAGGATACGAATTATGATTTTATGACGCTGTCGATTACATCTAGTCAATTACATTAAAAATCTTCTTCAAGATTAGCCGTAACCCTCCTTGTTTTAGAGGTTGGCAACTATAGGTTCTTTGTTATAGTTGTTGAGCACACTCAAGCTATGTCAAAGATACTTTATGGAAACCAACTTCTCATTACATAAGATGTAGTCTAGACTTAACCCAAACCGTCGCGTCGTGGCCATACACCTAGCGCCGGCGTAAGTTAGGCTAGACACGAAAACAAGGATCCGACTAGACTAGTCATTGTGATTTTGATGAGCACACTCATGATCATAAGTGGCTAGGGGTAAAAACCAATAAGGGAATCATATATGATATGATTGATGAAGAGTCATCTACCAATCGCAGAGTCAAGCAATTTGTTGAGCACACTCAAGGTTGTGAGGCTCAGGGTGGTTGGATTTCTTTACCATTAAATTTAATTTAATTAAGTCGTTCATTATTATGGCTAAAAATGAGCGCAAAAATAGTGGGAGGATATAGTTAGATAAAAGCCATTCTATCTATATTTAAAATTGAACATATGCTAAACTAGGCTAGTTCTATGTTTACAAATGGAATCAAAAACATAATATCCTAAGAGAATAAGTTAACTGGTCAAAATGGTTGGTTAAAGAAATATCAGTTAAAATTCTAATTGACAGACTAAACTATGTTCTCATTGTCATTAAAATGACCTTCTTAGCACAGGCTTAAGGACAATAGGTCTAACAAAATAAATGCACGCTACCTGTCACTTGCCTCTATGAGGGGTAGCTTGAACATACTGATGTTCAAAGCATGTTTCTCCATACGATTTGTTGAGTCAACTCAAAGTTGTATGAAAAACAGTTTCGATCCGCAAAGTTTGAAACTTCGATCAAATTGTTTGAATCGAAGATGAGTGCATGACCGGTGCAAGACTATGTATCCCAACCGGATCTTGAGACAAGCAACTTGTTGAGCACACTCAAGGTTGCAAAGCTCAAGCGTTTGGATACATGAGATGTTTACACGGCTATTATTTGTGTTGAGACACGTAATATCTAAATGAGATTTAGAAAAGGAAGAAGGCATTAAGGAAAGTCAACTGAGAAAGAAAGTTTTATCTATCATTAGTAAAGGCAAAAGTAGGAGGGACTGAAAATGTGACATATTTGATGTCACGACTTCAGGATAATGGTTATACAAAATTAGATTGTCATACATGTTGGAAAAAGGAACAATTGTTGTTTCTTGGACCATAAACGATGTCTAACATTTTTGGGCGAATGTCGACACCTTGCTTCTAAAGAAATGAGTAATTTGTATAACAATAATGTAATAAATGTTAATACATGAATACGCAAGATAGTAGCAAAACTTATATGACAAAATAGACTAGGCCGTACCGAAGAGACTAAGCTTCACAAGTTACATAAAGAGGGGTCTGACCTCTCGTATTATGAGTCAATGGACACTTGTGAATCTTGTCTCAAAGGTATGATGGCTGAAATTCCATCTGTAAGACAGTGGGAGAATGAGTTGGTGAACTCATAGTCTCATACATATGGATGTACTCGGACCCAAGTCTAACTTAGCCAGGATAAGTTGTTCTTATTTTATTATGACACGTATTCTTGTTGAAACACAAGTCTGATAAAATAGATAACACAATGAAAGAAGTATGTGAACTGCTTTGATCAGAACGAAGAGTCAAATACTTAGCTATATAATTCATGTGTAATTAAAAGAAAATGTGATTTTCTCTCAGGTCAAGTATCTTAACACATCAGTGTGTTGGAGAGCATGAATCACACTTTGTTAGACATGGTGCGATGCATGTCAAATGACTCTAAGTTACAATTCTCCCTCTGGGTTAAATCCCAGATAGTAATGTCTATGTTCTTGATAAGGTTTTACGAGGACCTTATCAACATAATATTCATTAAATCAATCGTTAGGAAGTTACTGGATTACTCGAGTCTTGTGAGACGAATAAGTCGAGTAAAACATCATAGTTGATGATGACTTAGTCAACTTCCAGGATGCCATTCAGAGTAGGGACTCTGATTAAGTAGAGTCTGAGTAACAATAGGCTCCTCGGTGTGCGTGGGGATGGTCGTGTCTGCAGTCGAAGTGGATGGGTCTATGAGGATGGGCTGATGCTGTGGATGAGGCTCCTCTGGATGTGTAGCAGGGTGATGATCTGGTGTGGCCTAAGCGGGAATGGGCTGGGGCTGGCAGCGGTGGGAAAAACTGGGTCAGGTGGGAATACACACTATGTTGCCTCGTTGATGCAAGTGCGCTCAGGGTTGGGATGAGTATCGTAGGGAGTGTGGGATGGGCCTTGGAACCAGATGAACCTCCCGGCCAAATTCTGGCTGATCATATGCATATTTATTAGTATAAGGATGACAATGGATGTAGGGCTGGGGGGTCTATGGTAATTCGGCTGTGATCTCGAGTGAGATGGGAGGGTGGCAAGCGATAGCGGTGATGATAGCCCCACAACAAATATGGCCAACATTGGCCTGGGAAATGGAGAGGAATCTCTGGGCCAGCCAATCCCTAGCATTGATCAAAATGCTGGGGAAGAGGTGCCGGGGCGATGTACGACCCGTGGTTGGGTCATGGCCCAAAGAAAGAATAGCTCGTGATGTGTAATAGTGCATGTTACCTCCTTACAAAAGATAGTGCTATCTATAATACGATGGGCCAGACGAAGGCACGGATGGATAATAGAGGAGGCCTTCATCTGGCCAGGGGAGTAGGGTCGTAACCCTATGATCTGTTCCCAAAATCATGAAGCGTTAAAGGCTGTGGGAAGTGGGTTACTAGGTCTAATGGAATTTGCAGTAGTGGCGGCAGGCCATCTAAAAATAGTGTTCAGGGCATCGAACGTGACGGTGTAGTTAGCTTTCATGAGTCTAAAGGATATGCCTGAGCTCATGTATGCAACGGAGCTAAGAAACTCCAATGCGAGGCGTGGGTAAGTGCAGGCTTCATAGGCGAGGAATTCATCCCACCTGATGTTGGAAAGGAGCGTTTGAATGCCCTCGAGGAGCCCTAAAGTATTGAGAGCGGAAGAGCTCGTGAATTTCGTGGTGGAAATGGGACGTCTGGCTAATCATGTGAGATTGGATAATTCGGTGGCGTTCTTGAACTCTATCCCCATTGTGTCTATTGGGGGTGGGGTGAGTCCCTCTAGGGGTGGTTATGATGAGGAAGAGGGTGTGTCATTTGTACGTTGTCGTATGTTCCTCAACTGTGAATGCAGGGGTTATGGTCGTGTGCGCTTCGTGCGAGGGGGCATAGTGGAATATGCATGTGCGTGCACATGAGGTGTGGCGACCCAAATGATACTCAATCAATGTTCTCAACCAATACACAACCAAGAATCTGAAATTTGGGTAAACAAAACTTGAAAATTTGAGCAAAGGAATGAACTTACCCAAGATCGGAGGTGGATGTCGATGCGAGTAGGAGCTACAGACCCATGCAACTGATTCAAGCTCTAATTTTAGCCGAAGCAAGCCCTAGTAGCGAATATCTTGCCGAAAACCTTCAAGTCGATCGATTAGGGTTTTGATGGGTTAGTGGAGGTTGGCAGCTATGAGGGGCAATGGTAGGACGGGAGGGGAGGGGTGGTCGAAGGTTGTTGAGATGGCTGTGAGGTTGGGGATGATCGGAGGGGGGGTTTGAAGGATGTCGATTGGAAGCTGAAACAGGCGAGGGATGAGTTCGTATGCTGATTGATTGGGGATTTGGGCCATATATAGGGGTGGTGACATGACCATGTAACACGATCGTGTCGCCCCAAATAAATATTGTGGGCTAGTCCAGAAACTTGACCCTCATGACGCGGTCGTTTGGAATACCTCAAATAAATATTGTGGGCTAGTCCAGAAACTTGACCCTCATGACGCGGTCGTTTGGAATTCCAAACGACCTCAAATAAATATTGTGGGCTAGTCCAGAAACTTGACCCCCATGACACGGTCATTTGATGAGCCCAAATGACCACGTGGATTGGTCCTCAGCTACAGAATTCAAAGTTTTCCCCCAATCTGCTCACGCAACTGTGTGGATATCCATGCGATCGCGTGGATTCCTCTCCAAGTCTCCCAGCTGCTTCATTATGTATCTTGCTCTCTTCCCACACAGCTGAATGCACGAAATTCACACAAAAGTCTAGATCAGAATCGGGTTTTGTGTATCAGGATTCTGCGGTTTATTTGATTTCAGTGCGCCTAATGGGGGAGAACTACTTATTCGTAGAAGAATTTACTAAATCTAACAAAATCTGAAACTAATACGCCCCTTTCGCTAATGAGAGGAGGTGAGTTTATTAAAAGTAAAATTTTGAAGCTATAAGATTTTCTACACTACTGGATCGAGTACACTTGTTCAAATGATGAATCTAGAATATGTAGTGGAATAGACTGCTACTCTAGTTGCTCCTTTCGTGGCTCGGTGAGTAGCTTGGTGCCACGAATTTCATCGAACCCTAGTGATACTCGTCCTAGCACCCCCTGAGGGTGTGCACCTATATCATGTAGAATGCTAGAAGTATCAGCTCGATGGGATAAACTTTTTTTTCGCAATATAAGCATCCCAGAGAGGATCGTCAAAATGAAATGAAAATTTTGAATTTGAATAACAGATATTCCTTGAGAGTGACATGCTGCTCTCTGAAGATAATTCGATCATCTCTACATTCCTTCCTTCGCTTACTTCGCCAGGTGTTAACACGACCCAGCGTACCTCAATGGATTGTGCACATGTGCCCTACGAGAAGTACGTCGTGTCAAAAGTACATGAATCTATATAGTTTGGAATTGGAGTTTGAGATTCGAAAATGGAGTTTTGGATTTTCAAGAAGTCTCCCCTCATGATGTATGTGAGTTCAGATAGACGCCCTTCCTCAGAAGTGATGGATGGTGGCTGTAGTAGTAAGTAAGGAGGTGGCTGTAGGTTTGGTTTCTTGAGATCGATCATCGTGTACATTGCTACATGCACATCCTCCTCAACCATAGGCTCATGCTTTGTCACGCCCCGCTTCCCTAAAATGGAGACAAGACGTGAGAAGGTCCGCTCAGACGTGGAGCTGTGAAGCTGCACGCCTGATAAGCGTCAAATTAGTATAAGCAGGTCCCTGTAAACGCAAACGGAACAACAACAATAATAATAGAAAAAGGAGACGGATATGAAATACCAATCCCAAAGTTCGTCCACAACAATTCAACATCACAGAAAAAGCCACCAGGCTAACAGGAAAGAGTCTAAAGGCCCAGAACAAGGCCAAACAAAACACAAACATAACAGAGTATCAAACTAGGTGCCACGCACCAACAACCTAAGCAATCTAACAACACCAAATATAGACACTAAGACTGATCTCCAGTGTCTACGAAGTCCTCGATCAACGCGGGTTCTGACTCAGCGTCAGCGAACACCGCGTCCTCAGCAAGTATCTCAGGCTCGGGCTCTAACATGTGTCACCCAAAAGAGAAAATGGGCACATGTCAGTAAGTCGAAAGACTTGTGCAAGGAAACTGAAAGAAAGGTAAACTAACAACCTAGCAGTTAAAGTATGGTGCATGGCAAGTAAAGTAAGGTAGTAACAAGTAAGGCAAGGTACACGTAGCAAGTGGTAGTTGTGACATGTAATGTCAAGTAACAAGTACAAGTACAAGGGATCACCCACACATGGATGCCCTATTGCCCGCAGGCTGTAGTCATGTACAAGGGATCACTCAGAGAGTGCCCTATTGCCCGCAGGCTGTAGTGAGCTCGTCTTCTGGACCACGAGCCAGAATTGTAATTGGCCTAGGGTTGTGCCCGCAAAACGGGTGCCTAGCCGGTATAAATAGTACAAGTATGTAGCGAAGCTACGCAATCACGATGAGTGTTCAAGCATGCAATGACATGAGCAGATATTCGCGTACCGTTAATTGAAATTAAACGTGACAGGCAAAATGCAATGACATGAACATATTCGCGTACCGTTAATTTAAATTAAACATGGCAGTTAAAATGCAATAGCAGTTAAGGATGCGTGGATGACATGAACAGTTAATGCGCGTACCGGTAAGGGAAAGTAAACGTGACATACAATCATGATGAAGGTGACAGACCAAGCTTCGTTGTCAAGCTAGGTCAATGGCGTCAGACGGCTATCCTTTCACCGTCTAGTCTCTTTTACGCTAAATCAAGGGGAAATGGCCTAAGACATGGCCCAAATCAAGAGATGCAAGTTTCACTTGCCTGATACCGGGATTGACGAGCAATGAAGATCGTCACACAAGCTAACTACGGAATAGATCACTATTATAGCAAAACAATCATTAGAACAACGATTCTAAATCGATTTCTTAATAGAATCCTAATTGTCTAATAATCCATTTTATTAGGGTTTCATAAATGTCAATGTGGGTTATGCTAAAACTAGAGGAATCGAGTATTACCGTGAAGAAGCGGAGGAACGATGTCGAGCAACCACGGCAACGGAAGAACGATCCGGCTCAGATCTGGAAATGAGGGAAAAATCTGGAGAAATAGGGTTGGATGTGGATTTTGGGGGTTTGATGAAAGTTTGAGGAAGTTGAGAGGTAGAATGTGATAAGTGAGGGTTTGGATGATGGATTTTGGGCTTGGGATGAAGGTTTGAGTGTTTGAGGAAGAAGAGGGCTCAATGGGGGAGAAACTAGGGTTTTAGGTCATGAGGAAGAAGAAGAAAACGTTTGGAGGGGTATTTATAGAGTTTGGTGGCGGCTAGGGCAAAACTAGGGTTTCCTATACTGTTTAGTCGGTCAAAGAGCAACCACTGACCGACTAGTTTGGGAACTAGTCGGTCGGTTGACCAACGCAGACCGACTAAGTGTAAACAGTAACCCCCGACGAAAACCTGAACTAAGAGTTAGTCGGTCAAAGAACAACTACTGACCGACTAGTTTGACATCTAGTCGGTCGATGAACGTTCTTAGACCGACTAAGAATGAACAGTATCTGGTATCAAAAATAATTAATGAGTTAGTCGGTTAAAGAAGCATTGCTGACCGACTAGTTTACAACCTAGTCGGTCAACCAACGTTCTTAGACCGACTAACGATAAACAATAACTCCTGAACATTTATCAAAGCCCACTAGTCGGTTCAAGAAGGTTTTCCGACCGACTGGATCGTCATCTAGTCGGTCGGTGCCCCTTCTTATACCGGCTAATGTGCACTGAAAGTTCCGAAATGGAGCGCGAAGCTCCGGGATGGTTTCCTAAGTCTCCTAGGCTCGTTCTAACTCTAAGATATCGACGTTATGAAGCCCGTCACGAATGACTTACTTCAAACACGCCGACCGACAGAAGAATCTAGGAAATCACGACGAAACGAACGAAAAGAGAACTACGGAGACGGAAATGGAAATCACAATCAAGGGGAAGTAATCTAATAATATAATATATATATATATAATAAAATCCATACATGAAAAACCAGTCGTTACATGCTTTATAGCCAACTCGACGTTCTTCAGGCTGGGATGATGACTATGGCGGGCGGCAAAGCTTGGGACATGCAATGTTGGTAATCTCATCCTCACCCTCACACAGCTTGTCTCCATCACCGTCAAAATGTAAGTGTATTGTGTCTCCATCCCAGCTAGCATACAAATTATCACTGTCAGTACCTGCATGGGATAGGTAATCCATAATAAAGTGTAACATGTTCGGTTCAGATGGGTTACCTTCCGCTGGCATGGTGGCGGACTCCTCCAACTGTCCTCCAAATCGTGATTCCTCCTATCTGGTTCAACCCTTAACAAATTTGGCAGTTTCGCTTGATTGGTGTTAGCCATTGGATGAGACTTTTTGAGCTGATTTTGAGCTGGTTTTGTGCAGATTTCATGCTATTATCTCTCTATAAATAACAAAGATTTCAGAGTTTTTTTACACTAATATTAGATCAAAAGAAAACTCCTCCTTTGCTCAAAGTGCTATAATGCTCTCAAGTGTTCTTCATTATTTTCGAAAGGCTACTGTTTTAATTCTCTTTTACTAAAACTTCTTATTTTATTTTCAGATTATTTTTAGCCTTTTGAAATACTTGTTTTTGACCTCCCGACTTAAAAGCTTTCCTATTGAGATTCAAAATACAAGTTTGCTTTTAATCTTTGCGTTTTATAGTTATATTCTTTTCAAAGATTAAAACTTGATCTTTGTGTAATGCCCTACGAAGCTACTGCATAAGTACTAGAGGGGGGTGAATAGTACTTTAAAATAATTAAGAAGATAATTCCTAATTATCTTGCAAACTCAACCAACAATGCGGAAATGTAAATATTGACAACAAAGAAATGCAATCGCAAACAGACGATATAACGGGTTCAGATCCACCCAAGTCTCCCCGACTTGTTCCCGGTGATCCTACGTCCCAAACACGCGGATCCCCTCCGGCTACTTGAATTAGAAACCTCTATGCACTATGAAATACTTGTAGAAAAACCTCTACAAGATCAAATCATACATAAATGAAATTGTGACTCCAACAAACCGGGATCACAAACAAACTCTCACAACCGAGAGTAAAACTTGCAATATTCAAAGTAAATTTAAATATGAAATGCTTACCACAAAAACCTATGCCTTGAGTAAAACTTACGATTTAGGACAAAGAGGATTTTGGGGAAGATGAAGGCACCAAACCCTAGCTCCAAGATGTAGACCAGCAATGGAGGCCTAGGAAGATGTTGGTGACCTTGGATCAAGCTCTTGGCTTGGAAGGCTCGCAATCAATGAATCTCTCTTTTGAAATAAGAGTGAGGGAGAGATTCTTAGTGAAATGAATGAGCTTTGAATGAGAATTAATTGCTTCTCTTTGATCTCTAAACTTCAATAAATATCAGCCTTGAATGCTATGAAAGCAGCCCTTCAAGTATATATAGGATAGAGGAAAGAGAGAGCAAAACTCGTGGCATTTAATGCTCCAACGGCTCTATTCTGAAGCAGACTAGTCGGTCAAAGAAGGATCACTGACCGACTAGTTCATCAACTAGTCGGTCGGTGATTCAACATGAACCGACTAACAGAAGAACATCCAAAAGTTAAAGTTCAAAGAATATAAAACTAGTCAGTCTAAGAAGACTTGCCAACCGACTAGTTTCACAACTAGTCGGTCGGTGAGTGTTCTTTGACCGACTAAGAGTCAAAATAGTATAGGCTGAAATCAAGTTGAACTAGTTGGTCTGAGAACAAATTCTAACCGACTAGTTTCTCAACTAGTCGGTCGACAATCGTTCTTAGACCGACTAATGATAAACAGTAGCTCAGGCGAAAAACTGAACACAGAACTAGTCGGTCTAAGAAGGATTCCTAACCGACTAGTTTCACAACTAGTCGGTCGGTGAACCTTCTTGGACCGACTAACTGTAAACAGTAAAGAGCTGAAATTAGCCAAGGCATTCTAGTCGGTTCAAGAAGCATTGCCGACCGACTAGATTACCATCTAGTCGGTTGGTTCTTCTTCTTGAACCAACTAACATGCGCAAAAAGCCGTGAAATGAAGCACGAAGCTTCGGGAAAGTTTGTATGGGCTTCTAATAAGATCCTAGCTCTAAGATATGATCGTTATGAAGATTAAAACGTAAGACCTACTCAATGCTTAACATTCTACGAAACGAAGCTAGAAGACTATAAATAAAACTTGACGAACCGTCTTCAAATGCTTCGATTCGAATATCTTGACTTCAATAATGGTCCTTAAGCTTCAACGAAGCTTCAAGCACACGATCACGCGCTTTGAGAAGTCTCGAGACGTCGCTTTTGATGTTCATAGAAATTTGGCGACGATCTCCATAACTGCGCTCACAAAGAGTTAGTTCACGATATTTATGTTTGTTCATCATCAAAACCAAATCCAGGGAATCAATACTCAACATTCTCCCCCTTTTTGGTGATGACAAACCAACATAAATAATAATAAAAAATAATGATTCAAATGTAATTTACTTACTCCCTCTGCATTGATGACACGTTAATTCCATATTAAATAATAATCATAAGCATCAAGCAGACGAGTAAAGTATAAAATGTGAATCCAATTATCGAAATTTAGGATCTAAATCCATTTTTATATCTTAACTCCCCCTGAATCTAACATATCAAATTAGATTCTCGGAAAATTGCTTTAAATTATCATTTAGCACATTGTCATTATTAATTCTCTCCCCCTTTGGAATTAGCAAAAAGTGTGGGAGGAGAACAACGACAAAAACAATGGCTTCAAATAAAAGCACGGGAGTCGTAGAATACGACCACGGTCCAAATGACACCAAAGAAAAATACGAACTAAATCAAAGCGTGCCAATAAGACCATAGTCGAGAATCGAAAAATAAAATCATCAAAACTCAAATTAATTTCACGAATTGAGTTATGGAATATACTCTCCAATATCAACATTCTTGATGAATTTAGTGCATGGAAAACAATTCTATGTTTTCTTAGAAATAATTTCTATTAAATCGAATGTAATCGTCGAGCGACGAAGTCAACATCAGAGACATAAATATAATGTGCATAGAGAAGTAAATGGAAACACGATGTATATATATAAGAACATTGATACATCAAAAGTATACATCTGCCAACAATAATATAAACGTTCCTCAGATCGGGGCACATCAAACATCATATCTCACAACATACATCGAAGTATCACAAAACATGTATACATCAAAATACATCATATAACATCCAAAAATATCAAAAAATCATAACCACCCAAACTATTCTAACCCACACTCTCACTACAAGATATATCATCCAAAGTGCATAGGGAGAGTCCTCCAAGCAAGCTCAGGAGGCAGAGGGAGGATCTGCAGCAGCATCAGGCTCTGCAGAAGGTGTGGTGGTCTCAGGGACGGCAGGAGTGTCAACTGATGGGAGAGTGGCAACGGGAGTGGTCTCGGGAGCACCAACAGACGAAGTATCCACCGGAGGAATGGTGACAGCAGATGTGCTCTCGGGATCACCAGCAGAAGTAGCAGCAGCACGAGCAAATGTACCCTCAGGGGCACGAGCAGCAGATCCAACGAGCTCCTGGAGCTCATCCTCATCCATCTCATCATCGTCAGAAACAGACGGATGAACCTCAATGCCAAAATGAGAACAGAGGCGAGCAAGCATCACCTCAGAGCGAGAGACATGAGACTCCACACGACGAAGGGAAACAGCAAACTCAGCAAGAGTAGGAGGAGGAGGAGGAGCAGAAGCAGAAGCTGAAGGGGTCGTCTTCTGAACGTGACGAAGCGCCGCAAGAGACTTCTTGACGGCCGTCGCATTTAGAGGAGGACCAAGAGGACGCTCATCATCGGGAGGGAGAGGGACCTTGAAGTGACGGAAAACAAGTGTCAGAAGGCAAGGGTATGGGATGTGAGCAGATTTTGTGGATTTCCTTATACACTCGAAAGAGTCCATCTTATCAAGAATAATCCTAGCCCAATTGATCTCGCTACCCATGAAGAGAGCGTAGATCAGCTTAAGGAATGGCTGGGATGGCAAGCTCGATGAGCCGTACTTTGGAAGGAGTCACGACTTCAAGATAAGATTAAGAACACATGCGTTCGGCTTGAAGGATTTCGAAGGGACGCCAATTATGGTGGGAGGGATCACATGAAACATCTTGGCAAGCATGGCATGGTCAAGGTCAGAAATATCATCGACAGAGATATCGGCAGGAAGAAGGCCAGAAGAGGAGACACCAATCGAATCCCCTAAGATTTCTGCCGTGAGGACAATCGGTGTCCCCAAGGCAGTCGTCTCAATGGAATGGGTCTCGTCATACTGACCCCGAACACGATTCGCATAGAAAAGTTTCACAAGACGGGGGTACGGGTGAGGGTTCGCCTTGGGGTCATGGTGAAGGTAGTCGATGAGGCCGCTATGGGAAAGAAGATCGGCGAGGTGTGGAAAATTGGAGAACTGAACGAAGTGCTCCAATAACAGAGGACAGTGCTCAATACGGTTGTAAGCCGCGAGACACATAGGGTCATCGTGACACAACGATATATCTACACCGCCCACTGGCATGGGAGCCTTCCCCTTAGATGGACGAGTGCTAGAAGTCGGACGAGAGCTAGACCTAGGAGGAGGAGTAGGAGCCCTAGCGGTATGCTCGGACTCGGGGATATACTCGGTGTCTGAATCAGAAGCACCGGGAGGAGTGGGAGCACGGAATGAGGCTGGAGACACAAGCCCCTTCCTAGGCTTGGGCTGATATCTAGGCTTAGCGGTCGCCGTCCTCTTCTTCTTAAGAGGAGGCGAAGAAGACGATGGATGGGTCATTTAGGAACGGCGTTTGGTTTGTGGGGGGTCCGTAGGTGGAGACTCTACGGTCATGGGTGACGGATGCGAGGGTTCGATCGGGATGCGTGTCTTCGCCATAATCGAGACGAGACACGCGCAAACAACGCACGAAATTGAAAACTAAAACCCTAGGCCGAACTGAAACCGATTGAAAATTGACCTAGATGGAAACCCTAAACGCAAGAGAGGAGATAGAAGTTACCCTAGGAGGAGATAGAGGTGATCGGCACCGGCGGAAGATGACCGGAGCACGGCGCAATCGACGGAGGAGATGGAAAGTCGAAGGGGTTGCGGGGGTTTTAGAGGGTCTGAGAGAGAGCGCGCGCACTGAATAGAGTGAGATCTAATCGGTGCAGAGGAGTATAAGTGTCACGACCCGCTTCCCTAAAATGGAGGCGAGACGTGAATAGGTCCGCACGAGAGTGGAGCTGTGAAGCCCCAAACCCGATAAGCGTCAATAAAATATAAGCAGGTCCCTGTAACCACAACGGAATAACAATAATAATACAAGCAGAGACTGAAATAAAATTCACATCTCATAAATTGTCCAACACCAACATAAGTCCAACATCCAGAAAAGCCACCAGGCTAAAAGAAAAGAGTCTAAAGGCCCAGAACAAGGCCAACAAAAGCAACAACAACAACAAAGTATAGGTGCTACGCACCGATAACAAAACAACTGTCTAACAAAAGTAAAACACAACGAAGACACTAGGACTGGTCCCCAGTGTCCACGTACTCCCCGTCAAACACAAGCTCGGGCTCGGCGTCAGCAAACACCTCGTCCTCAACGAGGTACTCGGGCTCAGGATCTAACATGTGTCACCCAAAAGAGTAAAGGGGCACATGTCAGCAAGTCTAAAAGACTTGGGCAAGGAAACTGAAGGTAAGGCAACTAGCAACCTAGCAGTTTAGTATGCATGACATGGCAGTTATAACATGAGTGCACAATTGAAACATGGCAAGACAATTTGTACAAGAGAACAATTATCGGGACAAGACAAGACAAGACAAGACAAGACAAGAGTAGCCACGCTACTATCAATCTCAATCAATTCACTATTCACGTTGTTTTGTAGATGTTTACGCCTTACAGCTGAATGGTTTTACATTCGCTGATTGGCCGCTTAACAACTACCCCAAACCCAAGAGTTTACGCCTTACCACTGCAGTTGCTGATCGGGCAGACTCCCAGTTGATTGGTCGCTTAACTCTTACCCCCCAATACCCACACGAAATGGAGCCAGGGTCCCCGCACAATGAACTCAGCTAGTGAGCCTGGGGTTGCCCCGCACATGAGCTCGTATTATTAAATATTTGGCGTAGGGGTGCACCTAGCCGGAAACATGCAATTCGGGCATTGGCTATCAACCAACACATGGCCCGCTTCTGGAACACGAGCCAGGAACACAAGCATTTGTAGCAAAGCTACGCAATCACATAAACACTTAAAGAATGCAATGACATGACATTTAATTTGCGTACCGTTAATGGAAAGTAAACATGACATGGTAATTGTGCAACATGCTAAATGTCGAAACTAGCTTCGTTGTCAAGCTAGTTCCCCCAATTTGCGCCTAGGCGAGTATCATTTCGTCGCCTAGCCTCTTTTACGCCTACAACTAGCAAATGGCCTAAAACATGGCCTAAACCCTAAGTGGCAAGTTTCACTTGCCTAGCACCGGGGATTGACGATCGCTTCGTCACACGGATGCTATCTACGGGGGAAATCGCTGTTATGGGGGAAACAAACACCAAACACATGAAATTAATTAGGGTTTTCATAAAAATATAAATAGGTTGAGAAAACAACGGTAGATCGATTTCTTACCGAGAGGAGGCGGAAGAAACACTCCGGGGAACCCTAGGATCAAATCTGGAGAAGATTGGAGAAGTTTGGGGAAACTAGGGTTTTGGGGGATTTGGGGATTTTGATGGGTTTTGATGAGATTTTGGGGAAGATGAGAGGTAGATAGAGTGAATGGATGGTTTGGATGATGGATTTAGGGCTTGGAATGAAGGATTGAAGCTTGGAGGAAGATGGGGGCTGAAGGGGGGAGATTTTAGGGTTTTGGGTCGTGTTGGAGAAGAAGAAGTCGTTTGGGTTGGGTTTAAATAGGATGGGCTGGCGGCTGCCCAGAAATTAGGGTTTCAACACTAGTTAGTCGGTCAAAGAGCAACCACTGACCGACTAGTTTGGCAACTAGTCGGTCGGTCGACCAACGCAGACCGACTAAGTGCAAACAGTAACTCCTGAACGAAAATAGGATTCTAGAGTTAGTCGGTCCATGAACAAGTACTGACCGACTAGTTTGGCATCTAGTCGGTCGATGAACGTTCTTAGACCGACTAAGAGTAAACAGTAACTGATACAAAAACAATTTGATGAGTTAGTCGGTTCAAGAAGCATTGCTGACCGACTAGTTTGCAACCTAGTCGGTCAACCAACGTTCTTAGACCGACTAACGATAAACAGTAACTCCTGAGAAATTTAGAAAGCTAACTAGTCGGTCCAAGAAGGATTGCCGACCGACTGGATCGTCATCTAGTCGGTCGGTGGCCCTTCTTACACCGGCTAATGAGCACCAAAAGTACCGATACGGAGCGCGGGGCCCCGGGATCGATTCCTAAGACTCCTAGGCTTGATCTAATAGTTAGATACGACCGTTATGAAGTCCGTCACGAGTGACATACTTCGAAATCGACAATCCTAAGGAAGAAACGAGAAAATACGACGAATCGATCGGAAATGAAATCTACGGAGACGAAAACCACACAAGAGGAGAAAATCCACCAAAACATATATTATATTATATTAAATCCAGATTCATGAAAAGCAGTCGTTACAATAAGTCGATCGGAATGCGAAAATACACAACAGTCCCCGACGTAGTTAGTCGGTCACAGTTCAAGCGCTGACCGACTAGATGACGATCTAGTCGGTCGGCCAATGAGCTTGAACCGACTAAGTGCAAACAGTAACTGAAGCCAAATTTAGGGCTTGAGTTAGTCGGTCTGAGTTCATTCACTGACCGACTAGAACTGAATCTAGTCGGTCGGCCAATGAACTTGGACCGACTAAGAGAGTCCAAAAATTTGAAATTTAGAAATTTTGAGTTCTCTCCAAATCGCACTTGGACGAAACATCGAAATACTCTCATATATCATTATACTACCCCATTAAACATCGAAAATCTTAAATTTGACGTTCATGAATAAATCGAGCATAAATTCCGAAAATTCAAACATAAATCCAGAAAATCTCAATTAATCTAGCATGAGCATATATGAAAAAATTTAATATCATGCAAGATTATTGAAAATATGAATACTAAAGCTCGGATTCACCCATAATCCCCAATTCTCGACACAACCGCACAAAGGAGTCTTCCTTGAGTGGTTTCGTGAAAATATCGGCGATTTGCTTCTGGGTTTCAACGTACACTAAAATGATGTCCTTTTTAGCAACATGATCATCTAAGAAATGGTGACGGACATCTATGTGTTTAGAACGGGAATGGTGTACCGGATTCTTAGAGAGACATATTGCACTTTGGTTGTCCACCATGATAGGGCAAGTATCACAGTTTATACCAAAGTCTTTAAGAGTGTGTCTCATCCAAAGAACTTGAGCACACGCAGCACCGGCGGCAATATATTCCGCCTCGGTGGTTGAAAGTGATACGGAATTCTGCTTCTTGGAAAAACCAAGAGACAAGAGATTTTCCTATAAAATGGCAAGTGCCACTAGTACTTTTCCTGTCGGATTTGCATCCCGCATAATCTGCGTCACTATATGAGATTAACTCATATGTGCTAGACTTTGGATAAAGTAATCTGAATTCGAGTGTGTAACTTAAATAACGGAAAATACGTTTTACCGCTACTAAGTGAGATTCCTTAGGTTGAGACTGATAACAAGCGCATACACATACGACAAACATAATATCGGGCCTACTAGCAGTGAGATATAATAAACTACCTATCATACCTCGATATAGACGAATGTCTACATCTTTACCTCCCGAATCTTTATCAAGATGTGTAGTCGTGCTCATTGGAGTCTTCTTCCCGGAGGCATTCTCCATTCCAAATCACTTTAGCAACTCCACCGTGTACTTGGTTTGGTGGATGAAGATTGCATCGTTCATTTGGCGAATTTGGAGACCTAACAAATATTTGAGCAGACCCATGTGGCTCATCTCAAATTGATCCTTCATAACATTAGAAAACTCTTCGCAAAGAGTGAAGTTAGTAGCACCGAAAATGATATCATCAACGTAAATTTGAACTAAAATAATATCATTATTCGAATACTTAACAAATAATGTAGAATCAAATTCACCCATTTTAAAACCCAAATCCAAAAGAAAATTCTTTAGACGGTCATACCAAGCTCGAGGAGCTTGTCTCAAACCATAAAGTGCTTTCTTAAGTTTGAAAACATGATTTGGAAATTTTTCATTAATAAAACCCGGAGGTTGAGAAACATAAACTTCCTCAACAACATCTCCGTTTTAAAACGCACTTTTTACATCCATTTGAAAGGGTTTAAAATCTTTATGGCATGCAAAAGATAATAATAATCTAATAGATTCTAATCTAGCTACCGGAGCAAAGGATTCTTCGAAATCTATACCTTCCTCTTAACGGTAGCCTTGAGCAACTAACCGAGCTTTGTTTCGGACGACGATTTGGTTTTCGTCGGTCTTGTTCTTGAAAATCCACTTTGTTCCTATAACGGTGTGGTTCTTTGAAGGCAATGGAAAAAGCTCCCAAACCTCATTCATCTCAAATTGAATGAGTTCCTCCTCCATGGCTAAGATCCAAGCATTATCTTCGCACGCTTCGTTAATATTCTTTGGCTCTATTGAGGAGGCAAAGGCACAATGAGCTAAGTAGTTGACTTGAGATCTCGTCTTGACACTATCAAGTATGTTGCCAATGACTTGCTCATGGGGATGGTCACGAACTGTATGAAGTCGTTTGGGAATCCCCTGATCACTAGGAACATTCTCAAAAGATTCATTAGTATGGTTAGTATCAATAGAATCAATAGAATTAGAATTACCAATAGAATCACATAAGACATCCATGGAGTCATCATCATTAGTAATTCTAGTCGGGACAAAACCTTCATTAAATGAAACATGAAGTGATTCCTCGATCGTTGAGGTTCGTTTGTTGTATATCCGGTAGGCTTTGCTACGGGAGGAATATCCAACAAATATCCCCTCATCGGATCTTGGATCAAATTTGTCCAAACTACCATACGTGTTCTTAATAAAACATTTTGTGCCAAAAACTCGAAAATGTTTAACTAGAGGCAATCTACCAAACAACAATTCATAACAAGTTTGTTTGGTGTCGGGCCTCAAAAGTATTCTATTAAACACATAGCAAGCGGTATGTACCGCTTCCGCCCAAAATTGATGGCCAAGTTGGCTATCATCAAGCATAGTGCGAGCACATTCCACTAGCGTCATATTCTTCCTCTCAACAACACCATTTTGAGGGGGTGCGCGAGAGAAAGAAAAGGTGTGAGTAATACCAACTTCATCACAAAAATTTGAGAAAGACTCATTCTCAAATTCCCCTCCATGATCACTACGAATAGTGACAATGGTGGTTCCAATGAGATTTTGTACTTTCTTAACAAATATTGTGAAGTTTTCAAAAGCAATTTTTATTACTTAAGGAAAATACCCAAGTATATCTAGAAAAGTCATCAACGATGACAAGTCCATATCGTGCATTTTCTAATGAAGCAACTCTAGTTGGCCCAAAAAGATCTAGATGTAAAAGCTCTAGAGGACGCTTAGATGAAATGCTTTTCTTAGGTTTAAAAGACGATTTAGGAAGCTTGCCTCGTTGACACGAGTCACAAAAACTTTTCTTTTGAAAGACAAGCTTAGGAAATCCTTTAATAGAATTTAACTTGGAAAGCTTAAAAAGTGTTCCAAAGTTTACATGAACAAAACGTCGATGCCATAAGTGTTGTTCACTTGTGTTGGCAATGAGACATTGTTCATGCGATTTTGGAAGATCTAATATATAGATATCCTTATGGCGTGTGCCAGAGAATAATACATCATTAGTATTTTTATTCAAAATATGGCACATTCCTTTCACAAAGCTAACTTTGTAACCTTTGTCACAAAGTTGGCTTATTGAAATAAGATTGTGGTTTAATCCTTTAACAAGGTAAACATCACTTATTAATGGTTTAGAAGGATTACCTACTTTGCCAACACCAATGATGGTTCCGCTCTCGATGCCTCCAAAGACGACTCGGTTCCCATTTACAATGGGCACCACTCCGGAGAGCAATTGAGCATCACCCGTCAAGTGTTTTGAACACCCACTATCGAGTATCCAATTATTCTTGGAGCCAAATTTTGATTTGTTGCTCCGTTTCTTTTTCTTGAGTACCTAAAGATAAACATATCACTCCATGGTACCCAAGGTCATTGGGTCCTAAAGATTAGACCTTTGGAAGCCAAGTCCAATTGGACTTAGACTTCCCCACATAATTAGCATTATGCACTACATTCATGAAATAAGAATTCATGTAAGCTTGTTTTTATGCATATTTGTGTCCTTCGGGCTCCAAATAGTGAAGATTTTGGGAGCCCTATTCCTATTGGGAGCATGCATGCATTGTTGATTTCTACGTGATGCCAGTCGTGGATAAGCATATGTCACATGATGAAATGGTGTATGATGATAATTGTTCATATGATGGTGTGGGTGAACATATGCATGTGGAGGAACACGTGCGTGAGGGTGTCTCACTTGGTGTGCACGTGCCCGTGGATGTGGTGCATAAAAATCATCATATGTGTGAACATGTGGAGTAGGATGTGTGTTCCTACTTGGCATGGTATTTGTGTACATGAATGCATGACCCTTCTTTGTAGGTCCACCCAAAGTGGGTTTCTTTCCAAACGAGGGTGTGTACGAAGTGGAAGCACCATTGGTAGATGAACTACCAATAGAGTGTTTGCTCCCACTCGTTGAGGCATCGGAAGTTGGCCTAACAAAGGTAGTAGACGATTTGGATGAATTTCCCATCTTATACCCCAAGCCAATGTGGTGATTGGCCGGAAGTAAGTCATTTAGGATTTTATCCAAATGGTCCTTACCCTTATTGAATTTATTAATTCGGCCTAATGTGCACTCATACTTCTCGGTGAGAGAACGCATAGAAGCATCAAAAGTGGACACTTGCGATGTGAGCACATAAACACGAGATTTGAGATTCTCATTCTCAATACTCAAGTTGAGTTTTGAGAGGTCAAATCCGCTATCTTGTGTTCCTCCGAATCCTCAATATGAACATACTCAAGTTGAGATTTGAGATTTTCAATCTCATTTCTCAAACCTTCAACAACGGTGTCGTTGTCGATGGTGATAGGCTTAGGTGAGGTTTAGAGACTAACTAACTCATCTTTAGTCTTAGTATATCTATTTACTAGTTTAGAATACTTAGACCAAATTTGCTCGTTAGCTAATCTAAGGTCGTCCATAGTTACCTCATCGCCTTCATCCTCGCTATCATCGGAGGAAGACTCTTGAACATGCTCCTCTCTAGCCATGAAGCACATGTGTGCTTGCTCCACTTGCTCATCATCCAACTCTCCACTTGACGAGTCCTCGTCGGAGTCGGTGAATGTCCTGACAAGCCCTTTTTTGTACCCTTTCTTGTACTTCTTTGACTTGTCGAACTTTGGCGCCTTCCAATTCTCCTTGTGTTTGTTTTGAGGACAATCCGCTTTCATGTGTCCTGACTTGTTGCATTTGAAACACAAAGGAGCGGAGGCGTTAGAAGAACTAAATTTAGATTTGTTCTTGAAATTACCTTTCCGGAAGAATCGATTGAACTTCTTTGCCATGAGGGCAATGGATTCCAAGTCCAATTCTTCTTCCGATTCTTCATCATCGGTAGATGTAGATGTAGATGGAGCGGCCTTGAACGCAATCGCCTTTTTCTTTGGCTCGTCTTGCTTCAAGTAAGACTTCAACTTGTCCTGCAACTTTAGTTTGCTATCCTTGCGTATCTCATAAGACATTAAAGTACCAATTAGTTGAATAACAGTATATTTACTCATATCATTACCTTCCTCGATGGCAAAGGTACGCTTTTCCCAACAAGAAGGAAGTCCGTCAATGATCTTCGAGACTTTCTCCTTTTGGGTGTAGGTCTTTCCAAGAGCCTCCAACTCGTTGGTGATGTCGACGAAGCGAGCATAGTACTCCTTCATCTTCTCACCCTGTTGCATATGAAATAACTCGTAATCTTTATTTACAACTACGAGTTTGGAGTCTCTTACCCTACTTGTTCCTTCATGCAAGATGAGGAGGGAGTTCCAGATTTGATATGCACTCTTACATGTGCATACCTTGTTGAAGTCCTCGGGCTCCAAAGCACATTGCAAGGCATACATTGCCTTGGCATTGCTTACCTCCACGACGACCTCCGAGGTAGTCCACTTCACGAAATCTTCTTCTTCGGGCTCGACGTACTCCGTCAACGTGGCTCTCCACAATGAAGCACTCCGGAAGAAAGTTTCCATCCGGCATTTCCAGTACCCATAGTTGGTACCGTTGAAGAAGGGAGGCCTCGTCGAGGAGTGTCCTTCCATCACCGAAGAAGCTCCTTCACGATTCATGAAGGTGTTGTAGTCTGAAGGTGGACGTATGGTTTTGTTGTCGTTGGAAGACATAGCTAGGTACTTGGCTCCGATACCAAATGTAATGCCCTACGAAGCTACTGCACAAGTACTAGAGGGGGGTGAATAGTACTTTAAAATAATTAAGAAGATAATTCCTAATTATCTTACAAACTCAACCAACAATGCGGAAATGTAAATATTGACAACAAAGAAATGCAATCGCAAACAGACGATATAACGGGTTCGGATCCACCCAAGTCTCCCCGACTTGTTCCCGGTGATCCTACGTCCCAAACACCTGGATCCCCTCCGGCTACTTGAGTTAGAAACCTCTAACTCAAATTTGCACTATGAAATACTTGTAGAAAAACCTCTACAAGATCAAATCAAACACAACTAAAAGTGTGACTCCCACAAACCGGGATCACAAACAAACTCTCACAACCGAGAGTAAAACTTGCAATATTCAAAGTAAATTGAAATATGAAATGCTTACCACAAAAACCTATGCCTTGAGTAAAACTTACGATTTAGGGCAAAGAGGATTTTGGGGAAGATGAAGGCACCAAACCCTAGCTCCAAGATGTAGACCAGCAATGGAGGCCTAGGAAGATGTTGGTGACCTTGGATCAAGCTCTTGGCTTGGAAGGCTCACAATCAATGAATCTCTCTTTTGAAATAAGAGTGAGGGAGAGATTCTTGAGTGAAATGAATGAGCTTTGAATGAGAATTAATTGCTTCTCTTTGATCTCTAAACTTCAATAAATATCAGTCTTGAATGCTATGAAAGCAGTCCTTCAAGTATATACAGGATAGAGAAAAGAGAGAGCAAAATTCGTGGCATTTAATGCTCCAACGGCTCTATTCTGAAGCAGAATAGTCGGTCAAAGAAGGATCACTGACCGACTAGTTCATCAACTAGTCGGTCGGTGATTCAACATGAACCGACTAACAGAAGAACATCCAAAAGTTAAAGTTCAGAGAATATAGAACTAGTCGGTCTAAGAAGACTTGCCAACCGACTAGTTTCACAACTAGTCGGTCGGTGAGTGTTCTTTGACCGACTAAGAGTCAAAATAGTATAGGCTGAAATCAAGTTGAACTAGTCGGTCTGAGAACAAATTCTAACCGAGTAGTTTCTCAACTAGTCGGTCGACAATCGTTCTTAGACCAACTAATGATAAACAGTAGCTCAGGCGAAAAACTGAACACAGAACTAGTCGGTCTAAGAAGGATTCCTAACCGACTAGTTTCACAACTAGTCGGTCGGTGAACCTTCTTGGACCGACTAACTGTAAATAGTAAAGCGCTGAAATTAGCCAAGGCATTCTAGTCGGTTCAAGAAGCATTGCCGACCGACTAGATTGCCATCTAGTCGGTTGGTTATTCTTCTTGAACCAACTAACATGCACAAAAAGCCGTGAAATGAAGCGCGAAGCTTCAGGAAAGTTCGTATGGGCTTCTAATAAGATCCTAGCTCTAAGATATGATCGTTATGAGGATTAAAACATAAGACCTACTCAAGGCTTAACATTCTACGAAACGAAGCTAGAAGACTATAAATAAAATTTGACGAACCGTCTTCAAATGCTTCGATTCGAATCTCTTGACTTCAATAATGGTCCTTGAGCTTCAACGAAGCTTCAAGCACATGATCACGCGCTTTGAGAAGTCTCGAGACGTCGCTTTTGATGTTCATAGAAATTTGGCGACGATCTCCATAACTGAGCTCACAAAGAGTTAGTTCACGTTATTTATGATTGTTCATCATCAAAACAAAATCCGGGGAATCAATACTCAACACTTTGATCTTTAAATCCCAAGTGCTTATCTTAGAAGATCAATTTTCAAGATTACTCATTTGATCAACGTGTGCTTAATTCATAAATAATTTATTTGATCAAGTGCTTTCGATTTTCTTAAGCCACGTATACACTCGTATACTATTATCTTTTAGGAAATCATTGTTTTGCTAAATTCTACACTTGTTGTAAAGTCTTTGAAGAAGACTTGGTTATTTCAATTCACACGTGTTAAGGAAGTTGGTTGGAAATTCCTAGTTGGTTGTAACTAGGTGTGTGTTGAAATTCATGGCAAGATGAAGCTAGGTGTTTGTATGAAGTCCTCTTCGGTTGTGTTGAGACAAGTTTTTCTCTCGTGGAGAGCTAGTGGATCGGTTGCTGGACATAGGCCAAGGTTGGGCTGAACCAGGGTATAAGCCATGTGTTTGCGATGTGTTCATATCTCTCTAACTCTCTAACTCTATGATTATTGCTTGCATCTTTTAAAACTGCTGCAACTCTCATTTTTTATTCAAGCATATAATAATCGTTGATTAAGTACAAATTGAGGCAACTCTAATTTGAGACTTAGGCAACTATTAGAAGGATTTTTAATTACGCAAAAAAGATTATTATTTGTTGACAACCCTATTTAACCACCCTTCTAGTGTTATCTGACATCCACAAGATCCAACAAGAGGAACATGATGTCCTTAAACCCGATATTAGAAATCGAAATTTTTGATTATTGGGGCATAGATTTCATGGGGCCATTCTCCATTTCATTTGGGTACACATATATCTTAGTAATCGTCGATTACGTATCCAAGTTGGTGGAAGCCATGTCATGTAGGAACAATGAGGGTTCTGCCATGCTCAAATTCATCAAAGAAAACATTTTTGCACAGTTTGGAATTCCAAAAGCTACTATTCGCGATGGTGGCTCTCATTTTTATAATAGACTATTCTCTAACTTGATGAAAAGGTTTGATGTCACTCACAAAATTTCCACACCATACCACCCCCAAATCAATGGCCAAGCGGAATTGGCTAATAGGGAAATCAAGAACATCCTACAAAAACGGTGAATCCTACGCACAAAGATTGGAGTGTTAAATTGCCGGAAACACTTTGGGCATATCGAACCACTTACAAAACAATGTTAGAAATGTCGCCGTATAGGATTGTTTATGGAAAGCATTGCCATTTGCCCGTGGAATTAGAGCACAAATCTTTGTATGTAATTAAACAATTTAATTCTTTTTGTGACTCATCCAACTACTTTCGTAAATTGTTACAGATATGCAAATTGGAGGAGTTGCGGAGAGATGCTTGCGACAATGCCAAAATTGCCCAGGAGCGAATGAAGTTTGAACATGACAAGATGATTTTGAGGAGTGAATTTTACCCGGGGTAAAGAGTGTCATTATACAACTCTCGGCTTCATCTCTTCCCAGGAAAATTTAGATCGAGATGGTCTGGACCCTTCATGGTGAAGCATGTCTATAATCACGGTGCGGTGACCTTTGTGAACGAGAAAGATGGGAGTGAGTTCAAGGTCAATGTACAACGGTTGAAGCATCACTTTGATTCATGGGCTAAAGAGGGGAACACGGAAGAACTTCTGGACCCGTCTTCGGGCGACGACTAATTAGGTGTGTTCGTTCCAAATTTTGTGTCTACTTCCCTTCCATTCATTGAGGATAATGCACATCTTTAGTTGGGGGGATGGTAGAATTTTTGAATTTTTGTTTTGTTCATATTTTTCACATTTTACTTTTGTCTATCTACTTTGGGACAAATTTTGAACTTTTTCTTCATACACAACTTGCAAAACATGCACACATACCAATTGCCTAAGAAAGTTTAAAATTTAGGGTTATAATTGCTTGGATATATTATTGACTACTTTTTAAATCATTTTTGCGATGATTCTCGACCCTTTAATACTTGTGTGGTGAACTTAGTATAACTCCATTCATAATCCCTTACATTAGTTTATGCATATTTGTGGTGAGTCCTTCCATGAGGATCCCTTTTTAGACTCTTTTTGTGGAAATTACTCATATGATAACTTCACCTAATTCACCCTTGTGATCTTAATTCAAGTATTTTGTTGCATGATTCCTAGGCAGAAGTATTTGAATAGCTTAACTCATAAACAATGAAGATCTCACCTATAGTATACCTTGGATTGTCACCACCAATTGTTTTTGGGCTTGCTATGAGTAAAAAACAGAATAAATAAAGTGCATCGTTCTTCGAAGTCCTATTGAGTAGCCAGATCTCGGTGCCTCATGAAGCATTGGAGCCTTGCGTCGAAAAATAGGCTCATAGAAGAGTGCACAAAGAGAAGCAAAATAAAATAAATTTAGGCGATTCGAGTTAGTAGATCCGTTGGGGACCTAATGCCCAAAGATCACTTGATCTAGTAGCCATTGACTCAAAGCTTGTTACATGGATTGCCCTAAATTTAAAAAAATAAAATAAAAAAGAAAATAAAAAAATTGGTAGCATGCTCAAATTCATGAGTCCTTGAAAATTTTGGGTATATCGTTAGGCGATTTCTTTTGACGTGCATGAATTATGATAGGAGACTACACTGTGCCATGGAAAAGTGCAAATCTTGTCTTGAATTTTGCTAACTTGGCAGTTTTGGTTGCGTGTCGTTGTGATCTTGTATTCTCCAAAACCCGCATTGCTAATATATGTGATTTTTGGAGGAATTAACTGTCATAGGTTATGCCATGACTTATCATTGGGGGATTTGCTTAATCTTTGTTGCTTAGACTTTGTTTCGCTTATTTTTCTAAGGGTCTAGCTAAAAGCTAGTTGTGGTGTGTGATTAGAGGTGAAAATTGTAGATTTTCACCCCTAACTTTGGTTATTTAGTGCACGATTTATCGATATTTGAGCTCCGATGTGTTTATTTTGTGTAAATCGCTTTATTTGTGAGCCAAACAATTTAATATGCATGACATAATGATTCTACAGGTAAATCATACTTTGCATTTGATTCAGAGATTTTTCTGGATTTTTCAGGAATTATTGAAGACCCGAGTGCTTAAAAGAGGAGCTTTGAACGCAATATGACTCATACGATCGTGTGGGATATCCAACACGACCGTGTGAATCTACCTATCGAGGAGGCCCAAGGGTGAGCTCCAGTGGTCGCGTCATTCTTTTACACGACCGTGTGGAACCTCCTACAAGAGGAGCCGAAGAAAGGGCATTTTATGCCACTGACATGGTCTAAGGCAAACAACAGCAATGATCTATCACACGACTCGTCGTACCCCCTGATCTTGGGAAATATTGATCGATTTTAATTGCGATCGGGTCTAAATTGAAACGACCGCATCGATGTGCCCAGCCATTGCCAACAAAAATGGCATCGACGTGATCGTTTGTTTTTCAACCGACTGTGTCGTATGGGAGCTCCTGGGTGTGTTTAGTTGCAGGTTTGCTGTGTTTTCACCCGATGTTGGACCCGATAATCTACTCACAGCCCCTGATTAAAATAATGTGTGTTGGAGAACCATCAGCATATGGTGGCTGCCCTAGCTTAAGGAGGGAAGAGTAAAGTGGCGCAATCACTTCTCTTCCCTCAAACATTCAAACCAAAAGAGAAAACTTGGAGAAGAAGGAGGAGCTTAAGGAGAAAAGCTTGGGAATCATCTCAAAAGGGGGTTCTTTTGTATTGAAGTTTATATTTTTCTTTTTCTCCTTGATATTAGCAACTTGTATGAACTATTGGATCATCTTTTTAGAAATGAAAATGTTGTCTTTGTTCATTATGAGTAGCTAAACCCCTTGTGTGTGTTCTTGGTGGATTGACGTATGTATGGCTTGTAGATCTCTTCACTAGCACGATTTTAATTCTCATATGTGGATGAAATTTTGAGAGTCGGTTGTTTATTGGAACCCTAACAAGAAATCTAAAGAGAGGACTATTCTAGAGTACCCTCTCTATCTTGCTTATTGATTATTTTCTCTCAATGTTTCATTCGTTACTTTTTGCATCACATGTGTTCGATGAATTGACTAATAATCTAACCACTCTCTCCCTAGCCGGATGAGAAGTCGTAATTGTTACGACCTTAAGATCGGCCCAGTTGATCTAGGCCAGTATGGTCAAAGCTCAAGTAATAGTCCGCCGAATCTCCTTGATGAGAACTAGCTCTGAGTAGAAGCTCGCAGAGGCTTAGAGAAGCTCGTCAAGGCTCAGAGCGGCAAACTTGTCAACCGAACCAAAGAGAAGAGCCCTCCGGCAGATCGCGCATTCTACTCTAGCTCGCCCCAGAGGTAGCTCGCCCCAAAGGTAGCTCGACTACCTCTCCTCTCAGAAGAAGTCTGCCCAAGGACAGGCATGAGATGACGGACTCGGGCGATGAGCTCGGCACAGGAGGAAGGTGACCCGCCATAAATACCACTGACAGTCTCACAACATACAAACCTGATAAAAGCGCACCTGGCCGCTTCGCCGGCTGACTGCCTGACAAAAGTGTGCCTGACATTTACAGCTCTAACAGCCTGAGAAAAGCGCACCTGACACGTTTGGTTCTGACATCCTCGGCCGAACCCCTGACACACTGACACCGCCAGCTCAGCTAAAGCAACCGACTCCAACAGCCTATAAATATTCTCTCTCCTCCAGCGAGAAAGAGGTGGGCTAATCAGTAAGAAACCATATCACATCTATTTATATTCAAGGCCAAATTTCCTCCACATATTCGCACCTTCCACACTAGTTCGCCACGTAAGGGCTGATCTGCCTTTAGGATCACACAACGTGTCTGACATTCTCCAAGCAGTCATCAACTGACTTACGCATCGGAGAGGCTATCGGTTGACAGCCAACAGAGCATTTCTGATGGGTTGCTCTTCCTGTAGGAAGCTCACCCCAGCTATCAACGGTCAATGCGATCTGCGGCGAACTTCATCAACTGATGAGCAAACTTCACCAAATGAAGGGCGAACTTGAGATCTCTACCCTCAAATTGCTCTCTAATGCATGATTATCCTCGTCTCCCCCCAAACACTTGTAATCATTATAACCGTGATTCCCATTTCAATACAAATTCAGTGTTAGTGGATTTTACCCCGCAACATTTGGTGCCGTCTATGGGAACATGGGTTACATCCATGGCAGACCCCACACAAAGTCACAGCAGTCATCGTAGTAGTAAACAGCCAATGCTCGAGGAGACCTCCCCCTCTCCTAGGAGGTCCTTCCTGAGAGATGCGTCCCTTGAGGGGCCAAAGACTACCATCGAGGCCGCAGCCTGTGGCGTCTATCAAAGTTTTGATATCTTCGATAAAGTAATGAAGGACATGGCTGCGACGAAGTCTGCGAGACGGCCTCCAACAGTAGGCTCCTCCAGACATCTCAATGTAAGGCGGAACCTCCTCCCCGAATTTGATAAAGAAGCGGCCGTTCGAAGGAGGTGCTTCGACGAAGAGGAGCTAGCCGCTCTGCAGATGCGTCTCGATGATGAAGATGTGGCCACTAGGCAGAGACGGTTTGACGACGAGGAGGTCGCAATACAAAGACAGCTTGATGAAGAAGCTGTTGTCCGACATCAACGTTACGTCGCCGCTGCGAGGGAGAAGATCCATCAGGGGAGCTTTGGGAATCCCCTATGAATCGATCGAGATAGTACGAGAGCATATCCCGCAAGATCAAGCTGTGGAGAGCCGCTCTCGCAGGAGATCGCCGAGCCCAAGGTGCGAAGGGTGCCCCCATCAAGGCCGAAGCCCCCCCTCAGGCGAGCGCCTCTTGCCTCGTCTCAAATGTTGTGAGAACTACTCCCAAGCGCAGGAGATCGTGCAAGTAATATCCTGGTGAGTCCAGGTATCGAATCCACGTGACAACTGACCTGCAAAACTATGATCGTCAATCTGAAAAGAGTAATAATACGATGTTAACCAACCACCTATCGAACACAAAGATATAGGATCAAGAGTATGGAATAAGAAATGAAAATCCTACGATATTTACGGTGACTTTGGTAGGGGTACAAGTATGGGGAGTTTGTGTTGGGTTTGATTTCGTGAGGGTGTGTGCAATCAATGAATATCAATACCTTTTCTATAACTCAACATTTCGTCCGATCAAGGCACGAGAACGTCGGAAAATATGGCGATCAAGCGTATGAAAACGTGCCAAAGAATTATACAATTAAGATAGGGCGAAAAGATATAGAAACCAATAATTACGACACCCTAACTACGTCAACTCCAACACGTATGAAGTGAATGTGCTACGGTTGTGATTTCATTAGGAGTTAATAATCGCTGAAATATCATGTCTTTCATATAACTCAGCGCTTCGTCCGATCAGGGCACGAAGACGTCGGAAGATGAAACGATGAAAACTAGTCAAAGTGGCCGTATACGCATCACTATCAACATTGATTTCATTATACGATGAACGCAATAATAAGTTCAGATTAGTGAACATGAATTGGCTAGCCTTGTCAGGGCCTAGCCATACGGGAAGTAAATAATATCGACAATAAGCAAATGCCCATCAAATACGTTGTAGAAATCAATGTTACGAGTGATTTTGACATGAAAATTGGGCTAAAGACATGAAATTCATCAACTAAATACTCCTAATTACATCACAACCATAGCACAAGGAGATTAGCCACGCATGGTGCAAAAACAATCAAGTCTCATAGCCAAATACATCGTTTTAATAGCCAAAATACAAAGAAATACACCAAATACGGGGTATAAGCTCAAGAATTTATCACCAAATCTCCTTTTTAAAGCCCAAAACTACTTTAGAATAGGAAGAATAGCCTCTGGAATTTTTCAGAATTTTCCCCTGGAGAAATACGCACAGTAGCCGCTCCAAAAGTCCCAAAATACGCCAGAATACGCCCCAAAACCCTAGAATACGCTTAAATAATAAGCATTGCGGGTTTGGGGCACTTAACGGGTTCAAACCCACACCCATTTGCCTTAAAATCCATACCCACGAACCGCCGCAAATAACAACCGTCGGATGATGCGGGATTTTACCACAAAGCGCCACGTGTCCCCCCTTAGCGGATCCTCTCTTGCGCGCGCCCGCTAATCTCTCCGCATCCGAATACAAATGGGATTTATTTGTGACCGTTGGATCGGGGGATCAACGACGTGGATGAGGCCACGTCGCCCAAGAAAGCCCGCTCTTTCATTCTTCATTCGCTACCCAGCTCGAATCTGAGCCGTCCGCTCAATAGGCGGGATTGATCCTCAGGGCGCCACGCGTCCCTTACGAATCGCGCCCGCTTCGCGATTTCTCGTTCGAATTCACGCGATCGCAGCCATTGGATATCGATCTGACGATCAAGAATCTGCCGCGTCGTCGCTACTTTGGGGGCGTCTGATTAGGCGGGAAGCCGGCCGATGTGTGCCGCGTGGCTTCGATATCTCGCCGAGCGCTCGCTGAGTGGGATGAAAACGGGCCGTTAGATCCAAATCGAACGGCTATAAAAATTATCCGCGTCTGTCGTCTGCGAGCCGTTAGATCCCAATCGAACGGCTATAAATGTGCCACCGCATGCGCCAAGATTCGTGCGCATTTATTTTATTTCCAATAAATGGTGTTCTGCATTCAAAAATACACAGTAATTAGCACAGATCTCAGAAAAATACAAATAAATATTCGTTGGAATCGTGAGATCGATACGATGCTAGAAAAAATATAAAAAGTGTAGAAATACTCCATTAATTACTGTTTTGTGCTCAAACAAGGTGAATTCTCTAATAAATGGTGATGTAGAAAATACGAATGAATTAGGGAACATTATAGCATTATATGAGCACAAAATAGGACTAAATAGGGGGTTAAATATGCAATATTCACTCCGAATCACGCCCCCCAACTAGCGTTTTGCTAGTCCCTAGCAAAAAGAGCGATAAATACGGATGATCAATAAAAAATAATTCTATCAATCGTTTATGGCGTGGCTCAACAATACGCTTTCCAACATGATCTTCACCATCAATAGACACATCCATGAACAAAATCAATCACATGATATTTTCTCTAATTTAGTATGAATAACTAACATACAAGCATCGTTTTGCGCAAGCGAAAGTATAGCACGTCGTTTTTCTCTAGTTTTCTTGTTTCCAAGGAATTGGCCTATCAAAACAATCATTCAAGACATGGGTATTGAAGTTGCTTAGTATATATTCACCATTCCTTTTCTTTTATTCATTCCGCGTAACGCGCATCAAGCAACATTCGCAGAAAAATGTATAACTTGGATCGCTCCATCAAATGAGTGAGTTTCCGGTCAATGGCTCCCAAATCAGACAATAATAGGGCATTAGGCCAAAAAGGACCCCTCGGACTGTACTACTCGAGCGAACCAAGTTATTTATTAGTGACATACTTCATTCATTCATTTCATTCATTTTTCCTTCATTTTTTCTTTTCTTTCTTTTTTCATAAGCAACTCAATACCCAAATTTTTCTTTTTTGAGCAAAGCATTAATAACCAAGGCCAAATTCCTCTTCAACTTGAAGACTTTTCAAAAAAAATCGTGTATACTTAAGCTTTTTCATCACATCAGCATGCATGAAATAAATTCAAACTATTTCGAGATATTAATCATGGCAATTGAAAATTTTCATGAAGAGCATATTAACTAACAATTCCATGAAGGAAAAAAAATTAATTCAAGCCATAAACAATTTTTTAGAACTCAATTAACGCCTAATCACCCGCATTAGAGGTATACGAAGGGAGTTTAAAATGGTGAGATTGGTGGTTCATTCTTTCCTTATGCCATGCTTTTGAAAAAAAATCTTAAGGTCTCATACACACCCCCCAACTAAAGATGGACATTGTCCTCAATGTCGAAAGGGGTACGAGTTTATTCAAGCAAGCATCCTAGAAAGCATATAAAATTCTACGCTACTGGAAAGAACACACCGTGTTCAAATGGCGGATCCTGAATCTTTAATGGTGGAGGAAGTTGTTCAATTTGTTCCTTGCGCTCCTCGACGATTATTCTTCCTCCAAAGGCTAAATTGGGCTCCAGCAACACAACTCCAAGCATCTCTATAAGCTGTTTACCAATGTCCTGCAAGAGATGAGTCACGTCAATCCAATTTATTTTAAAATTCTTCGCCATAAACTCATTCCAAATATAGTCATCAAAATAGGTGAAGTAAAATAAAGCATGGTGATGACAACTCCCTGAAAAATGTGCACTACGCTCGGTATGATGCTCGGTCAATGTGGAGAGGGGTAAATGATTTTGGGAAAAAACTGAGGAAGGGAATGGTTCGGGCTCCATAGCGATATTCTTTAAACCAATGTCCCTAGTCGTCTCCTCCTCCTGTTCATCCAAAATTGCTCGCTCATCCTCTACTTTGCACACACTTCCTGCCACGTCAGTGCTTTCATTCGTGACTTCATCGTGACATGGCTCGCTCGATATACCTGCAATAGAAGATGAAGTCAAATTAGATTTTGGAAATTGAATTTCGAACGATTTATATTCTTCTAAGCAAGTGGAAATCAGCGTAAGATTTTCAATGGATTGCTGAATTTGCCGACTCCGATCAAGGAAGTTTTCTTGGAATTGATGGGATGTGGCCTCCTGTGTCTGAATAAGCAGTTGAACTTCCTCTTTCGAGTGTTGCAAAGGTACGTCTACGCTTTGCTCTCCTTGATCAAGGCTCGAAGGCTCCGTTGAATCGCACTCTGAAGTCTCTTTCATGATTTCTTCGTTCTCTTGTAAAGACTCCATGTACTTCCACGCCTCTGTCGGCGTCATGACTCCCAAGAATTCCTGCAGCTGTGGTCGTAGTCCACCTAGGAAGGACTCCATAAGCTCTTTCTTCGTAAACCCATGCTGCGGATAGCTCGATATTATGTCTGTGAACCTCCTCCAGGCCTGAAAGAAAGTTTCACAATCAGTCTGATTAAAACCAACGATCTTGAGCTTCTCCATCCTATGTTTGTGTGCCTTATAATATTCTGCATCATACAAATTGTTCGTGCAATAGAATTTCATGTATTCCATATATTCCATTTTTTAAAACGAAAACAAAAAATAAAATAAAAAAATAATCCTAGACTATAAGATGGAAGGATCTCACCGAATGTTCCTCCAAACGAACTGAAATCGCAGATCGCAAGTATTGTTGTCCCCGGCAACGGCGCCAAAAACTTGCCTCGTCTCAAATGTTGTGAGAACTACTCCCAAGCGCAGGAGATCGTGCAAGTAATATCCTGGTGAGTCCAGGTATCGAATCCACGGGACAACTGACCTGCAAAACTACGATCGTCAATCTGAAAAGAGTAATAATACGATGTTAACCAACCACCTATCGAACACAAAGATATAGGATCAATAGTATGGAATAATAAATGAAAATCCTACGATATTTACGGTGACTTTGGTAGGGGTACAAGTATGGGGAGTTTGTGTTGGGTTTGATTTTGTGAGGGTGTGTGCAATCAATGAATATCAATACCTTTTCTATAACTCAACGTTTTGTCCGGTCAAGGCACGAGAACGTCGGAAAATATGGCGATCAAGCGTATGAAAACGTGCCAAAGAATTATACAATTAAGATAGGGCGAAAAGATATAGAAACCAATAATTACGACACCCTAACTACGTCAACTCCAACACGTATGAAGTGAATGTGCTACGGTTGTGATTTCATTAGGAGTTAATAATCGCTGAAAAATCATGTCTTTCATATAACTCAACGCTTCGTCCGGTCAGGGCACGAAGACGTCGGAAGATGAAACGATGAAAACTAGTCAAAGTGGCCGTATACGCATCACTAGCAACATTGATTTCATTATACGATGAACGCAATAATAAGTTCAGATTAGTGAACATGAATTGGCTAGCCTTGTCAGGGCCTAGCCATACGGGAAGTAAATAATATCGACAATAAGCAAATACCCATCAAATACGTTGTAGAAATCAATGTTACGAGTGATTTTGACATGAAAATTGGGCTAAAGACATGAAATTCATCAACTAAATACTCCTAATTACATCACAACCATAGCACAAGGAGATTAGCCACGCATGGTGCAAAAACAATCAAGTCTCATAGCCAAATACATCGTTTTAATAGCCAAAATACAAAGAAATACACCAAATACGGGGTATAAGCTCAAGAATTTATCACCAAATCTCCTTTTTAAAGCCCAAAACTCCTTTAGAATAGGAAGAATAGCCTCTGGAATTTTTCAGAATTTTCCCCTGGAGAAATACGCACAGTAGCCGCTCCAAAAGTCCCAAAATACGCCAGAATACGCCCCAAAACCCTAGAATACGCTTAAATAATAAGCATTGCGGGTTTGGGGCACTTAACGGGTTCAAACCCATACCCATTTGCCTTAAAATCCATACCCACGAACCGCCGCAAATAACAACCGTCGGATGATGCGGGATTTTACCACAAAGCGCCACGTGTCCCCCCTTAGCGGATCCTCTCTTGCGCGCGCCCGCTAATCTCTCCGCATCCGAATACAAATGGGATTTATTTGTGACCGTTGGATCGGGGGATCAACGATGTGGATGAGGCCACGTCGCCCAAGAAAGCCCGCTCTTTCATTCTTCATTCGCTACCCAGCTCGAATCTGAGCCGTCGGCTCAATAAGCGGGATTGATCCTCAGGGCGCCACGCGTCCCTTACGAATCGCGCCCGCTTCGCGATTTCTCGTTCGAATTCGCGCGATCGCAGCCGTTGGATATCGATCTGACGATCAAGAATCTGCCGCGTCGTCGCTACTTTGGGGGCGTCCGATTAGGCGGGAAGCCGGCCGATGTGTGCCGCGTGGCTTCGATATCTCGCCGAGCGCTCGCTGAGTGGGATGAAAACGGGCCGTTAGATCCAAATCGAACGGCTATAAAAATTATCCGCGTCTGTTGTCTGCGAGCCGTTAGATCCCAATCGAACGGCTATAAATGCGCCACCGCATGTGCCAAGATTCGTGCGCATTTATTTTATTTCCAATAAATGGTGTTCTGCATTCAAAAATACACAGTAATTAGCACAGATCTCAGAAAAATACAAATAAATATTCGTTGGAATCGTGAGATCGAGACGATGCTAGGAAAAATATAAAAAGTGCAGAAATACTCCATTAATTACTGTTTTGTGCTCAAATAAGGTGAATTCTCTAATAAATGGTGATGTAGAAAATACGAATGAATTAGGGAACATTATAGCATTATATGAGCACAAAATAGGACTAAATAGGGGGTTAAATATGCAATATTCACTCCGAATCACCTCTCTCCTATGTGCAATGATCGGTGGGGGTAGAGCTGCGAGCGAAGCCCGATCTCTAGGGCACAAAGAAGGGACTCTCCTGGGCACCGAGGTGGCTCATCCAGGGTTTCCAACCACTGACAAGAACCCCGAGGCGGTTGGGACGTCACACGAAGGTCGCCAGCACCTCCCCAACATCCCGAAGAAGCCAACCCCTGACCCGAAGGGTGATCTCAACCCCAATACCGTGTAAGTTCAAGCTACCCCAGCTTGAATTGTACGACGGCTCGGACGATCCACTCGAGCATGTGCAGCGCTATAGGGGGTGTGGAATAGCCCTAATTTTTTTGTACGCGTATTTGTGCATATTTTTGGCGTAGATGCGTACGTATAATTTTTGGGAGTATGCCTGTATTTTTCTTTTTTATTTGGTGTAGAAATTATTTTAAAAGATTTTAAAATTATCATTTAAATTTAGTAAATAAGAATATTAGGATGAATACCATGTATTTAAGTGTATAAGGTATTTCATCACGTATTTTTATTTTTCATAAAATACAAATCCAAGAAAATTTGAACCATGACACATATGTTAGTTATGTGTCATCTTCTTAGCTAAAGAGAAAACACTTGTCACAAATCTTGACTTGATCAAGGGTGGAGAGAGTTTTAGGGGTGCAAAAATTTAGTCAAGGAGAAAAACAAAAAAAACCCAAAATCTCTCACACTCTCTCCCAAATTCAGCTAGGCTGAAATTTTTCCCCTCCCCTCTTCATTCCATTGATACTCTTTCCTCCTCCCTTCACCACTCCTTGCTCCTTCCACTCCACCACCAAAATTCCATTGTTCCTCATCATCATAAACACCAAAAACTCATCCCAAAAAGCTCTCAAAAATCCAACTTTGGAGGTCAATTAGGAGATTGAAATAAGAAGCTAGGAGCTCTTCATCAAGGACTAAGAAAGGCCCAAGAAATAATTGGAGGACTAGTAAGGTAGAAATTCCTTTCACCTAGGTAGAATTTAGTTTTAGGACAAGGAGAATTAAATTAATTTTCATGAAACACTTTTGTTCTTGATGCTGAAATTTTATCCAGAAAAACTGAAACTTTGACTAAGTGCTGGGCTTAATTGGCTAATGGGAATGCTTTGGAAATTTTATATGTTGGGTATCTCATTGTTATGAACAACTTTCATTTAGATCATTTTCCCAAATTCTAACTGTATGATTTAATAAAAATTCGGATATGCATACTGGTCTGGTTTCAATCAAAACTGTTCTGAAATTCCAGTATTTTTTATTCTATGTTAAACTGAGAATATCTCCCAACGTAGATGAAACTAAAATCTGAAAAAAAAATATTCATGTAGATCTCGAAGTCCTACCCCAACATCATATAATATAATATATATTTTCAATTCAAAATGTAGGAGAAATAGGACTTTTTCTGCAACTTGTCCAATTTCTGGTAGTTTTGACCCTTTGCATTAAAACCAAGATTTCGGCCACAATTCTTATTGAAATTAGATGTTCTAGGACATTTTGGACAACTTCTCTTCAAGATGCACAATACCCAATTTTTTATTTCACCCGGATCTGCTTATAAATGGGAGAAAAGCACTGATGAAGTTGGTGCAAAGTTTCTGTTTTTCTGAGTATTGTCATCTGTTACTAAACTGATCACAATAAATCATCCATATCATATTATTTTCTGAAATTTGGTATGGCAATGCAAAACTGCCATATCTACAACTTTGAAGGCGGGACTAAACGCTAATTCTGACTGTAGATAGGGTAACAGAGCCGTTATTTCTGGACTGACAGTTTAGACAGATTTATGTGCTAATTTTGCTTAGTAGTTACCATTGTGTATTTTTGTTTCAAGTAAATTTTGTTTATACTAATCATGTTCTCATTAATATGCTATTAATTATGTGGATGTTTCATGATATGTTTCATTTTGGAGATAATGGTGTGGATGAGTAATTCATGTAAGTTGTAACGAACGCGGTATTTGAGACCGTTAATTGACATGTTGTCAAATAAAGAAATGTTGTATCAAAAGAAAAATTGTGAGTGAGAATGAGATGAGAGTATGACATCGGGAGTACTCGTTCCATTTTGAAATGGGTGAGACTCCGAATGGGGGTTTGGGGGAACACGGATAAATTGTAGGTGTTAAGGAGCGGACCGTAGTATGATTTCTCACTCACTATGTCACTCCCGTAAGGGGGAATTGACTAGAGTTGGAGAGGCCGGTAGTGTGCTCGTATCACACCATGTCGGTAAATGATGGTTTTCTCTGTTTGTCTGACAGAAAAACCGAGATGAATTTCACTCTGGTACCTTGTCCAGTCGGGTACGGAGTTACGAGAGGCCCCTCCAGTGCTCGTGTCGCTGGAGTGTTACCATTTTTCACCCACCCCGGGTGAAGTCCGCTTCCTTAGCAGTTTACGGTTTACCCGGGTTCCAAAACAGAACCACGATTAATTTTAATTAATTTAATCAGTAAATTTATTTCTGTTCAGCTTCCTGTTATTTACTTTCAGCATTTATGTTCTGTTCTTAATTTCGGCATAAACATGTGATGATGTGACACTTGTAGTTAGTTAGTTAGGAAGACCAGTTCTAATACTGGGTTCTACTAGAGTGTTAAGAGTTTCTACAGGGTCACGCGTTGACGTGTCCCATCCCGTGGTTTTCATGTGTGAGACCCGAGCAGTCTTCGGGTGTCCCGGAGCCAGAGACTGGTGCCAGTTTAGCAGAGGTTGAGCCTACGGGCGACCTCGTTCAGTTAGACTTCCCAGGTTTAGACTAGTGGGTACGTTGTACCGGGTGGACCTTTTGTACTTTTGGGTTGGGGGTTTCTATTTTTGTTGTACCCACTTGTGTATCCCCCTTGTACAACTGATGTATGTATCTATATGAACTTGTGTAATGTGATGTAATGTATGTTCTGTGTTGTTGTATTTCCTTTCAGTACTGTGTTTTATTTTCTGTTGGCGTACTTTCATTTCTGTGTATTATTCCAGTGTGTTGCAGTGGCCTGCTTCTTATTTAATGTTAAACCACAAAAAAATGCCTAGTGGTATTTGGATAAGAGGGCTCGAAGCCTGAGTCTGAATACTATGGCGGCCTCGTCAGCTACGCTTCCCGTACTTGGGAGAGCAGGGCATGACAGGGTGATAGAGATCTCGTGCCTTCCAGATGACTCTGAAGAAGTCCGCCGTGGAAAGGTACAACGACTTGCCCGACAGATCGATTGAATCCTTTGGTGATCTGTCCCACAAGTTTCATCTACAATTTCGAGCGGGGCGAAGGAGGAAGAAGGCCCCTGATTATCTGTTCACGGTGGTCTAGGAGGAAGGGGAGACCCTCCGGAGGTTCCAGCGATGCTTCAATGAAGAGCGTCTTAGCATGACGAGCTGCGGAGATAAGCTCGCAATGGCAGCCTTCAAGAAGGGGCTCACTAATCGCGGTTTACACAAATCCCTACTTCATGACCCGTACATGGATCTCGACGCTCTCTTCTCCAGAGCAGGCAAGTTCATGCTCAGTGAGGAGTCATTGGGGGCGAAGAAGATAGTCACCCAGACAGAGTGCCCCAGAGTTGAACCCCGACCCCCACCTAGACCAAGGCAGGATGACCGCCCCCGAGGACGAAAGCTAGATCACCCCCGAGGGCACGACCAAGGTGGCCCCCGAGGACAGGATTGCCCCGGACCTCTGAGGGGGTTCCTCGCTCCTAGGAACCCTGCTCCGAGGAATGGACCCGAAAGAGCGCTGGAGGAGGCGTATGATACAAGGCTCAATGCCTCGCTAGCTGAAGTGATGGCAATGGCCAAGACGGGCGGACTGCTCAGAGACCCACCCCCGGAGATGAAGACACGGCCAAACACCCGCAATGCACAGAAATACTATTGTTACCATCGCGACCACGACCACGACACCGATGATTGCTTTGTTCTGAAAAGGGACATAGAACGGCTAATTCAGGGCGGCCATATTCAGAGGTTCATCGATCAAGGAGGCCAGAGGCAAGAAGGGCGAACTCAAGCGGAACTTGTTCGGTAGGCCCAGGCCCAGAATGCCGAACAAGCCGCGTATCTTATCACTGGTCCGATCATGTGCATAGATGAGGTATGCGATGGGCCGGCATCAGATGGAACCTCGGCGTCGCAAAGGAAGAGTTATGCATGATAGGTCATGATGGTGGGTGCTGACGCAGGGTCAAAGCGAAGAAGGGTAGCTCCACCCCCATCTCCTTCTCCGATGACGACCTAGAGGGGATCGAGCTGCCACATGACGATGCCATCGTCATCGAAGCACTCATCGGACTGGCAATTGTGAGCAGACTCTTGGTCGACACCGGTAGCTCGTGCGACATACTATTTTTGTCGACGATCCAAAAAATGGGATTGGGCAAGGCAGACTTGAAACCATGATTGGGCCCGATTGTTGGCTTCACTGGCCATTCGGTGCCCATTGTCGGAACGATCGATCTGCCCGTCACCCTGGGGGAGAGACCGAGGATTGTCACACAAATGACACAGTTTGTCGTCGTCAATGTCCCCTCAACATACAACGGCATCATAGGGCGGCCTTACATGACCGTTGTCGAAGCTTACCCCTCGTTGCTACACCAAATGATAAAGTTCCATACTCTGTATGAGGTTGGACAAGTGCAAGGAAGCCAGAGGCTCTCGAGAAGCCGCTACATTGGCTCCAACAAGCACAAGCAGTTCGAGCAAGCACTGTCAATCAAACTCATGACAGTCGAGAGGACTTCATCATCAACGACCAACACCAGTGGAGGGCGTAGAGGAAATGCTACTGACGGAGGAAGTGGACAGGACAGTGTCGATTGGCACGAAATTGACCGCGAAGTTGAAGGCGGGGCTGATAGACCTCCTCAAGGCAAACGTTGATATCTTCGCATGGTCGCCCATAGAAATGCCTAGAATCGACAAGGCGGTGATCGTCCATGAGTTGCACGTCGACCCTGAAGCTCGCCCTGTGCGGCAGAAGAAGCGGAGCGCTAGAGGAGAGAATGTGGGGGCAGCGGGCGAAGAGGTGGAGCGGCTCCTTGAAGCTGGATTCATTAGAGAGTTGAGATATCATGATTGGCTCGCCAATGTAGTGATGGTGAAGAAGCCTAGCAGCAAATGGTGAATGTGTGTGGACTTCACCGACCTCAACAAAAGTCTGCCCAAGGGATAGCTTCCCGCTGCCAAGGATCGACCACCTGGTGGACAATGCCTCAGGGTATGAACTTCTAACTTTTATGGATGCCTTTTCAGGCTACAACCAAATACAGAAGTCGACCCATGATGAGGAGAAGACGGCGTTCATCACAGATCAGGGCACATTCTGCTACATCAAAATGCCGTTCGGGCTCAAGAACGCTGGAGCGACCTACCAACGGATGGTCGATAAAATCTTACATCCCCGGGTCAGTAGGAATCTGAAGGTCTACATCGATGACTTGTTGGTGAAATCGAAGAGGGTCGAAGACCATCTCGCCGACCTGGAGGAGACGTTCCAAAAGGTGTGACTTTACAACATGCAGCTCAACTCAGCCAAGTGTATATTCGGCGTCGAGTCGGGAAAGTTCCTTGGCTTCATGATCATGAAGCGAGGAATTGAGACCAACCCCGACGAGATCACCGCCCTTACCAACTTGACAGAGCCAAGGACGATCCGGGACCTGCAGAGGCTGAATGGACAGATCGCCGTGTTGGGAAGATTCCTGTCGAAGTCTGCGGAGAGGTCTCTCCCATTCTTCAAGATTCTTCGAAGAGCCTTCGCGAAGAGGAATGGTGCGAGGAAGGTGGTGGAGTGGGATGACTCCTGCGCAAAAGCTTTTGGTGAGCTGAAGGCCTACCTGCAAAGCCCATCGCTGCTTGCAAAGCCCGAAGAAGGAGAGCAGCTCGGCCTCTACCTCGCCACTACAGAGGAAGCTGTGAGCTCGGTCCTGGTGAAGGAGGACAGGGGCATCCAAAGGCCGGTCTACTATGCCAGTCAAGTGCTCCGAGACGCAGAGGCTCGCTATAACCCCATCAAGAAGATCGCCTACTGCCTGGTTCTTACTGTAAGGAAGCTCCGACCCTACTTCCAGGCGCACACCATTGTCGTCTACACCAACTCACCACCTGAAAATAACTTGAGGAGGCTTAAGAGATCAGGCCGAATACTGAATTGGAGTGTCGAGCTCAGTGAGGTCGACATCATTTACAATCCAAGGGCAGCAATCAAAGGGCAAGCATTGGCAAACTTCGTGGCAGAGTGCACTGTAGAAAAGAATGACAAAGCTTTGCCCAATGGCTGCGTGGGTGCGGAACCACAGCAGCTCGCCAGCGAAAGTCCTCTCTCTACATCCACCCAGTCCGACAGCGAGAAATGGGTCGTTCACGTCGATGGATTGGCCACAGCACCGGGGAGCGAAGCCGGTATTATAATATAGACTCCGGAGGGGAGCCAATTGGAGTACGCCCTCCGCTTCAACTTTTCGATAACCAACAATGTGGCAGAGTACGAGGCCGCCCTCAACGGCCTAAAGCTCTGTCGGGTGATTAGAGTGACAAATATGTTGCTGATTAGCGACTCAAGGCTGGTCATTAAGCAAATTGAAAGAAGCTTCGAGGCAAGGGAGGAACTGATGAAGCGGTATCTGAAGTGCGCCCGGGCTGAACTCCTCAAATTCAGGAGAGTGGTGGTCCCACATCTACCAAGGTCGAACAACCTCCGCACCGATGCCCTCTCTAAGCTGACTTCGTCATCTCTGGCAGAGATTGGAAAATCCATCTACATTGAGAACTGACTGACACCCAGCATTAAGGAGGGCGAACTGATGTGCATCGAGCAAGAGAAATCGTGGATGAGCCCGATTATCGCCTACCTGAAGACCGGAGCCCTACCAGAAGATAGGATGAAGGCGTGGAAGACCGAGAGATGGGCTTTGTCATTTGTGGTCTTCAGCGACGTACTCTATCGAAAGCATCGCGTGAAGAACGACGTATTGCACTATTTAAAATGTCTTGGGCCGAGAAGAGCTGAGGAAGTCATCTACGAAATTCATGAAGGATTCTGCGAGAATCATCATGGTGGCTACACCCTGGTACATAAGGCAGTCTGGCAGGGCTACTATTGGCCGAACATGCTGAAGGACGCAATCGACTTCGTCAAGCGGTGCGGGGAATGCAAGAAACTTTTCAAGCACACAAAGGCTCCGCCTGCCGACCTGATTCCAATTCTCAGCCAGGTCCCATTTGCCAAGCGGGGCCTCGACATCCTCGGACCATTCCCAATAGCAACCGGAGGAAGGAAGTTTCTGGTTGTCGCCGTCGACTACTTCACCAAGTGGATCGAAGCGGAGCCCCTAGCGCGCATTACCTCGAAGGACATGAATAGCTTCATCTGGAAGTCTATCATATACCGCTTCGGGATACCCCGCTCTATTATGACAGACAACGGGACGCAGTTCGACTCCGTCGACTTCAGAGAATTCTGCTCAGATTGGAGAGTCAACCTTCACTTTGCCTCTGTAGCACACCTGCAGTGCAATGGCATGTCCGAGATAGTGAACAAGTGCATCCTCGAACCCTTGAAGAAGAAGGCCGGCACCGCTCCTAGATCTTGGCCTGACAAGCTACCCGGCATCCTTGGGTCTTACCGCACAATAAACAAGGCTTCAACTGGCGAGAGCCCCTTCATGCTAGCCTACAGGGCGGAAGCCGTCGTCCCAGTGGAGGTCGACGAACAATCTCTTCGCCTCCGGTACTTCGACGAACAAGTAAATGAAGAAGGCCTTGACCTTAACACTGAGCTCCTCGATGAGGTAAGGTATCGTGCTTTAACATGTCTTACCAAGCATAGCCAAAGGATGTTGAGGTACTATAATTCTTGGGTGAGGAAGCGAAGCTTCAGAGTCGGCGACCTCGTCCTCAGGGACGCCACCTTCAAACCTGAGGTCAGCCGTCGCAGAAAGCTCTTCATCAAATGGGAGGGCCCTTACAAAATAGCGGACGTCGTGGGACCTGCAACCTACATTTTGGCGAACATGGAGGGTGAAGAATTAGCTCATCCGTGGAATACCCAACATTTACTTAAATATTATCAATAAAATTTGTGATTTTATGTTTGTACAAACGACATGTTGTTTGAATGACATTTTCAGATCCCCTCCGAGATAGACTGTACCTCCATAAAGTTCGTCTTGATCGTCCGGAGCAGGATACCTCATTACAAGTAAACTCTTGTATTTTTGTTTATACATACGTATTATGCAAACTAAAATTTTAGTTCCCCGCCCAAAATCGGAGCTCCTTCGAGTAGGTCAACTATGCGCCCTAGAACTCGAGCTCTCACGGGACAACCTATAGCCCTTAGGGTCTGGGGATCGCCTCCGGAGCATCCCCCACCCTAAGGAAGTCTGCAGCAGGCTTCCGAGCTGCGCTGTCGTTAGGTTGCCTAGGGTCTTAGGGATGGCCTCCGAAGCATCCCCCACCCTAAGAAAGTCCAGGGTATGCCTCCAAAGCTGTGCCCCCCAAAAGGTCTCCATCCAGACCTCCGGGACAGGTCGCAGTGCAACTACCCATAGCATGCCAGACTTCGCTAACCAAACCGGACAGGGGCTATGAAGAAGGGCTCCGGCCCGAAATTCGCCCTCAGGAAGATCTCTGGGGTAAGTCACGGTGCAGCTACCCATAGCGTGCCAGACTTCACTAACCAAACCAGATATGAGCTATGTGGGAAGGGCTCCAGCCCAAAACTCACCCTCAAGAAGACCTCCGGGGCAGGTCGCGGTGCAGCTACCCATAGCGTGCCGGACTTCGCTAACCAAACCGGATAGTGGCTATGAAGAAAGACTCCGGCCCGAAATTCACCCTTAGGAAGACCTCCGGGGCAGGTCGCGATGCAGCTACCCATAGCGTACCGGACTTCGCTAACCAAACCAGACATGGGCTATGTAGGAAGGGCTCCGGCTCGAAACTCGCCTTCAAGAAGACCTCCGGGGCAGGTCGCGACACAGCTACCCATAGCATGCCGGACTTCACTAACCAAACAGGAGAAGGAAGCGAGCTACTTTGCACCAAACAAAGATCCGGGGTAGGCCACGTGCAGCGCCCCCAAAAGACCCTGAAGGCCATCTGTCTCTACAAAGAACCTCGCCAACTCGACTACATCCGAACTCTACAACATTCTGCTTCTCCTTGCTCCTAGGCTCTTCCAAGCAGAAAGCTGGGGGCATACAAGTACATACAAGTACAAATAAGCACAAAGACAAATGAGACGAACTACCTCAAAGGTGATATCTTTCAATAACTTGAAAATATTTACACCTAGTTTCTTTTAAAGAAAAATATATACAAGTCCTAAGCTTGGCCCCAAGATCAGCCCTACATATGCTCTCACCCAACAACTAATTATGGCATCGCAACTCGGTCGCCGACCTCCTCCTACCCCTCCGCTTGTTTCTCTGCCTCGCTCTCCGCCGGTTCCATCGCTGCGACCTCCCCCTGGCCGCCTACATCACCAGCCGCTTGATCGCCGACCGACGGACCACCTGCTTCCATGACGTCCTCATCTTCATCGCCATCCGAAGCCACCACCAACGAGGAGAAGTCGACCTCCAGCTCGGGATGTAACCTCTTTAGTCTCTTCTCTGCTCTCCTGAGGCCCGCCTAGAGGCTCGCCTGCAAGAGCGCCTGCCGGCCCTCCTCCATGCTCTTGACCCGCACATCCTTCATAATGGAAAGGAGCTTGTCCATCTGATGTTTGTGGACAGCCTCTGCCTTCATGGCTTCCAGATCGATCTACTTCAGCTCCGCCACCTGACGCCTGGGCCCGACGATCTCCTGTCCCTTTGCCTCCACCTCCGTAGTATGTGCGTTCATTATAGCGACCCTTCGGGCCTCAGCATCTTGAAGCCGTCGTGCCAGCTCCTCCGAGATCTTATACAGCTTCTCCGTCTCCTCCTTCTGGGTCGCATAAAACCCGCGGACTTCGTCCAGCTTCTCCTCCCTGTTATGCAGCCTCTCGACGACCTTCTTGAGTTCGGCCTCCTTCTCATGTAGCTTATCAGTGGCCGCCTTGAGCTCTGTCTTCTTCCTCCCCAGTGTTGCCTTAGCATGGCCACGTTAGTGTGGCACTGCAGGGACGTCATCGCCGCCACAGCCTACAAAAGAAACAAAATACATGAGCCCACACGAAGGAATGAAGACCAACAGTATGAGCAAAGAGAACAATGAACCTGCATGCTATACCAAATTGCCGTGTCACAGAGGCACTCAGCTCCGATGTCATATAGGAACTCTCGGTCCCTCGGCAGCAGGCAGTTCTCTGCCAGACGGGCCGCAACCCCGGCGTCCTCGAACAGTGACTCCTGGGCATCCACCGTGAAGCTCGGCGCGAAGAGATCCACCTTGGGAATAGCATGGACCTCGGCTTTGTATTGAAGCTTGTGAGAGCTTCCTCGGCGCTTGGATGCTCCTGCTTCCTCCGATCTGGCTCCCCCTGCTCCCAAAGGGGGCATCCATAGGGCCAACGCTCGGCCGCTTTCGGCTTGTCAATCTGAACTTCAGTTGGTGATTGTTGAGGTTGGGCCGAGCGAAGGGGGACCACAATGGCGACCTGGGACGACCTGCCCTGGGTCGTAGCGGCCATCAGATCGGCCACCGTCTCCTCGACATCGTCAATGTGAACAATGTCACCCCGCGCAAGTTCGCTCTCAGTTGCAGAATTTATCTTCTTCATCCTCTTGCTCCGCTCCTCCTCCTTAGCCCGAACGGTGGACGCCGCCCCCAGGCTCCGTTTCTGCCCAGCCTTCTTCGTTAAGCTCAGTGCCACCCCCTGCCTTTGTCCTTGGCCGCTGGATCCTCGGTCGATGGCCCCCACATGGCCATCCTCACCAGCTTGTCTCGGGACAGACTCATGACTGCACATGCAAGGAGAAAAGAGATCAAGTTGAGCATATATGAAAAAGGTCTCTTATATCGCAATATCTTCGGGCCAGATATGTTCGACGAGCTGGTCGTCCTCAACCAGCTTCGCATGTTTTCGGAGCTCGTGGGGGATCTCCATCAAGATCTTGGAGGTCTCTAGATCTTGCCCCTGCAGAGTCACCTCCTTGTTCGCTTGGGGATTCAACCTCCCCCAGTTCGACCGAAGAGTCAAGTCCATCGGCGTCGAGATGACAACGAACCTCTCCTTACAATCACTCACTTTACTCGGTAACTCAAAGACGAGATGCCGATCCCTCCTTGCATTGACATAATAGTACACTCCTCTCCGCTTCACCTCTAAGAAATACCACAACAGCAGTAGGGTCGGACTTATGTCGCTGTCGAAGCAGAGAACAAGGAACCCAACCATGGTGCGGCATCAGCTGGAAGAGTGAAAGCTCGAGGAAGTTCAGCACGTGCAGGAGGAAGGGGTGGAGAAAAAACTAAAGTCTGAGCTTGAAGGTCGGATAATAGACCCCAAATTCGTTGTCCCCAGGCGACCAGACTCTTTCATTGAGTGTGGGGAGGCTAACCGCATAGGGCGGTCGGATATACTTGGAGCGAATTTCGGCACGGCCGATATGCTTTGTCATGGGCACTATGGCATGGATCTTTGCTGGGACCGCCATTGTAACTACGTCGACGGTCGGCCCTGGGTCCATCTTTATGGTTTTCTTGGGGACCGTTGACGTCGAGGGGACGTCGGGGGTTGTTTCCCACTCCTCCGGCCAAGACTCCGCCACGTCTACTAACACCGTCTGTTGCTCCGTCTCCTTGGTGATAGCACCCTCAAACTCGTCGAAGTGCTTCTCTACGTGTTTGTTAGAGGAAGAAGATTCGGATGAAGTCATCTGATAGAGATCGGAGAAAGTACCTAAAAGAAGATCACCAGAGCTCCGACGAAGCGTCGACCAACGGCGAAAGCTAACGAAGAACGAAAAAAGAATCTTTTGAAATTCGAATGCAGAAGCCCTCCACCGTTCCCCTTCTCATTTTTTTTATAGAGGGAGTCGGCCGATCTTGACCGTTGAAGGTGAGCCACGTGGCGAGATCCAGAGCGAAGCTGTCGCCTCAGCTTCTCCCCAGAGCCGTACGCGGCACGTGTCGTGCTCCGAGTGGCGGGGCACCTCAATTTCTCCTGCTGCCGAATCGTCATAATGACTTTAGAGATTTAGGGGTTATCTTGCATTTAATGCCACAGCTGTCAGCCAGAAGAGAGCGGAGCGTGTCATTCGAGCCGAGCCGGACTTCCCGTTTCGAACTCGAATGACGGGGGCTATTGTTACGACCTTAAGATCGGCCTAGTTGATCTAGGCATGTATGGTCAAAGCTCAAGTAATAGTCTGTCGAATCTCATTGATGAGAACTAGCTTCGAGAATAAGCTTGCCAAGGATTAGAGAAGCTCACCGAGGCTCAGAGCAGCCTGCACCCTTAGAGCGGCAAACTTGTCAACTGAACCAAAGAGAAGAGCCCTCTAGTAGATCGTGCATGTTCTACGTTAGCTTGCCCCAGAGGTAGCTCGCCCCAAAGGTAGCTCGCCTACCTCTCCTCCCAGAAGAAGTATGCCCAAGGACGGGCATGAGACGATGGACTCAGGCGACGAGCTCGGTACAGGAGGAAGGCGACCCGCCATAAATATCACTGACAGTCTTACAACAGACAAACCTGACAAAAGTGCACCTGGCCGCTTCACCGTCTGACCGCCTGACAAAAGTGCGCCTGACATTTACGGCTCTGACAGTCTGACAAAAGCGCACTTGACACGTTCAGCTCTGACATCCTCGGCCAAACCCCAGACACCCTGACACCGCCAGCTCAGCTAAAGCAACCGACTCCAACAGCCTATAAATACCCCCTCTCCTCCAGCGAGAAAGAGGTAGGCTAATCAGTAAGAAACCCTATCACATCTATTTATATTCAAGGCCGAATATCTTCCACATATTCGTGCCTTCCACACTAGTTCACCACGTAAGTGCCGATCTGCCTTTGAGATCACCCAGCGTGTCCGACATTCTCCAAGCAGTCATCCACTGACTGAATCATTAGAGAGGCTCTCGGTTGACAGCCAACCAATCGTTTCTGACGAGTTGCTCTTCTTGCAGGAAGCTCTCCCCAGTTATCAATGGTCAAGGCGATCTGCGGTAAACTTCACCAACTGACGAGCGAACTTCACCATATGAAGGGCAAACTTGAGATCTTTACCCTCAAAGCGCTCTCTAATGAGTGATTAGCCTCGTCTCCCCCCAAACACTTGTAATCTTTGTAACCGTGATTTCCATTTCAATGCAAATTCAGTGTTTAGCGGATTTTACCACGCAACAATAGTAATCGGAGATAAGTTTATAAGCCCTACTACATCATGAAACCATGAACACCCACACTTCTCATCTTCGAGTACTCTCCCACACTTTTCGTTATTTGCATATTTGACTGTAGTTCGCATAAAAATTCCACTCAATCATTATTCACCCGTAAAAGGTGGTATTCTACGCATCGCCAAAGCTAATCGTAATCGTTGTTGATTGTAAACAGATTGTCCCTGAGACCGACCCTAGGCTCACTAAGAAAATCACTACTTGGCGACCTCCTACACTTGGGAGTTAGCACATGCATTATTTGTCGCACGCCATACCCCTAATGAGTTTTTTATGATGATTAACAAATGGTTAGTATTACTCTCTTTCATCAAGTGTGTAGGAATTACACAGTTAAGGAAAATGAAGCTTCAAGTCAAAAGTCAACAAAAAGTCAAAATTACTCAATAGGAGACCAAGAAGCTTAGTTAAAAAGAATTCAAGTTAAAAGCGTTAAAAGAGGCCTGGAAGATCAAACCAAGGCCAATGAACAAAGTTGGAGCTAAGGCATGAAGAGGGAGACATGCAAAGCATCAAGAAGCCAAAAATTAGGTATTTTTGATGTATTTATTGTTCATGCTATTAGATTATTTGTAGGTCTTAGGATTGGAGCCACACACACACGAGAGTTTATAAAACATATTAAATGATTTAGAAATGTTTTAAACTAAATTTGAATTAATTTCTTGAAGTTGCATGGCCCAAAAACACATGTATCAGTATAAGGGTCGACTACTTTTTCATAATATTCGACTATTTTGATTGGGAGAGGAGATGTGCTCACTGGACCCTAAAGGACTCGGATGCAGTTCAACTGAGAGTTGACTGTAGTGAAATGGGGAGTCGACTACCAGTTAAACAACGATCAACCATTTTAAGCTTCCAGATAGACTTCCAGATTTTTACGGGATTTTGTTTTTCTAGCCATTTAAAGGGAATTTCTGGGTTAAAATTTGAACATGAAAATGGTCTATAAATGTTGGAGTTAGCTAGAGAATTTAAGAATTTTAATGAGCAAATTTTCAAGTGTTTAATAAGCATTCAAAGCATTTTCCAAGCTCTCTCTCTTAATTTCTCAAGCTAAGCAATTTTTAGATTCTAAGCTTTTAAGCATTTCTCTTTTGGCTCAAATTGATTTGTTTTTCTCACTGATTTAATCTTCAATTTGATAAGAAACAACTCAAATTTCTTTCTTTGATTTCTTTATGATTTTACTTCAATTTTCTCAAGAATCAAAGAAGAAGAAAGTTTTCTCTTAGCCATTACAAAAAGCTCCCATCTTTTGGCTATATGGAAATCGTATACTTCATCACCAACCATCATCAAAGAGGTATTGTAAATCCACATCAAGTATGATGGTGAGTTAAATTAAGTGTTGTTGTAAAAAGTCTCATTGGAGGTCCTCTTGAAGAGAGGTGTTTTTTGCAAGGTTTTAAATGGCGTGAGGCGTGGCATGGCGGCGAGGTCAAACCTTAAGCCTTAGGTGCCTTGGCGGAGCCACGAAGTATTTCAAGGCGTGGCTTAAGATGACAAATGTGTGTATATATTATATAATATATATATATATATATATATATGTAGACAGTAGACTATGCTCCACTTAGATGGATTAGTTTCCAAATTCTACCAAATCCATAGCCTTCCATCTACATTGAGATGTGTGCTTACAATTAACTAAAGCGTTACTTTACTAAAAAGCAATTGTTTACGTAACTAAAAAGCATGTGACATCAATACGTCATCAATATCAAAGCAATCGATTAACACAGTTGTTAAATCTATTTGGATAATTGGATCTGAACGAAATTTACTGATACGTGAAGGAACATTGATTTTTGCATGTCATAGTTCAACATCTTGAATAAACTTTGTTCACAAGTGGAGGGAGTTGATGTCGTCGAGGTCAGTGCGGGCGGTGCTGACGTGGTCGTGGTCAGAGACCCCTCGGCCATCGGTTTGATGGCCGTAGACGAGGGCGGCCGACAACGAATCGAATCGATATGATGCCCTAATAATGCGGGCAGCTGCGGCCAGGCTGACAAGCCTCAAATAATCGCGCCTGATGTTTTTGCGCGCCTTGAGTCGCCACGCGCCATGGCGGTATGATGGGCATTAACAAGGCCGCCTTGCCGCCAAGGCATGCCATGGCGTCGCCGTGGCAAGTTTTTTAGAACCTTGGTTTTTTGTATTGGGAAACCCTTGCAAGAGAGGCTAGGTGTGTATGTTGTAGAAGACCTCATTAGAGGCATTTTCTCTCTTATTTAAGAGAGTTGGATAGTGGAAATCCCAATAAGATGTTGGGGACTGGAGTAGCCTAGGGTGGGTGAACCAGTATACTTCGTTGTGTTTGCGTTGTGATTGTCTCTTCCTCCATTACTTGCATTTGTGTTAATTATTCCGATAGGCATTATTCTCTGCTTCATTGCAAGTATCATATTGTGTTGATTAAGTTATTGAGGAAGGTAACACTCTCACGTAACTTAGGCTAAAATTAGAGGGGCAATTTCTTTTTGTGCATTAGATTTTAAAAACACTAATCACACCCTTAGTGTTTTAGTTTGCTATCTACAGGATTCAACAAATGTGGCATATGAAACATGATTAGTCTCTAATTTATTTGCATGCTGATCATACAAGATAAGGAAACAAAGCCGATAAGAATTTCAAAGAGACGACATTCATGACTACTATTGCCAATATCAATGCCATTTACGACACTGATTGCACTAGTCAACATGTAAGGAATCGAATGAAAGGGCTAGCACGTTGCATTGCTAATGTTGTATCTGTTGGATATTGAGTATCCCTAGCTTGTTTTGATGATGAGCAATATATTAGTACTAATTATTTCATTGAGTGTGTTTGTAGATTAAAGTATTTCAAAGATCAATCCAATGATAATCAAGGAGATCAAAGACATTGGAGTTCAAGTCCATCAAGACATTGCTTGAAGATGGAGTTTACATCAAGATATTGTAATTTCATTTTTTCTTTTGATGTCAACTTCTTTACTTGAGTCTTGATAGTAGGTAAAGTCTTTAATGAAGCTCTCAAACACTTAGGAACACACACACACACATCATTTTAGGATCGTCCATAACCTCAAAACCCAAGTATTTGAAGTAGCCGACTACTTTTCTTCTTTAGTCGACTTTCAGCTGTGTTTGCAGTATGTCTACATTCAAACATTTGTCAGTTTTTTCTGTACTTGGAATTTCTCATCCATTCCAAGCCCATAAGATTGCATTTTTAGTTAGTTTTCTAACACATTTTGAATCACCTCAATCGAAGTCCAAATGTGAAAGTTATGGTTGTTTTAGTGATCGAGTGTTTTTTGGACAGACTCTGCAATCGTCTGATGCGAAAAAAACCAAAGTAATCTACTACTTTCCAAAAGGAGCCGACTTCTTTGAACTACAGCCCAGAAAATTTCCATTTTCAGCCTCGTTTTATCCATTTTTCTAGCCGTTTGAAGGGTATTTTGGAGACAATTTTGTGCATAGTTTGGGCTCTTTATATAGGGGTTTGGTGCGGAATTTATTTATCTATTAATTGATCAATATTTCAAGTACAAAAAATCATTTTTCTCATCCAAAGCTTTTAAGCACCACAACCTCTCCATTGACCACTTCGCTTCCAACTCCCAAATTCATTGGCCAAAACTCCTGCATCTCCAACAACCTTCATTTAGATTTTATTTGGAGATCACCTAGCCTTCGCTTCATCACAAGATATGTTCATCTAAGGCTATGGGTAAAAGGAGGTAAAAAGAGAAAGTTGTAATCTTTATTTCTTTTCTTCTCTTTTTGTGAGAGGTGTTGTTCCTTGCATTGGACGTGTTGTTCCATTTGGAACGCGTGTCTCATTTGAGACGTGTTGTAATCCCGAAGAATAGTGGATTGGGTCATCATTGAGGATGTGTTGTTGGACGTACCCAAGTTGGGGAACCAAGATAAATCATTGTCTATATGGTTGTGATTTAGCTTTCTTTGTGATTTTGCTTCCGCATTTTATTTGAGTATTGCAATCTATTTTTTGTTGATTAGGTTATACTTAGGTAACTCGATTTCATAATCTAGGTAGATTATTAGAGGGACATTTTGAGTTTTATTGAGATATTATTCACCCCCTATAGTATCTATTTGACCATCCACAGGATCCCAACACGTGGTCTCAGAGCCAATGTGATTGGATGGCATCAACAATCATCGACAATGATATGTACCCCAAAGGACAATCGACCAACCATCCACCTATGCTTAATGGAACAAATTACAACACATGGAAGAACCGCATCAGCATCTATTGCAAGTCTATTTCTTTTGACATGTGGAGCATGATTGAAGATGAATACGTGCCACCAACAAATCCAACAAATGAATGAACTAAGGCCGAGAAGGAGAAAGACATGTTGAGCTTCAAGGCGATGAACATCATACATTGTGCACTCAACAACACGGAGAGCAATATAGTAGCACGTGCCATCACCGCACATGAAATTTGGAAAATTCTTGAGACCACATATGAATGTAATAGTTAAGTTAAAATTTCTAAAACATCTCTTTATGTGAGTAGGTATCAAAATTTTGAGATGAAGACGGGAGAGTCAATCACGGAGATGTATGCTCGCTTCACAGAGATCATCAACACACTCACGACACTTGGGAAGAGCTGCACTCAAAGTGACCAAGCTACTTTAATCACTCACACCAGAATGGGAGAGAAAGGCACCGGCAATTGAGTAAGGAAATGATCTATCCAAAATGACGTTGGAAGAATTGGTTGCGAATCTCACATCATATGAGTTCCGTCTCCAACGAAAGCATGACAAGGAGGAAGCCAAGAAGAAGAAGACACTTGCTTTAAAAGCTGCCTCAGAGAAGGAAGAATCCGATAATGAGCAAATTTGCCTTATGACAAGCCAATTCAAGAATTTCTTGAAACGTAATTCAAATTTCAATAAGAACATATTATCTCATGAAATTATTTGTTTTGGTTGTAATAGGCCTAAACATGGCATTAAGGAATGTTCACTACAAAAGAAGAATGGCAAGGGAAAATGCAAAGCTAAAGAATCATCAAACTGGCCAAAGCCCAAGAAACAAGCATTTGCGGCTTGGGATCAAGATTCCATTGCTTCTTCCGATGATTCCACTAATGAGAGTGAAGAAGAGAAATAAAAAGAAGTAAAAGTCTACATGTACTTCATGGGAATTCATGATGAGGTAAATTCCGAATCCAAATCCGAATCCTCTTGTAGTGATAATGATGTTATTGATGAGGATGATGCTATGTTTAGGAAGTTACTTTCCACATATGAATCATTGCTTAAGAAACATAGTAAGTTTAAAAAGATCCATCATGATTGCATGCCCATTTTAGATGTGGAAAAGATAAGAGAGGGAAATTTAAAATTGATTACTAGAAATAGAGTACTTATGGAAGAGATTAGTGATCTTCACACTAGGTTAAATGACTTAGATAAGCTTTTGGCAACCACTAAGAACAAATATGATGAGTTGTATAAAAATGTGGATACATTCAATGAGGGCAAAGAGAAATTAGATGACTTGATTAGCTATCAAATGCCATCTAATATTAAATTTGGCCTAGAATATGGTACACAAAATGATAGGCTTAAAAATGATCACGCTAAGACTCGCAGGTCTAGAAATGGCGTCATCCAAATTTGGATTCCTAAACATGGGAAACTTCAAATGAAAGATGAATATATTTCTAGGTTCATTCATAATGTGCATTATTGTAGAGATTATAAGTATATATGTGATGGGAAATCAAAATCAAATTGGGTTTGGTTCCATAATGTATGATTCTCTATACCTTTGTATCTAACCCAATGGACTCGAAAAGAAAAGAGGACCAATTCTCAAATTTGATGGAAGTTAATTGCTTGCTCCAAAAAAATTTCAAGAAAGTGCATAAATTGCTAGAAATGTCAATTTGCTGGTGCACATAGTTAGGGGGAGCTTGCACAAAAGTTTTGTAAGAAAATTCTATCTCTACATGTAGTATAATATTTTTTTTTCAACACTTGGTATTACATTTAGGATATTGGATTCCTATATGCATGTATCTAGGGGAGAATGCATATTTCCTTTTGATAATACCAAAGGGGGAGAAGTGTTAGAATGTACACATACACTCGTGCATTGCAGTGAAAATTTATATTTTTATGCAATATGTTGTCATCACTAAAAAGGGAGAGAATGTTGGATATTGAGTATTCCTAGCTTGTTTTGATGATGAGAAACATATTAGTACTAATTATTTCATTGAGTGTATTTATAGATTAAAGTGCTTAAAAGATCAATTCAATGATAATCAAGGAGTTTAAAGACATTGGAGTTCAAATCAATCAAGACATTGCTTGAAGATGGAGTTTACATTAAGATATTGTAATGTCATTTTTTTCTTTTGATGTGATCTTCTTTATTTGAGTCTTGATAGTATATAAAGTATTTAATGAAGCTCTCAAACACTTAGGAACACACACACACACATATCATTTTAGGATCATCCATAACCTCAAAACCCAAGTATTTGAAGTAGACGACTACTTTTCTCCTTTAGTCGACTTTCAGCTCTATTTTTTCAGTACGTCTACATTCAAACGACTGCCAGTTTTTTCTGTACTTGAAATTTCTCATCCATTCCAAACCCATCAGATTGCATTTTTAGTTAGTTTTCCAACTCATTTTGAATCACCTCAATCGAAGTCCAAATGTGGAAGTTATGGTTGTTTTAGTGATCGAGTGTTTTTTGGACAGATCATGTCAATCGTCTGATGCAGAAAAACACCAAAGTAGTCGACTACTTTCCAAAAGGAGCCGACTTCTTTGAATTACAGCCCAGAAAATTTCCATTTTCAGACCCGTTTTCTATCTGTTTTATAGTCGTTTGAATGGTATTTTGGGGACAACTTTGTGCATAGTTCGGCTATTAATATAGGAGTTTGGTGCACAATTTATTTAGCTATTCATTGATCAATGTTTCAAGTAAAAAACTCATCTTTCTCATCCAACGTTTTTAATCACCTAAAACTCTCCATTGGCCACTTAGCTTCCAACTCCCAAATTCATTGGCCAAAACTCCTTCATCTCCAACAAGCTTCACTTAGATTTTATGTGGAGATCACCTAGCCTTCATATCATCACAAGAGAGCTTCATCTAAGGCTATATGTAAAAGGAGATAAAAAGAGTAAGTTATAATCTTTATTTCTTTTCTTCTCTATTTGTGAGAGGTGTTGTCCATTGCATTGGACGTGTTGTTCCATTTGGAACGTGTGTCTCATTGGAGACATGTTGTAATCTCGAAGTATAGTGGATTAGGTTAGGTCCTCATTGAGGACGTGTTGCTGGATGTACCCAGGTTGGGGAACCATGGTAAATCATTGTCTCTGTGGTGTGGATGTGATGTTGCTTGCTTTATGATTTTGCTTCCGCATTTTATTTGAGTATTGCAAACTATTTTTTGTTGATTATGTTATACTTGGGTAACTTTATTTCATAATCTAGGCAGATTATTAGAGGGGAAATTTGAGTTTTATTGAGATACTATTCACCACCATCTAGTATCTATTTGACCGTCCACAGGATCCCAACAGTATCTTGCTTCAAGATTAGTGCGGTTGGATGGTGCGAGGAGAAGCAGAAGATTGATATGGACAAAGAAATCTATGAACCATGGGTCGCAGTATTAAATTCTAAAGTTTGAGAATCTTAAAATTACAGTAAAGCAGGTAAATTTCCCCTTCATATCAATTGATGTATTATGTGTGTAGGTAAACAATAGATTAAACTACTATGTAAATCAACCCCTCAGTGGCTTGATGATCTAACGGTAATCATCGGCGATGAAGCCGCAAAGGGTGATTTCAGGATGGTTTTGATCAACAGTTTGGTGGCTCAGTTTCTAAGGGAGATGGAGATCATGCAATTCCTACACCCTCAAATGCATCGACAGAAAATGACATCCCTACACGACATCCCACATTCTGCTTCTATGGGTGGTTTACTAACGTGGTCAAGCATAGCGAGTCCTCCATCAGTGGGAAGATAGAAATAGGGTAGACGGTCGTTGACCGATGATCCCGACCTCATGTGGGAAATGGTTGAAAATGTTAAAGAGGTAGTAGAAGTAATTAAGATATCCCACTTCCATTGGACTGAGTTGATGTCTAAGTATTTATATGCACATGCAGAGTATCCAGAACACGTGTTGTACTCATTATTTATATAGCTTAACGGCAATGAGATCGGTGAAAGGAGATTTTTTGGTATGACAGAGTCATCTAGGAACATGTACATTTAGTCAAAGATTGCTGCTTCCAACATATCGACTCGTTCTGCTGGTGAAGATGGAGATGATGATGAATATGACTGATAAATGTGCTGGGGGTTTAGTTTTAATGTTGGGATTATGTTTGTATTGGGGTGGTAAACTACGACAACTTATTTTTGTGTGCCTTTTTGGCTTACTCTTCTATTGATTATCTTTTTAGCTTGTTGGTGGATCTGGCTTTGGCGTACTCCTCTGTATTTCGGTGCCTTGGTGGCTTCCTCTTCTGTTGGTTGCCTTTTTGGCTTGTTGATGGATTTGGCCATGGATTTTTTTTGGTTTATTTTGTATTGTCGCTTGCTGTTGTTTTTGCTGTCTGGCCATGGTTTTTGGCTTTAATGGATCATACTTGGCTTGTCTTTTCTATTGGTTGATGTTATTTTGGGGCATTTTTATTGTTTGCCTTTTTATGTTTTGGTCATGTTACGTTTTGGTCATGTTTTGTTTTTTTGGTTGCTTGCTCTTCTTGTGGGTTCCTTCATGGCCCATTTAATTCTATTCTCTTGTGTTGGGGTTTTTGTGACTGCTTCTTGGTGCTTTCATTGCCTTGTCATGTTTTTTGGCTTTGTTGTGTCCTGCTTGGCTTACATTTCTCTTGATTGATGTTTTTTGCCCATCTTTGGTTACATCCAATTTCTTTATTTGGGTTGATGGTTGCCTTGCCCTTATTTTGGCCATGTTCTGTTTTTGCGGCTTGCTGATTTGTTTGTGACTGGGATGAGGCCTAAAGGATGAAGGGAACCATTAAACCATCAAAGTGAATAATTCGTCGGTGCAACTTCCCTTGTTGTTGTTTTCTTGGTTCCTTGCTTGGGTATGATTGATGGTTGAGAAGTATGTCAATTTAAGGGGGATTGTGCAACGAACAATGGCATTCATAAAGATGCTTTGGTCTTTGAAAAATGTCAGTGATGAGCAGTGCATATATATGCCATTCTTTGTTATAATAATGATTATCTATTATATAAAAGAGGGATGTTATCAAGAGAAATTGGATAAGAGAATTTGGACAAGAGAATTTGGACAAGAGAATTTGGATAATCTATTATATAAAAGAGATATGTTATCAAGAGAAATTGGATAAGAGAATTTGGACAAGAGAATTTGGATAATCTATTATATAAAAGAGGGATGTTATCAAGAAAAATTGGATAAGAGAAATTGGACACGAGAATTTGGATAAGAGAATTTGGACAAGAGAAATTGGATATCTATTATATAAAAGATATATAAAAGAGGGATGTTATCTAGAGAAATTGGATAAGAGAATTTGGACAAGAGAATTTGGATAATCTATTATATAAAAGAGGGATGTTATCAAGAAAAATTGGATAAGAGAATTTGGACAAGAGAATTTGGACAAGAGAAATTGGATAATCTACTATATAAAAGAGGGATGTTATCAAGAGAAATAAGAGAGGAGGTTGGGGAATTTTGCACATACAACCCTGGTTTTTACATTTTTGCCCATGATCCCTCCACACACACACCCACACTTTTTATTCTTTCCCCCTTTCCGACCATTTCTTTCAGTCCACGTGCACGTGTGCACGGGTTATTTGCTAGTACATGTTTATTGCCGGATGTTTATAACTGTCAAGAAACTAGCATGGACATTGATAATCAAAATAACAAGGACTCGTCGTATAAGTTTCCTTCAAGTCCTCTTTGATGGATGATGTTTGTTATTATTTCCATCATTACTTGTTCTCATTCTCTTGTGTTGGTTTCTTTTGTACTGTTGCTTGTTGTTGTTATTGTCTGGCCATGGTTTTGGCTTTGCTGGATTACGCTTGGCTTGCCTTTTCTGTTGGTTGATGTTATTTGGAGAATTTTTTGGTTGCCTTTTTATGTTTTGGCCATGTTCTGTTTTTTGGTTGCTTGCTCTTTTGTTGGTATCCTTCATGGCCTCTTTAATTCCATTCTCTGGTGTTCGGGTTTTTGTGACTGTTGTTTAGGGCTGGGCTTTCTTTGCCGGGCCATTTTGTTGGCCTTGTTATGGCCTGCTTGGCTTGCCTTTCTCTTGGTTGATGTTATTTGGTCATGTTTTGTTGCATCCAATTTCTGTATATAGGTTGTTGGTTGCCCTTGTTGAAGTTTATGCTTCAAACTCTCCCTGAATTTTCTGCTGTCATCAGGTACCTGATAGTATAGGATCAAGCACCTGATTCTGGTCGAGCGCCTTTGGCGCTGTGGCAGCTAGGTGAAAAACCCGGGACCTCAGTGTGAGGTCCTGGGTTCGAACCCTTATCCCCCCTCCCCTATATGTAATATCCCCCCCTTGTGTAGGTAGTGTAGCGGCTTCCCCGGGCTCTTGTCCGGGCTGCCAGCCGGCCTTCGGACGCGATTTACTGCTTTCCGTCCCCCCTGTGTAGGTAGTGTAGCGGCTTCCCCGGGCTCTTGTCCGGGGCTGCCAGCCGGCCTTCGGGCGCGATTTACTGCTTTCCGATGAACCAAAAAAAGCACCTCATTCTGACTGCTCCAAGCTATGTATCAGAAAACAGCCACATCAGACGTCTGACTCTCTATAACCAGACGTCTCAGTGTGTATCTCTATGCGATTAGGTATCAAATGCCCGGGTGCCTTCAATGATATGAATATTTCCGTGTACATTTCCTGATTTACATATTTTACCTGTATAAGACCATATTTGCCAAAAGACATATTCGGATGTACTGTTTTGCAGAAATGCCACATCCCTATATAAAGTGCAGACAGATTCTAGGGTTTCGTTACCCGGAAGCCGTCGCCTCCCGTCGCATCCTTGAACCCTAGCAGCGAATCAGCAGCCATGGGTGAGTTCCAATCTCGTAGTAGGGGTGTTCATTAGTCAATCTTTCCATCTAACTGCACGTCTCCTTCGATTTGCCTTTTGTTTTTGCAGGAAAGGTCCACGGATCGTTGGCTCGTGCCGGGAAAGTGAGGGGCCAGACCCCGAAGGTGGCGAAGCAGGACAAGAAGAAGAAGCCGAGGGGCAGGGCCCACAAGAGGATGCAGTACAACCGCCGGTTCGTCACCGCCGTCGTCGGATTCGGCAAGAAGAGGGGCCCTAACTCGTCGGAGAACAAGTAGATAATGGATCAAAGCTAGGGTTTTTCTTATTAATTACGGTAGTTCTGTATTTCACTTTTTATAAGACTTTTGAAGAAAATTTGGTGCTTTTTTTGTTATCTGAACTGGTTTAGCGGCAATACTTGGATTAATTCGTGTTTAGATGCTTATTGTTTAAGATAGTTGGTCACTGAAACAATTTAGTTTTGCTTTACTTTTTGTGGTTATGTTTTGGATTGAAAGGATTAATATGTTAAACTGTTGTTGCGGCTTGAAAGTTGTCTCTTTTTATGCAGCCTAGAGGTATACTTTATTATTTTTTAACAAAAGCAATTAAAAATGATTTAAAAAAGTTAAAGATAATCAGAAATTTTTGTACATGTTGTCGGATTCGGCAAGAAGAGGGCGGCCTAACTCGTCGGAGAACAAGTAGATAATGGAATAAAGCTAGGGTCTTTCTTCTTAATCTCGGTAGTTCTACTTTTTACTTTTTATGAAAATTTTGAAGAAACTTTGGTTCTTTTTTGTAATCTGAACTAGTTTAGTTGCAATACTTGGATTAATTCATGTTCAAATGCTTATGGTTTAAGTTAGTTGATTGCTAGAACGATTTGGTTTTGCTTTACCTTTTGTGATTACCTCTTGATTGAAATGATTAATATGTTAAACTGTTGACGCGGCTTGAAAGTAGTCTCTTTTTATGCAACCTAGAGGTATACGTTATTAATTTTTAACAGAAGTAATAAAAAATGATTTAGAAAAGTAAAATATATTTAGAAATTTTTATACCTGTTCTCTGGAATAGTTGATGAAATGTAGATCAAATTTTGTCACAATGTTGTACAACACATTGGTTGGTACAATACATACATACATACATATAGGTCCTTTTGATTTTTTCGTTGAATTGTAGCTAGAAATTATTGGAATTATTCTTGTAAATTCACTGAATTTACTCAATGCAACTTACATGACTCTAATATTAACAAGTTAACTATTTAACAGCAACTATTTAACGGCAAAAGAACAATTTGACTGTCATGAGTTGTTTGGCTGTGACAGTGGGAATCCACTTCATTTCCACCAGGTTTCTCTTGTACAAAATTTGGGAAAAACAATCAGACCGAAAAAGAAATTTAGTTGGGAACTTAGGATATTATATATTATGTGGTATCAGTGCACATTTGATGCATTTTCTTCATCTTTTAGACACACACACACACACACACACACACACTGGCATACATGCAAGTGCTTTGCGTAAGTTGATGCCTTTGATAGTTTTTATAAGCAAAACTGGATGCATTGGGATCTGCTTTAGCTAAATAGCTTCTTGACTTTTGAGTTATGTTTTTATAGTTTTGGGTTACGTTTTAAACAAAACTATGTTATCTTGATTAATCCTGTAATGTATGGGCACATATATCTGTCAGTGGAGTTATTGGCCTTAGTGAACTGCCTTTAGAATGAAGGATTGCATTTCAGTTGATACCTTGATGCACATGCAATACATTTCTAAGCAATTTGGTTTCGTTCCATCTCTCTTACAATCAGATTTTCATTTTCAGCTGGCACAAATATGACATCCAAATTGATGAATATTACTGGCAACCATGATTTGTGCATTTTTACATGAATGCATGTTTGTTCACAAGAGCGTGTTAGCTAATGTACGTGACTAACTAGTTAGGGTTAACCATACCATGTACATTTGAGTTATTTCTGTAATTTCATGTTATTCTCTCATTTCCTAACTATGAAATACAACTCTTATATGAACCCAAACCTTCTAGGATGTGTATCAGATATGACAATGTCTTTGCTATTTCCAGTGTATTTTTTAGATGATCGTTGTGCATTGGTAACTTGGTCTCATGTCAGTATGTTGGTTTTCATGTTTCTTAGTATTTGATACTATCTCTTGGTTGATTTGGAAGTGTATGGCTACAAAGCACATGCCTTCTAGGATGTTTATCAGATACAACACTTTGTCGGTCGCAGATCTTGCCAGTGTATTTTTTAGATTCTCTTTGTGCAGCAGTTACATGGTATCATACCAGCATGTTTGTTTTCATGCTTCTTGGTTTTTGAAATATCTTTTAGTTGATCTGGAAGCTGATGTCTACAAAGCCATGTGGTTATCATGTTTCTACCAAAAATGCATCTATTGATCTCAAACAAAAATAATTTTAAAGCAGATATGATCATATCAATCCGCAGGCAATATGCGACCACATGATTCATGTTTTTTGGACTAGATCTTCTTTATAATGAGATTCTTATAATGATACTGTGCACCGTGTTCACACAGAATGATTAGCTGAGTGTGTTTTGTGGGAGCATATGAGCGTACATGTGAAATATTTAACAATTTCCATAACCTATTTACTGTTAACATTATTGCAAGTATTGATGCAAATTATGGTAGCCAACTTATTGAAGTTGTGTTTCTTCCATTCATTCATGTGCGAAGAGCAGAAATACTAGTCACAGTGAGAACTGCATACTAGACTGGATAATACCCAAACTATCTGTCGGAGTTTTATAAGAGCTGATACTTCATTGGCAGTCATGTGAAATATTTAACAATTTTGATAAACTATTTACTGGAACATTATTCCAAGTATTCATGCAAACTGTGGCAGCGTACTCATTGAAGTTTTTTTCTTCTTCCATTCATTTGTGTGTAAAGAGCAGAAATAACAGTCACACAATGAGATCTACATATGAGCATTCCTGTCAAATATTTAACAATTTTGATAAACTATTTACTGGAGTCTGGAATATTATTGCAAGTATTCATGCAAGCTATGGCAGCGTTCTTATCGAAGTTGTGTTTCTTCCATTCATTCATGTGTGAAAAGCAGAAATTATAGTCACACAATGAGAACTGCATACTGGACAGGATATTCCACAAAATATCAGAGTTTTAGAAGAGCTTATATTTCAATAGAAGCCTATGCCAGATTATAGGCATCAATTTACACACAAGAATTAAATTGTTAATTAGTTTTGAGATTATCAGGCTTGAAATTCAATGAGAACTCGATAAGTGAATATATATTATGAGAAAAATGGGCCGAGGGGGAAATTTGCTCATTGGCTAGTATCAAAACCCCACCACCCATTTTTTCCTGTGATCTGATCTGTTTATTTTTGATCTTCATGTTTTAAAACACCAAACCATCAATTTTCAAGTGAATCTTAAGGGGATTTGCTTGTGGATTCACTTGTCGTGAATTTTATGATTTTGCAATAACAATTTTTTTTGCAACGGTTACCATCAATTTTCAAGTGAATCTAAGGGGATTTGCTTGTGGATTATTCACTTGTCGTGAATTTTATGATTTTGCAATAATAATTTTTTTGCAACGGTTAGATGAACGAGTAAAAATACTTGGGTTCACTTGAAAATGGATGGTTTAGGGTTTTATAACATGAAAATCAAAATAAACTGAATCTGATCATCAAAAAACATGATGAAGGTAGCGTTGCGTGACTTGGCTTAGGATGAAATTTCTTCCTAGCCGACATCCATATTTCTCTTATATTATTGGGATTATCGGGTATATAAAGACGTGGCTATGATTAAGAAGTTTAGTGTAATTTTGCACATTGCCAACAAATTTAATTCTACGTTGTAGTGCCATCAGTGGAATGTGAGCTACAGGGAAATGCTTGCTCAAGTTTTTAACTGCTATTGCTTGCCAATGGTTAGGAATACTCTTTTCTTTCAAGATGGAATTATTTCTCGGACACGCGTGATTTTGCGTGTAATAGAATAATTAGTGTGTTCCCTGAATCGAGGAAGAATATGTGGGTTTATATCTGAGTTACATAGTCTGATTTTGTGCTAAGCATTCAGATGCGAATGTAAAATCCTAGTTGGTTTCGATGTTTATAAGATTTGGTTAGTTTCATTGGTTTAAATGGACTGATTTAAGTTGATGTTGTTGCTGAGACATGATATTGGATTGTTCTATTGATATTTGTGATTATCGAATTGTATCGCAATGCAATCTTAATATGGAATTATTATTATGCTATGTTTATTTTATGCCCACATAACAGCTGCTCTAGAGTGGTGTGATTTTATCGGGGCTGCATACTTTTATTTGATGGATACTAGAATTTACTTGTTTCTGAGACCATGGTGGCATACTGATGATGGTATTAAAGCTTAGAAATCTTGAGGTGGACATAATAAATTTTAGGCGATGTGATAGTCTGGTTTATATTGTGATTGATATAATTGATCCATATGTTGTCTGATGAATTCACAAAACTGGTCATTTTATTTGGTTCATATTTCTGAGTTATCTGCCTACTGTAGTTGGGAAATTATCATTGATTAAATTGTATATGCAATGCTTGTGAGTTGTGACAACTTGCTGGTGCATGTATGGTGTTTTTGTAAATGTTGAAACACAGGCAAGAGCTGCAAGAATTGATGAACTAGGTTATTTATCTTGTGCTAGTCTGGTTCATATATTGCAAGCAAATGTAGCATGCTGTGTATCATTTCATGCTGAAGCATTTACATTTCTAACGAAAGTGCATGATGAGTTACCTGCATCATGTTGATTAGCCAGGCATTCATTTGAGGACATGTTTACTCTCCAAATGGTAACGTGGTCTTCCTCATCAGCGTCCTCTAAATTTTTTTCCTCTTTTTCATTGAGAACCCTACAGATAACCTGAGCCCCACTTTCATCCTCACGTTTTCCATGTGGAGTTTGGAGAAACTGAATTTTTGACAAAACCATGTTTGTTTGTTTGTTTGTTTGTTTGCTTAACATGGGTTTTTTTGTTTTTTAGTTTGTTTGGGGTTTTTTTTTTTGTTTTTTTGTTTTTTTTTTTTGGGGGGGGGGGCTGAATTTTGTTGCACAACGAACCAAATAACGAAAAAAAAAACAGAGAACCTGAGCCCCACTTTCATCCTCACGTTCACGTTCTCCATGTGGAGTTTGGAGAAACTGAATTTTTGACAAAACCAAATAACCGATGTGGAGAAATTGAATGCATTCACGTTTTGACATCAGCCTCAAAAAATTCTCTCCACATAACTATTAAGCCATGCATTCAGATTCTAGTAATTTAGGGAAAACCAAATAACATTTGCCGCACAATCTTCCTCTTCATTCATGTGTATCCAAATGACTCTTTATCACTCAAATCATTATCCCCGGAGCACGCGCCTGTTCACAGCTTGCAGTACTTCCAGCATCCTTTGGTATGTCCTCTAACCCTCCTTTTGTTCTTTGGTTTTCGGTTTTCTTCATTTTGTACATGGAAATGGTAAAACTAAAATTTTGGGATTAACTAAATTTTTTTGAACTTGAAAATTTAGCGGGGAGAACCCTAAAATTTTGGAGATGAATTAAATTTGGATGGTACTAATTTTGTTGAGCAATTAAGATTGTTGTGATCAACTTAATTCCTTGGGATGAGCTAAATGTTTGGGAACCTAGGCTTTTGACAGGAGAATATCTTAACTGTACCATGTCTTACGGGTACGGGTTATGACTAGTCCTTTATACAAATGGTGAAGATGTCTCATGTAGCACTTTTGTCCCAGTTATATTTTTTGTGGGTGTACCAAAGTCCACCTAAAAATTGACCCACAAATATACACTCCCACCCAAAAACAATTTACAACTTCACACACCACCCAAAAAAAATCCCAAAAACATCCTGACGATACTGACACATACACACACTGTTCTCTTTTCGGTTGTGCGCGTGCACCACATTCTGTTCGTGGAGTTTTTTTTTTGACGCAGTGCCATTTGTGCACGGGTTATTTCTAGTCTATATTACAATTGAGAAGGTTGTCCCCATGTGGCATGTTTGTCTCATGTGACAATGTCACATCACATGTGACAACCTCCTCCACATCACCCTCCACATCAACCCATACACACAAAAACACCAAAAAAAGAACCCAGAACACACTCAAGTTCAAAGATCAACCAAAAACTTGGTGGTTTCCATTGGCGGGTGGAGTTTTGGGTTTTGTTTTGGGTTTCTTTTACCCCTAAGGATACCGCCACACACTCACCTTTTCGATTATGCATGTGCATCACATCCTGTTTGTGGGGTTTTTCATTTTGCGACGTGCACTGTGTGCCCGTGTTATTTTTAGTTATTATGTAATTTATGTTTTGTACCTTAACAAATTAACCTCACTAATGAACTAATTTCCACTCATTTAATTATGAATACTCCATTTTCCCATAGTAACATTATTACCTTCAACTATTTTGTTATGAGTGGGGGAGACTTATGGTCTCCCCCTCATTTATCCACCATAAACACCCCACTACATGGTAGTGGGGTGGACTTTTGGCATACTAGAGACCATTGGTCTCCCTGTCGGAGGATATATGCCCATAAGGCGATTTATCCTAAGTGTACGTCTTGTTAATATAATATATGGTGTCCATTATCCTAAGTATGAATTCGTTTGAATAATATACTTAGATAATGTCTATAGACTTAAAGTTAGGTCCTTACTATCTAGATAAGATCCCGATTGTGAGTAGTAAACGACTGTATAGAAACTTGAGTCTTAAACGGTTCGTGGTCATAGATGTGTCGAGAACTGGATATCGGCACATCGGATAGACCACTGTGTCTTTGTCTTACCTTAGGGTAATGATGATCTCATAGTCATTCGACTTGGTGAAGTCGGAGACAAGACACAGGTGCTCATTGGAGAATGAGTTCACTGGATGACCAACATAGAGGTATTATATGGTTAAACCTTAACTAAACTGTCCATAATAACTCTATGATGATGATAGGTAAGCTGGTCCTTAAGACATGAAGTCATTTGTACAAACCTGTGAGTAAACGGTGTCGCTTAGACCTATGATCTAGCTTCAAGGCTAGGTCTGCTGAAAGATCCTAGGCTAGGTTACACCTGAAGCTCTCGAGGCGAGTAAATGACTAAGATGAGATTTGTCTCTTCCGTTAAAGGGAAGTTAGTATCACAGGCTCAGTACGGTCTTTGTGTTAATCCTCGGCCGGGGTACGTTGTAAGATGTACAACGTGTATATAACAAAGACCGCCGTATACTGACCAATGTTGTCTAATGGGGTTGACAGTAAACCATACCCGAGGCCAACAGAGGCACAGTCTTGACGAAGAGACTATAGCTAACGATATTCATCACTGACACAGCCAGTAAACCCAACGATACTTTGACAATGGGTCGATCACGTTATGATGATTCTGAAACAGGGACGACAACTACTGCTCGTGGTGATCGTCCTCTAGGAGTTTCGAGCCCAACCTGTAGTAAGGTCAGGCTGTAGGGTCTCACACCGAGTAGCGTTCGTGTCATAGTAATAGGAAGATTAATAAGAGAAATTCATTTGATGAAATGGAATAGTTAAATGTTCACAAGCCAGTTGTGAGACTAAGGCATAGATGCAATAGGGACAATGTTGCATTTGATGTAAACAAAAATTAAACGTGTCGTAAATTGGTTACGATAATAATTGTAGGAACAAATTCTTTGGAAAGGGTTACCTGGTTGACGGGATCGTCTCGGTCTAAACACAGGTCCAAACCGCGTCCAAATCGGAGCTCAAACGAGCCCAGAAACGCAAAAACATTCCGAGGCAGAGTGGGTTAGACCCACTTGGGCTTACGGGCCCATCCGCGAGGGGTAAACGGGCACCCGCCCGCTACTGAGCGGGCACGGCCTGCTGGTTGCAGCGGGCGCAGCCCCCTGGTTGCAGCAGGCCAGTGCCTGCTGCACAGAGGGCACGGCCCGCTGCAGCAGCGGGCGCACGCCCGCTGCCCAGCTGGCTGGTGCGCCCACCCTCCTTGCCTTGGGCGGGCACGCCCGCTAAGCCTGGGCGGGCGCGCCCGCAACTTAGGTTCTAGGGTTTTTTTGAAACCCCTAATGACGACTACGAAAATTGATTCTTTGCCCATCTTTGGGCAATTATTTGTCAGGTCAAACGAAGTCGAAGTTCGTCGCCATTTGTTCCTACGCGTTCACCATTAGAAGCCCTTCAAATTGATAGCTTGTTTAGTATCTAAAGTTTAACGGATAATGAGAATTAATTCGTTGAAGTTAGTCTTTATGAAAGGCTTACTAAAACTTCAATTAAGCTAAATTAGCTTAATTAATTTTCTCTTCTATTTGTTTTGTCCCACATTGCTCACAACGAAAGTAGAAGTGCCGACTCCCTATATAAATAGGGGTGCACTCTCTTCGTTGAAAGATGCACCAAGTCCTCGATCAAGTAGCTCCGGATTTTAGAGCAAGCTCGATCTACGACTAAACTATTCACACACTCTCTCTTCTTCCTATTCTCCCGACTAGTCCTAGCAAGACTACGAAGGGGGTTTGGATTCGGATCCAGACGTCTAAGACGCGGGTCTACTCAAGTGAAACCTTCTACCGCGTGTGATCGGCTTGGAGGCGGGAGCCGGCTCGGGCAGATTGGTTCGAAGGTGCGAGGCTGCTCGGGTGGATCGGGTCAAGGCGGTTCGGCTACGAGGAGCATCAGAAGACGGTGCGGTACATCTTGCCCTCCCCAGGGTCGAGATTCCGGGTATGTTCTCTAAGTAATTTTAGTGTAGTTTAATTTCGTCGCAGTAGAATAGATCCCTCTTGGGGTGGTCAGATCCACCCCAAGTTGGCATAGATCGAGCTAGGTTCTGGCTCTTTCAGGGCTTAGCTAAATTGTTTAGCTAGAAAGTTTTTATTTTCCGCTGTGCTTTATGCCTCTGTGGTCCGTTCGACTTAGGGCGAATACAGATCCGAGCTCTGAGGGTCCGCCAAAACCCTACAGTAGTATCAGAGCCTCGTTATGCTTGTAGATCTATATATGTGACGATTTTAAATTCTTTAAATTGCTTGTTTTGAACATACGGACATTTTAACTTTATGTTAAAATTTGTTTAATAATTTTTTGTTTTAAAAATTGTTTTGTAACATGAAATTTTTTTTGGGATGATTTAAATTTTATGAGATAATGTTAATAGGCATTCTATGTTTAAATGCTTTTTAAAATTTTATTTTATAAGATAAAATAATTTTGCAAGCATTTAAAAGTTTTTAAATTTTATGTAACTATAAGGACGAATTTTATTTTGGAAATTTAATTCTCTTAAGTTACATAAAGGTTGGAAATTTTAAAACTTTATCTGAAAGGTTTAAAAACAATTTCAAATGATTTTAAAAATGTTTTAAAAATGTTTTAATGAATATGTAAAATAAAGAAAAATTTTATTCCCATGAGATGGAATTATAAATTTATTTCTTTTAATTACATATGTGTTTCAAGATTATTTTATGCGATATTTTAATTTTAGAAATGTATCGTTAAAATTTTTAAAGCTTAGATTTGAATTTAAAATTATTTGATAATTTTATGAAATCGAGTTTTATGTGATAAAAATGATTCAAGCTTTAAAATGTTAGTTCTTTAAATTTAAATGTTAAATTTTAGATTTGCATGTTATTTAATTATGTAGATAATTTTAACTTGCAAGTTCTCGTTGTATGTCACTTTAATTGAACCTTTAATTTATGCGATTAAATTAGTTGGTTTATGTTTTAATGGACATGATGAGTAAAGTATTCATGAACCCTTTAGGTTAGCCATTAACTAATTAATACTTTATAAGATAAAATTTTAATGACTAGTGACATACTACGTTTTAATAAAAAAAACATCGAAATCTAATACCAGATTAGGGTAGTCCCTTTGATTGACAATCATTATAATAAATTGTTTAAATGATGATTATCATTAAATGACTAATTTTGTAAAATGTTGTAATTGTTTTATTAAAATCCTAATAAGATTGGGGTAGCACGATGAACATAAGAACCTTATAGTTGATAAAGATCTAATAAAAATTGTTCAACAAATCCATAAAATTTCGAATTTTAGGATCCACTAGTTGATAAGGATTAACTAGTATTAATTAAAAGCCATTTAGTTGATGGATAAACATAGAATTGATGAACCTCCTTCAATGGATCATGATGTCGGTCAATGTGCTTGGCTAAGTTTGCTGGACCACCCTAGCTACTCTAGGGGCCGAGTGGTCATGGCTTAGTCAATTCCCTGGCCGCGTCCGCTGGACCGCAAGGAGTCAAATCATGACTGTGTAAGTCCATCGACTATACCTAAGTCAACTACGATAATAATCTTGTTCAAGATAAATCGTAGCCCTCCTTGTTTTAGGAGTTGGCAACTGTAAGACCCGTGTTACGGTTGTTGAGCTACACTCAAGCTGTAACATGGCAATCTTATGGAAACCGATTTCTTGATAACATCTTGACTCGACCCAAACCGTCATCTCGTGTATACGCTGAGCACCGGCGTAAGTCTAACCAAGAATGTAGTCTAAGCCCTGACCCAAACCGACGGGTCGTGCATACACCGAGCGCCGGGGCAAGTCGGTCTAGACATGAAAACAAGGGTCGACTAGGCTAGCCATTGTGATTTGGATGAGCACACTCATGATCACAAATGACTAGGGATAAAAATCGATAGGGAATCATATTTAATATGATTGACGATGAGTTCGTTTACCGACTGCAGAGTCGGACAACTTGTTGAGATACACTCAAGGTTGTCAGACTCAGGGTAGTCGGATCCCTCTCTCACAAATGTTATTGTGTAATAAACTGTTTATTGTTATGGCTTTAATAAATTTAGTGGGAGAATACAGTTTTATTAAAAACCATTGAAACTATACAACGAACATATACTGACTAAAGTATCTACTAAATTGCAGAATGGATTCGGGTCTTAAGTATATGATAGAGAAGAATGCACTTGATGGAACAAACTATAAGAATTGGCTTAGAAACATTAAGTTAGTCCTTTCTCTGGCCGGGATTGGATACGTGCTGTTCGAGGATCCTCCGGAGAAGTCTGACGACGATGCGACCTAGAGGAAAAGGAAGCCTATAAGCTATACCAGAGGGATGCAGAGAAGCCTATGTGCCTTACTCTGGCTTCAATGAATAACGAACTGCAGAGGAAGCATGAACATTTCGATGTTTAAAGCATGCGTCTGAATGCACAAGAGTTATACGACAAGCGGTCCAGAGCTGCCAAGTTTGAAGCCACGCGTAATCTCTGGGGCACTAAGATGGAGACATGGCCCGTACAAGATCATGTCATTAAGATGATCGGGTACGTGGAAGACGCCGCCCAGTTGGGTTTTGTCCTGGATAATGAGATGTCCGTGGACGTTATCCTTAAGTCTTTAAACCCGGCCTTCAAGCCTTTCATTACTGATTTCATTATGAACAGTATTGAAACGGATCTTCCCGGTCTCCTCAACATGCTTAGGTAGTTTGAGGAAATCGAGAAGAAACCGACTGCATTGGTTGTTGGCTCTGCTTTTTCTGACCAGCCGAAAGGCAAGGGTAAGAAGAGGCAGGTCCCACAACCTGCCAAGGCGAAGAAGGGGAAGAAAAAGATGAAAGGGGCCCCGTCAAAATCTGAGTGCTTCCAATGCCATAAGATGGGCCATTGGAAGAGAAACGGCAAGGTTTACTTTGCAGAAAAGAAGAAGGGACATACTGATGCCTCTATCTCAGGTACAACAAATTAAATTCAATAAAGCATAATTATTTCCATAAATGCTTTATCACATAGTATAAGATACTAAGACATCTGTGTAATGTATACATGTGGCTGATATCAAGCAGAGGTTGGAAGAAGTTTCGAGGACGGTCGGCATCTGAGCAATCGTTGCTGCAAAGGCCGTGCGAGGACTTCGAAGAGACATGATGAAGAAGGAGCTGATACTCATTTTATTTTATGAATAAAATGTATCATTCCTTAAAGTTAAAACAATGATTGAGTGTTTAACACTCATAGTTTATTTGATAAACAAATTATGGTTCATTTTATGAATCCGTTGTTTGAATGAATGTCTCGGAAAATGTGCTTTCCTTTGAAATTGAAATTTGTTGAGAATGGCTTAAATTTCTGTGAATGTGGCTATCTGAGTTGGTTGTATAAATCTCGAACTATGATTCAGAGCTTCAGAAAATTTTCATTGTTTGGAGCTAACTTAATGTTATAATCAGTTGATAGTTAAGTATAAGTTACAGGAGCGTATAAATTGTGTGTGATCACAATTATACGCATAATTAAGATTGATTCTTAATAAACTACATTTGATTCTTAAAGAGTTAATATTAAATGTAGTTAAGGGAAAAGTACAGTGAAGGACGTTTGACTGAGTAAGTCAATGTCAAGATTCCTTAAACCGATCTTGATTTAACTCATTCGTCAAACCCAACCTGACACTAGTACGTTCCATCTAAACACATATCAAATGGTTATGCTCTTCATATATATAGTCTAAATATGATTTAGATATAAAATTGAAGTACTTAACCAGATAATTCTTAAAGTCAGTGGGAGCTAGTTCATATACTTAGTTTCGATTTCTCGGACTAAGTAAACAGGTTTCCAACTTATTTGAATCATCTATATAGAACATTGAATCAAAATCGTTTTGATTTAATCGAATATATAGAGACTTAGGGTGTCAAGTATGTACTTGACATATTGACACAAGAAGATTGGAATGAGCTGAGACTGACTTATAGAAATGTTAGACCCTACATCTAGATTGTATGAGCTAGTTGTTAGCTATACAAAGAAAGGAAAATTGATCCAAATCATTTTTCAAGGATCAACCTTGTATGATCAAGAGATGTACCAATAATAAATCCATTAAAATGCATTAAAGATACTCATTAGTAAATCCACGCTTAGGTTTGTCATATAAATGTCGAATGTGACTGATATGCTATAAGGTATGAGATACCGTGATAAATAGCCTAAGTGCAAGTGGGAGATGTATGAGGATATATGCACTTAAGGCGATTTATCCTAAGTGTACGTCTTGTTAATATAATATATGGTGTCCATTATCCTAAGTATGAATTCGTTTGAATAATATACTTAGATAATGTCCATAGACTTAAAGTTAGGTACTTACTATCCAGATAAGATCTCGATTGTGAGTAGTAAGCGACCGTATAGAAACTTGAGTCTTAAACGGTTCGTGGTCATAGATGTGTCGAGAACTGGATATAGGCACATCAGACAGACCACTGTGTCTTTGCCTTACCTTAGGGTAATGATGATCTCATAGTCATTCAACTTGGTGAAGTCGGAGACAAGACACAGGTGCTCATTGGAGAATGAGTTCACTGAACGACCAACATAGAGTTATTATATGGTTAAACCTTAACTAAACTGTCCATAATAACTCTAAGGTGATGATTGATCGCGTCCGGATGTACACCCGAAAAACGACTTGTAGTTTTACCGCAAGCGCACGGTGTAATGGCGAGCGGGTATCTATCACAGGGAGGACAATTGACAGTATCTCACTTTAATTACCTAGCTATCAAGAGAATAAGAGTAATTTGGTGTATCGTCACAATCGTTCAATAACAGAGAAATATCAATATAATAAAGCGTCCAGGGATAGGAAATCCCCATTACGGACCGTTTCTCATCCTTGCGAATCATAAATTTCATTGTTGCTAAGCTTGAATAAAGGTGAACTAGTCACAACTTAATGTGAAACCAAGCTCACGCTCTCGCGCTATTGCCGGTCTATAGCAAACCTAGGTTAGGGCCCACTTTCGTGCAAGACCTAGCCTAAGCCGCTAGCGTGAAGAACGACATCATTATCCAATCGCATCTCGAGCCCACTCTCGTGCAAACTCGAGCTACGATCTAGGTTGAGATTGTTCGTATTCGTCCAATCTCTTGTAAACGAATATTAATATAGACTCATAATTAAAAAATCCTAGCTTTGGTCCAATCTCTTGCAAACCAAGTCTAGAGAAATTCAATTATCAATCTAAATCGAATATCTAGGCCTTCCTATCAATTGGGATCCAATCTCTTGCAAATCCCAATCGATATGAATTCCTAGCTACTCGTAATATATCAATCACAACTTAACCATTATCAATTCTAGCAACAAATCCATGAATTCATCACAATTCAAAAGATCGGGTCCATAGGGTTTATCCCTAGGCCCTAGAACAACGGAACTACTCATTAATCATCATGAAAATCTCAGAAACAATAACAATAATCACGGCACAATTCATTGCAATAGAGAAATAACACATAAAAATTGAGTTTTTAATAAGAAAGAACAAACCAATGAAGTAGCCAATGATTTCCAGCCGAGATTTTTCTAAAGAGTAGCCGTCAAAAACCTAAAAGAACTCTCTAAAAAAATAATTCTAGTCTCTCCTAAAACTAGGGTAAAAACAGATCTTAAATACAAGCCAAAATCGTCCAAAAAATCATGACAAAACTGCCACTGCACAGCCCAAAATTCGCAGCCCTAGCAGCAGGCGGAGAGGGTCACTCGGTCGAGTGACCCTTGTCACTCGTCCGAGTGACAAACCCTGTAAAATAACAGTAACTTCGGGGTTTTCAGGGTCCGTCTCTCGGGGTGGCTCGGCCGAGTAGGATTCTTCATTCGGCCGAGTAGCTATCTTGCTCGGCCGAGTGAGCTTCCTTAGATTTTTCAGTAGCTTCGGCTCTTTTCTGTCTGGATTCCCTGACTGACTCGGGCGAGTGAACTTTCTTACTCGGCCGAACGGAAATCCTTGTCGGCCGAGTGAACGTCTGAAATCTTCGGTGCGTATCCGTTCTACTCGGGCGAGTCTGATCCGTCACTCGGCCGAGTGAGCAGTTTGGCTTGGCCGAGTGATGTGCTCCTAAGCTCATTTCTTCTCCTATTTGCTTCCTCGTCGCTCCTATCGAATTCCTTCTTCTTCCGCTCATCCTCCATCACTGATAGGTTCTCAAATAAGCCTGGGCGACACTCCAAAGTGTGTGAAGCTCATTGATCTCATTTTCGCTCCAAATCGCTCCATATTTCCTGAAATACGACAAAAACAAGAAATAGTGAAAATCATCGCAATATTTGTCGAATAATCATGAAAACCGTAATATGGGCGATCAAAACATCATGAAAACATGCAAAAAAAGGGTATAAAATATGGAGTGATCAAAATCCCCCAAGCTTACCTCTTACTCGTCCTCGAGGAAGACAAGAAAAAGGCGAACCCGGCGGAAAAAATAAAGAAAAGGAAAAACGAAAGAGATGGAAGATAGGAAGGAAAACAAAGAGGGAGGTGCTAGATCATTTTCTCAGGACGTGGGTTTTGCTTACTCATATAGCATACGGCGAATATAAAACACATGCCAAAGATTTTTATCTCAATATCATAATCATATGGATGCATTCAGGATGCATTCAAAATAGAAACCCAAGAATATCAAAATAGTATGAAATATGTAATCATTCTACAATTAACATCGTCTGAAGCATCTAAAGTGGCATACATAATCATAGACCACACACTTTTCAATTGAATGCCTTCTATTTGGAGTATAAGAGATATCACAAAATGTGTATCAATAAGAATAGAAAGGTATGGCTTTCATGAAACGCATGCTAAGTTTCAATTCCTGGATTTCGTAAAAACTTTTAGTAATCTCACCGAGTATAGACAATTACCCAGCTTAGGTTGTCATGCACAATCAAGTAGTCACTCTCTCACACATCATTGGATCCTCTCCCCCAAGCTTATCTATAAGCGTGGTGGCATAAGATAAATCAATAAGCTTATTCCCCATTTTTGAAGCTCCAAAAAAATAAAAATAAAAGAGGGGAGAAAGAGAGAAAGAGTATGAGATAGGATCATATATGAACTTCTTTTCTCTTTTCTTTTCTTTTCTTCTTCTCTTTTTTCTGCTTTTTTTTTGAAGTAGCCATATATACAACTGTGATCCCAAATCAAAAGATAGAAAGATATACAAGCATAATTTTTTTCTTTTTGATTTTGGAGGTATGGAGCATAGATTTTTGTAGCGGGGGAAAATGCCACTATAAGAATCGCTAAAGGGAGATTCACCAATGATTTTAAGCATAGAATAATGCTCAAGATATGTGGAGAAAGAAATATATGTAACACTCGGTTCACTCTATAGAATGTGCACGACAACTTTCAGCAGAGTAATGTAATCTACTCAGTTTAATCACAGAAAGTAAACTAATCCAGTTATATCAGCCTAGCATACATTCAATCAATCTGAAAGTGAAGCGTACAATTTTCATGCAATAAGAAGTGATATAAGAAAAGAAAGCAGTACTCCAGATATAAGCATCAATGCGTGAAGCTTGGTGTGTTTTCTATGAAGAGTATACGGTAAAAATCATCAGACTCAGCTAATAAAATAATTTCATCCATATACATACAACAAAAGGCAGGTTAGTATCTCAAATGCATGGCAAGACATAGCATATGATATCTGAAATAAAAACTATAGCATGACAAGATAATATTGAATATAGAGATAAGCTAACACCATGTCATCATCATCACAGAAAATTCATCTTTAGCAAAAGGATAAAAGAAGTAAGGATAAAAGAGAATAAAAACTACTGCACAATGCAGCACACTCAAAAAGTAAGAAAACGTGATGCATGAAAAAAATTTGAAAAAGTGGGTGAAAATAAGTGTAAAAACGAAGAAATGTGGGAAAAAGAAAATAAAAGGCGACAAAAATAAAAAGTGCGTGAGAACTCACTCCCCCAAGCTAAAGTGCCCATTGTCCTCAATGTGCAAAGTGTGGCACACCGAAAGGCAAAAATGTGGGTGGGGCGGGTGAGTATGCATGTATGGAAATAAAAAATAAAAAAGAAAGAAAGTAAAAGGGGGGAAAAATGAAATGCGATGGGAATGCAAGTGATGCATGCAGAGATCAAAATGGTGTCAGATAGGTGTCCCCAAAAGTACTCCCTCGCTCCCAAAAAGATATGGGCAGATATAAACAAAAAGTGACCAAAACGTGTATGGAGGAGGGGTGCAAAATCAGCAGGCTCAGAAAATATCCAGCGTAACAACAACAAAAATATCGAAGACATCCAGTGTATGCCTAGGTGGGTGGGGGTGCACCAGCACCGTCCTGTGGCGGAGGTGGTGGTCGTGGAGGCTGCTGGGTGGGGGTGGGTGGCTGAGGCAGACGCTCAAGAATCTGGTTCAGGCAAGCGTGAATACCAGGAAGCAATGCGATGCGGGTCTGGACAGTACTAACAGTGGGGGAGATAGACCGGAAATCTGCTCTAAGTCCACTCACCGTCCCCTCAAGAGCACGTAGGTGCTGAACTAGGGTGTCGGGGGGAGGTGGAGCAGAGGGTCGAGCAGGACGAACATAAGGATGGGTGCTACAGCGGGGGTGGTGAGGTGGTGCTGTGCTCGCTAAGTGTCGCTCAGCCTCTGTGGGAGGCTGAGATGCAGGAATGGTCGAAGAGGAAGGAGCAGCAGCAGAAACAGTAGTGGTGGCAAGCGACTAGGCGGGCAGAGAGGTCAGTAACACAGACGTGGGGACAGACGCCACGACACTCTCGGAGAATACAGCGGCGGTGGAGACAGTGAGGTCGACGACTGGGGAGGTCGTGAAGTGTGCAGAAAATGACTCCCCAGGAGTCGAGAACAACAATGAGGAAAGGGTCTCGACCGCGGAAGCGAAAGAAGGCTTGCCGCACTCAACTACAGTGGGGGGATGCTCAGGGCTAGCAGCAGAACTGGGATCTATCGACATGGGCACAGTGGTGGTGGTGGTGTGGGTGGACTCAGCTAAAGTGCTCCCGACACTAACAGAAGTGTGGACAGGAGTGTCGGGAGGCACAGACGAAGCAAGTGCAGGCTGAGGGATCACGGGGTCAAGTGGTGGGAGGAGGGGCTCCTGCTGAGCACCCTCAGGCTCTAGCACGTATGCGGTGGGGATGAGGAGATCCATCGGTGGAATCCACTCCCCGCCCGCAGGTCCAATATGCGTCCGAGCAGGCTCAAGAGAATCATGTAATCGGCACCGTGGGGACCGTGCAGCCACACCCAGTGGCGCTGACCATGAGGACGAAGCATCCTCATCCGGGTCATGACATCTATGGAGAGAGAGGTGGGGCCCGGTGGTCTCAGCAAGCCGACTGGGAGGTCAACTCCGCACAATAGGGCCAAGAGGGTAATCAGACCGCAGCAACAGATGGGCGTCCGAGTGCCGACAGAAATAATTATGCGGTCGATGTACCAACTAACGATATCAATCTCTATAGCGGGGACCAGAATGTCTTCTCCATCAAAGACCCTAAAACGTGTCATCGTATAGAGTAGGTAGAGCTCTGGCGTCGACAACGTCCTGGGCTCGTACCTCGCAAGAAAAGTGGTCGCCATAAGGCGCTGTGCAATGCGGAGGCACGGGTGGAGGACGACAGAGGCCTTGGCCTGACTAGGGTCAAAGGCAAGGGGTGATCCTGTGATCAGAGTCCAGAAAGCGTGGGCGTCGAATGACATCGGTGGGATGTGCGTGGGGCTGTAAGCTCGGTCTGGGTCCGGGACGGCTGGCCACTGGAAGAATGCTCTGAGCATGTCAAGAGTGACCTCGCATTCCTGATCCATCAGTCGAAAGGAGCATCCTTCAGGGGTCTGGTCAATAGAACTAAGGACCTCTAGTGTCGGGCGGATGTAAGTGTCTGCCGACACCGACAAGAAATCACGCCACCCCACGTTGTCATACAACTGGAGTAGCCCCTCTAGGACCCCTAGGCGCTCAAGGTCAGCTAGGTGCATGAACCTAGTGGGTACGATCGAGCGATGGGAGATAGCTCAAATCTGGCGCTGGGCGTCATTTCTGAACGTAATCCCCATCGCATCGAACGCGGGGGCGGGCTGTGCAGGTGGTGGAATGTGTGCGGTAGGAGGCGGCTGTGTGGGTGGTGGTGGGCTAGGTGGAGGGGAGTCCGCCCTAGCAGAAGAGGAGCAAGGATCACCTGACTTCTTCCGCTTGGAAGCGGGTTCCCGAGTGCGTGGCCAAAGGCGTGGCGGCATGTGTGCCGCGAGACGTGTCCACCCAAATGAAAATGCGAAGTACTATATAATGAAACGAGTATAGCTGAGCATGACGCGAGTGCAAAATATGTAGAGTGCGAAGAAATCACCTCCTCTGCGAAGCTCTGGAGCATCCTGTATCTCCCCCAAGCTCCGCCCAAGCTAACCTGAAAAGCAAACAATCAAATCAGCGATGAATAATCAATATACTTGGGGGAAGTAGGGGATCATAGATATATATAGGAATTAATTTGAATTTGGGGCACAATGGACGTACAGATTGGAGAAATGGAGGAGAAAATGGAATTCAGGCGAAATGGGAATTAGCGGCGGCGAAAGGGACGACGCCGACGATGATCGGCGGTGTGGCTGCGTCGACGACCGGCGGCGGTCGTCGGTCGACGACACAGTGATGGCTCAGGCGATGGGAGTAGGGGGTTTGGGCACTGGGAGTCGAAGTGGATTGGGTGATGGGCGAAAGATTGGGAAATTTTCGAGTGCTTGGGAAATCATGCTGCGCCCGCGAGTTTATAAGGAAGTAGCGACTCGGCCGAGTGACGAGTTCACTCGGCCGAATGGCTCGGCGATAAATTTTTTTCAAAATCTCCCAAAACATACAACTCGACCGAGTATCTTTTCCCACTCGGTCGAATGGACGAGTTCCACTCGGCCGAGCAGCTTAGACACTCAACGATATTTAGAGCGTGGAGAGTATCAGATTCACTCGGCTGAGTGACATAATCATTCGGCCGAGTGGAAATAGTACTGTAAATGACAGAAAATAACAAAGAGTTGGTCTATAGGATCTTTCCTGATCAGTACTCTACTCGGCCGAGTAGAGTCTTTGCTCGGCCGAGTGACATGTGCCACTCGGCCGAGTGGCTTCCTGTGTTCTGCAACGGCTCTCTGTTTTCGTGCCACTCTCTGTTTTTTCTTCTTTCAGTTAGTCTCTTCCTCCTCCTGGGGCCTGAGCGCATTCCTGGAGTGCTCTCTCTTGCCATGGCTATCCTCCAAACGAATGATTTCTCGTTCTCCATCTCCTGTCATTAAAAATAGAGCCCATTGTCACGATTTTTATAGACGCTAGACTCTAAACACTAAGAAAAGTCTAAAACAAAAATAGAATTCAAATAAAAGCAATATAAAACCGTCGGGTTGCCTCCCGACAAGCGTTCGTTTAAGGTCTTTAGCTCGACCCCTTATGATTTTCGTTTAGTGCGTGATATTTGGCGCATACAGAATGCGCCCGTCGAATTTGTCGGGAAGGCCACTTGGATTTGGCTGTTGATATTCGTGGTCATTCCTCGGCTTCCCCTTATCATGGGTGGTGTTGGGGGGTAAGTCTCCCAAGCCAGAGCTTGTACCAATCTTTTTCTTCACCGATGATGCCGACCTCTTGTCTGGCGGAGCTTTCTTCAAATTGTTGGTCGTTGAGAGCTTGCATAGCTCCCTTATTCTCGCGACATCAACGTCGTCTTCTTTGTCATCACCCAAAGAGATATCCGGAGGGTCTTCCAACTTTTCTCCATTGCTAGAAGATTGGCCTTCTTCAAGGCCGTCATCGTGTAGGGCGCCGATGGAGTGTGGTATGGCTTCATCGATCACCTCATCAAGGAGGTGTGAAAGATCATGGGACCGCCCCTTGAGTAGATATATGTGATTCACTTCACTGGTAGGGGCTCCTTCAGAATAATGCTTGAGCCGTTGTCCATTTACTTTGAATGTGGCTCCGTCCTTTCCTTCCAACTCAAAGGCTCCTCCCGGTTGTATGTGCTTGATGGTGAATGGTCCGGACCATCGCGATCTTAGCTTTCTGGGAAAGAGTCGGAGTCTAGAATTGTATAGGAGGACTTTGTCTCCGACATTGAAATCCGTAACGGTGATGCGTGCGTCGTGGAGGATTCTAGTCCTTTCTTTGTAAATTCTTGAGCTCTCGTAAGCATCTCGCATAATCTCGTCAAGCTCATTAATGTCCAAGAGTCGCCTCACCGTCACACTCTTGTAGTCATAATTAAAGGTCTTGATATCCCAATATGCGCGGTGTTCCAACTCTACCGGTAAGTGACAAGCTTTCCCGTAAACAAGTCGGTAAGGTGTGGTGCCAATGGGAGTGCGGAAGGCCGTGCGATATGCCCATAGTGCATCATTCAATTTCATGGACCAATCTAGATCTATCGACGGTCTTCCCTAGAATTTGTTTGATTTCCCGGTTCGACACCTCCACTTGTCCACTCGTTTGAGGGTGGTATGCCATGCCAATTCTATGATTTACCCCGTACTTTTTCAACATGGCCTCAAACTTTTTTTCTATAAAATGGCTCTCTCCATCTCTTATCAAAGTTCGTGGCACTCCAAAACACGGGAAGATGTTTTGCTTGAAGAATTTGGATACCACTTTTGCATCATTAGTTGGGGTGGTAATGGCTTCCACCCATTTTGAGACATAGTCCACCGCTAATAAGATATACTTGTTTCCTTTGCTTGACGGAAAAGGGCCCATGAAATCCACTCCCCAACAATCGAATATCTCAATTTCCAAAATGGGCTTCATTGGCATCTCATTCCGTTTCGATATATTTCTGGTCCGTTGGCATCTATCGCAATGCTTGACGAAGTCATGCGTATCCTTGAACATGATTGGCCAAAAGAACCCGCAATGCAATATTTTTGCGGTGGTTTTGGAGGCGGCGTGATGTCCTCCGCAAGGCATGCTATGGCAATGCATAATGATAGATGTTGTCTCCTCCTTGGAAACACACCTCCGTATAATACCGTCCTTGCATATCTTGAAGAGATACGGATCTTCCAAGAAATAGTTTCGGACTTCGTGCATAAATCTCCTTTTTTGTTGCGTGGGCATTCCGCAAGGTTTAATCCCACAAGCCAAATAATTGACGAAATCCGCATACCAAGGCACCTCTCCGGGTCTTATGGCAAATAGCCTCTCATCAGCGAAAGTGTCATCGATTGGTAGGCTTTCATCCTCCTTGTCACGAACAAGCCTAGACAAGTGATCCGTCACAACGTTGTCTGTGCCCTTCTTGTCTCTAATCTCCAAGTCGAATTCTTGTAACAAAAGTATCCATCTTATTAACCGTGGCTTATCCTCCTTTTTGCTTAATAGATACTTCAATGCCGCATGGTCGGTGTGCACAATTACTTTGGAGCCAAGGATGTAGGAGCGAAACTTCTCAATGGAGTAGACAACCGCCAAGAGCTCTTTCTCGATTATGGTGTAATTTTTCTGTGCCTCGTCCAATGTTTTGCTTGCATAGAATATTGCATGAAGCTTCTTGTCCTTCCTTTGTCCTAACACCGCTCCAATAGCTTGATCACTCGCATCACACATAAGCTCGAAGGGAAGACTCCAGTCCGGCGGTTGTATAATGGGTGCGGAAATGAGAGCTTAATTCAATTTATTAAATGCTTGCAAGCACTCCCCTGAAAAGACAAATGGAGCATCTTTAGCAAGTAAGGTAGTAAGAGGTCCGACAATTAAGGCAAAATCCTTGATAAAGCGGCAATAAAATCCCGCCTGACCAAGAAAGCCTCTAATGCCCTTAACTTTAATAGGAGGAGGGAGTTTTTCGATTACCTCAATTTTCGCCTTATCAACCTCAATCCCTCTAGAGGAAACAAGGTGCCCAAGAACTATCCTTTCGGTGACCATAAAATGACACTTCTCCCAATTAAGAGTGAGATTATTTTGTTGGCATCTTTTGAGAACTTTAGTGAGGTTAGCTAAAAATGAATCAAACTCACTTCCATAAACAGAAAAATCATCCATGAAGACTTCCATAATATTTTCAATATAATCAGAAAATATGGACGTCATGCACCTTTGAAAGGTGGCAGGGGCATTACAAAGACCGAAGGGCATTCTTCGGTAGGCATATGTGCCATAAGGACATGTGAAAGTAGTCTTTTCTTGATCATCCTCATGCAAAGGGATCTGAAAGAATCCCGAATACCCATCTAAATAACAAAAGTATTTATGTTTAGCAAGGCGCTATAGAATTTGATCAATGAAGGGCAATGGGTAATGGTCTTTCCGGGTGGCTTTATTCAATTTCCTATAATCAATGCACATCCGCCATCCCGTGACAGTACGTGTAGAAATGGGTTCTCCTTTTTCGTTTTTTATAACGGTCATCCCTCCCTTTTTAGGGACGACATGAACATGGCTAACCCATCTACTATCAGAGATAGGATAGACAATGTCGACTTCAAGCAATTTCAGAATTTCCTTCTTAACCACCTCCTTCATGTTAGGGTTTAGCCGCCTTTGAGGCTCTATGGAGGTGGCTTCAGTGTTTTCTAAGTGGATTCTATGCGTGCAAAGCCTAGGACTTATTCCTTTTAGATCAGAGATGGTGTAGCCTAGGACATCCTTGTGACTCCTAAGGACATCTAAGAGTCTTTCAAGTTGGTCATGGTTGAGAGCGGTATTAACAATCACAGGATATGCCAATTTATTACCTAAGAAAGCATACCTTAGATTCGGAGCTAATTGTTTAAGTTCTACCTCGGGAGGCGATGTACCTCCTATTTCCTCTTCTTGTGAAAGCTTGGCCTCTTCCGCGACATCTGGGTTCTCAGATGCGGGCTCAGGTTCGCTTCTTGATGAGGACGACGCATCGGAGTAGACACTGCACAGCTCTATGTTGACATTGATAGGGTTACCACTCTGCTCCGATCCACACCTGAGATCAAGGGATGTGTCAGTGAGTTCACAAATATCAGAGAGAGGGTTATATGATAGGGTTACTTCCCTGAATCTCGACGTGCCAAGTGGGCTCCTTAGGAGTGTAGTACCCTTCGATGCATGATCTTCTGTCTTCAAAATGTAACATGTCGTCCCTCAAATCGACCTTGATGTTGCCCTCGATAGTCCCTTCTGGGGAGATTTGATCCATCACAAAGCTTGCAAATAGTTGCTCGATGGGGTCCTCGATATTAATGGCAAAAGCCCCTGTGGTTTGGACCTCTTCCACAAGCTCCTTCAGAAGATCTGCGAAGGAATCCTTATCTCCCGGACTGGACTCAGTTCTCATGATTACGTCTCCCAAGTTACCTGCTTAAGATTCTATGGAAAATACTGGGAGCACGTAAATTGGGCATCATACAAATTCAAAAAGAAATAAGAAAGTGAGGTATAACCAGGTAAGAAAAGTAGAACACTGTCAAAAAATCTCCCCGGCAACGGCGCCAAAAACTTGATCGCGTCCGGATGTACACCCGAAAAATGACTTGTGGTTTTACTGCAAGCGCACGGTGTAGTGGCGAGCGGGTATCGATCACAGGGAGGACAATTGACAGTATCTCACTTTAATTACCTAACTATCAAGAGAATAAGAGTAATTTGGCGTATCGTCACAATCGTTCAATAGCAGAGAAATATTAATATAATAAAGTGTCCAGGGATAGGAAATCCCCACTACGGACCGTCTCTCATCCTTGTGAATCATAAATTTCATTGTTGCTAAGCTTGAATAAAGGTGAACCAGTCGCAACTTAATGTGAAACCAAGCTCACGCTCTCGCGCTATTGCCGGTCTATAGCAAACCTAGGTTAGGGCCCACTCTCGTGCAAGCCCTAGCATAAGCCGCTAGCGTGAAGAACGACATCATTTTCCAATCGCATCTCGAGCCCACTTTTGTGCAGACTCGAGCTACGATCTAGGTTGAGATAGTTCGTATTCGTCCAATCTCTTGCAAACAAATATTAATATAGACTCATAATTAAAAAACCCTAGCTTTGGTCCAATCTCTTGCAAACCAAACCCTAGCTTTGGTCCAATCTCTTGCAAACCAAGTCTAGAGAAATTCAATTATCAATCTAAATCGAATATCTAGGCCTTCCTATCAATTGGGATCCAATCTCTTGCAAATCTCAATCAATATGAATTCCTAGCTACTCGTAATATATCAATCACAACCTAACCATTATCAATTCTAGCAACAAATCCATGAATTCATCACAATTTAAAAGATCGGGTCCATAGGGTTCATCCCTAGGCCATAGAACAACGGAACTACTCACTAATCATTATGCAAATCTCAGAAACAACAACAATAATCTCGGCACAATTCATTGCAATAGAGAAATAACGCATAAAAATTGAGTTTTTAATAAGAAAGAACAAACCAATGAAGTAGCCAATGATTTTCAGCTGAGATTTTTCCAAAGAGTAGCCGTCAAAAACCTAAAAGAACTCTCTAAAAATAATTCTAGTCTCTCCTAAAACTAGGGTAAAAACAGGGCTTAAATACAAGCCAAAATCGTCCAAAAAATCGTAACAAAACTGCCCCTACGCAGCCCAGAATTCGCAGGCCTAGCAGCAGGTGGAGGGCCGAGTGACCCTTGTCACTCGCCCGAGTGACAAACCCTGTAAAATAACATCAACTTCGAGGTTTCCAGGGTCCGTCTCTCGGTGTGGCTCGGCCGAGTAGGATTCTTCATTCGGCCGAGTAGCTATCTTGCTCGGCCGAGTGAGCTTCCTTAGATTTTCCAGTAGCTTCGGCTCTTTTCTGTCTGGATTCCCTGACTGACTCGGACGAGTGAACTTTCTTACTCGGCCGAACGGAAATCCTTGCTAGGCCGAGTGAACGTCTGATATCTTCGGTGCATATCCGTTCTACTCGGGCGAGTCTGATCCGTCACTCGACTGAATGAGTAGTCTGGCTCGGCCGAGTGATGTGCTCATGAGCTAATTTCTTCTCCTATTTGCTTCCTCATCGCTCTTATCGAATTCCTTCTTCTTCCGCTCATCCTCCATCGCTGATAGGTCCTCAAATAAGCCATGGGTGACACTCCAAAGTGCGTGAAACTCATTGATCTCATTTTTTCTCCAAATCGCTCCATATTTCCTGAAATACGACAAAAAACAAGAAATAGTGAAAAGCATCGCAATATTTGTCGAATAATCATGAAAAACGCAATATGGGCGATCAAAACATCATGAAAACATGCAGAAAAAAGGTATAAAATATGGACTGATCAATGATGTGTAAGCTGGTCCTTAAGATCTGAAGTCATCTCCACAAACCTGTGAGTAAACGGTGTCGCTTAGACCTATGATCTAGCTTCAAGGCTAGGCCTACTGAAAGATCCTAGGTTGGTTTACACCTGAAGCTCTCGAGGCGAGTAAATAACCAAAATGTGATTCGTCTCTTCCGTTAAAGGGAAGTTAGTATCATATGCTCAGTACGGTCTTTGTGTTAATCCTCGGCCGGGGTACGTTGTAAGATGTACAACGTGTATATAACAAAGACCGTCGTATACTGACCAATGTTGTCTAACGGGGTTGACAGTAAACCATACCCTAGGCCAACAGAGACACAGTCTTTACGAAGGGACTATAGCCAACGGTATTCATCACTGACACATCCAATGTAAACCCAACGATACTTTGACAATGGGTCGATCACGTTATGATGATTCTGAAACAGGGACGACAACTACTGCTCGTGGTGACCGTCGTCTAGGGGTTTCGAGTCCCAACCTTTAGTAAGGTCAGGCTGTTGTGTCTCACACCGAGTTGCGTTCGTGTCTTAGTAATAGGAAGATTAATAAGAGAAATTCATTGGATGAAATGGAATAGTTAAATGTTTACAAGCCAGTTGTGAGACTAAGGCGTAGATGCAGTAGGGACAATGTTGCATTTGATGCAAACAAAGATTAAACGTGTCGAAAATTGGTTACGACAATAATTGTATGAACAAATACATTGGAAAGGGTTACCTGGTTGACGGGATCGTCCCGGTCTAAACACAGGTTCAAACCGCGTCCAAATCGGAGCTCAAACAAGCCCAGAAACGCAAAAACAGTCCGAGGCAGAGTGGGTTAGACCCACTTGGGCTTACGGGCCCATCCGCGAGGGGAAACGGGCACCCGCCCGCTACTGAGAGGTCACGGCCCGCTGGTTGCAGTGGGCTCAGCCCGCTGTAGCAGCGGGCCAGCGCCCACTGCACAGCGGGCGCACGCTTGCTGCCCTACGGGCTGGTGCACCCTCTTTGCCTTGGGCAGGCACGCCCGCTAAGCCTAGCGGGCGTGCCCGCAACTTAAGTTGTAGGGTTTTTTTTGAAACCACTAATGACGGCTACGAAAATTGATTTTTTGCCCATCTTTGGGCAATTGTTTGAGGGGTCAAACGAAGTCGAAATTCGTCGCCGTTCATTCCTACGCGTTCACCATTCGAAGCCCTTCGAATTCATAGTTTGTTTGGTGTCTAAAGTTTAACGGATAAAGATATTTAATTCGTTGAAGTTAGTCTTTATGAAAGGCTTACTAAAACTTCAATCAAGCTAAATTAGCTTAATTAATTTTCTCTTCTATTTGTTTTGTCCCACATTGCTCACAACGAAAGTAGAAGTGCCGACTCCCTATATAAATAGGGGTGCACTCTCTTCGTTGAAAGATGTACCAAGTCCTCGATCAAGTAGCTCCGGATTTTAGAGCAAGCTCGATTTACGAATAAACTACTCTCTCTCTTCTTCCTATTCTCCCTACTAATCCTAGTAAGACGACGAAAGGGGTTTGGATTCGAATCCAGACGTCTAAGACGCGGGTCTACTCAAGTGAAACCTTCTACCGCGTGTGATCGGCTTGGAGGCAGGAGTCGGCTCGGGCAGATCGGTTCGAATGTACGAGGCGGCTCGGGTATCGTGTCAAGGCGGTTCGGTTACGAAGAGCATCAGAAGACGGTGCAGTACATCTTGCCCTCCCCAGGGTCGAGATTCCGGGTATGTTCTCTAAGTAATCTTAGTGTAGTTTAAATTTGTCGCAGTAGGATAGATCCCTCTTGGAGTGGTCAGATCCACCCCAAGTTGGCATAGATCGGGCTAGGTTCTGGATCTCTCAGGGCCTGGCTAAATTTTTTAGCTAGAAAGTTTTTATTTTCCGATGCGCTTTATGCCTCTGTGGTCCGTCCGACTTAGGGCGGACACAGATTCGAGCTCTGAGGGTCCGCTAAAACCCCTACACTCCTCTCCTATGATTATGATATAATAAAATGGGACCATTAGCCATTGCCATGGTTGATTGATCACCAACACGTTATCAGCATGATCAAGCTCTAGAAAAAAATTTTGAGCCACAAAATTTTCATACTCCACACAAAGTTTCCCTCTTGCAAAGGAATCTTGTAGTTGCGGCAAAGCTTTTGCGATGACGATCGACTGATTTCTTTCACGGATTGCGAGTGCAGGGATTATTTGTCCTTTCCTAGATCTTTGATCTAGATGTAATATTCTATTCCCGTAGATATATATTATGGACCATCTTCTATTACATATGTATGTTGATTGTTTTACTCAAATCAACATATCAAAAAAATAGAATTAAAATCAGCAACTTCTCCTAATTTGTGGTTTATAACAGATTTTTAATTAAAATAATAATAATAACAAAATTATACCCCAAGCCCCCCCCGCCTAGTCGGGGGGGGGGGGGCTCCCCCGTTCCGTTGCCTCGGCGAGGGCCTCCGATCCCCCACCGCCCCCCAGTCGGGGGGCTCCGCCGCCGCCCTCCGTCGGGGCACTGTCGCCCACCGCCCCCAAGTCGAGTAATTATTAAATATTTTATATTTCTCCAATATATTGCCTGCGATGTTGAAAAAAATGTATTGTTTATGCATGTGATGTTGCATAATTATATTATTTATACTACCTGGAATGTTGGTAAGACTATGTTGTGGTTTTTTGGATCGACTGTTATTAGTCACCACCATTAATTTTTCCTCGCATTTTATTTTTTTCTTTTTGAGTAAAAATGTAGTGAGGAACTAAATGTAAAAGCCAAAGCCCAGAGAAACTTCGCCTGAAGACGGAGAAAAATTGCTAATGCTGTGACCCCCAAGGGTTTCCAAATTGTAATTTTAATTTTCTCGTAATTCGAAATGTATAAGGGACTTTGGACTTTTATTATTTTTGGTGGTGACCGACTGATCCCCACAACAGCCTTAGTTTTTACTACTATGCATGTCTTAATTTTTGAAATATATTTAATTCATGCTTATTCCATGCTTAGATAAATGGCAAAGATTGCAAGCGTCAATTTTGATGTTCTCGATCGTTGTGGCGAAAAATTACTTGAGCTGGCAGCTGGACCTGAAGTTCCATCTGCGCTTACAGGGCATACATCACACAATTCAGGCTCCAGCCGTAGCTGTGACAACTGATGAAGGAACTTCTACTGTTAGAGTCTCCGATGTAGAGAAGGCGAAAGTCATTATCTAGATTAGGAGACATTGATCGGACCCTGAAGGCCGAATATCTAACAGTGGAAGACCCTCATGAATGTGGACAACACTTGAGGACAAATACAAACATCAGAAAGATGTTATCCTACCTCGTGCACATTATCAGTGGAAAAATCTCCGACTTCAGGACTTCAAGTCCGTAGCTGAGTATAACTCAGCGCTCCATAACATCAACTCACGCCTGAAGTTGTGTGGTGAACAAGTCTCGGAAATCCGCATGCTTGAGAAAACATATACATCCTTCCATGAGAAGGATTCTATTCTCATGCAACAGTATCATGAACTCAAGTTCACGAGGTACTCTGATTTACTCTCTTGCCTTCTTATGGCATAGCAGAACATAGACCTCCTACTGGCCACTCATAACCTACGCCCTGCTAGCTCTGCTCCTCTCGCTGAAGCTCACACAGTTTCTTCCTAGAAGATGAAGAACACGCACAGAGGAAGATTCAACAAGGGAAAAGCTACAAAGAAGCAGATCGGAGCTCATCCCCAATGAGGGGAAGAAAAAGAATACGTGAAAGAGGAATACATCTGACCAGACGTCTGCTCCCAATAAAAACTGGGAAGACAAATGCCACAGATGTGACATGACTGGACATTGGTCCAGGGTCTGTCGTACTCCATGACACCTCCAAGATTTGTATATGGCAAGCGTGAATCCTTCCGCAGAAACAAATTTGGTGGACATATAGCCTCCAACTCGGTTTAACACCGAGGATTTCGAGAATGACGACCTCCTTGACTAAATTAAATTTAGTCATCTTATCAGCCTTTATTATTAATGTTTAAGTGTATCTTCAATTATGTCCTTCTTTATCTTGATTATGAATCGAATGTAGTTTTACTTTTCAATAAAACTTTTTACATTTGTTTCTAGGGATAGAGGTGAATTGTGACTGCCTAATGGATAGTGCATCCACGCACAAGATCCTTCTTGATAGATGCTAAAGCATCATTAATGATCTCGTCACTACGATTTTGGGACTAAATAAAATAATCGAAGGATCAGGTGAAGCAATTTTATTGCTCCCACACTAAACACAAGTTATAATAAAAGATGCTATTTTCTCCAATAAACAAACATAAATCTATTAATTTTCAAGGACACCCGTTTAAACAGATATTTCTTAGAAACTGATGATTTCAATAGTGTTGAATAATTATATGTTATTCGTCATAAGGATGGTATTAAAACCATCCTAGAACGTTTTAAAGGACTCCCGTCGAGCCTTTATCAAACATACATCCAACCTGTAGAAGCTAATCTGATAGAGCACCAGCAATGTTCTACATCACCAGAGTTCAGTCCTGACAATTATAGACTAGGTCACCCAGGATCAGTAATGATGTACTGCATCATAACCCACTCCCTTGGACATAAATTGAGGAATCGGAAGATTCTTCAAAAGGGTGATTTTCCTTGTCCCCCTAATTATAAGTGTAAAATTAATCAGGAGACCGTCCCACTTGAAAGTGGGGTTTTGAATCTCCTAGCTTCTTGGAGAAAATACAAGGATACATTTGTGGGCCAATTCACCCATCAATTTCTCCATTTCGGTACTTTGTGGTACTGATAGCTGCATCTTCATAAAATTATTTTCCATACTAGGCTCACAAAACAAAAGCCTGAAGCTTCTGAGACCATTTCTTAGGACACTGGATCTGTCTCTGTAATGGTCATTGTGCCATGTACGCTAGGGTATGTCTATTTGCTTGATGTATGTAGCATACGTATACTTGAATGAGTACATGATGCGCTTGTGTGCCTCTATAATGTATATGGGAACGGTACGTCGCATATAGTAATTACGTAGTGTATATAGTAATGATGTGTTGGATAACCTTTTGGATGCTAATAGAGGTATATGAGGCAGTAAAATGATTGGCATTTTTGACTATGTGAATATGTAGTGATATTTGAGTTGGTAGGTGTGTAGCGAAGTGGGTGTGTGTGGAAGGAGAAGGGAGATATTTTGAATGAGGATTTCTTCATTTATGGAAATGGAAAATTTGTAAATAGGATTAAGACATTGGAATGAGGAAGTGCCATTTATGGCTATGTCAAACTTGTAAATAAAGCTCAAAGATGGAGGGCTTTAAATAATGGGCTATGTGCAATGGCAAAGTTGTAAATAAATGGACTTTGAAGAGATATTTTATCTTATCTTCTTCTACAAACTTCTACTTCATTCCTTCTCTTTTCTTTTCATTTTGCCGAACTAAGCAAACAAAAAGAAAAAGAAAAAAAAGAGAAGAAAGAAAGAAAGAAAGAAGAAAGAAAAAGGAAAAACAAAGGAGAGAGGAAGGAAGAAGAAGAAGAAGAAGAAGAAGAAAGGAAGAGGACTAGAAGAATGAGAAGCCTTAGAGGATTGGGCTAACCCCTCTCCTCTCATCACTATTGAGGTAGGAATCCAATTTCCCCTAGTATGCTATTTGATTGCTCGTGGTCTTGAATTCATGGGTTATGAGTGCAATAAATAAAAAAGATCACATTTTCCTTGTTTTTCTTAGCTAATCACCCTCCCCTAAACCCAGAATTTTTGTTGTATGTTTCTTCTTCAATTCTGGTCTCTGTAGTTAGATTTACTTTCTAGAAAAAATATGTAAGTGTAGATCTTGAAGTTCTACCCTAAAATTATATAAATTTTGATATTGTTCAATTCAGAAATTAGGAGCAAAAATTACATCTTTATAACATGTCTGTTTGATTTTCAGTTTTGACACAGTTTAGTAAAATTGACCTCAGTACCTGCACACACAATGAAATTTTATGTTCTTGGTCTCGTTGGAAAGTTAATAAGTTTTTATAAAATTTCATCACAGCGTATATTTTTTGAAATTCTGGTTAAAACATGTCCAAAAACAGCAATCTTTACAGACTCTAAAATCTGTCTGGAAAACAGATTTGATAGACTTCACCAAATAAATCACCATAAAGTATAAAGTTCTTATTTTTGCACGAAATTTTATCTGTGGCTCCAAAACTTCCATATCTACAAATTTCTTTTATAAACTTTTGCCAAATTCGCATTAGAAATTGCTATTTTCTGTTGTTTATGACTGCTGGTAATTTTCAGCAAACTGAACTGTTTTATGATGTTTCAAATTGTGTTTTATTTTCAATTCCATGTTTACATGTTATTGCTTAATGTTGATATATGAAAGTGAGTTCATATTATGCATTTCTAAAGAAATTGTGGATATGTGTATGATGCTCGTTATATGTTCGATGAAATGCCTCAATGAAAGAAATTCATGGAAATGTGAGACGTGACCGTGTGTATGTTCAAATGAGTTATAATATGGATGCATGATGTCGGGTGACATGTATGGCATGTCTTCAGCTATGATGTGTGGATGAATTGTTGTGACTAGGATGAAAGGCATGACACCTCGATATGATGTTGGAAATGTGAATTATCTTTTACATGAAAGCATTGTGTCCCTATGTTTCTTTATGTTCTTCGTTACATTTTGTAAATTCATGAAAATGACTAAGTCCTCTTAAATGAGGATGACATGGGGATTGGGGGACACTAAGTTATGGGAAACATATGAGGGGCTGGACAGTTGTGGTGGTTGGTGGCCCTCCTGTTCTTGCCCGAGTGGCGGGGAGTGGCGGAAATGAGGAGAATTGGAGAAAATGTGAAGGTGAAATAAGGAGAAAATATGGCTCCTTTAGTAAGAGCGTGTCTCGGGGAGTTTGCATGTTCCACCCTAACTGGGGGTGGGCTCCTTTATTTAGTTTGGTGCTTGTGTCATTTTAATTATGTTATGACTCTCTTGTGGCTTGTTGTGTTATTTTGTTTAGTTATGGTAGCTCTCTTACTTGATGTTTATGTTGCGCACTTTTATTTATGATGTGCCAAGTTCTTTTAATATATTTCCTTGTAGCACTCGCACTTCATTATGACATACATCGAAATGTAAAGTAGTTGCATTTAGGGAATGGTATACTAGTTGGGGTTTGGATATCCTACTGGGTCACGCATTGACGTGCCCCACCGTTGACTATTTCAGAAGTAGGTGGTGAAGGTTGGGGCAGAGGTGGAGCTGGAATGAGACTTAGCTGATAGTTGTGAGTGAGTGTGGGTTGTGTAACGCTCCGCTCCCCGGTATACCTGATAAGTACGAATCCGTATCAGGTATTCCCGAAGAGGCGGGTGTTACGAAGGAAATGCAAAAATTTCAAAACACAGGCAGGTCCAATGCGCACTGCTGGGATAGTACCTGTAGCATTCCAGATAACTAACACAACACACAAAAGGGACAACAGCTCAACCTGGAAATATAATTAATCCACTGATACATATAAACACACGACTAACCAAAGTTAACATCATTAATACATATCTCATATATACAACATGATCCCACAAATTGCTAAAGTACAATAACATCACCCAAAACTCTCTCACTCTCTAAAAAAAATCCTCAACTCCAACCAACTCCAACCAACTGGACTAGTGGGCCTCCAACTCCACGAGCCAACACCTGAAAAATATCAACGGGACACGTCACAGCGTGACCCAGTAGGATGTCCAAACCTAACTCATATGGTGCACAAAAATGCTATGCTCTAAGTAACTACGAAAAACTATCTCATGGCATATCACGGTAATTGCATACGAAAATTAAAATGGTGTCATTACCAAACACGTACCTGCGGCAAGAGGATAACATGCAAAACAAAGTGAGTAGGACATATATAGAAGTAAACTGCATTATTAAGGAACTGAAACCTAGCTTTAACTTAGTTGGCATGTAGTACTAGAATGGTGCCATCTCTGGGCCCAACATGGTTTGCTACTCAAACAAGATACTAACCTCGAATTAATTCTTATTTAGAAATTTGCATCTTGCTAAGGGTAAGTGATAATTAAATCTACAATACTATGAACCTCAGTCTTTTCAAGTTCCATAATAAAAATGACAACTTTCATCATTGTAACATTACTACAAACGCATGGCAAGCAAGATGACCAATTCTTAATTTAATAGAATTCAACATGAAATCAAAAACAAGGCAACAACTAACAAGATGTCATCTTGAAGATATATGGGTCTACTTCATAGTATAGAAAGAATTGCCTACCTTTAATTAAGAGTTGTCTCTTTAACACGCTTGGAAAAATTGTAAAAATAATACACCATATGAAGAGAGGTTCCTACCCTATCTAAAGCTTCCAACTTGCAAGTTATCATAAACCCCTCTTACTAACTTTTCAATTATAATTTTGATAAATACATTCCCTTTAAACATAGAAATTTTGAGAAAAGTAGCAAGTAGAATTCCTAGCTTAAGTTTCTAATACTTCGGATTTTATGGAAAAGCTTATAAAAATTTCGGCAGAGTTTCTCTTGTATTTATCAAAGTTTTCAAATACAACATAAATAGTATTTAAAAGAGAACATGGTTTCGGCATAATATCCCAACAACACCAACAATACCAACGACACCAACAACACCACTATAAACACCAACACAACCTCATTCTTAAGAGACATTCATAATATCACCATTCCAACACCAATATCATTATTATCATTACCAACAATAACAACAAGAACAACAATATTTGCCAACAACTAACAAACCACACTTTCCAACATACCATCATTCAAGCACCAAACACATCCATGGCAACATTCATTCTTAAAGTTAACCGTCACATACATACAACCACAAATCACCCAAAAATGCCAAATGATGCCATGATGCATATGATGCACAAGTAATGCGATGCAATGCAATGCAAGGGGATCCCATGAATGAGCCGGCGTGCACGTGCAAGAGCTTCTATGCCGTTATCAACGTGGAGCCACCTAATGGATCAAGAGGTGGCCAATGACGTATTCACCCATCTCCTACGGCGGCACTATGTCCATGCCCGTGCACTCCACCTCGTGTCCTAATCACATCATTTTACACCCATTCCATTTTCCGCATATAACCATCAACCCATAGCCCTTTTCACAAAATCATTTCATCATCACATAATTCACATTTTTCTTACAAGAAATATGAGAGCAAATTTATTTAATCAATATAACAAAATGAGAGCTATTTCATTTAATCAATGTAACAAAATGAAAACAATTTCATTTAATCAATATAACAAGATGATAACTATTTCATTCAATCAATGTAACCAAAATGAGAACAATTACATTTTATCAAAAACTCCGCTCATCAAAATGAGGGCAATTTCACAATAATAATGAAGCAAGGCATTCATTTTCATGAAATTAAAGTCAACATTTTAATCTCATACCAAAACTCCCATTCCATTTTATATTTCATGTTTCATTCTCAATTCACAACTTGTCTTCCACCAAAACACCACCTTGGCACTAGGGCTCTTCAAAACCCTAGGCCGAATTTCAAGGGTGACCTCAAGCCCCCAATTTCATCATATATCCCTAGCCAATTACACATCTCAAATTATTGTTCCCATATTTCACAATGTTCATACAAGGAAAGAAAATGAGTAATAAACTTCCAACATTTCAAAATGAAGCAACTTCTCATAGTTAGCGAACAATCACTCAAGAGCATTATCAACATAAACATAGCAAATTGTGGCATTATATAATTCATTACACCATAACATAGAAACTACCCATAGTCAATTTCACATCAGCATTTCATTATCAAATAATTCATATGTACCATACAAAGAAATTAAGTAATAAGGCTTTCAACAATAAAAAAGAGAGCAGTTTTGCAAATTTATTGAAGCAAGCATTCAAGAACAACATGGGACATATTTGTAGCATCAATTAATTCAAATATCATCCCAATTCAAATTAGAATGCACCATATCAAAAATTTGCCACAAACCCTAAAAATGCAACTTTGAACTCTAGATGAAAATGAATGAAACATATGAGTAGGGTTAGAATCCTACCTCAATCAAGGATATCTCCACCAAATTCTAAGAGGAATCCACCATCTTCAAGCTTCAAGCCCTAATCCTCTTTCAATTTGATGAAACCCCCCTCTAGCTCCATGAAATTCACCATGAACACATCATCCATCTCCAAAATCCCAATTCTCCTTTCCAAAGCCAAACCCTAATCAAAGCCCTCTTCCAATTTCCCCCTCTCTACTCTTCATCTTGATTTCTCCTTCTCTTCCTCCTCTCTTCCAATTTCCTTTTCAATTCTTTCTTCCTTCAATCTTTGAATTCCTCCCCCTAATTTCGGCAGCATGCTCCCCCTCAAAATTCGGCAGCAAGCCTGGGCAATTTCGACGGCCTGGGGAGATGGTGATTTCGGCCTGGCAATTGGAGAGGAAGGGGCTTGCTCTTGGGGAGAAGGAAAAGAAATAGGGAAGAATTTTCGGCATGGGAAGCTCGGCCATGGGGTTCTTGGTGCGGCAGGTTGAGGGAGAAAGAGGGAGGGTCGACCTGATGCGTGCGGGAGAGGGAAATAGGAAAGGAAGAGGAATAAAGAGTTAGGGTAAGGGATTTGGGTATTTACAAGTTCACCATTCTAAACAAAATCCATCTCCACTCTTCTCACTTTCTAATATTTCTAGCCCAACTCCCAAGCCCAACAATACACTCTAGCTACTAAAATTAGCTTAGGGCATAAACAATATTAATAAGAATGAGAATCAACATCAACAACAACTCTAATAATAACACCAACAAGAATAACAATGATAATACTAAGATTAATAAGAATAATAACCACCACCATACCATTCATTAATAATAATAATTTCACTAAAATAATTCCTTTAGAATGCCATCACTAAACACACCAATAAACAATAATAACATCCAATACAACCATATGACCACTCACGTAGGAAATTACTACACATACAACAAAATTACTATTTACACACACCCATTACTATATTCATTCCACGTATAAGACACTAGGGCCATTACAGGTTGGGTGGTGAGACGAGTTGGTGGGACACCTGTACTTTGGGTTTTTTTGGGGTGAGAGATGCTTGTAGAACTGATTCATAAGGATGTTTGGAGATGTATAGGAAATTGTTCAGTGTTTGGTTCTCAGTATTTCTCTGTGACTTTGTGTCGTTCTGTGTTCTTTGGTTGGCTGTTTTATTGAACACTACATGTACTATTATCAGCAGCGCAGTGGACCTGCACAGTCCTCATTGTACTCTCTCTTTCCTCTACTTTCTCTTTCTAACCCTTGCCTCTTTAGGAGTATCTGGGACAGATTCATACTTCCCGGGTATCCTGGTGGTGGGCTCCGAAAGGTGCTTCTCTCAAGCGCAAGAGTCCGTTCAAGTAGTAAAATCTGGGAGTCCAGATGTCGAATCCTCGGGAGAATCTGTTGAAACCACAAGTCTAAATCAAATAGAGTAACTACGAATAAAATCTAAACACTTTAATATTGATGGTGAAGGTGGTATGAAAAGTGTGTGGTGATGGAATTGTTACGTGCGATCAATGCAAACAACGAACTCTAATTCGTGAAAAATAGATATAAAAAGCATGTACATGGCATGGGTTCATTAGGATCAGCGAATCGTAAACTTTGGTTGATCAAGTATAACACAACGAAACCTCCTTTTGGGAGCGAATCGTCGGAAGATATCCTTTTGGGAGTTAACGCACCAATTCTAATAATATATCGCTAAAGTTGTAAACGTATATATGAAGTATGAAGCTCTCTTTTGGAGAGATCAAATCTCACCCTAGTGGGGTGATCATCTACTAGAACTATTCTTTTGGAATACGAAAAAGTAGATTTAAGAGCGACGATTAAAACTTTAGCAGATATAGCGATTAAGCACAATAATACAACCAACGAATACGATTCACATCACCTAATTATTCCATACCATGCACATAAAATATTTAGCTACTCATGGTGCAGAAATAAACAATTTTCAGATCAGAATTCATAGGTTTAATAGCAAAATACAGAAGTTTAGAGGCAAAATACAAGCTAAAACACCCAAATACAAGCTAAAGTTGAAGAGAATATCACCAAATCTCTCTGAAAAGTCTTCAAAACTCTCTGGAAATTAGAAACTAGGCTCTGGAATTTTACAGAATTTTTGCAGAAGAGAATACGGCTCCTAAGTGCTCCAATACGCCAATTATACGCCCAAAAACCCTAGAATACGCTTAAATAATAAGATTGCGGGTTTATTGGGCTTAACGGGTTCAAACCCGCACAGTAATCGTGCCCGGAAGCATCTCGTCCGCTCATCCTGATCGGAGCATTTCCTGGCCGTTGATCCAAGCGGGATCGAGCGTGGGGCTGCCACGTGGCCTTCAAATCTCACGCTCAGCGGATCCTCCTTTTCGCGTTCGATGCGGTTCGACTCCGATTTGATTTCCGTCGTTCGATTGCGCGGAAACTCTCTGAGATTGCGCCACGTAGCTGCGATTTCGTTCGCGTGCGGGGTGTTTAGTAGCCGTTCGATCTTCAATCAACGCTGGAGAACGCGCCACGTCGAACGTTGCGGAATCGATTTCGAATCGAATTCAAAGTGATTGCGGGCCGTTGGATGCGGATCGGAGAAATCTATGTTCTTTCGTTTAAGCACATTTATTCGTTCCGGCAATGAATGCGAGAATGAATTATTGGTACGTGCTCGCTTCCTTGGTTCTCTTGCAATAATGAAATGTGTCTTTAAACATAGATGGCCAATAAAAGCCACATTGCGAGATTTTTGCCACAGTTTTGTTCGCTGAAAAGTGTCCACCACATACTCCATCATGGCAAAATTGTATAACACTGGTTATTTCAGAGGCTAAAAAGATGCTCCACGCCTTTCTTGTCCTTGATTGTGACATTGAACTCCTGCAACAATAAAATCCATCGTATCAATCGAGGCTTAGCATCTTTTTTACTTTGTCTTTTCTTTAGGAGGGTGAGATATTGCGACGCATTTAGGACTTTGCTTTTCAATGCACCAGTACAATAGGGCTTATACATCACCTCTATGTTTCCTTAGAACCTAGGCTCCCACACTAGAACCTAAATCCAATAAAGCATTTCCAATCTTTTTAGTGCCAATGGTGCAAGTGATGGTGGGTGATCCAGGGTCTCTAAATTTAGGTGGTGTATTTTGTTGCACAATAGAGCTAACATGTTCAGTCAAAAATGCTTTCTTTTTCACGTTTAACTTTCTTTTAACAGTGCACAAATCTTTCAGAAATTTAGCATAGGCAGGTATTTGATTAATAGCATCAAGCAATGGAATATTGATCTGGCACTTCTGAAAAATTTCACGAATTTCAGTTTGATACTTATCTTTGCTTTTCTGAAGTAGCCGATGAGGGTAGGGTGCTGCAGGTACATATGCTGCGGGTTCCTTCTCTTTAATGACGCTTTTGCTCACACCCACATCCGTGCTCTCTTCCTGCACCTCCTCTTGTTCTTTAATTCCCTCTTCTTGGATCTGAATTTCCTCTTCCTGCTCAGCTTGTCTGCTCGGTGGATCAGGCTTCTGAATCTCTTTTCCACTCCTCAAAGTGGACACCGCTTGGCAAGGCTTCATATTATTTCCTGCAGAAGAAGATGAGCCCATATTAGGATTTGGAATTGACTGAGATGGAAGCTTACCTTTTTCTAATGTCGCTGTAAGCCTCGCCAAGCTCTCGCTCATCTGCTGATTCTGAGTCTGCTGAGCCTGAAATTGAGCCTGCTGCTGCTGCATCTGGGCTTGTTGCAATTGGATAAGCTGCTGAAGCGCATCGCCAAATGGTTGCATCTGCTGTTGTTGCACTGGCTCAGGGTCCCTCCTCTGGTTCCCACCTTGATAGTTGTTGTTGTTGTATTGAGGTTGTCGGAACGGAGGGGGAGCCTGCTGCTGCTGAGTCTGCTGATTGGGGCCCCAGTTCAAGTTTGGATTGTTGCGCCACCCCTTGTTGGAATTGAAGTTCTGGTCTGACGTCGCAAAGTGTGCATCCTCTTGCTTCAAATTATAAGTCACTCCTCGCGTAGGCTGGGATGGTGCAGAATGGCCTCCTCTCTCGTAGTCTGAAGTAGTGTCCCATGTCTGCGCATTTTCTGCTATCTCCTCCAGGTACGTCCAAGCTTCGTCTGGCTCTTTATCAAAGAATCCTCCATTGCACATCATCTCTACAAATTGCTTCATTTGCGGCTGCAGTCCATCGTAGAAGAAGCCAATAATCCTGCTTTTGTCGAAGCCATTGTGCGGATATGCGAGCAGCAACTCATTGAACCTTTCAAATGCCTGGTAGAATGTTTCCTCGCTTTTCTGGGCAAAGTTCATAATCTGCCGCTTCAGTCCCTGTGTCCTGTGAATAGGAAAAAACTTCTTTAGAAATTCAGCCTGCAAATCAATCCATGTAGTAATAGAGCGTGATGGCAATGCATTCAACCAATTTTTAGCTTTGTCTTTTAACGAAAATGGGAACAGTTTAAGATATATCGTGTCCTCGCTAGTTTTCCCATCAAAGCATGTCAAGCAAACCTCCTCAAATCCTTTAATATGAAGATATGGATTTTCCTTGTCTAACCCATGAAAGGTGGGTAAGAGTTGGATCACCCCAGGTTTAAAATTGAAAGAATTTGCATCGGCAGGTAAAACAAAGCATGAAGCAGTGCTAGTCCTAGTGGGTCGAAGTAAATCTTTTAAAGTCCTAGGCACTCCAGGTTGCACATTATTCTCGTTATTGTTGCTAAAATTTTCATCCATATTATTATTAGTCATATCAAAACGTCGAGTCAACCTATGTGTCCTAGGAGTCCTATGCCACATACACTAGCACAAATTTTTTTTTTATTATATGAAAGCAAACAAAAGTTTATATACAATAAAGTGGAAGGATCTCACTGAAGGTCCTCTGAATGAAATAAACCGTAGTAACAAACCGTTCTCCCCGGCAACGGCACCAAAAACTTGGTGGGCTCCGAAAGGTGCTTCTCTCAAGCGCAAGAGTCCGTTCAAGTAGTAAAATCTGGGAGTCCAGATGTCGAATCCTCGGGAGAATCTGTTGAAACCACAAGTCTAAATCAAATAGAGTAACTACGAATAAAATCTAAACACTTTAATATTGATGGAGAAGGTGGTATGAAAAGTGTGTGGTGATGGAATTGTTACGTGCGATCAATGCAAACAACGAACTCTAATTCGTGAAAAATAGATATAAAAAGCATGTACATGGCATGGGTTCATTAGGATCAGCGAATCGTAAACTTTGGTTGATCAAGTATAACACAACGAAACCTCCTTTTGGGAGCGAATCGTCGGAAGATATCCTTTTGGGAGTTAACGCACCAATTCTAATAATATATCGCTAAAGTTGTAAACGTATATATGAAGTATGAAGCTCTCTTTTGGAGAGATCAAATCTCACCCTTGTGGGGTGATCATCTACTAGAACTATTTTTTTGGAATACGAAAAAGTAGATTTAAGAGCGACGATTAAAACTTTAGCAGATATAGCGATTAAGCACAATAATACAACCAACGAATACGATTCACATCACCTAATTACTCCATACCATGCACATAAAATATTTAGCTACTCATGGTGCAGAAATAAACAATTTTTAGATCAAAATTCATAGGTTTAATAGCAAAATACGGAAGTTTAGAGGCAAAATACAAGCTAAAACACCCAAATACAAGCTAAAGTTGAAGAGAATATCACCAAATCTCTCTGAAAAGTCTTCAAAACTCTCTGGAAATTAGAAACTAGGCTCTGGAATTTTACAGAATTTTTGCAGAAGAGAATACGGCTCCTAAGTGCTCCAATACGCCAATTATACGCCCAAAAACCCTAGAATACGCTTAAATAATAAGATTGCGGGTTTATTGGGCTTAACGGGTTCAAACCCGCACAGTAATCGTGCCCGGAAGCATCTCGTCCGCTCATCCTGATCGGAGCATTTCCTGGCCGTTGATCCAAGCGGGATCGAGCGTGGGGCTGCCACGTGGCCTTCAAATCTCGCGCTCAGCGGATCCTCCTTTTCGCGTTCGATGCGGTTCGACTCCGATTTGATTTCCGCCGTTCGATCGCGCAGAAACTCTCTGAGATTGCGCCACGTAGCTGCGATTTCGTTCGCGTGCGGGGTGTTTAGTAGCCGTTCGATCTTCAATCAACGCTGGAGAACGCGCCACGTCGAACGCTGCGGAATCGATTTCGAATCGAATTCAAAGTGATTGCGGGCCGTTGGATGCGGATCGGAGAAATCTCGTTCGTCCGCGTCGTCGTTCGATCAGCGCCGCAGCTGGCCGTTGGATCCGGGGGAGACGGCTCAGATTGAGCCACGTCGCCCGAAGAATTACGCTGCAGCCCGCTTCGTGTTCCTCGCGTGCGGACCGTTGGATCGAGATCCAACGGTCGAGATCGTTCCCGCTCGTACGCGCAGCTTCGTTCGTGGGCCGTCGGATCAGCATCTGACAGTCCACGATTAACCCGCTTTTATACGCGTATAATTTAATTCCCGCCGTTGGATGATGAGCTGGCGGTCACGATTTCGCCACGTGTCGTCATTTTATTGGCCGGCGACCGTATTTTCGTATTTCCTTGTGTATTTCTCCATTTAAATTGTATTCTGCATTCAAAAATTCATAGAAATTAGCACAGATCTCAGAAAAATACAAATAAATAGTCGTTGGAATTGTGAGATCGAGACCAAGCTAGAAAAAATATAAAATATGCAGAATTGCATCGTTAAATTCTGTTTTGTGCTCAAATAGTGTGTTTTCTCTAATAAATAAATGTGTAGGAAATAAGTATGTAATAGAGACCAATGTAGAATCACATGAGCACAAAATAGGGTTAAATGGGGGGTTAAATACGCAATATTGAACCCAAATCACCTGGGGAGCGGGACGTTACAGTCTCAATATGATCCGCGTACTAATCTTTGTGAAGATGAGATCCTGAAGATCCTTCACATTCAGAATACTTTTACTACCGGAAAAATTTACTGATAACCAGAAGATTATCAGATCGCACGTCCCTGCTGCCAATACGCCAGCTAGGATTGACATCCCCAAAGATGGGTGCATTCCACCGGCAGCAGAATCGGTCGTACCTCAAATAAAAAGAGGACGATCGCCTTCCTCAAAGGATAAATTCCCTCGTAAGAGGAATATACATGGAGAAACAAAGAATATCCCACCATAGGATGCTGAGCTCGGACTAGTAACCTCTCCACTCCTTCAGTCCCTCGAAGAGGTCAATACAGGAGAAATATAATTAAAATTCGTACGTACTGGAGAGGTACTGGACAGAAAAAGCACTATCGACGACGACGACTTCGCGTTCGATATTGCTGTCACGTTGCTGATGTCGATGATGATATTAATCCACTATCTCTAGCTGAAAACAAACGCAGAGATTGGCCAAAGTGGAACGAAGCAATATGAGTAGAGCTGGACTCACTCTTGAAACGCAAAGTCTTTGGACCATTAGTCCAAACACCAAAAAGGTGTAAAACCCGTGGGATACAAGTGGGTGTAAGGAAAATAAATAAGAATAATCAGATCGTACGCTACAAAGCACGACTTGTAGCTCAGGGATTTTCCCAATGATTGAGGATAGATTATGAATGTACTTCCCCGGGTTATGGATACGATCACATTTCCGATTCATAATAAGCTTAAATGAAATGCCTAGAAATGCAGCTCATAGACGTTGTGACTGCATATCTACATGGAAATATAGTTAAAGATATCTATATGAAACTTCCAGATGGTTTTAAAATACCAACATAAATAAAATATAGACATCGGGACGTCTATTCTGTTAAGCTGCAAAGATCATTATATGGTCTTAAGCAATCAGGAAAAATGTGGAATAACAGACTGAGTGATTTCCTTGTTTCACAAGGTTTCACCAATAATGACGTCTGCCTGTGTATTTTAACCACGGGAACAAGATTCGTAATAATAGCTGTCTATGTAGACGACTTAAACTTCATCGGATCTCCTGTAGAGATTGATGATATATGTGCAAGCCTCAAACTAATATTTGAAATGAAAGACCTAGGCAAGACTAAATATAGTCTTGGCTTACAGATAGAAAACCTCAGTGGAAGAATCCTGAAAAATTTCTGAAAAATTTCCAAATGGGATAAATGTCATCCTCTAAGTACACCAATGGTCGTTTAGATCATTGGATGTACATAAGGACCCCTTCCGTCCGCTGAAAGAGGGGGATGAAATGTTAGGTCCTGAAATACCTTATCTTAGTGCCATGGAGCACTTCTATATCTGGCTAACTGTACGCGTCCTGATATAGCGTTCTCAGTAAATATTCTCGCCAGATATAGTGCAGCGCCCATAACACGCAACTGGAACGGAGTTAAGCAGCTTCTGCACTACCTCTAAGGGTCAATTGACCTGGGATTATATTTTCCTAAAGGTGGATCTCCCACTTTAATTGGTTATGCAGATGCAGGTTACAGGTCTGATCCTCACACCGAGAAATCACAGACTGGTTTTGACTTCACTTAAGGTGGTACAGCCATCTCCTGGAAATCTGTAAAGCAAACCACTACATCTATCTTTTCCAACAATTCCGAGCTCCTCACGATCCATGAAGCAAGCAAATAATGTGTATGGCTTCGTTCAGTGATTCATCACATCTTAATGACTACCGGCCTGAAGACTGGTGACCTTGAGCCAACCACGATATTTGAGGACAATGCAGCCTGCATCGCTAAACTACAGACTGGTTTCATCAAGGGTGACAAGACAAAGCACATATCTCCTAAATTTTTCTGGATGCATAACCTACAAAAGGAGAAGCAAGTCGAAATACATCAGATTCAATCTTTTAATAATTTAGCTGATTTGTTCACTAAGGCTCTGCCTAGATGTATTTTTGTAAAGCTTGTAAAAGGAATTGGGATGTGACATCTGAGAGACCTACAAGCCTGAAGCTTGTACGAATCAGGGGGAGTAAGCTGTGGGTTGTACTTTTTTTCCTTAAGACTGTTGGGTTTTCTCACTGGGTTTTCCATAACTAAGATTTTAATGAGGCAAACACGTTTACTCTGAATCCAGAAGTATCCACCGCATGAGCATCATGAATCCTGAAGTATTCATATGCTAAGTCCAAGTTAATGGATGGATAAGGGGGAGTGTTATGAGTGGGGGGAGACTTAAGGTCTCCCCCTCATTTATCCACCATAAACACCCCACTACATAGTGGGGTGGACCTTTGGCATACTAGAGACCATTGGTATCCCTTCCTATGATCATGATATAATAAAATGGGACCATTGGCCACTGCCATGGTTGATTGATCTCCAACATATTTATCATTATTATCACCATTATAATTCTTTTCATGCATTCCGTAACCCTTTTTTCTCTCACCGTTACCATTTGAGTTTTTGTTTGTATTTAATAAAAAGGAGGAGGTGCCTTCGGGATTTTAATTTTTTGAGGTACCGAACTTTAAAAAAAAGGAAAAAATGTTCATGTCAATAAACATGAAAAATAGGGTAAATGATAGTAAATACATGAAAAGATGAATGCATATGACATTATTATATTTTAATCATTTACAGATACATCGTGCATCTGTAAGTGGTGTAAGTTGTTGATTGTACAGTATAGGTATCGGGCCGGTTGGGCCTTGACCGAGCCACGGGTCGGCTCGGCCCGTTTAACCGAGAGGACTAGGCCGGCCTGGTGGTTGGCCGGGGGCTGAAAGCCCGACCCGAGACCCGGGTTGGCCCGGCCATATTAATTACAAAAATTAAAAATTAAAGAAAATCTTTTAAATCTTTTAAAAATCTAAAAATTCTTTAGAAATGTAAAAAAAAATTTACACTTAATATATATCTTTATTACTTCTATAATTGGGCTTTCCACGTACCGAAAAAATGGCTTTCCAGAATGTGGAATTATTATTTATGGTAATTATGTTATAAATAGTACTATAATTGGGCTTTCCACATTCTGGTCAATATTATTATAATTAAAAATGTAGTAATATTACTATAATTATTATGGTAATTATTGTATAATTGGGCTTTACAGGATGTGTAATTATTATGGTAATTATGGTATAGTTATTACCACAATTGGGCTTTCCAAAAAATTACTATAATTACCTTTCCTTTTCTTAGGATTATTACTATAATTACCCAAATTATTAATGATTACTATATGTTCCTCATATATGTTGCATGTAAGGGACCTGCGGGGCTACACACACTAGAGGGGGGAGGGTGTGAAAAGTGTAATAGCAAGCAACGTGCTTAATTAAAAGTTGCTGAAATTAAAGCACAATAAGCAACAGAAAATAAACAGAGTGCTCAATAATAACAATCGCAAACACAAGGATTTTACCCTGGTTCCCCAAAACTTGGGTACGTCCAGCCACATCAGTATTCACTATAATTCCCACACAGAGAAGTGAATACAAAATCCCACAAAGGGATACCTCACACAGAGGATTTAGGATTCCCACAAAGAGATATCCTTACTCTCATACAGAGAGACCTCGCACGGGGGATTTGTTCTTTCACACAGAAAGAACCTAACTCTCACAAAGAGCGTAACTCCCACAAAGAGAGTAACTAATTCCCACACAGAGAATTAGGGTTTCGAACAAAAAACAAAACGAAACAACACTTACCTATGCCTTGATATGTTCTTACCAATGTGAAGAAGAAGGCATGCAAGTGAATGACCAAGTGCTTGAGATTAGCTTTGATTGCACTTGATGATCTTTCTCTCTTCTAGGAATGTATCCTAACACTTCTCACTTGAGTGTATGAAAAAGAAGAGAAGAAAGATGCTCTCCAAGAAAGGAAAGAATTAGATCCCTTGGAGAATTTCTCTATGAGCTAGCTTCAATGCATGAAGAGAAATGTGCTCATGAGAGGGAAATGAGAGAGATTAGGAGTGGCTATTGATTCTCTAAGATATTCAATATCAACCAAGAGTTCGAAATGAACTAAGCCAACTCCTATATATAGAAAGCCCAAAGGAACCCATAAAACCAGCCAAAAACCCAAAGGGAAGAAATCTGCAACGGCTAGATTTTGGCAGTTTATGGTACAGACAGTCGACTGATGAACAAATGACAGTCGACTGTTCAACGGATAGAAAAATTCCAACGGCTATAATCTGAGCCGGGACAGTCGATTGTAGAAGATTACGTAGTCGACTGTAAAACAGACAGTCGACTGACAGTCGACTGTATATGCTTCATCAGGCGACTGATGCAGGGATGGAAAAAAACAGAGAGAGATGCATACGCCTTTCAGACGACTGATGGCCATTTCACAGGCGACTGTAAATATACAGGCGATTGTAAAAATAGCAACAGGCGATTGTCTTGTAAATTGGGATGAAACCCAGAAAATGCAAGAAGCGCACAGTCGACTGTCAACCAATTCACAGGCGACTGTAAGAATACAGGCTGTAAATTGAACATCATTCGACTGATACGAAAAGCTCAAGAAGAGTCAATAGAAAAGTTGACTTGAGCTATGCATCACAGTCGACTGTAGAAGGCTCGACAGGCGACTGGAATCACCCAATCGACTGTAAAACCTTCAGCAGGCGACTGTAGGAGAGCCAGAGACTCCAATTGAGTCTTTCGCTAGATGAACCTATTGAGTTGGATTCTATGATAATCCTAAGGCTCACTAAGATGGTGAAATGCATATGCATGAGAGTATGACCATCTATCAAGGCATCACAATTATCCTAGACTCAAAAAGAGAAATGCAAGTAATTGAAATTACATGGCTTACAAAATGCATCTCCTAGAGTCTAAGTCTTCAAGCTCACGATACCTTGATGCTCCCCATCATCTCCAAGCTTTGGCACTCCTTGATGAGCTTCCCTTCATCAAGCTCCAAGCTTCTCTAGATGACCATCCATCATCATGCTCCAAGCTTTGGCTTCATTAGATGATCTTCATGACTTCATCCAAGCTTAAGCACACCATCACTCTTGGAGGTCTTTAAGATATCCCTTGTAATATCCTCCAAGCATTATGCTTTGTCTCATCAACATATAATCATTAAGATAAACTGAGACTAAAACATAAGATAGATTAGCACACTAACATAATGTATTGATCATCATCAAAACAACGTTAGTCTTGAACCCAAGAACTAACATTACAGGCCCGAAATTATTAATTATTACTATAAATTATTACTATAATAACTACTATAAGTTCCTCCCAAATTATTACTATAATTACCCAAATTATTGATTATTACTATAAGTTCATCGTATAAATTATTACTATAATTACCCAACTTGCAGACATCAAATTTAAAAAAAATTGTTACGGGCTGGCCCGGCCCTATCGGGCCGGAGGGGGGATTGGAATCCCGGCCCTGGGCTCGGACCAGGCCGGGTCGGACCCGCGGCCCGGACAACGGCTCCGGGACCCAGGCCGACGGGCCACCTTGAATTATAGGGTGTACTACACCTCCAATAATCTTTTTGTACAATTATTCTTCTAGCTTCAAGATTGTAATTTAATCTAGAAAGAAAGATGGTTTTAATTATCACCTAACTGTTTAACCATATTACTCAAACATAGTAAGGTTCCCAATGGCCTCGTCAGCATAGATATGTCAATCAAACTACAATAAATAATACCTTCCATGCACAATTTTATTCAATGACTAATACAATAATTAATGTAGACCGAAGAGAGATGTCGTTTATCATATCACCGTTATCAGATATCATCATTGTAGTCATGTACTTCATTACCGGCCAATTGCTCACCAGTTTTAAGCATACTCATAACGTCTGGTCTATGTAGCCCTCCGATCTACTAGCTCGTATACGTTGACGGTCTTCTCAGTATAATTGATTTAACTTTCTCCACGGTTCCTTATTGTCACCAATAATTAAAAATCTATCAAATAGCATATGACAGAAATCCGATCACTTGATATTGTTAACACCATGCACAAAATTCCAAATAAATTTTTTTCCTTCCCTAAAACTTCATATACGTTTCTTCAAAGAATTCACATAAACCACATAAAAATATATCTTATTGAGAGGGATGGGAAAACCTTACAATGATGGAAATTGATCAAAACGGGCTAAATCTGGTTGTCTCTTGCCTTATCCCTTGCTCGATCATGTTGGGTCCGGTGATTTTTGACTTAAAGAGGTTGATTTTACTTTTCTCTTTGCTTCCCAACGCTGTATGTCGGTTTTGTCTATTACTCTCCGTGCACGGCGGGCGGCTGTATGTCGGTTTTGACAGATGAAGCTTTGTGAAATAAGGAGAAGAGGTATGCTGGTGGCAGCCATATACGTGTAAACTGGCAGCACTTCGCAAATGCGGCCAGTTAATAGGCATGTGACTTAAGCCACGGGGCGATGTGCTAGCCGCACTTGGCAGGTCCGACCAATTGGCCGCACTTGGCAAGTGCATCCACGTCGAAAGATGCCTAATCAGCTGCGAGGGGCACCCAATTAGCGCCACTGGTCATTGACGTGACGAAACTTGGTCGATTTTGCTAAAGAAATTTCCATCGATTTTCTAAATTATTTTTAATTTTTGTTTTTTTTCAAATATTGTCTATAAAAATTTTCTTCGATTTTGAGCGTTTATCCAGTTTATAAACTTCCAAGTTCCAAGTCACTTACTTCAGATTCAGGTATCATTTTCTGCTGTTTCTTGATCATGAATTGATACGCGTAAGACTGTGGACGTGTTTTTTTCCTCTGCATTTACCTTGAACATGTGTATTGCTTCAGGTGAACCGGATCGGGAGCTCCTGCTTCTGGCTCATGTGGCTTGTACTCCATAGAAATTTGGTGTTATGTTAAGGTGAAGTTTTCTTGCTATTTTTTCACGGAAGCTGCTACGTACACGTATCGAATTGTTCTGAATACGGCCGTCTTTTGAAATTACTCCGCGTACGACGAATAAAATAATAATATTTACATTTTTACTGAGCGCACGTCCAGGACTACCGAAAATACCCATGAAAGCTGTCAGTGATATGTTTTGTCGGTTGTGCGCAATGAGCAATTTTGTTATTTGCTGACAAAATTGCTCAACGTGCACTCCCAACGATAAGTTTTGTCGGTTGTGCGCATTGCTCAACGCGCACTCCCACCATTTCTACCCTCTCGGCATATGAATGTCCCTTTAGGTACTTTACGGTTTTATGATTGCGAATGCCACAGACAACTGTCAAACTCCGCTTATCTTTTGCCACCTCAGAAGCCCTCAAGGAGAATTGACAGTTACAATACTTACTTCCAGTTGCTTTTTTGTACTCTCTCCCTCTTGGGTGGTCTATACTTCCTGCTTCTTTCACAACAAAAGTAATGAGTTGGGACTCTATTTGAAGCTGTGCTAATATTCGATGATTTTGTTACAACCACAATCCCATTTTTCAAACCGGGAAAACTTTCCTATTTACTGGGGAAAACTTTCTTACTCTTCTTTACTGGGGAAAACTTTCTTATTTGTGAACTGCTTTGTAAAATCTTCAATAACCACTGCTCTTTCTACATAGCTTGAATATATTATGACATTCCAAAATAAATTTATTTTCAAGTAATTACCACATTCCAAAATAATTTTCAATTGACAAATCGAAAAAAAATTCTAACCTTGCTTGGTTATTCTCTTCTTCAAAGCTCCGCTCAATTTGTAACAAGTTCACCATCTTCGTAATTTATCTACATTCATACACCAAAAGTACATTTCGTCACTCAATTTCAAAAAATATTAATAAATACACAATTAATTGCATGAATTAATTTCTTATCAACTTTACGATGCACTGCGTACTCAGTCGACTATTTTAGGGCACCAAAATGCCAACAATCTTTAGCTCTGCCTTATTTCTTCTTTTGATCGATGCATGAGCTCTTCTAGGCTCTATCGATCACCGAAATAGTAGAATTTCTTTGGACAAAATCAAACCCTAACTCGTTAGCTTTTCGCGCCTTTGGTCACAAGTCTGTTCGCATTCGGGTGTGGTCGCGATCAGAATGGTGACCGCTGTATATATAGTCATCGAGGAAGTTATTCAGTAACACGTTGTGCTCGTTGAGTAAAACAGGTTACAGTAGAGTAATATTACTCAGCGCGCACAACGGGCAATATTATAACCCACTGTATACAGTGAGTAGAAACGGATAGATTAGAATATTATTACTCATCGCGCACAACGAGCAAAATTATAACCCATTGTGCGCGGTGAAGAAAAACGGTTAGACTGTATTACTTTTACTCATCGCGCACAACCGACAAAATTTTAAACAGTTGTGCACGGTGAGTAAAAACGGTTACCTTGGAGTAATATTACTCTCCGTGCACAACGGGCATGAAAAACATCATCTTGTTCGCCTCCAAAATTTGAACGGTTGTGCGCGTAGAGTAAAATCCATGTTGTCGAGCAAAATTACTCGGCACGCACAACTGTTCATTACATGCGGGTGTATTTTTGGGTTTTTAAAAATTCATTTTCGTTACCGTTCATTTCAAAAAACTGACGTACACAGAGCAATTCGATGCGTGCACCTAGTAGCTTCCTTTTTTTTCACCCAAGTCAATTGCAGATTCATGTAAGATCTGCCCCGGTTGAATTGAGGAAGAAAACAAAACTTGTAATAATTGCAGTAAGTATGATGGGCATGCCATGTGGCACGACACGATTGGCCGTCGCTTAATAAATGCTGGTTGACTTGTGTATTTAGAGCTCTACTCTGGGGAGTTCACCCCTCCACCGTCTCCTTTCTATTTAAGGCTGCTGTTCAGGAGAATTGCAATGCAGCGAGTGGGAATTCAAAATCTCATGGGGTCAGGGTTGAAACAGTGTGTGCTGTTGCTGGCCGCATCCTTCGTATTGCAGGCAGGGGGCTCCTCATTGTCGCAGAGAGAACTGCAGGTGGAGACGAAGCTGAAGCTCCTAAACAAGCCTGCAGTCAAAAGTATTCAGGTTACTTTCTCATCTGCTCTTTTTTTAGCTCCCCAGCAGTTCGCCTCCTCTTTCAACTCATATTGATAACTGTTATGTTTGCAGAGCGAAGACGGTGATATTATAGACTGTGTTGATATCCGCAAGCAACCTGCTTTCGATCATCCGCTTCTTAGAAATCATACCATTCAGGTTTGTGTGGTGTGTTATTATTCGCACCACAGAAATTTATAAGTACACCACACTACTTGATTCATCATATCTATATTTTTAACATCAGATGTTCGGATTTGGAGATCCGAACATCTCTAATACTTTTATTCTTCCTTTTGGAATTGCAAAGCCGAACAGTATAATAAAATATGTATTGTACTAGAGCCGTTCGGATCTTCAAATCCGAACATCTGATGTTAAAAATATAGGTGTGGTGAAACAAGTAGTATGGTGTATTCATAAATTTCTGTGGTGCGAATAACAACACTCAGCGTTCTAAATACCAGTCCAGTGGTTCTACTTGGCAATCACATTTTGAATTGGACTTGCAGATGAAGCCTAGCCCTGATGTGTTCAACACTATAAAAGAGGCCGATGCCGAACCATTGCTGTTGTCCTCTCAAGCGTGGCTGAGGAGCGGGAGCTGCCCGGTGGGGACGATTCCCATCCGCCGAGTCCGAAAGCACCACCTGCTCGATGCCCCTTCGATCGAAAACTACGGGAGGAAGAACGTGACCGACATTGAAAAATATGAGTTCCGTTCGTTGAACAGAACGCTTGCTTTCGGTGTTGAAGCGCTGCACTCGGTATTAATTACTTCATCGCTGAGTTTAGTTTCCAGTATTGCAATGTCCTGATTTTCTTGGTGCTGCAGACAAGCGTGTTGGTTGCAGGTGGCTACAGCTACACCGGTGCCCAGGCATTCATCAACGTCTGGAATCCTAACGTTGAAGCCAGAGACGAATACAGTTCTGCTTCTGTCTCGCTAAGAAACGGCCCTTACAACAACTCGGACTCCATCGAATTCGGATGGACTGTAAACCCCTGCTGTTTACGGCGACAGGAGAACAAGGCTGTTCACATACTGGACGGTAAGATCTCTCTGTTATATGCATCGTTCCATCCACGAACCAATGAAACAGTTCTGCTCACTGCGCCGCTGTCTTCTGCGCTGTTAGACCGACTCAGGGAAGAGTACAGGATGCTACGATCTTCTTTGCTCGGGTTTCGTCCAGACGAGCCATGAGATAGCCCTTGGCGCGGTTATAGATCCTGTATCGCAGTTACATGGAAAGCAATACGACATAAAGATCTCTGTCTGGAAGGTAGAATTCTGATGGTGGCAAATACTTGTACTCCTGTCTTATGCAGGGCTTGATACATTATTTTCAACGATTTCTACAGGATTTTGGTACTGACAGTGAGAACTGGTGGCTTGTGTTTAGAAACACCACCACCATTGGGTACTGGCCATCTTCAATCTTCAAACATATGTATCATGTATCTACCATGGTCTTGTTTGGGGGCGATGTCTACAGCCCGAGGATGAAGCAGAAGCCTCACACCGCCACCGGAATGGGCAGTGGGCGATTTGCCCATGACCACTGGAGCTTTGCTGCATTCATCGCGAGGCCGAGGATCAGAGACTACTCCCTTGCCTTCAAGTATCCTGACCCTTCCAGCGTTGTGAGCTTGCACGCTGATTGCTACAGCGCAGAGAACTGGGCGGACGTGCTGTTTACTGAGCCGCTGTTTTACTTCGGAGGCCCCGGGAGAAACATGTATTGCCCATGACTTTGGAGCTCACATTCCTGAACAATCTAATGAGGATACTGCATAAAACAAGATCCATAAGCTAAATTTAGTGAATTTATGGAACTTGATCTCAAACTGTAAGAAACTCATTAAACAATTTGCAAATCAATGACAGTCTCAATTACATGTGTTATTGTATATCTGGTACATGGTTTATGATGCAATTTTGCAGTTGTAAACGATAGTGTACATGGAGAACTCGTCCAGATACAACCCATCGATTCCAGAGATTCCAGAATCATATTTACATGCAGCAAGTACAAAACAAGATTAGAGAACTGAAACCATCAGAACGCCATGGATCAAAGTTTGGTCACTGTTCAAGTTGCTGCCTCTCTTCCTGGATCGACCTGAAAATCCTCGCTGCTGACTCTGTTGCAGACTTTGCATTACGGGGCACGACTCTTATAACACGAGTCTGGTGTTCCTTGTCATTAGATTCCGACAGCTGGGCTGAAGCATCCGCGACGGCAGCCATGGGAAAGAGAGGCAATGCGTCCCTCCCTCCTTGAGCCCTCTCATTGCGGCTGCTTGCAGTGCTCCTTTGCAACTCACTGTCTTTCGATACATGAACCTTCCAAGGCCTGCCCGTAAATGCATCACCTTTCGGAAAGGACATGTTGCATGAACTCAATGAATTTTGTTCTGCCTGTAGATTTGGCATCGGTCCAGTCATCGGGCTCATCTGATCAGCAGCCGAGCCGGAGATCATCGGGTTCACGGCTGGAAGGCCGTATGGGGTTGGCGTATAGCTTGGCCCCAATGGATGAGCGCCAGAAAGAACAACGTTGTGCTGATTATGATGGGAAGGAACTGGTAGACTCATCTGGCTATAGTTTCCATAGAGGGGGGCCATGAAACCAGCAGCTGGAGGGCATGGCCCTGAGTATGGCTTGTAAATGAGTCCCTCAGACGGTGACATAACAGGTACCAACCACTGATGGGCAGGGGGCGGCTGGAAACACCATGGGTTTGATCTGTTGTCAGATGGTGGAGGAATCGGAGGCGTGTTTCCAGGATATGTGGGAGGCTGAAAGAGTTCAGTGTTAATAACACTGTTATCAACTGGAAGAGGTGCAACTCCATTGCTCTCGGTTTGGAGGTCTGTATTCTTGTTTGGCATACGGGGGTCGTCGTCTTGTTTCACCGTCTGTGGTTGAGGTTTGGCATAGGACTCTATAGGCGGATTCTTGACGGGCACTTTTTGTGTAGTGATGCAAGAGTTCTCTTCGAGAAGAAGATGTGGTGATGCAGCAAGCAACTTCTGGACCTGTTTGATGTGGGGAAGCAAAAGGAAGATTGTATAAACACTTGCTGTGAGCATCACCCATAGGTACTATGCAAGGGTTTGAGATTGCTAACCTCTATCAATCTGTGCAGTTCAAACACTTGTACTGCAAAAACCCTCTGTTGGCTATACACAAATTAAGATAGAGAAGTTGATCACAAAAAGGCATTGGCATAAGTATTAATATTGAGAGGTAACAGAGAAATACTTAACAGAGGCAGTAGAGTTTTCTCAAACATATCTACTTTCAATAGTTACTTGATTAAATATCAAGAATATAAGAAATATGAGGATGTACCAGCTCACATAATGTCAGCTTCAACTAAAATGCCTTCCAAACTTCATAAAATAAATTAAATAATCTAAAGCATATTTTATCTAACGTAGATCATGCAGGAAGATCATAGAACATTATCTGACACTCCTTATGGTTTGAATATCAAAAGCCAGAAGAGTTAATTATTAGTTTCTGGCACGAAAGAAAGCCAAGAATGAGAACTGCTAGGATTTTAAGTGGAATTAGGTGGCTGCAAACTCCACAATGGCAAAATAAGTTCCCAATCACAGAAATGCACTGGAAGCAAAACCATTGGTTAAGAATTTGATGAAAGGGGTGAACAAGTACAGAACTGGCAAGTCGATACAAAAGGCAAAAGATGCATGGATTTGAATCTGGAGAATATAGCAGATGCAGCCTCTGCTAAATGACCTCAACATGACAGAACATAAATCTGACGAATACTCTTAATGATGGAAGCTCTATAAGCCTACATGAGCTCCATGGAGAAGACAACTTTGAATTGAAATTGATATGCTCATATAATCAAGTTAGCAAATGGTTGATCATTAATGTAAGCAGGATACCCCAGGCACAAAAGTATATAAACAGAAAATGGCGGAAAAATCTAAGAATCAACTACCGGAAAACAGACAATGAGCCTTTAAAAATAATCCTATTTTCGCGAAAACCCCAAAGACAGTCATAGCCTGCCATTTGATATCTAGACATCTTCTCCTTGATCACGTGTCATATTTAAACTCACCTCACAGACCCTCGTGCTAACACATCGCATGGATTAGATAATCAAGGAGAAGATGATGTTCGTCAAGATACATTCTAGTGTCTAAGTCCCTGCCCGAGATGTTATTTGACATGCACACCCCTGCAAACTAATGCAACGAACACATGTAATTCTAGTATCGCAATGTCGGCACTTAGACATGAGAATATAGTCTCATGCCACACGCCAACATGAACGTCCTCCAGAAGACATAATGCCTGCATGTTTACACATAATATAAAGGGTGTGATCAAAACTCATTAAAATAAAAGTATATTGAGTTTCATTGATACCATAAGTTACCCTTTCAAAAGCAACGGTTCATATATAATTGAGTTGCAGAAGCTTAAGCCTTCTATACACCAAATTGTTACATCTATCCAACAATTATCCAACACATTTCAAAATACTTATCGTTTTTGTAATTTCAGCTAAATACTGAGTACAATAAGAACATAGATTTATCTTCCATTTCCCATTGTGTTCAGAAAACATTAATTAATAAAAATTTATTTTACTGAGTGACGGCAAAAAAGAAATGAAAGAAGTTGCTCACATCCTTTCTATATCTCACTTAATTGGAAAGAGACTCATCATCCTTCAAATCAAGTTGATTTAATTCATTGCTAAATGCCATGAATTGGCCCACGTACACTTGAGTCAAAATGAGCCACCTAGCAAAGTTTTTCTTTTTTGAGTATGCTATTCAAAGTGTGTCATATAGCAGTATCCATAAATAGCTTCATTTATCATAATAAAAAGTTTCAACATTAGCTTTAAACAACAGCAATAAATACTAATAGATTATACATACTATATGCATGAGTCACCTTGCACCATAAATCACACCGAATGATACAAACCAAGCTCACATCCTAGCCCTTGACATTTGACGTACAGTTTGCAAAAGTCCTAAATTGATCATTCCAAATTTATTTCCATGAAACTATTGAAACACGATTAAAGAAAATAAAACCAAATCTAGCCCATGTAGCCTTCAAATAAACCCAAAAGTGAACCTCCTTACCCCCACACCCACACCCACCCACCCACCCCACCCCCCGGGGAATAACCCAAAGGATGGGAAAAGCAGAACAATCGCACGCACGCACACACATAAAGGGAAAAGATAACACACCATACAATGGAAACAAAACCAGGTATCCACACACAACACAAATAAAAAAAATCAATAACAGTAGTGAATAAATAAGTAGCATGTAGCCGATTCAAAAGACTTCTTCTCCATGCATGCATGCATCACTGGATCGTGGACAATTGCAATGAATGTTTCATCCGTAAACGTGATTTACAAAAATGAGATATTATGAATGATCCACAAAGAATTAATTGTAAATTTGTTTGTCAGAGGATTTAAATTTAAATTTTCTAGATTCCAAATTCCACATGTAATAAACGAGTATCTTTTGTAAATGAACTCATAATATCTCAATGATAGATGTCCAAAGAGAACTGCAGAGGCAATGTGTAATTAAACTCGCAATTGACAGATGGAATCTATCTCAGTGACAGATTCTCTGTTAAGTGTGTGGGATAGAAAGATTCTCTGTTAAGTGTGTGGGATACAAATGTAAATGGATTCTATCTCAATGACAGGCGTGCATGCATGTCTGCATGTGTGTGCATGTCCGCGAGTGAGTGAGTGAGTGAGTGAGTGTTGGTTGGTTGGTTGGTTTGTTTGTTTGTTTGTGCGTGTGTGCGCGCACTAGTGATGGGATGGAGGGGAAATAATCAAGAAATATTATGTATAAATGAACCTGTAATTTAATTGAAATATCTTAATGCAGGGGCTCCAAAGAGAATTGCATAAAGTTTTGCATTTATACTGGAAGGTGATAGAATCAGGGAGAGCAAAAGCGCATGAAGAAGGTTGTGGATGGATGGCAGCAACGAATGGAGGCTTATGAAGGCAGTAACTTGCGAAAGAGCGACCTCCCTCCTCCCTCCCTCTCAATGCACAGATGTTATCTGGTCTATGAGAATCCAAAGAGAGCTGCACAGATTTTATATTTATCATTGAAGATGGAGTCAGTGGCCATCAGCATGGGAAGAAGCTTGTGGAAGCAATAGTGGCAACAAAGAGGGGAGGCTGGGAAGGCAACAGCTTACTGAGGAGGATTCAGTTCAAAGAATCCTTATGTCTCTGTCTCTCATATACAAATACCGCATACTCCCACATATGACCCATTAATCTAAATAATCCATTCAACCTTGGCAAACGACCGACATTGTATCTAAAATCGACAGCTAAATTTCACAAAACTAGCATAAACTTTAGCCATATTACAAACTACCATATACTTTAAAAATTACAAAAAAACTACCATATACTATGAAAATACAAAAACTACCCACAAACTTTCCCACTTTCAAATAACACTATATACTACGAAAAATATATTCCAAAATCATTGATCTCAAGAAGCGGTTGTAGACACTGAGATAGCTTTTTGTAAAGATTTTTCTAAAAAATATGGTATTTTTGTATTTATCAAAATATATATTTTTGCAATTTTCAAAATATATGATAATTTTCTAAAATACGGCCAAAGCTCATGGTAGTTTCAAACCACTTAAATTTATAAAGACATGGACTAGGTTAGCTTGATATGGTAACCCAACATCAAATCTGGCTAAGTCTCAAGTGGATGTATCTGAGATTTAAATTGAACCCAACCCAAGCAATTTGATCCTAGGATGGAACATGCAGTTTAGGTGTACTTTACGCTAATGGTCATCAACCAAATCAAAATTCAATGGACTTAAGACCTCAGGAAGGGGATTGCATTACTAAGACACAATAAAAATCAAAACAGAGAAACAAAACTGATTTATTAGCATTAAAGAATGATTTTGCACAATGAAGTATAACACATGGAAAACATCTTCAAGACAACAGTCCAAAGAACCTTCTAATTACAAGATACTCATTATGAATGCGTATAACTACTAAACTGCAACTTGTCAGATATTTTCCAAGTGTTCCATTTTCTCATTAACACATCTAAGGATTCCTAAAGTTCAGATATTTCAACATGAAAAAACTTTTCAAGGTAAAGTCAGCACAGCAGATTGTGCATGCCAGGCACACAAGAGAGTAGAGCCATTTTGCAATTTTCATTAGACTGACATGATTCAACAGCTTTAACGATCTTAAAAATACCATCATCCTCCCAAGAAAAAAAATCATAGGAAGGAAAGGAGTATGAAAATAACCATATGGTATGAAATAGTCACATATGTATATGAACTTCATTTACAGCTTCCTCTTTGCAAGCTATGACGTCTTTTAGGGCAGGGAGGAATGCAAATCTATAGTTCTTTTAGAAATCAAGCAAGAGCCAATTGATTTGTAATGAAATGTAATGCTAAAGAGAAATCGTTTCAGCAAATAACTGTTGATTCTAACTGGTAGAGGCCAAAAACACATAAGCCATTAACAGTAAGGAAAGTCAGATAAGTCTCTAAAATAATGCTGAGAAATAAAGAGAGAGAACACGTCCATGGCAGGTTACTTACTTGACAATAGCCCTTCTTGCTTTCCAAAACTGCTTCGGGCCAATCACTCCTACAACATCATCAGGTGATATCTCCAACCCTGATATAGAGTCCACCATTGACGTGTCAGACATTTCATCATTTTTATCTGCATCTCTGTGATCCAATGACCTATTCTCATTATCATCACTTGTTCGATTGCATATATCAGCCACGGTCGCAAATCTGTGACCAAGTGATGATTTAGACTGAGATTTGTTTTGAGCAATGGTCCTATCCAGAGTGCCATTGCCATATGATTCCTGACGTACACATTGATCTCCAGGATGTTTTCTATCAGAGGATGATTTGTCTAAACTTGATGGTTCTGCAAGCTTCTCTCCAGATCCCGGATGCTGTAAAGACTTCTCTGTCTGGTCTTCCATAACTATACCCTCATTAGACTTTTGTTCAATACACTGTCTCTCGTGGTTTCCTGACTTAGCATCAGAAATACTGGTTTCCTCCAATGGCCTGTCACAGGAACTTGCTAATTGGACAGAAGCATTTAATGTACCAGTGCAACCATTTTGTGGACCGCTTGCTTGCAATGTAGTTAACCGCCTTTTCTCAATACGAGTTGTCTCCTTGTTCATGTGCGAATCGTTCTCAGAGTTGACAAAAGTAGGGACCCTAAAATCATCGTCATCATCGACTCTCTTTCGGCAAGAACTCCTTATATTGGAGGAGTCACGTTTAATTGAACTACATTCAGCAACGGACCTTACATCATTTGCAGATTTAAAATTCACATGCCTTGTGGATCTTCTTTCAAACTCCATTTTTGTGGTTCTCATATTCTCTCCATCAGAAGAACGTGCATTGACCTTCTCAGCTGAATACACAGGTGCTGAAGGAGATGCATAAAATGGAGAAAACACCCCATCATGACCATTTCCCTATATTAGCAGACTGTACCATCAGAACATGTAAATGAAAGTATAAGCGAATGAACCATACCAAAGTCTAACATGACCTCCTAGAAAGCACATTGTATGACATTCATAATAATAAATTGTAATTCACGAAGACTAAAGCGTGGAAAAGCAGTTCAATGTTATTTTGACCTAGGTGCAACAGTGTCAGGTGAGGAAGACAGGAGCATCCTCTAATGACTAAATGAATCCATCCTATCATTCTCCGTGTCTTTCAATGTTCATGTTCTCGAATTCGCATCAAATAAACCCAACTAGTGCCTACATATACCACCATCCATGGGCTGCTCATCATCATAAACTGAGTTTGAAGTCTGCTGAAAGTAGAAAACTATACATGCACCCCCAGAGGTTCATACCCTGAGTAACAGAATTAAATGTTTATGATGCGGAACAAGCTACAAAAAGAACAAGTGCATGCCTATTATAAAGATCAAAGCAAGTTCTACACATGGAGCACTTTCAAACGCATGAAAGCACTTTCAAACACATGAGAGATCTTATTTATTTTAGACTTTTACTTTGTTTAATCCTATTGATTTTCTTTATTTGAGTTATTTTAATATTTCTCTTTTAGGTCTTTTTAAATTTTCTTTTGAGGAAGAGTCTTTTATTTTATTATATTTTTAAGTTTGAATTATTAGGAATTTCCTTTTAATTTTGTTTCTTTTATTAGAGTTTAAATCAATTTAGGATTTTAAGTTAAGTCTTTTACAAAGCTTTAATTATAAAAAGCAGATTTCTTTTGTTTTACAATTCTATTTTGAGTCTGTCTAAGTGTATTGGAAGTCAGATTTTGCTTTCTATATAAAAGCATGTATGTCTTCTATTGTATATAAATCATGTAATATTAAATAAAAAAATAAAATTTGTAAAATTGATTTCCAATCCATTAAAATCTCGTTTACATGTGAGGTAAAAGAGTGGGCAATCAAGTCAACTGGATAAGAGATCTGAAAGAATCTTCGATGCGTGAGATGTTGAAGTTAGGTGGTCGATCTAATCTCTGAAGTAAATGCCCAAAATCTTATTTTTTTAATTTATAACCCGTAATTTAGTACATCCCTTAATCCCACCACAAAACCTTTGATGATAATCCATTTTGCTTTTTTATCCTGACCAATTAGTATCAGAGCTAAAACCACATTTTCTTCTTCATCTTCTTCTCTTTATTTTTCCTTTTTAGGGCTTAGTTTTATTTAGCTGATAGAAAGAAAAAATTCAAGACAGTTAAAAATTGCTATAGTAATCACCAAGATCTGAGAATTCGGTTTCTATTTTCGTTTCGATTTCAGCCAAGGGAAAAGTTTTAAGTTTTGAAGAGTTTTGCCGTTCAGTAGGTTTCGTTCTAATTTTTGGCTTCGAAGTTATATATATTTTTATGTATATATCTATATAATAATACATTTAGAATAATTTTTTAAAATTTTAATGAATTTTTAAAATCTTTATAATATAGAATTTAGCATTTCAATAATTTTAAATAAACATGTTTATTGTATATGGTTCAAAACTTCAAATATGTACATGTAATTTAAACTCAACCTCAAATTTTATTGTAAATAGTGAATTTTCAACCAAAATCACTTGGTTTCGACTAAAACTGTTTGAAACCAACTAGTGTCCACCAAAACCAACCAAAACTATCCAAAACCAAGTTTCAACAGCGGTTTTGTATCGTCACCTTCGAAACCGAAACAATCAAAATCAAGTGGTTTCGGCCAAAACCTTATTTCATGGTAATAACTATTGCTATAGTACCACATCTGATACAAAATTACGCTTGCTACAGTACCACACTGCTGCAATAATTCCTCAAACTGTTACCATAATTTTAGGTTGTTTTCAAGTCATTTGAAGCTAGATTTGAGCAAGAATAAAAAAGAAGCCATTTGACATTTGATTATTTTGAAGTATATTGAGATACTCTTTGTGCATATTTTTCATGACTTTTTACAAAAACTACCTACCTAAAGATCAGTTTGATAAATACAACAACATCTCAATTTTCTAAGAATTTGAGGGTCATCATAAATATAAAGATGGGAATATATGTATTGAAAATTTCTTCACTTGATGTGACCTAACCGATGAGATTTACTTATATGCATCATGCCTGACACAAGGTAAGAGAGGTTTATTTTTGGTAAACGAATTATGATTAAGGTTGTGAACAATGATCACAAATAAAACTTGAGCTTTAATATCAATATCCTCCCAAACACCAACTATTCTATCATTCATTACAACAACAAAAAGCCAGCTTCACATAACAACCCAAAAGTAAAATTGCAAAGCTTAATCCAATAGAAAAGCTTAATCCAATAGATGAAGATTTCGCATGCTAAAATACAAGCTAGACTACCGGCTTGAATAGACAAGGAGATGCAAGCAGAGAAATAATTAGAATCAAAGCCAGTAGCGATACTAGCACTCTTAGAGATAAAGTCAAAAGCAAAGCTTGTAGAATTAAAATGAACGTCAGAGTCAAAGCTTGAGTCCATGCCGAGGTTGAGATCAAGCCAGCGTCTGATATCGAGCCTAAGCCCGAGTTTGAGCCCGAGCTAGAGATGGAGATACTAAACAAAATCCAAGCCAATGTGTAGGAATTGGGGAAAGTGTGATTAGCCTCAAAGGAGAGGCTATCACTTCTATTTATATTAACTTCACACTTTCTTTACACACACACCCAATATAACACACACTACACAATACTCCCCCTCAAGATGAGCAAAAGATATTTATCATGCCCATCTTGTTACAAGCATCCTCCACTCCTTTAGAGTTCAACCCCTTCGTAAGGCAATCTGCTAGTTGTTGTCCAGAGGTAATGTAGGAGATCTCCAACAGTTTCTTGTCAAGTCTCTCTTTAATGAAGAACCTGTCAATCTCTATGTGCTTCGTTCTATCATGTTGCACTGGGTTGTTGGCAATATTAATTGCAGACTTGTTATCACACAACAACTGCAATGGTCCTTCTCTCAGCAGGCGTAGCTCATGTAGAAGTGATCTCAACCAGATCATCTCACAGGTACTAAGCACCATAGCACGATACTCTGCCTCTGCAGTGGAACGAGCCACCAAATCCTGCTTCTTGCTGCGCCAAGAGACCAAGTTGCCCCCAACAAACACACAGTAGCCCGAGGTCGATCTCCTATCATCCAAGCAACTGGCCCAATCTGCATCACAGTAGCCTGTCACATTCATGTGACCATGACTCCCAAATAATATGCCTTTTCCTGGACTATTCTTCAGATACCTCAGTATCCTGAAGACTGCCTCCATATGTCCAGTCCTAGGATCATGCATGTACCTACTTACCACACTGATAGCATAGGCAATGTCAGGTCTGGTATGGCATAAGTAGATGAGGCGTCCAACAAGTCTCTGGTACCTCTCTTTGTCCACTGGCTCCCCTGATTGTGAATGCAACCTATGATTCTGATCAATAGGAGTAACAGCTGGACGACACCCCAACATACCAGTCTCAGCCAGAAGATCCAGTGCATACTTTCTCTGTGAGAGAACTATACCTTTCCTGGACCTGGCAATCTCCAGTCCAAGGAAGTATCCCAACTGTCCAAGGTCCTTGACCTCAAATTCTCTCGCCAACCTCACCTTCAAGTGAGAGATTCCCTCTTCATCATCTCCAGTGATAATGATATCATCAACATACACAGCCAAAAGAGTGATCTGTTGCCCTGAATGTCTATAGAATACAGTATGATCACCATTACTCTGCTTGTAGCCCATGGTGATAACTGCACGCCTGAACCTGTCGAACCATGCCCTTGGAGATTGCTTCAGCCCATACAAGGACTTGTCCAGTCTACACACCTTTCCCACCGTCTGTTGTGTGCCAAAGCCAGGTGGAACCTCCATGTATACCTCCTCCTGTAAGTCTCCATGCAAGAAGGCATTCTTTACATCCAACTGATGCAATTTCCATCCAAAATTCGCTGCACAGGATATCAGTACTCTCACAGTACTCATCTTTGCCACTGGGGCAAATGTCTCATCATAATCAATCCCATAAGTCTGACTGTAGCCCTTGGCAACCAGCCTCGCCTTGTACCTGTCCACCTTCCCTTCTGCAGTTTGCTTTACTGTGAATACCCACTTGCAGCCCACAGCCTTCTTCCCTGCTGGAAGTGAGACAAGTCTCCATGTTTTGTTCTTCTCCAATGCCTCAAGTTCTTCGAGCATTGCTTTCTTCCACTGGGGATGTTGCTTTGCCACTCGCCAATCACTTGGTATAGGGATAGACTGTAAGGATGCAATGATAGCCCTATATGCAGGTGTAAGAGAGGCATAGGAGACATGATTAGCAATATCAGTCTCATATCCATACCGTACAGGAGGCCTGCCGGCATTGATACGAGGCTCCATACGAGATGCAAGTGGAAGATCTAAACTAGAGGAAGGCAAAGAAAGGTTACCATCCGTGGTAGGAGAGGAAGGCAGTAAGGAAGTCGGGACTCGAGCAGGCGTGATAGACTGATCAATCTCGACATGGGGCAGTGGAGCTAGTGGTTCTTCAGTGGGGAAGATGTCTTCTTGTTGTTCTCCATCGCCATGACTATCCTTCTGTCTCCTGCTATATTTCCTGCCGTACAACCTGTCTTCATCCTCTTCCACCAAGGTCCTTTCTTCCTCCCTGCTATCAGGACCAGTACCAGTAGGCCTGACAGGACACTGTATAAGTCCAACCACTACCCTCCTGTCATCAGTCTCCCCCTCTCGACCAACTCCTCCTGTGCTTGGAGAGGCCCCAGTATCAAATACTGATGTAGAATCTGTCAGTCCTCCATAAAACGGTTCAGTCTCCCTGAACGTCACATCCATGCTCACAAACAGCTTTCTTTCTGAGGGACTCCAACACCTGTAGCCTTTCTGATTTGAAGGATACCCAACAAATATGCATTTAATTGCCTGAGCATCCAGCTTCCCCACAGAGGGTCTATGATCCCTCACAAAGCATGTGCATCCGAACACTTTTGGTGGAACTACAAAAGTGTTCTTTCCCATAAGAATCTCACATGGAGACTTCATACCAAGGATTCGTGAAGGCATCCTGTTGATAAGATATGTGGCTGTCATCACTGCTTCACTCCACAATATCTTAGGTACATTCATGGTGAGCATGAGTGACCTAGTTACCTCCAACAAGTGTCTATTTTTCCTTTCAGCAACTCCGTTCTGTTGGGGAGTGTTGGGGCAAGTGGTCTGATGAGTTATCCCATTCTCAGATAGGTAAGATGCAAACTCCCTGTTTACATACTCTGTTCCATTGTCCGTTCTCAAGACACGGATCTTGGCCTCATACATATTCCTGACACTTCTATGGAAGTCCTGAAAACACTTCAACGCTTCGCCTTTGTTTTTCATCATATAAAGCCATGTCATCCGAGAATGACAATCAATGAAGGTGATAAACCACCTGAACCCACTCACTGAAGTCACTGGGCAGGGCCCCCAAACATCTGAGTGAATAAGATGAAATTTCTCTACACTCCTTATCCCTACACTAGGATATGACGTCCTAGTGTGTTTCCCAAATTCACATGCATCACATTTCAAATTCATTTCATTCACTCCATTCAAAATATCGGGATACATTTTACTCAAAACATCAAAGGGCAAGTGTCCCAACTGACAATGCAATAAAAGTACATCCCTTTCCTTTTCTCCACCAACGACAGCCAGTGCAGCATCCCCACTAGCTCTGTCAAGATACCACAGTCCATCACTCCTAACGCCAGTCCCAAGCCTCCTCCCAGTCTTCCTTTCCTGTAACACACAATGAGTAGAGTCAAAAGTAATGCTACAGTCGAGATCATCAACAATAGAGCCAACAGATAAGAGGTTGACTGGAAATGATGGGACGTGAAGGACTGAAGAGAGGCGTATGGAGGGAGTGCACTGAATAGTACCACTCCCTCTAATGGGTTGGGATGTGCCATCAGCTGTCTGAACGGTTTCATGAATGGTATGTGGTTTATATGTGGAAAATTGTCTATATGCTCCTGACACATGACTAGATGCACCTGAGTCAATAATCCACTCTATATGATCTCTACATGAAAGGGCTAATCGGTTACCTGAGCCTGTGTGAGCGAAGTGGGCAAAGTTACCGAATGGCGAGGCAATATCCCCAGTCTGGTCTGCATGACTCTCCGAGCTCTCAGTAGTAGACCTGGACTGTCTCCTCTGCTCTAGGTCTGAAGCCTCAGCTGGCGTGGCCTCGATCATCACTGTCTCCTGTCGTCCGTCAGCTGTGGCAAAGTTGGCCCGTGGGCCACCGCGACCTCGTCCACGGCCTCCACGGCCCCAACGACCTCCTCCTCTGCCTCCTGTGCCACGTCCTCGCCCACTGCCCTTCTGTGGGCAGTTGAAGCTCAGGTGCCCCTTCACCCCACATGTGTAGCACTCTCGATCCTCGCTCACTATTGCCACTGCCGGTACAGCCAGTGCAGCCCGAGTGACCTGAGTACCCTCATCCTTCATAACCCTCAGTCTGGTCTCCTCCTGTGCCATTGCAGCTATGGCCTCCTCCAGGGATGGGATGGAGGACAAGTGGCACATACTCGCCCTCCTGGCCTCAAAATCACCATTCAGGTTCCTCATAAAGTGTGTGACACGCCTACGCTCCACCCACTTCCTGTGTATCGCAGCGCTCCTAGGATCAGGCAGATCAATAGGGTCATAGTGGTCCAACTCTGACCACAGCCTTTTCAACTCCGCAGAGTAGGCTAGAATAGTCATCTCCCCCTGCTTCAAGGTGTCGACCTTGCCCTGAACCTCCATCATGAGCATCACATTCCCTGCTCCAGAGTACATTTTTTCCACCATACTCCATATCCCCGCAGCACTCTCTATGGCCTCCACCATCCCAGCAATGGGTGGAACCATCGATGTCATCAACCAAGCAGCCACCAGTGAGTTGGTGGTGCTCCAGACTTTCCAATCATCCCCATCTTTGTCCAGCGGTTCCTTGCATGAACCCAGAACGACGCCTTCTAACCCCTTCGACCTCAGAATGAGAAGCACCCTCCTGGACCAACTAAGATAATTCTTCGTCCCTTCCAATTTCACATCATTGGGCATCAATTCCAGCTTCTGCACGGGACGTGAAGGCGTCGATCCACTCGAGGATCCCAACTCCTTCGAAGCAAGCAGCTTCGTTATCTCTCCAATGAAGGCCTTCATGTCAGCTGAGGTAAGATTGTCCCCCATCTTTCCAGATCCGCAGATCTCTTCTTTCTCCCTTCTTAGATCCGCAGATCTACTTCTCCTTCTCCTCTTCTAGGTCATACCCTAACCGTAAATCTATGGAGTCATCTTCATGGCTCTACCATAGATCTAGGGTTAGGGTTCTTTTAGGATTCTCCTTTGTAGCTTTTAGGATTCTCCTTTGTAGCGGTAGCAAGGCAGAGAATCAGATGCGGCAGCAGGCAGCAAGCGGCAAGGCAGCAGCGCGCGCTGCAGCAAGCGGCGGCAGCCTGAGCAGCCGGCGACGGCGGTGGCCTGCGCAGCCGGCAGCGGCGGCGGCTTGCGCAGCCGGCGGAAGGCCGGGCGGCGGCTTGCGACGAAGATCCGAGCAGGCGGGGGCTTCTAGCAGGCGGGCGGCGGCTTGCGGCAAGAATCCGAGCAGGCGGGGGTTTCTATCAGGCGGGCGGCGGCTGTTTTGGGTTTTTTAGGGCTTTAGGGTTAGGGTTTGTAGCTCTGATACCATGTAGGAATTGGGGAAAGTGTGATTAGCCTCAAAGGAGAGGCTATCACTTCTATTTATATTAACTTCACACTTTCTTTACACACACACCCAATATAACACACACTACACAATACAATGTTTGAGTTAATGCCTCAAATAGACTTCACGTTTGATATGCCATTTAAGCAATTTATTAAATTTAAGGTGAAACATATAGACTTTATTACTCCCACTGATCTACTACCTACGAACCAATAAGTATACATATTATCATATATCAATTTTATTCATTGTTATTTCATTACTCCAATGTCGTTGTTTGAGATTCTTTATATTACGCTAATCTAAAACACAAGTTTGAGTTTTCTCCAAGGAAGATTTGATCCAGAGCTATAAAAGAACAAGTGCATGCCTATTATAAAGATCAAAGTAAGTTCGTTTGAGTTTTCTCCAAGGAAGATTTGATCCCGAACTATAAAAGAACAAGTGCATGCCTATTATAAAGATCAAAGTAAGTTCTACACATGGAGCAATTTCACTCGCGTGAGAAGTCTTATTTATTTCAAACTTTTATTTTTAAATCCTTTTGTATTTTTTTAATTTGAGTCCTTTCCGTGTTTCTTTCTAGATCTTGTTGAGTTCTCTTTTGGGGGGAAATCTTATTATTTTATTCTTGAGTTTGAGTTTATTAGAAGTATCTTTTTATTTGGTTTCTTTTATTAAAATTTAAATCAATTTAGGATTTTAATTTAAGTCTTTTCTGTAACCTTAATTATAAAAGGTGGATTTCTTTTGTTTCAGTAAGCTGATTTGTGTGGGACTATTTTTTTCAGAATCAGGTTTTATTTCTATATAAAAACATTTATGCCTCTCATTATAAACAGATCATGGAATATTAAATAAAGAAAATTTAAGTTTGTAAACTTGGTTTGCAATACATAGAAATTTCTTTTGCATGCAAGATGCAAAAGTGACAATCAATCATCTAGGAGAGGTCCAAATCATCAATCCGTGATGTGTTGAAGTCGACGGTCGATTCAATTTCAGGATGAAAAGCCCAAAGCCTCATATTTATTTTCTAGTTTAGGACGCATAATCTAGTTCTTTCCCAAATCCCACCATAGAATCCTAAATGATAACACATTCCTCTTTCCTCGTCCCAGGCAGTTTACATACAACATTTGCTTATTAGACCGCCTTTATTCAGAAAATGCAATCATGGAATCAAATTATTAAAATTATTATCATCATAAGAACACAAATGAACAAAGAACATCCACAGTAAAGCCTGTTGGATCCTGTGGATGGCAAACAACACTAGAAGGGTGGTTGAATAGTGTTGTATGAATAAAAATTTTCAACGATCAATAATACAAAACTAACTTCCCTTCCAATGTTGCCTAATGAACCAAGTAGAGTGATCTACACTTGGCCCTTAATCAACACGATGATCTTCAAATAGAGATAAGATAAGATATAAACAATAAAGATCAAAAGAGTAATTACAACAGAACAGATCTCACAGCGGAATGAATAATAAACTTGCAACAATAAACTTTATTAACAAGTACAAGTAAATTAACAAATGATTACAAGAGACATACACTTAAGTAATAAACGAGTTAGTACAAAATAAATAACAAGAAATAATCACAGAAAATATCACACAGAGAGACGAGATTTATTATGGTTCCCCACAACCCGGACACGTCCAGTCCCCGACCGTCACAGATCGAGATTTAATCTATTATTGCCTTAGCAATACAATTACCTAGCTTCACTCGCTAGGATTTCCAACAACCTAGTTCCACCATTAGGATTTCCAACCACCTAGTCTCAACTAGGATTTACACCACCTAGCCTTAGCTAGGATTTCCAACACACATATCTCCAAGTGACTCAAAGTAATATCAGATCCAATACACCACAATAAATTTAGTGGAGATTGGTATACACCCAATAATTCTATAGCCAAGATGAATTTGCAATTGTGCTCAATGTAGCTAAAGAATAAATTGTTCTTTTGATCACACAAAGAATATGAAATGATTCGATGTGATCAAGAACTCTTGTTATTTTCAAAAATACTTTAAGAATATAAAAATTAAAGTAGAGAGGATTTTGAAAACAATTTACAATAGCCAAAAAAAATAATGATCATAAAAAAGATTTAGAAAAGAAAATACGAGATAATAAGATCAGAAATTTGAAAACGTTGGCTATGAAGAACTTTAAGAGCGATGAGAACTTTGATAACTTTTGAGAGACTTATAGCTTTGCTCAAGAATGAAGTGGTGAGGAAAAAGATCTCAAGGGTTCTTTATTTATAGAGCTAAAGGAGGATTTGAAATAATTCAAATGAAGTTTGACTTCAGCCCAAAAGGTTAGCAATGAATAAAAGGGTGAGGAAATCAAGGAAGTGTGCTCGAACACAGCTGTTAGTCGACTCCCAGGGTGGTAGTCGACTCCCAGAGACTTTTCAGGATGATGACAGATTTCAGGGTAGTTGACTACTGGGTGTTTGTAGTTGACTACATATTGAACCTTAGATCCATTGGAAAGTAAGATCTCAAATGAGTTTAAAATATGTTTTTAAAAATATTTTAGAAAATCATTTTGTGTATGTGCATATTCTTCTTTGCTTTAACATAATCCTAAGAAAATGAAAGACAACTCACACACTAGACACTATGAAGACTTTGAAGCCATGGTTGAACTTGAGTTTGATGCATATGCTTCACTTGAATTTGAGCTCCTCTTTAGCTTGGGCTTGAGCACATTCATTGAGCTTCATCTTCGAGCTCCTCTTGTGCTTAAACTGAAGCAATAGAATGTATACTTGGAATAGCGAGCTAAATTCATGTTCATCTTCTACGAGTGTGGTTGAAGCTCTTCTTCTTCTCGGAGTATGCTTTGAGCTTCACTTGGATTATTTGCACAACCTATACACTTAATCAGTATAATTAGTACACAAAAACATTTGGTGTGATCATCATCAAAACCACTTTGGGTTGGGACTAGATTTCCAAACACTCTTCCCCTTTTTGATGATGACACTCAAATGAAAAACATATGAATAATATGAAAAATAATGAGTAAGTGTACTTACTCCCCCTGCTTAGATGAGGTATGAAATTATACCATACTCCCCCTGCATCAAAGCTGGTTAGCAACATATTATTCATTCATGTTTTTGCTATTCACTATTTTTCTCTCCCTTGTCATTATAAAAAATGATAGCATTCATGAAAATTTTCACCAAGGTATACCAAGTGTTAAGTAAACTTAATATCTGCATGGAATAGTATACATACATATATATATATATATTCCATGCAATCTCATTTCTAATCAAGCAAGCTATATAGGGAATATCAATAGATAATAATAAGCATGGCATAGCAAATGTAAGAACATTGTATCAGCATATTACATACCAAGTTGTTTAAGCCATCAAACAACCACAAGTGCAAAGTATAAGAAATTATTACAAACCATTGTTTTAAAAGCATTGTTTCAAGCAAGCTAGAAATCAATACTAAGAAAAACCACCATTCTTCTTTTCCTTCTTCAGTTCCTTGATTTCATCAAGGATTTCACCAAGAAGCTTTTCGGTGATCTTATCGTTGCGTATTACCAAGTCCTTCATATTCTCCACCTTTGTGTTAAGACCTTCAAAGCCCTTTCTTGTGAGATCTTCAACATATCAATCTTCTTCAGAAGCATATCCTGAAGCTCAATGACAAAGGCAGGAACATCGCCAGAAGGGGCATGCTCTTCTTCTTCTTCTTCAGTCTCCTCCTCTTCTTCAGTCTCTTCTTCTTCTATGACTTTCTTACCTTTCCTTCTCTCCGTAGCGGAACTCGATTCACCTACTAACCTCTCCTCTGGAACATTCTCGTTTAAGTCTCAGTGAAGTCCCATACGAGTAAGAGTACGAACATAAAAAACAAGAGCAGGTTCCAAGACCTCAGATTCATTGTCCAGTGTGATATCATATGCACTAAAGAGGATAGTAAGATAGTGACCATGGGCTAAAGGAGTGATGACTCTACTAGATAAGGCAGAATGAATAATAGAGACCATGATGATCCGAGCACAGTTAACTTTAATGTTGCCAAGCATAGCATAGATACACTTAGCCTGACGCTCAGAAAGAATAGCATGGCTACCAGACTTCTGGGTGATGTTGTAGGACAAGATGTTTGCTAAGATCCTAACGGGATATCTGATATCACTACTGGGCATTTTGGTTTAGAAGTATCTTCCTGGCAGGAACATCTTGTTTAATACATTTTCATCAACCTATTCTATATCATCTAGGAGTTTCCCGGAGAAGGGGGTTCCTAAGGCTTGTCCTAAGGATTTTACAGTTATATGAAATTAAGTGTCAAGAACTTTGGTGCGAAAATGGGATTTGTTAATATCAGCATCACTGTTTGCATAAAATAGGTGAACAAGTCTAGGATAGCAAAGATATGAGTTGTCCTTTGAAAATAAGTTCAACAAATTTTGATACTCAAAGATATAATCTATATCATAGTTTTCAACATCTTCAATATTAACAAATCATTCATGAAGGATTGGCCTTTTTGAGATGCTTAAAATTTTGGCATAGCTATTGAAATCTACAAGGTACGGTTGAATCACTTCCTTCTCAGTTAGAGCATGTGTAGTTTCATCAACTTTTCTCTTCTTGATATAAGCAATCTTCTTATGCATAATTTCTAGGATAAAAGTATGAAATATTGAAAGGAGAGGAAGGATATTACCTTGTTGAATAAGAATTCCTTGAAAATATGAGAGATCCCAGAGGAATTGAGCTCCAAGGAAGAGAGATGCAAGAGGTTCAAGAAAGAATTCCCAAGAGAAAGCTCCAAAGATGTAGTCGGCTACCTTAGGGTTTTGGGAGATGGGGTTTTGTGAATTCTTGATGAAAAGGATGAGGAATAAAGTCCATTGATCTAAAGGAGCAATGGTTGAGATCAATCCTCTTAATGGGCATAAGTCACCAAGTGGGTATGAATCCAATAGGCCTTGACAACCCATTTAGTTAAAAAACACAACATAAAAATTCGACAGACTACACTCTGGGAGTCGACTCCCTCCCTTGGTAGTCGACTCCCTCCTGGGTTTGAGAGTTTTCTCATCCCAAGGGGATTCAACATGCTAGTTTTGAGTGTTTGCCAAAAGTTTGAAAAGGGTGTTATAAAAACATCAAAAATACACACATATTGAGTCATAAAAAGTTATAACTATAATTTTTAAACATTCAAATACTTCTTACACACTTGCAAAGCGACGAGTTTTGCGCGTTTTTCCGCAAAGTGCTGATTTTTGTTCAAAATGTTGAACATAAGTCTTTTGCCTTCCTCCTTTGTTTAGAGTACCTGAAAGATACTCTTATATTCTTGAGTCCAAAGGATTAGTTTTCAGGAAGCCAAACCCAATATGATTTAGCTCCTTCAAGAAAAACATATTTATAATTTTTATTCAAATGAATAATTTGAATAAAGTCAATTGTGTACCTGTGTTTCTTTTGATACGTCTCATGCTTGGTGATCCATATGCTTAAAAATTTAGTGTTAGCATGATGAATCCTAGTATGCTTATTCCTTTTCTTGGCATGAGTAGAGTCATAACCAAGTCCGGTTTTACTAGATGATGCTTTCTGACTATCAATTAAGTTATCTAGTTTCACTTTTTCTTTATTAAACTTTTCAACAATCTTCATAGTGGAGTCATATTTGTCTTTAATAGACACTAGAAGATTATCTAATCCTTCGATCTTTTTCTTCATAGAGTTAATATCTTTTTCAAGAAATTCATTTTTTCTCTTTTAAAGCAATGTTTTCTTTGAGTAGTTCTTCTTTATCTTTTGCATCTTTCTTAACCAATTTTAGAGTTTTTCTATGTTCTCTAATGAGTTTTTCATGAAGACTGTAAAGTTCTTTATATGCACCCCTATAGTCCATATCTTCTTCATCATTAGATAAAGTGTCATCTTCGCTAAATGATGAATGATGGGTTCAATTTACCTAAAAGGATGTGGAAGCCATAAAGAACATATGAGCTGACTCTCTTCTATCTCCTTTGTCGTCAGATGAGAATGACGATTCGTCAGAGCTCGAGTCGTCGATTTGGTCAAAGGCTGCATATGCTTCCTTTCACGGCCGTCGGAACTTGTTTCTTCTATTGCCCTTTTTCTCATTGATATCTCTGCTTTTGCCTCGACCTTTGCTGTCTCTAGAGGGCAATCTCTTTTCACGTGTCTTGGTTTGTTACCGCCAAAACAGATAATGTTGTTAGAACGAAAAGATCGTTTATCATACTTACTTGACATGAAGTCCTCGAAATTTTTCGAGATGAATGCAATATGTTCTTCTCTCTCAGTGTAGTCGGAGTCTTCTTTGTTGACGTTGAATGTTCAGTTCTTTTTCTTTGACCTTTCTTCCGCCTTCTTATTTTCTTCGAGTTCAATCTCATATGCTATAAGATTTCCCATCAACTCTTCAAGAGTGAGGTCACTTATGTTATGAGCTTCTCGAATGGCTGTCGTCTTTCCTTTCCATTCGGGTCTGAGCGATCTCAAGATCTTCATACCTGATGATACTCAGATACATTTTTCCCTAACCCTGCAAGCTCATTGGTTATATTAGTGAACCAAATATTCAGATCACTGATAGATTCGCTATCTTCCATTTTAAAACTTTCGAACTTGGAATTAAGCAGATTAATACGACTCTTTTACCATGGTTGTTTGGTCGCGCCCCGGCGTACACGTCCCGAGGCGACGGTTGTAGTTTTACCGCAAGCGCACGGTATAGCGGCGAGCGGGTATCGAACACAGGGAGGACGAATGACCGTGCTTGCTCCTAATCAACCTGGCTATTTAGAGGGATAATTGCCTTGGGCGATCCTGTCACAATCGTCAGACAAAAGTGCGAAATATCAAATCAAATAGAGAACGCCTAGGGAATGGGGAATCCCCACTACTCACCGTATTTCACAATTGTGGTTCGCCGGTATCGAAATCGCTAGGATGAGAATTTGGATGAACTAGTTGCAACTAAATGTGGAACCAAGCTCACGCTCTCGCGCTGTTGCCGGTCTATAGCTATCCTAGGTTTGGGTCCAATCTCTTGCAAACCCTAGCCTAGGGAAGCTAGCATTAGGATCAACATCATCATCCAATTGCGCACCGAGCCCAATCTCTTGCAAACTCGGTCCACAATCTAGATTAGGATAGTTCCTACCCGTCCAATCTCTTGCAAACGGGTATCGGCACGGAATTGCAACCGGAGATCCTAGCATCGGTCCAATTTCTTGCAAACCGATACTTCGAAAATCCGACTCCAACCCAATTCGGATTTCTAGGGGCTTCCTATCGAATTGGGATCCAATCTCTTGCAAATCCCAATTGATGTGAATACCTAGCTATCCGTAGTAATTCGATCCCAATCTAATCCCTAATAACAATCCTAGCTCAATTTCTACCAATTCAACACAAATACGAAATTGGGCTTGTAGGGTTCATCCCCACGCCCCAAGACGTGGAGACTACTCACTAATCATAGCAATAGCACAATAATTAGCAATGAAATAGACAATGGAATTCATCACAACAATGATATAAACAATAAAAATAGAGTTTTTGGGGGAAGAGAAGTGCAAACCAATGTAGATCTTCAATCAACCCAACAAAAATCCAAGTTTTTCTCTTCTACAATCACAATTAATAAAGCTAAAAAGTAGACTCAAAAAGCTGCAAAAAATCTGAGAGGTGGCCTCCAAAACTAGGGTAAAACAGAGCTTAAATAGCCCCAAAAATCGTCTAAAAATCCTGACCAAAATGCCCCTGCACAGCCTGTTTTCCGCAAATTTCGCTACAGGCTGCGCATCGCACTCGGCCGAGTGACAAAAGTCGCTCGGCCGAGTGAAAACCCTGTCAATTTTCCAGTAAGTCGGGGGCTTCAGGGGTCTTCAGTTCGGGGGCGGCTCGGCCGAGTGAGTTGTCGTCACTCGGCCGATGGCTTCACTTCACTCGGGCGGACGGAGGATTTGCCACTCGGCCGAGTGGGTCTTCTGAAGCTCAGATGGCCGAAAAACAGTAACTTCGATCTTTTTGAGGGCCTTCGTCTGGGCGCCACTCGGGCGGACGTGGTATCGTCACTCGGCCGATGTGGTCTCCGTCGCTCGGCCGAGTACACATGGAAATCGTGTCTGAACGGGTCGGCCGAGCAGTGTCTCGCTGGTCGGCCGAGTGGCTCCTCCACTCGGCCGAGTGGGACACAAAAAATGCCCAAACTGGTCGTTTTGGCCTCCTCGTCGCTCCGGCGACGTCCATTCTTCTTCCGCTCCTCTCCAACAGCAAAATACCCCTCGGGGAGGTCGTCGGTGGCCGTCTATCGTGAGCGCATCTCATGATCACTCCAAATCGCGCCAAATCGCCTGAAATGCGACAAAAACAACAAAGCGTGAAAAGCATCGCAATATCGTCGATATATCGTGAAAAACATGATTTGGGCGATCTAAATGGCATGCAAACATGCGGAAAAAGGTGTAAAATAAGGAGTGATCAAAATCCCCCAAGCTTGCCTCTTACTCGTCCTCGAGGAAGATAAGTAAAAAGCGAACCCGGTGGATTCGTAAAAACGAAAACGGCGAAAAACGAAAAAAATGAAAAACGAAGAAGAATGAAAACCAAACGAAAATAAAGAAAGAAAGAAAGAATAGGTAGGATGCTAGATCATTTTCTCAGGACGTGGGTTTCACCTACTCTGTATAGCATGCACCGAGTGAGAAATACATGTCAAAGAATCTCATTTTGATATCATAGTAGAATAGTGCAAGTAGAAAATAGAAAACCCACGAACAACGGTATAATCATGAAAAACGGAATGATTTTAAAATTAACATCGCCTGAATCATCTAAAGCGGTATACAAATCTCAGATCACACACTTTTCAATTGAACGCTTTCTATCTGGAGTATAAGAGTATCACATCATAGAATAGATGAGAATAGAAAAGTATGGATTTCATGAAATGAATGCTAGGCTTAGATTTCTGGATTTCGTAAAGCTAGAAACAATCTCACCGAGTATAGAATATTACTTAGCCTAGGTTGTCGTGCAATGTCAAGTAGTCGCTCTCTGTCACCATCAATGGATCTCCTCCCCCAAGCTTATCTATAAGCGTGGTGGCACAAAAATATTTACATCCCCATTTTTATATAGCTCCAAAGGCAAAGAAGGGAAAGAAGAAAGAAAGTAAGCGAGATGGGATCTTTTATTGAGGATTTTTCCTCTTTTCTTTTCTTTTTTTTTCTTCTTCTGCAATAAGCAACATATATACAATGATCCCAACTCAGAGAGAGGTAATGATATACAAGAATGTTTTTCTCTCTTTTATTCTTCTCTTCTCTCTTTTTTTTTTATTTTTGAAATAAGAGATTTGGAGCTAGGAATTAATAGCGGGGGAAATGCCATAAAATAGAATCACTAAGGGGAGATTCACCAATGATTTTAAAAGTAGAGAAGTGATGTTCAAGATTTGTGGAGAAAGAAATAAATATAACTCTCGGCTCACTCTATAAGACATGCACGACAACTTCAGCAGGGTAATCTAATCTACTCAGTTTCGATCACAAAAAAGCTAACTAATCCAGATATATCTTAGCTAATCATCATTCAATCATCCGGAAGTGAAGTGTACAATTCATGCATATAGAAGTGATAAAGGAAAAGAAGTCAGTACTCCCGATATAGGCATTCAATGCGTGAATCTTGGTGTGTTTTCTGTGATAGCATACATATGAATATTCAGGCTCAGCTAATAATTAAAATTTCATCCATTTTCATGAGGAAAAAGTGTGGGTTTACTATTTCTAAATGTAAAGCAAGTCATAGCATATGATATCAGAAATGAAATCTAAGACACGACAAATATAGCATGCATATAGAATAAGCTAACTCCACGTAGACATCATCACAAGAAAATTCATCTCTAGCATGAGATGAAAAAAGAAACGAAGTAAAGATAAAAGGAAAAATAGAACTATGCAATGCGGCACACAGGAAAATAGGAAAAACGTGATGCATGGCAAGATAAATGAAAAATAATGAAAAATAAGTGCAAAAGTGAAAAACGGTGTGAAAAAAAACTAAAAATAAAGGTGGCAAATCGAAAAAGAACGTGAGAACTCACTCCCCCAAGCTAAAGTGCACAGTGTCCTCAATGTGCAAAGTGTGGCACACAGAGAGACATGTAATGAGAGGGGCAAGTGAGGATGCATGCATGATGGAAAGAAAAAAGATAATAAAACGAAAAATAAAGGAACGAAAATATGATGCGGATATGATGCATGCACAGATATGAGTGATACGAGTATAAATGGGTCACCAAAAGCTCTCCCTCTCTCCCAAAAAAGATATATAAAGAGACGGCAAATGAGAATCACAAAAAAGTGAGGGGAGGGGGGTGGACTAAAGTGCATCAGGACCCAGCAGAGACGGGCAGCACAACGGCAAAAGGAATCGATGAAGGCATCAAGAGTGCCTAAGAAGGCGGTGCCGCGCCGTCTCCGTCCTGAGGCGGAGGTGGTGGTGGTGGTGGTGTGGGCTGCTGAGCTGGGGTGGAAGCGGAAGCAGGTCTAGTGTGTGTGGAAGTTTGTGTGGGAACCTGCTGGGTGGGCTGGGGTAACGCGAGGGAGACGCTCCAGCACCTGTGTAAGGCAGTAGTGGATCTGGGGTATCAGGTCGAAGCGTCCAGCCATCGCAGAGACGGTGGAGGACAGGGTCCTAAGGTCTCCTCTAAGACCACTCACCGCCAACTCAAGAGCACGTATGCTCTGCAGTGTAGTGTCGGGCGGGGGTGGTGCAGAGGGACGCACCGGTCTAGGCTGCGCAGGGCGAGGCTGGCGTACGCGAGTGGAGTATGTGACGGGCTCAGCGGGGAAGGGGACAAAAGGTGCCGTGCCTGGAAAAGTGGGCCTGGCCTCGGTGCGAGGCCGGGACACCGGCTGGCGAGAAGGTGGAGGGCAGCGGGCAGCAAAGGAGGCGTGCAAAAGAGGCAACGAGGTGGCCAAAGAGGTCTGTGGCACAGAAGTGTGGACAGACGCCACGACACTCTCGGAGAAGACGGCGGCAGTGGAGACAGAGGAATCTCCCGCTGGGGTAGAAGTGTGTGGTCCAAAAGGTGTAGCCCCTAGCGGAGATCATGCTAACCATGGTCTCCACGACCGAAACGAACGAGGGCTCTCCGTACTCGACTACGGTCGGCGGGCGCTCGGGGAAGGCAGAAGAAAGAGGCTCGACAGACAAGGGGCCAGTGGCGGAAGTCGGAGTGGTGGTGACAGCCTCGGAAGTGGTGACAGTGGTGGAAGTGGGCTCAGCAAGAGTACTCTCGACACTGGCAGAGGTGAGGACAGAAGTGTCAGGAGCAGCAGAAACGACAGGTGTGGGCTGAGGGGCCACAGGGGCGACAGGGTCGGCAGCAGGCTCGGCAGGGCGTGCAGCAGGGTCTGCGGGGGCAGCCTGGGCAGCGTGGGCGGCGTGGCCCTGCTCGGCCTCCTCGGCCTCGAGCACGTAGGCGGCGGGGATGAGGACATCCATATCTGGGAGCCAGTCAACGTGGGCCGGTGCAATCTGGGTCCGAGCAGGGCTCGGGAGAATCATGTAGTCGGCACCGAAAGGGCCGTTGCAACCAGACCCAGTGACGCTCACCATGCGGACGCAGCATCTTCATCCGGGCCATAACGTCTATCGACAAGGAAGTGGGGCCCGGGACGCGTCGCAAGTCGTCGGGGAAGTCCTCGCCGGTCATAAGAGCCAACAGGGTAATCAGGCCGCCGCAGCATATCGGTGAGCGAGCGCCCACCGATACAATGATGCGGTCTAAGTACCATGCCGCGATATCGATCACGACGGCGGGGACAAGCTCATCTCCATCCCTAGATAGAGCTCTGGGACGGGGTCATCGCGTAGAGCATGTAAAGCTCTGGCGTAGACATCGTGCCCGGCTCATATCTGGCCAAAAAGGTAGTCGCCATGAGGCACTGGGCAATGCGTAGGCAGGGGTGGACTATGGCCGATGCCTTGGCCCTACTAGGGTCAAAGGCAGCGTGGTGGCCTGTGATCCGGGCCCAGAAGGCGCCGGCGTCGAAAGAAGGTGGGGGGATGTGGGTAGGGCCGTAACCGCGATCGGCTCCGGGGACTGCGGGCCAAGAGAAAAACGCTCTCATCATATCGAGAGTGACCTGGCACTCTCGATCCATGAACCGGAATGAGCATCCCTCATCGGTCCGGGCGATCGAACTCAAAACCTCAAGTGTCGGATGGGTAAAAGTATCCGCCGACACCTGCAGAAAATCTCGCCAACCCACGTTGTCGTACAACGTGAGCAGTCCCTCGAGTACCCCCAGGCGTCCAAGGTCAGCGAGGTGTGCAAACCTGGAGGGTACGATCGAGCGCTGGGAGATACGCTCGAAGACGGCGCGGGTGGTGCGTCGTCTCGGAACGTAATCCCGAGCGGCGCCGACCAGTGGAGCCGGTGGTGGTGGCTGTGGATCGGCAGGGAGAGGCTGTGCGGGCTGTGGGTGCACTGCAGGCCGTGCGGGGTGTGCGGGGGCCTGCAGGCTGTGCTGGGTGTGCGGTGTGTGTGGGGGACGGTGGAGGAGAGTCCTCCAACTCGTGGGAGGGGCCGGCATCATCCGACCGCTTCCGCTTGGCGGAAGCTCTCTTCGACCGCGGGCCGTGTCCGGGGCGGCATATCTGCCCCGAGCGCGCGCCGAAAAGTGAAAAGTGCGGCGTGTGCACAAAGAGTGGAAAGAGTTTACCCAAACACGCCGCGAGTGCTAAGCAGTGGAAGCGTGCGAAGTCCGCGCCTCCACGAAGTCCTGAGCAGCCCGTAGAAGCTCCCCTGAGCTCCCCTAAGCTCCAAAAAGCAACCTGCGCATGGAAAAGCGATATCAGCGAGTAATAATCAAAATGTATGGAGCAATAGGGGTATAACAGATAGATATGTGAATTGATTCGGGTTAGGGGTTCGATTAACACACGGATCCTCAAAAACTACGCAAAAAGAGAAGAAAATGGTGAAAATAAGCGAACCGGAGGTGATCGGAGACGGGGCTGCCGGCGGCGACTCGGGCGGGGTGCGGCGACGGGTCGGCCGGTGGTGGCAGGCCGAGCGGCGGCGCGCGCGGGCTTGGTCGGGCGAGTGGGGGTGAGAACGAGCGGTATCGGGCGAGGGGAATCCGAGGGGTCGGGCGATTTGGGAATTTTTCGGTTTCGAAAAACGCGCCCCCCCTCGGTCCTTATATAATAGAAGTTACGACTCGGCCGAGTGACGTGGTCACTCGGCGGCGAGCGAGGCAATAGAAATTTTCTCCCCGATATCGCATCGGCCGAGTGGCTTTGCCAGCCTCGGCCGAGTGGAGTAAGTCCATTCGGCCGAGTGACTCAAGCTACTCGGCATGACTCGCCCAAGGAGGGTATCCGTTTCACTCGGCCGAGTGAATATATATACTCGGCCGAGTAGAGCAGTTATAATGAAATGAGGAAAATAGACAGAGAGTTGGGTACAGCAGACTTCCCTCGTTCGTGAGCGGCTCGGCCGGACGAACTTCTGTACTCGGCCGAGTGACTAGTATACTCGGCCGAGTGAGCCTTGCATTCTGCTGTTTGTCTTCGTTTAGGCTCTAAACTCCGTCTTTCTTCCTCCAGTCGATTTCATGCTCCTCCTAAGCGTCGAACGCCTTCTTGGGGCGCTCCTCATCGTCTCGTTCAACCTCCTCATGATGATCTACCTATCTCCTCTCCTGTCAAGAAAAATAGGACCCGTTATCACAAAATTTTTGGTCGGATGACTCAAAACACTAAAAATTTCTAAAACGAAAAATAAAGAAAAAGCAAAAATAAAGCAAAAACCGTCGGGTTGCCTCCCGACAAGCGCTCGTTTTAGCGGTCGCGGAGCTCGGACCCCCTATAATTTTCAATCAATGCGGGATGTTTGGTGCATATGAGATGCACCCGTCAAACTTTCCGGGGAGCGCGCTTGGATTCGAACGTGGCGGCGTAGCGTTCTCCCGCGGGTGGTCTCCTATCTCGAATAGTGTTGGGGGGAGGCTCCCCCAAGCTAGCATTTGCCCCGGTCAACGGCTTAACCGGCGATGCCGATTTCCGTACCGGCGGAGCTTTCTTTGGAGACTTTGATTTCGAGAGCTTGCAGAGCTCTCGAATCCTTGCGACATCAGCGTCGCCTTCATCTTCATCAGCGGAGAAGTCGGGGGAATCATCATTATTGTCTTCATGGCCTAAACACGGGCCTTCATCAAATTCTTCATCAAAAAGGGCACCAATTAAGTGAGGAATCGCCTCCTCTATCACCTCATCAAGGAGGTCCATGTAATCGAGTTCCTCGTGATAAGGCATATGCTTCATAGCCTTAGGAATGTGGAGCTCCACCTCAATGTTTCCGACGTTCAAGGTTAAGGTTACCTTCGCGCACGTCGACAATGACTCCGGCGGGTGGCGAGGAATGGGCGCCCAAGTATCAATGAGGTGTCTCCCTCCTCCTTAATGTCCATGATGACGAAGTCACATGGCAAGCATATTCCACCCGGGACTTGAAGTGGGATGTCTTCGGCAATCCCCACCGGCCTTGTTATCCGTCCATCGGCTAATTGAATGCGCATGTCGGTGGGTTTCAACTTTGTCCCGGTGTTAAGCTTTAAGAACATGGAGAGGGGCATGAGACTCACACTAGCCCCAAGATCGACCAACGCCTTTTGAAGAGGCACGCCGCCCAACGTGCAAGGAATCCGAAAACTCCCCGGATCTTTAAATTTTGCCGGCTCCTTTTCTCTCTTGGTGAACCAAGAGCCCTCCTCGGCTAGCATGATCTTCTCCTTCCTCTTTCTCCCCGAAATCAAGTCCTTCAAGAATTTGGCATATGTGGGATCTCGATGATGGCGTCAAGGAAGGGAATATTTAGGCTAACTCCTCTTAGATACTCGAGGAATTTCGCTAGCCTTTTCTCCATTTTCGCTTTCGCTAGTCTTTGGGGGAATGGGACCGGTGGCATGAAGCGCCTCTCCTCAATTAATAGCTCCGCCCTAGATTTCTCCTTGTCTTGTGGCTCCTTCTCCTTTTCAATCTCGACTATCGGCTCAACCGGCTCCAAACTTTCCTCCACGGCCTCCTCAATAGGAATCATTGGCGGGGGTGGTGTCCTTCCCGCCTCTAGTAGTGACGGCAAACTACGGCGTTGATGTGGCCCGTGTTGCCCCGTGGGTTTTGCTCCGGTGTGCGCCGGCAATCTTTGAGTGTTCCGGTTGAGCAACGCTAATTGCTCCGATATTTGAGCCACTACGGTATTGAGAGATTCTTGCCCCGCCTTCAAAGTAGCATTCACCTTATTTTGCTCGACCATGAACGCCTCCACTCTAGTTTCGAAATCGGATCGTTGTGGAGCTTGTGGAGGGTTTTGGTTTTGATTCCTCCACCCTTGATTGTATCCGGGAGGCCTATAAGGTGGGGACTTGTTGCTTTGGTTGGAAGTTTTGTTGTGTAGGTCCCCTCGGCGGATAGTATTGTTGTTGGGGTGGTGGTGGTCGAGCTTGATTAGGCGGTTGTTGTGGCGGGTTCAAAGCTCCTTCATTGTTGGCGTAGGAGAATCCCGGGTGATTTCTTGCGGGCCGGATTGGACCAATAACCTTGGTTCCCCGCAACATATTGCACTTGCTCCAAGGATCCTTCTCCTTGCTCTCCTCCCGAATACATGGCTTGAGATTGGTCTTGCCAATCACTCATTTGGCTTGCCGGCGCGGAGGTGGAAGGGCTTCCTTGGGGCTCCGTGATGAATTTCTCCAATCTCTCCACCACCTTGTGGAGAGAATCAAATTTGCTCGTAAGCTCCGCTACGGCCTTTGCCTCGTAGATGCTAGTCGGCTTTAAGGAGGACGTAGAGTGTCCTCGCTCATCGCCCCATTGTTGGTTATTAGAGGCCATCTCCTCAATTAGGGCCGTAGCTTCCTCGGGAGTCTTTGACAAGATTGCACCATTCGCCGCGGCATCAATAATTTGTTTGGTCCCCGGTTGGAGACCGTTGTAGAAGCTATGCACTAACTCCCAATCTTCTATACTGTGGTGCGGGCACTGGTGCTGCAAATCCTTAAATCGCTCCCAAGCTTCATATAGCGTCTCATGTGGTCCTTGCTTGAAGGACATGAGAGCGCTCCGGATCTTCACCGTCTTGGATGGTGGATAGAATTTATCAATGAATGCATCCGCCAACCCGTCCCAAGAGGTGAAAACCTCCGTCAGCTTGCGTCCTCAGCCAATAGAGTGCTTTGTCCTTTAGCGTGAAGGGGAAGAGGCGCAGTCTGATGGCATCGATCGGGACCCCCGGCATTTGGAAAGTGGCGCACTTCGACAAGAATGATTGGATGTGGTAGTGGGGGTTCTCGTGAGCGTTCCCATGAAATGGGTCTTGTTGCATCAAAACCACCAATCCCGTCTTTAGCTCGAAGTTCTTGTCGGCCGCCAACTCCGGCACGGCGATGGATGACGTAGTAGAAGAGGTTTTAGGGCCGAAGCCTATCGCGAATAGAAATTATTCTCGCCATTCTCTCCGCCAATTCTTCGGGAGTTTCCCGGTTGGTCATAAACCGCCCTTCCGGATATTGTCTCCTTTCCGCTCTGAGTCTCCGCGCGGTACGTTCGATCTCGGGATCGAATAATAAGGCTTCGGGGTCCGCCGTAGATCTCGTGTACATGCACAGGGAAAACAGAGTTTCAAAGAGATGATTAGTACCGTGGAAGGGTTAGGTAAGAATAGCAAAGGAAATAATAATGGTAAAAGAAATAAAATAAAAAGAAAATAAAAGAAAGAAATAGCTAAGGTGGAAAAAGAATCAAACGCAATCGCCTCCCCGGCAACGGCGCCAAAAACTTGGTCGCGCCCCGGCGTACACGTCCCGAGGCGACGGTTGTAGTTTTACCGCAAGCGCACGGTATAGCGGCGAGCGGGTATCGAACACAGGGAGGACGAATGACCGTGCTTGCTCCTAATCAACCTGGCTATTTAGAGGGATAATTGCCTTGGGCGATCCTGTCACAATCGTCAGACAAAAGTGCGAAATATCAAATCAAATAGAGAACGCCTAGGAATGGGGAATCCCCACTACTCACCGTATTTCACAATTGTGGTTCGCCGGTATCGAAATCGCTAGGATGAGAATTTGGATGAACTAGTTGCAACTAAATGTGGAACCAAGCTCACGCTCTCGCGCTGTTGCCGGTCTATAGCTATCCTAGGTTTGGGTCCAATCTCTTGCAAACCCTAGCCTAGGGAAGCTAGCATTAGGATCAACATCATCGTCCAATTGCGCACCGAGCCCAATCTCTTGCAAACTCGGTCCACAATCTAGATTAGGATAGTTCCTACCCGTCCAATCTCTTGCAAACGGGTATCGGCACGGAATTGCAACCGGAGATCCTAGCATCGGTCCAATTTCTTGCAAACCGATACTTCGAAAATCCGACTCCAACCCAATTCGGATTTCTAGGGCTTCCTATCGAATTGGGATCCAATCTCTTGCAAATCCCAATTGATGTAAATACCTAGCTATCCGTAGTAATTCGATCACAATCTAATCCCTAATAACAATCCTAGCTCAATTTCTACCAATTCAACACAAATACGAAATTGGGCTTGTAGGGTTCATCCCCACGCCCCAAGACGTGGAGACTACTCACTAATCATAGCAATAGCACAATAATTAGCAATGAAATAGACAATGGAATTCATCACAACAATGATATAAACAATAAAAATAGAGTTTTTGGGGAAGAGAAGTGCAAACCAATGTAGATCTTCAATCAAGCCCAACAAAAATCCAAGTTTTTCTCTTCTCCAATCACAATTAATAAAGCTAAAAAGTAGACTCAAAAAGCTGCAAAAAATCTGAGAGGTGGCCTCCAAAACTAGGGTAAAAAACAGAGCTTAAATAGCCCCAAAAATCGTCTAAAAATCCTGACCAAAATGCCCCTGCACAGCCTGTTTTCCGCAAATTTCGCTACAGGCTGCGCATCGCACTCGGCCGAGTGACAAAAGTCGCTCGGCCGAGTGAAAACCCTGTCAATTTTCCAGTAAGTCGGGGGCTTCAGGGGTCTTCAGTTCGGGGGCGGCTCGGCCGAGTGAGTTGTCGTCACTCGGCCGATGGCTTCACTTCACTCGGGCGGACGGGATTTGCCACTCGGCCGAGTGGGTCTTCTGAAGCTCAGATGGCCGAAAAACAGTAACTTCGATCTTTTTGAGGGCCTTCGTCTGGGCGCCACTCGGGCGGACGTGGTATCGTCACTCGGCCGATGTGGTCTCCGTCGCTCGGCCGAGTACACATGGAAATCGTGTATGAACGGGTCGGCCGAGCAGTGTCTCGCTGGTCGGCCGAGTGGCTCCTCCACTCGGCCGAGTGGGACACAAAAAATGCCCAAACTGGTCGTTTTGGCCTCCTCGTCGCTCCGGCGACGTCCATTCTTCTTCCGCTCCTCTCCAACAGCAAAATACCCCTCGGGGAGGTCGTCGGTGGCCGTCTATCGTGAGCGCATCTCATGATCACTCCAAATCGCCTGAAATGCGACAAAAACAACAAAGCGTGAAAAGCATCGCAATATCGTCGATATATCGTGAAAAACATGATTTGGGCGATTTTACCTTGGTTGTTCCCTCATGACTTACCTCAAGTGTGTGCTAGATCTGATGAGCAGTCACACACTAGGAGATTCGGTTGAATTCAGGTCCGGTTATAGCACAGAATAAAGAGTTCAGTGCTTTGGCATTTAGGTTGCATGCTTTCTTCTCCTTTGCAGACCATTTCTCCATCTCAGTGAACGGCGTTGTGTATTTGTTCTTCGTGATTTGTCCAAACGTCTATGTCAACTGGCTGGAGATGTATCATCATACGGATCTTCCAGTTGGCATAGTTTGTGCCGTCGAAGAGAGGTGTTTGAAGAGTGTCAAGTCCTTCATTACGGAAAGAAGTTGATGCCATCGCCTAACCTTGCTCTGATACCAAGTGGTTGATCGTGTGATGGCAAACAACACTAGAATGTGGGTTGAATAGTGTTATATGAATAAACATTTTTCAACGATCAATAATACAAAACTAATTTCCCTTCCAATGTTGTCTAAGAAACCAAGTAAAGTGATCTACGCTTAGTCCTTAATCAACACGATGATCTCCAAATAGAGATAAGATAAGATATAAACAATAAAGATCAAAAGAGTAATTACAACAGAATAGATCTCACAGCGTAATGAATAATAAACTTGCAACAATAAACTTTATTAATAAGTAAATTAATAAATGATTACAAGAGACATTCACTTAAGTAATGAACGAGTTAGTACAAAATAAATAACAAGAAATAATCACAGAAAATATCACACAGATAGGCAAGAGATTTATCCTGGTTCTCCACAACCTGGGTACGTCCAGTCCCCGACCGTCATAGATCGAGATTTAATCCATTATTGCCTTAGCAATACAATTACCTAGCTTCACTCGCTAGGAATTTCAACGACCTAATTCCATCACTAGGATTTACACCACCTAGCCTTAGCTAGGATTTCCAACACCCTTATCTCCAAGGGACTCAAAGTAAGATCAGATCCAATACACCACAACACCACAATAAATTTAATGGAGATCGGTTTACACCTAATAATTCCATAGCCAAGATGAATTTGCAATTGTGCTCAATGTGTCTAAAGAATAAATTGTTTTTTATCACATAGAATATGAAATGATTCGATGTGATCAAAAACTCTTGTTGTTTTCAAAAATCCTTTAAGAATATAAAAATTAAAGTAGAGAAGATTTTGAAAAACAATTTACAATAGCCAAAAAATAATGATCTTAAAAAAGATTTAGAAAAGAAAATACGAGATAATAAAATCAGAAATTTGAAAACGTTTGGCTATAATACTTTAAGAGCAATGAGAACTTTAATAACTTTTGAGAGAATTATAGCTTTGCTCAAGAATGAACTGGTGAGGAAAAGATCTCAAGGGTTCTCTATTTATAGAGCTAAAGGAGGATTTTAAATAATTCAAGTGAAGTTTGACTTCAGCCCAAAAAAGTTAGCAAGGAATAAATGGAGAGAAAATCAAGGAAGTCTGCTCGAACACAGCTGGTAGTCGACTCCCAGGATGGTAGTCGACTCCTAAAGACTTTTTAGGGTGAGGGCAGATTTCAGAATAGTTGACTACTGGGTGTTTATAGTTAACTACATATTGAACCTTAGCTCCTATGAAAAGTAAGCTCTCAAATGAGTTTAAAATACGTTTTTAAAAAATATTTTAGAAAATCATTTTGTGTGTGTGCATATTCTTCTTGGCTTTAACATAATCCTAAGAAAATGAAAGACAACTCACACACTAGACACTATGAAGACTTTGAAGCCATGGTTGAACTTTAGCTTGATGCATATGCTTCACTTGAATTTGAGCTCCTCTTTAGCTTGGGCTTAAGCACATTCATTGAGTTTCATCTTCGAGCTCCTTTTGTGCTTGAACTGAAGCTATAGAATGTAGACTTAGAATAGCGAGCTAAATTCATCTTCATCTTCTATGACTGTGGTTGAAGCTCTTCGTCTTCTTGGAGTATGCTTTGAGCTTCACTTAGCTTATTTGTACAACCTACACACTTAATCAGTATAATTAGTACACAACAACATTTGGTGTGATCATCATCAAAACCACTTTGGTGAAGGACTAGATTTCCCAACAACGCCATCCTCGGAGTAAACATTTCTTTGAATAACAATACAATGTGCTCTGCAGTAGTTGTTATATCATCTTTTCTTTGAATTTCAAACTGCATTCTACTTTTTACAAAACCAAACCTTCATCTCAAGCTTACAATCGAACAACTATAATGCATATCCTTGTTAGATGTATATGTCCCTTTGTATAGGGTCTTTTGTGCTTATTTACAATACCTTGTACTCTATATATATCGGGCTATTGCCCTTGGAATAATACAAGAGAGTTTATTCCTAACATGGTATCAGAGCTGGGTTTAACCTAAACCCTAGCCGTTTTTTTTTCTCTCTCCCGCAAAAATCCAAAAGACCAAACCCTAGCCGCGCCGATCCGGTGGTCCGACAAGTTCGATTTCGTCGTCGCCTGGATCTTCGCGCCTCGAGGGTCATCGGTCTTCGTCGCGGAGTGCACGCCTGCGGAGTTCATCGCCTGCGCCTGCGCCCAGTGCCCGCCTGCGGAGGCGAAATCGAGCAGCAAGGTCATCGCCTGCGCCCAGTGCCCGCCTCGGAGGTCATCGCCTGCGCCCAAGCGGGCGACGGTGGATCTTCGCGCCTCGGAAGTCATCGCCTGCGCCTCGATTTCGACGATCAGATCTGATCTTTCGCGCCTCGATTTCGCGCCTCGGAAGTCATCGCCTGCGGGCAACGATCAGATCTTCGCGCCTCGATTTCGACGCTCCGTGGGCGGTCGTCCCCCCTTGTTCTAGGTCCGCCAAGTGGCAGATCTGATCCGCCTCCCCTCGTGGTCCTCGCCGCCGTGACAGCCCGACGCCGCCGCGATCGGCGTCGCTCCGGCGTCCCCAACCCCGAGCGACCCCCCTGCTGTGCCGCCTCGCTCTCCCATCGCCCCATCACAGATCTCCTCTCCTCCGCCGCAGAGCGCAGCCCGCTGCGTTGATCCCCGCCACCGCCGCAGTCAGTGATCCGTAGCCGTGCCTCCCCTCGCCGCTCTGCCGCTGCGATCCGAGCGCCGTCGCTGTTAGATCCACCATAAGATCTGCCTGCCGCTCCTGCGCTCCTGCGCCGCGCCTGCTGCGCGCCCAGATCCGGCAGAGATCCGCCTTCGCCCGCTTGCCGCCTTCGATTGCGCGCAGTGCTGTTGCTGTTGCCCCCTGTGCCGCTGCCGTCGGCCGTCTGCCGCAATCTAGCCTCCGTCTCCTACGGATCTGATCTCTTCATATGGCGTCTCCTACGGATCTACCTTTTCATCATCATCATGTTGCTATCCCTCGGTGTTCATTGATTTTTGATGGACTCAATTATAAGGAGTGGATACCGCACATTCGTCTCCATATGCGCGGTCAGCGCCTTTGGGACCTTCTCACCGGCGATCGTCCTTGCCCACCCCGACCGGTGTTTCCCAGCGAGACACCACTCCCCCCCACTGCTGATGACGCCGCCAAAAAGGCGGCAACCGATGCGTATGCGACTGCTGTCGCTGCTTATTCCTCTCAGGATGTTCTCTATCGGCGGTGGTGTGATGACGATGCTCGTGCCGCCAACATCCTCATCGCTAGCATTGATGTGTCCCTGACTGGCGACATTGTGAGTTTGGCGACGTCTCAGCTGATGTGGGATCATCTTCGCTCTCACTATGAGCCTACCGGTGACTCCCTCTACCTTGCTGTCGTCAGACAGGAGCAGGCTCTTCAGCAGGGTGATGCCACGGTCGATGAGTTCTATGCACAGATATCTTCTATCTGGCGTCAACTCGACTCTTTGGGACCAGCGATCTGTCGTATCTGCCAGTGTTGCCAGCATCAGCACTCCCACCTGCAGCTTCGTCGGGTCTATGACTTTTTGACCCGACTACGGCCTGAGTTCGAGCAGATACGTGCCCAGCTGCTTGCTCGTCACCCACGCGTGACGTTCTTGGAGGTTCTTACTGCTATTCGTACCGAGGAGACTCGTCTTCGTACTGCTGGTCTATTGGCACCTTCTGCCTCTGTTTTGGCTACCCGTGCTCCTGCTTCTTCTGCTCCTATCACACCAGATCTGCCTTCTGCTACAGCACCCGTGCGAGGTGACACCAGACGCTGCACCTACTGCCACCGAGACAGACATGTGGAGGCGCAGTGTCACAAGAAGCGGAGGGATCAGGCTGCTGCCAAAAAGAAGGAGACTGACACTGGGGGTTTCACATCTCAGAGGAGGACTACCCCTTCTGATACTGAGCAGGAGCTTCTCACGTTATTTCGACGGATGTCTGCTTCTGGGGCATCAGGCTCTGCTTCTTCTGCCAGTCAGCCTCCAGGTACTGCGACACCATCTTCCACCACCTCAGATACCTCTCCTTGGATCCTTGACTCTGGTGCTTCATTTCATATGACTCCGGACCCTACCACTTTACATTCCATTATTACTCCCTCCCGCTCTGTCACAGTTCTCACTGCAGATGGCACCCCACTTTCAGTTACAGGACTAGGCACACTTTCTAGTCCCACTTTTCATGTCCCTGCTGTGTCCCTCGTTCCAAAACTCACCATGCAGCTTATGTCGGCAGGCCAACTTACTGATCATGGCTGTCGTGTTATTCTTGATTCTGACTCTTGTTCTATCCAGGATCGTCGCACGGGCACTCTAGTTGGTTCTGGCCCCCGCAGGCGTGATTCTCCACGTCTTTGGGAGCTTGACTGGCTTCATCTTCCTTCCGCTGCCTCTGCCAGTCCTCCCATCACGACTATTGCCTCTGCCTCTGCTGCATCGTCTACCGGATCGTTTGCCCAGTGGCATCATCGCTTAGGACATCTCTGTGGTTCGCGTCTTTCTTCTTTGGTTCGTAGAGGTTTATTAGGGTCTGTCTCTGGTGATATGTCTTTAGACTGTATGGGCTGTAAACTAGGCAAACAGTTACAGTTACCTTATCCTACTAGTGAGTCTGTCTTTCAGAGTCCCTTTGATCTTGTGCACTCAGATGTATGGGGTCCGGCCCCCTTCGTTTCGAAAGGGGGTCATCGCTACTATATTATATTTATAGATGATTTTTCTCGCTATACTTGGATATACTTTATGTCCTCTCGTACTGAGGTTTTGTCTATCTATAAATCTTTTGCTACCATGATCCGTACACAGTATAGCACTCCCATTCGGGTTCTTCGTGCTGACTCTGCTGGAGAATACTTATCTCGGCACCTTCGTGCCTTTCTTGATACCCAGGGCACTCTCTCACAGTTTTCTTGTCCTGGTGCTCATGCCCAGAATGGCGTTGCTGAGCGCAAGCATCGTCATTTACTTGAGACTGCTCGTGCCCTTATGATTGCTTCCTCTGTTCCCCCTCAGTTTTGGGCTGAGGCTGTATCCACTGCTACATATCTCAGCAACATGCAGCCTTCTTCTCCTCTTCAGGGTGCGATTCCACTTGAGCGCCTTCCTACACCACCTCCAGATCTGCCGTCCTATCCTGAGCTTCGTCTTTTTGGTTGTGTCTGCTATGTCTTGTTGGCCCCTCGTGAGCGCACCAAGTTGACAGCCCAGTCTGCTGAGTGTGTCTTTCTCGGATATAGTGCTGTGCACAAGGGATATCGGTGTTGGGATCCTGTAGCTCGACGGATGCGGATTTCTCGTGATGTGACTTTTGATGAGTCTCGTCCCTTCTTTCCTCGTCCTTCTTCATCTTCCAGTCCGGCTTCTATTGTTGAGCCTCTTTTGTTTCTCACTTTTCCTGATAGTCCGCTATCCACCATTCCACCACCCATACCTCCATCCCCTGTGCCCTCGCCTCCGCCACCAGTGTCTCCGGTCACCTCTGCACCTACCCCAGGACATGTTTCTCCCTTTCCTCTTCACTACACTCGTCGTCAACGAGTCGAGGATCCTCCTGCAGTACCTTCTCATGAGATGCCCTCCATTACCAGTGACCCTCCTGAGTTGCCCTCTTCCTCCAGTGACCCTCCTCGTTACCACCTTCGTGATCGTGAGTCACTACGCCCTCCTGGTCGGTTTACTTCTCTGGGTGCTATTCTTGCCGAGCCGACCTCTTATCGCGATGCCGCTGCTCACCAGGAGTGGCAGCATGCTATGGCAGAGGAGATTGCTGCGCTTGAGCGTACTGGTACGTGGGATCTTGTACCCCTGCCTGCCCGTGTTCGTCCTATCACGTGCAAGTGGGTTTACAAGGTCAAGACCAGATCTGATGGTACTCTGGAGCGCTACAAGGCTCGTCTTGTAGCACGCGGTTTTCAGCAGGAGCATGGGCTAGACTTTGAGGAGACATTTGCCCCTGTTGCTCATATGACTACTGTTCGCAGTCTTATTGCTGTTGCTGCTGTTCGTTCATGGACTATTTCCCAGCTTGATGTCAAGAATGCTTTTCTCAATGGCGTTCTTGATGAGGAGGTTTATATGCGACCACCACCTGGTTATTCTGTCCCCGAGGACATGGTTTGTCGCCTTCGTCGCTCTCTCTATGGTCTTCGGCAGGCTCCCCGTGCTTGGTTTCAGCGTTTCTCTTCTGTCGTCACTGCTGCTGGTTTTATTGCGAGTGATCATGATCCTGCTCTCTTTGTTCATACTTCGTCTCGTGGTCGGACGCTTCTCCTTTTGTATGTGGATGATATGATTATCACTGGAGATGATCCCCAGTTTATTGCTTTTGTGAAAGCACGGCTGAGCGAGCAGTTTCTTATGACGGATCTTGGACCTCTTCGTTACTTTCTGGGGATTGAGTTTTCCTCCACACCTGATGGCTACTATCTCTCTCAGGAGAAGTATATTCAGCAGCTTCTTGATCGGGCTTCTCTTGTTGATCAGCGTACCGCTGATACACCGATGGAGCTGAATGTACATCTTTGCTCTACTGATGGTGAGCCTCTTCCGGACCCCACTCGTTATCGCCATCTTGTTGGCAGTCTGGTCTATCTTGGGATCACTCGGCCGGATATTTCATATTCCGTGCACATCCTGAGCCAGTTTGTTTCTGCACCTACTCAGCTTCACTACAGCCACCTTCTTCGTGTCCTGCGTTACCTGCGCGGGACCAGCCACCGTCGATTATTCTTTCCACGCTCTGGCCCTTTACAGCTCCATGCTTACTCTGATGCGACTTGGGCCAGTGATCCTTCTGATCGTCGGTCTCTATCTGCCTATTGCGTCTTCCTGGGTGGCTCTCTCATCACTTGGAAGACCAAGAAGCAGCAGGCGGTTTCTCGATCGAGTGCAGAGGCTGAGTTGCGTGCTATGGCCTTGTTGACAGCAGAGATTATTTGGCTACGTTGGTTACTCGAGAATTTTGGCGTGTCTATTTCCACGCCTACTCCTTTGTTGTCTGACAGTACAGGTGCCATCAGCATTGCTCGTGACCCGGTGAAGCATGAGCTCACCAAGCACATTGGTGTGGACGCCTCTTTTACGCGTTCACAGGTTCGGGATGAGGTTATTGCTCTACAGTATGTGCCTTCTGAGTTTCAGCTCGCGGATTTCTTCACAAAGGCCCAGACCAGAGCACAGCACAGTTTCTATCTTTCCAAACTCAATGTTGTTGATCCACCATAAGTTTGAGGGGGGGTGTTAGATGTATATGTCCCTTTGTATAGGGTCTTTTGTGCTTATTTACAATACCCTGTACTCTATATATATCGGGCTATTGCCCTTGGAATAATACAAGAGAGTTTATTCCTAACAATCCCCATGGCCAATCAAATTTTCGAACAATCGACACGGCTAAATCAATAAAGATCACATCCTAACACTTACATCATTAAAATTAATGAGAAGATGAAAATGAAAATGAGACAGCACAACAGGGAAGCAGACCTGCCCGGACGAAGGGGCGGCGATATTCCTAGCACTTTGCGGTGGCGGCGGTGGCGGCAAATTGGATGTGTTAAATCTCTGAGAAGGGATGCTAAGCTGTTCGTAAAGAGCCATCTTGTTCCTCGGCGGCGCACGGGGGCCGCCTTTGTCGGTGTCATTCACATGAAGCCTCGGAAACATCGGGCTGCTGCTGCTCATCTTCTCCTCCTCCTTTCCCCCTTTCATCATCACACCAAAATTCCAAACTTTTCGCTTTAAAAAACTTACAATAATCCCTTTCCCACCAAAAAATTGATTCTTTTTGACGAAAATTTCAGATGGGCATCGAGAAACAGACCCCCTGAAGCGAGCCCGGGGCGCAAAATCGAAACTTTCATCTAAAAAATTCGTCGGAAAAGTAAGATTTTTATCAATATCCTCCTCAAAAATCAGAAAAAATCTGGAAACATCTGAGATGGGTGTCGAGAGGGCAGGACAGTGGGCAAAATCTGATCTTTAAGGGAGTAACGGCGGCAGAGGGAGGAAACGGCAGTGTTTGGATATTTTGGGAAAGTTAATGTCGGGGATTTTGGGAGGAGAGAAAAAAGGGGGAAATATCTAGAGAGACAAGAGGAGGAGAAAGCGCCAGCCGGTTAAAGGTCAACGAAAGATAGCTGGAGGTTGGGAATGGGTTCGGGCAAAAAAGGGCAACAAGAAATCGAGTGGACCCCATTAAAAAGCGTTGGAGTTGGTGGGTCCCATCTTGGATTCTCAATCTCAACCTCAATCTCTTTTCCTGTATTCTGACATTGCATAATGAAGGGGATTTTCATGACTTGCCATGGCATAATTTTTGGCAAATGCTCTGTGCAACTTAGGGCATGTTCTTTTGCACGGAATAGTGATGGGAATGGGAATAGAAATACTGTTCATGCACTATTTACCATATTCCAATGTTGTATTCCAAGCGGTTGTTCTTTTGGGCGTGGAATAGAATCCTACGTGGCTATTCCAATTTGGTAATGATGAGCACTTTTCTATTCCAAGCTTTTTGCTTGGAATACAATGGAATCCTTAAGAATGGTGGGCCACACTCTCTCATCTATCTCTATCTCTCCCCTCCAACTCATCACCTTTCCACTTTTTCATTCCAACTTCACAATCTCAAAAGAACACAAGAATAGAATGTGGACCCCACTTTCTATTCCAAACCCCACTTTCCATACCCTATTCCACCCAAAAGAACACAAAACTCCATTTTCTCTCTCCTGAATACAAACTTTCCCATATTCCATTTTTCATATTCCAGCAAAAGAACAGGCCCTAGAACGAGGTGTATGTATTTTAATTTATTAAAAAACTTAATATGTTATATATCATAACCTTCATTCACACACTCTCTCTCTTCAAAATTTAGCAAATATTTACACTGAATTTTACATGCACCTCATTTTTTTTTGAAGTGCACGTAACAATTGCCTAATTTTTTTTGTTCTTAACTTGACATTGCATATTCATGGGCATATTCAAGGGGATTATTTATTTTTTTTGTTCTCAACAGATTTAGATACTTGCCATTGCATATTCTAGGGAATGTCCATAACTTGCATATTCAAGAGGGATGTTGTGAATATCTTGATACTTTGCAAATTAAAACAAATTTTTTTGGTTGCCAGGTCTGATTATTTGGGATTCTTGAAAGTTAAGAAGTTTGATTATCTTAGGTTCTCAGTACATTTATCATGTTAGGTGTAACATGCTAGATTCAGATTTTTTTTTGTGCATGTTTCTGTGTGGGCATATAGAACATTTATCACGTTTGTTCTCAATACATTTATCATGGTTATGTTGCTCAGGTATCACTGTAGGTGTGACATTCTAGATTCAGACGTAGGGTGTGCAACCTGGAAGCTGGAGAACTTTGGTGGGAAATCTTTATTGAACATGAAATCTAGCAGATGCAATTTGGTGGGAAGCTAGCAGATTCAGTTTGGTGGGAAATTTCTGTGCAACGTGGAAGCTGGAGAACTTCTAAAACATGAAGCAAATTATGTGCAATTGCAAATTCTGTATGATACTGGAAATACCTGTAAATTTGGAAATGCAAAAAAGCATGAAGCAAATTCTGTATCGGAGAACTTTTTAAATATGAGTGTAACTGCAAATTCTATTTGGATTCTTTTCTTTTGGATTATATATTTTTTAAGCGTAACTTGTGAAATATGGGTGTAACTGTAAACTCTGTGCAAATTGCAAATTGAGTATTTTTTTTGTTTACAACAAATGGATTCAAATCACATGGCATATAAGAATGAACTGAGAATGAACTGGGAATGAAACTGGGCATCAAGAAGCAACTGTGCATAAGAACTAGCAACTGTGCATCAAGAGTGAACATGGAAGCCCGAAAGGTTACATACATATTGTTTTTCACTTGCCACAAATACAAATTAAGTCTTAGTTTGATTCCAGTATACAACTTCATTATAAACTGGCAGCATCTAGCATGGCACATGTCATTCCTAGTTTGATAGCACGTCGAGTATATAAATTTGATGGCACAACATAAATTCATATTCTTATCAATTGATAGCACAATACATACATGCAAGAGAGGTATCCAGTATACAACCAGTTTCTCAATTGATAAACGTTGATACCTGTTGCTTAAATCCATTTCATAGAGCCAGTTTTCAGTATCATATCTCAGCATTCCAGTATCATATCTCTCATACAGCATTTCATCATGTTCACAACATATAAACCAGGTTTATAACATTTCATCATGTAACGGCCGGTAATTTTTAGGTATGATTAATTGCATGTCTGCTTGTATTTTTCTTCCGGTTGTCAGAGTATTTTTATCCGTAGAGTCGACGCGAGCGCGTCTACCTTTTTCACCGTAGTTTAATAGTTAATATAGTTATTTACAAATTACGATTACTAATTTATTTTACTAATTATCAATAATTAATTTGGTTAAATATTAGTTACTTAATTAGTTACTTAATTAGCTAATTAATTGGTTAATTACTCTCCCACGTTTTTCTCATTCCGAGCCGGTTCCTTCCTCAAAACAGTTTCGATTCATTCCCCTAAAAATGTTTAAGTCTTCCTTCATTAATACTAGGTTTGAATTTTAAACGTTTCGTTTAACACGTCTCTTCCTTCTTAATTGAAACCTAACCCTTGACTAAATTCTCCCACCGTTAATGAACCCTGTCCCCTGCCTCTTCCTACTTCAAGGATCACTCTGCAACTTCATCAGCATCTCTCTTCTCCCGTTCATCAATCATCCATCTCCAAATCAAATTGAAAACCCAAATCCAACACAACAACAACACATTCACATCATCACCACCCTCCACCTTACAGCAGCAAACAACCATCCTCCACAAACCCCTTACAACCCAAATCAAACAACCAGAAATCCAAAACAGATCAGAGATCAAAACAACTCCCAAATCAAAATCTGAAACCACAAAATCACAAAAATTCGAACCCCAAATCAGATCAGCCCCTCCATGTCCGTCGTCACCGAGTGCCCAGAAGCTGCGCCCCCACCTTCCCCTCCTCAGATTCCGCTGCTCCAAGCCGCCCGGCACCCTCGTACGCCGCAGCCGCGCCGTACACCCACGCCAAGCCCGGATCGTCGTCCCCCGCCACCGATCCGCCGTCTCGACCACTGATCGCCGCCACCGCACCTCGAATCCCGCCGCTCCAAGCCGCCCCGCCCTCGATCCGCTCCCCCGATCTGACCCCCGCATCCGGCCGCCCCGAGGCCACCGACCCCGCGGCCCCCGCCTCGCGCCCGACGCCCCCGGCCGCTCTCCGAGCCGCCTGCGCTGACCCCCGCCCCCTCGCGCCACGCCGCCTCTTGGCCGCCGTCCCCGTGTCCCCACCGAGCGCCCTGCAAAAAGAAAAAAAAAGGTATGTGCTAAATACACCCCTATGAACAGGGGTGTACATAGCTTTTAGTGCCCATTATTCCTTAAAATAGAAAAAATACAGGATTGAAATGACAAATAGGAGCATAGTATTTCCAAATTTGACAAAATAAGTTACATACACCCCTATGAGTAGGGGTGTATGTAGACCCTGCCAAAAAAAAAGAAAGGGGAGAAGAACAGAACGAAAGAGATAGGAAGGGAGAAAACAAAGAAGAAGAAGAGACAGAGAGAGAAAGAAGAAGGGGAGTCTGCTTTTGAAAAGGTAAGCTTAAAAATTAGTTATAACATTATGTATAGAAATAAAGTTATTGAATAATGAGACCTATGACATGAATGGGTTTACTAGTGAGCCATGTTATAAACCTGTATCTTAATATTTTAATAATATATAGATAAACCTGTAATAATATAGTATTTATAAGTTTATTTCTATACATAAACATGTAATACATGCAGCATGCGAAGAAGAGGTGAGCTTATAAAGTTTAGTTTATTTTTATAAAAGTTATTAGTATAATCTGTTAGATATTTATATACTTTTAGTTATTATAAGAGATAAGTTAGGATATAAGATATAAAGAGTTAGTGTAATAATATTATTATTAAATTGTGAAACTGACTCATTTGTAACTTGTGAAACCAGGTATCTCTATCGCTAATCAAAACGCGTCTTTCATGACAAGGCGAATCGGTAACTCATCGTACCCTAGCTATGGGGTTTAAAAACAATATTGATGCATGCCAAAATTAGTTTCTTTTATTGACAAAGTGTTTCACTTGAACAGTTAGCTAAACTTGATAAATTGCACCGTACCGTAAATGGAATTGGACTCTGTGACATGCTTAACTGTTAACCGGAAGATGTAACTGGAAAAGTAAGAATGGTGATTGACTTGTAAATTGTAAGTACGGTAACCTGCACACACACTGGGTTTTGGGGTAACTTATAATGACGAGGGTACGGGAGCGACTAGTCCAGACTTTGTTGTCACCGTGCGGGTTTTAGCAACCCATAACAGTGCCGGTGACAACCATCACAGATCACAGATCACAGGTTATTGCACAGTACTCAGAGAATTGGTTCGCCCGGGTAGCACCCGCGGCAAGAGTTGACCTCTTGGTTGCTTATTGTACCCCGCATTATAAGTCACGTAGGCTCAGGCACAACTAAAAGTCTCGTAACTGGTCATTTTAAATATTGTTATTGCTGATAGAAGTAGACAGCTATGTTACTTTTCTGCTCTATTGCTCGCATTTTACTTTTAGTTTGCCATGTTAGTTTTGTCATGCTCATTTATTGTTTTAAATAACATGCTAAAGTTACTTTGAGTTACGTCTGATCCTGGCGACCCTTCTTTTTGTGGTGGTCTCGCCAGATACATCCCAGGTTGAGAAAGTTGCACCAGGAACTGCAGACGCTGAGTTTGCTGTAGAATTTAACCAGGAGGACGCTGGTTACTAAGTGTGAGTGTGAGCGTGTTTATTTATTATATGTATCAGAGTGGTTTGCTTGGTGTGTATTTGTATTCTCGAGTTGTATTTCCTTTCATGTACGCTGCTGGTTTGTAATAAGGTTTACACCACTTTCATGTATGAGTATTTTGGCACATTTCTGCAACAGAGCCTGTATTGATCTCATCGGTGCCTAGCAGGACTTGTGCATTTCCAAACAGTAACGAGCCCCGAAAGCGGGTCGTTACAGGTTTGGTGGCCCATGCAGGTCCGCGCTAAATACCACATGAGCAGTACAGGAAGTTCAGAATGTGCTGTATAAAATACTCAATGAAACTGATCAAACCTTATGAAAACACAGGAAAGCAATGGAAAGGAACACTTCTGGAAGCGAGGACAGTGCATTTGGATCCGGGATCAATCACCTAAATGGGGGTCCCAACCAAAATGATGCTGGCAATGGAGCCAACACCGGTCCGAACGCGACAGCATTTCCGACCGCACCATTGTCTGCAGAAGATTGCATGCGGGGCATGTATGCCCTTCATCAGCAGCTTGGACGGGCTTTGGAGTAGGCTTTGTGCAGAGAGCAGAAAGCTGACCCGAGTGTTTATCACTTTCGAGGGATGAACCCAAAGACTTTCGCTGGGACCGAGAATCATCTCCAAGCGGAAGAATGGCTCAAGAGAATCACTGATGATCTGAGAGCATCTCAGATTCGAGAAGAAGCATGGGTGGCTACCGCCAAAAGGCAATTAACTGATGGAGCTCGAGACTGGTGGCAGGCGGTAGAAGACCGCTTGGGATTACCTATTTCATGGGATGTCTTCACCAAAACATTCAATGCTCAGTACTTTCCCCCACAGGCAAAGATCCTGATGAGGAAGAAGTTCATTAACCTAAAGCAGGGTTCGATGACCGTGGATCAGTATGACGCTGAGTTCTCCAGGCTCAGTAGGTTTGCCCCGGAGATGGTTGAAGATCCATTGACTCGAGCCCAACAGTTCCAGCAGGGGCTCAACATTGAAATTTGGAGGATGATGGTCGGTGCTAGTCCGACCACACATGCTGAAGTTTTAGCCATTGCTCGTAACCATGAGATGGTCGAAATGGAAGCGAAGGAAGAGCAAAGGCTGACAGCACCTGCGAGGCCCCCACCGACCCAAGCTGGGCCAAGCAGACGGCCACAGATACACCGCCCTATTCAGCAGGTTCAGTTTAAGAAACCAGGACCACAGCAGCAGGCACTCCCGGTCTGCCACTTTTGCGGAAAATCTGGACACATCAAATCTGAGTGTCGAGGACTTTTAGGCATTTGTTTGGTTTGTGGAGACCCTGGACACGTGGCTAGGAATTGCCCACATCATAAACCACGTGCTCCAGCTCCGGTTCCAGCTCCAGCTCCTCGTGCTGACCCGACTGGGAACGCCCCACATCGTCCACCTCTACCTCCACAGCAGAGGGTGTTCCAGCAGGCGAGACAGCAGCCACCACCGAGACGCCAGGCTTACACCATGACTGTCGAAGAGGCTGAGGCCACCGGTGAAGTGATCACAGGTATATTTCTTGCATAGTTCATAAATCATTACTTTCATCAGCATTGGTTGCTTAGATTAGTGTTTGTAACCTAGGTGTCATACTAGTAGCTGGGCAACCCGCCCTCTCCTTGTTTGACTCAGGAGCATCACATTGTTTTCTGGCGAGTCGATTCGTTCGCACCCACACTGTTCCGGTCAAACCTTTAGCATCTGGGTGGAACGTCAACACGGGTGGCGGAGTGATAAAGACGACCCGTGGGTTTCCACAATGCCCAGTGGTTATTTGTAGGCGAGCGTTATTTGCTGACTTTATGATGATAGACATACCAAACTTTGATGCTGTATTCGGGATGGATTGGTTGGGGACTTTCTATGCCACCATCGACTGTAGTCGAAGGAGGGTAGTCTTCGAGATTCCTGATCATCCAAAGTTCGAGTTCACTAGCGGAAGCAGATCGGTAGGCCCAGTGGAGTACAGAGCCAAATCGACCGAAGCAATATCAGCCGCTATGGAAGCTGAGCCTGAGATACCAGAAGTGGTTCGAGAATTCATGGATGTGTTTCCAGACGACCTTACAGGTTTGCCTCCGGATCGCACTCTCAAATTTGCCATTGAACTAATACCAGGAGCTCAACCAATATCTAAGGGACCATATCGTTTAGCACCATCTGAGCTAGAAGAATTGCGGACCCAACTAGATGAGCTTCTAAAGAAGGGATGGATACGACCCAGTGTATCACCCTGGGGATCTCCTATATTGCTGGTAAAGAAGAAAGATGGATCCCTTCGTATGTGCGTTGACTACCGTGAGCTGAACAAAGTCACCGTGAAGAACAAGTACCCTCTACCGCGCATCGACGATCTTTTCGACCAGCTCGGTGGATCAAGCATCTATTCGAAGCTGGATCTGAGGACGGGATACCATCAAGTGAAGGTGAAAGATGAAGATATTCCCAAGACTGCATTCAGGACCAGATACGGACATTATGAGTACTTAGTAATGCCGTTTGGTGTAACCAATGCACCCGCGGTATTTATGAGTCTCATGAACCAAGTATTGTATGAATACTTGGATAAGTTCGTAGTAGTCTACATCGACGACATTCTCATCTACTCGAAGAACGCAATGGAGCATGCTGAGCATCTCAGGAAGGTTCTCGAGACCCTGAGAAGACACCGGCTTTATGCCAAACTTAGCAAATGCGAGTTTTGGCTGAACAAGGTGGCGTTTCTAGGCCACATAGTGTCCGGAGAAGGGATTGCTGTCGATCCTGAAAAAGTAGCAGCTGTTCAAAACTGGCCAGTCCCCCGAACGGTGACTGAGATTCGAAGTTTCTTGGGACTTGCTGGCTACTACCGGAGGTTTATCAAAGACTTCTCAAAGATCGCAGGAGCCTTGACGTGATTAACAAGAAAGGATGTGGTGTTTGTTTGGTCGAAAGCATGTGAGGATGCTTTTCAGGAGCTGAAGAAGAGATTGACGACTGCGCCTATTCTGATCATTCCAGACCGATCAGGAGGATTTGAAGTCTTCTGTGATGCATCTGGTAAAGGACTTGGATGCGTGTTACATCAGCACGGTCGAGTCGTAGCCTATGCATCCAGGCAGTTGAAGATCCATGAGACGAACTACCCCACTCATGATCTTGAGTTGGCGGTAGTGATTTTTGCATTAAAGATTTAGAGGCATTTCCTATTGGGAGAGCACGTGAAGGTGTTCTCGGATCATAAGAGTCTGAAGTATCTCTTCACTCAGAAGGAGCTCAACATGCGTCAGAGACGATGGATAGAGCTCATGGCAGATTATGACATTGACCTTCAGTACCATCCTGGAAAAGTCAATGTCGTACCTGATGCATTGAGTCGTCTACCAGCGGTAATGACCCTTACGACTCAGTGGAGATTACAACAAGAGATCCGGGACATGGGTATAGAAGTGATTCTCCCAGGGATGTCTGCATCTTTGATGGGCATGCATATCCAATCAACTTTGGTAGAGAGGATCACGAATGCTCAGATGGATGATGAGAAACTGCGGAAGATCAAAGATCTGGTGATAGCAGGCCAGAGGCCAGAGTTTAAGATTCATGCAGATGGATCCTTGAGGTTTGAAGACAGGATCTGTGTACCGTCTGGCGCCATCAGAGAAGAGCTATTGGAGGAAGCTCACAGTTCTCCATACTCCATACATCCTGGAGGTACCAAGATGTACCAGGATCTGCGACAGCATTACTGGTGGCATGGCATGAAGAGAAGCGTCGCACGGAGCGTAGCGAAGTGTATTGTGTGCCAACAGGTGAAGGCTGAACATCAGAGGACTGTCGGCTTATTACAGCCCTTGTCTATTCCGGAGTGGAAGTGGCAGCACATCACGATGGACTTCGTGACTGGACTACCCAAGAGTACGAAGCAGAATGACGCTATCTGGGTGATCGTAGACCGATTGACCAAGACAGTGCACTTCATTCCTTTCCGAGTGGGCCAGTCTACAGAAGTTTTGGCCAAGAAGTACATGAATGAGATTGTGAAGCTGCATGGAGTACCTCTCAGCATTGTCTCAGACAGAGACACCAGATTCACTTCTCATTTCTGGAGAAGCCTACATGAAAGCTTGGGGACTCACTTGAGTTTTAGTACGGCTTACCATCCGCAGACAGATGGCCAGTCAGAGCGTACTATTCAGATACTTGAAGACATGCTGCGGGCATGTATGCTAGACTTCAAAGGATCATAGGAAGACCATATCCATTTGGTGGAGTTTTTATACAACAACAGCTATCAGTCTAGCATCGGTATGGCGCCTTTTGCGGCACTGTATGGGAGGAAGTGCCGATCTCCCTTGAGCTGGGATGATGTAGGAGATCGAGAGTTGGTTGGTCCTGAGCTAATCACAGAAGCCGTGGATGTGGTTCGAACCATCAGAGAGAAGCTGCAATTGGCTCAGGATAGGTACAAGCATTGGGCGGATGCGAAACGTCGACATCTAGAGTTTCAGCCCGGAGACCATGTTTTTCTGAAGATTTCGCCCAATCGAGGGATGATTCATTTTGGGCGGAGAGGAAAGCTTAGTCCTCGATTCATTGGACCCTTCGATATTTTGGAGCGAGTAAGAGAGGTGGCATACAAGCTTGCATTGCCCCCTGCCTTAGAGGGAGTGCACAATGTGTTCCACATCTCGCAGCTGCGTCGCTATGTAAGCGACCCTAGTCATGTCGTGGACTACTCGAAGATCGCAGTTCGTCCAGACTTGACATATGAGCAACAACCAGTGGAGATCTTAGATCGACGTCAGAAGGTCTTCAGGAACAGGACTATTGATCTAGTCAGGGTGATGTGGCGTCACGACTCACCTGGTGAATCCACCTGGGAGCGAGAGGACGAGATGCGAGAACGTTACCCTTACCTTTTCCATGCCCTGTAGATAATTCCGAGGACAGAATTATTCTAAGGAGGGTAGGATGTAACGGCCGGTAATTTTTAGGTATGATTAATTGCATGTCTGCTTGTATTTTTCTTCCGGCTGTCAGAGTATTTTTATCCGTAGAGTCGACGCGAGCGCGTCTACCTTTTTCACCGTAGTTTAATAGTTAATATAGTTATTTACAAATTACGATTACTAATTTATTTTACTAATTATCAATAATTAATTTGGTTAAATATTAGTTACTTAATTAGTTACTTAATTAGCTAATTAATTGGTTAATTACTCTCCCACGTTTTTCTCATTCCGAGCCGGTTCCTTCCTCAAAACAGTTTCGATTCATTCCCCTAAAAATGTTTAAGTCTTCCTTCATTAATACTAGGTTTGAATTTTAAACGTTTCGTTTAACACGTCTCTTCCTTCTTAATTGAAACCTAACCCTTGACTAAATTCTCCCACCGTTAATGAACCCTGTCCCCTGCCTCTTCCTACTTCAAGGATCACTCTGCAACTTCATCAGCATCTCTCTTCTCCCGTTCATCAATCATCCATCTCCAAATCAAATTGAAAACCCAAATCCAACACAACAACAACACATTCACATCATCACCACCCTCCACCTTACAGCAGCAAACAACCATCCTCCACAAACCCCTTACAACCCAAATCAAACAACCAGAAATCCAAAACAGATCAGAGATCAAAACAACTCCCAAATCAAAATCTGAAACCACAAAATCACAAAAATTCGAACCCCAAATCAGATCAGCCCCTCCATGTCCGTCGTCACCGAGTGCCCAGAAGCTGCGCCCCCACCTTCCCCTCCTCAGATTCCGCTGCTCCAAGCCGCCCGGCACCCTCGTACGCCGCAGCCGCGCCGTACACCCACGCCAAGCCCGGATCGTCGTCCCCCGCCACCGATCCGCCGTCTCGACCGCTGATCGCCGCCACCGCACCTCGAATCCCGCCGCTCCAAGCCGCCCCGCCCTCGATCCGCTCCCCTGATCTGACCCCCGCATCCGGCCGCCCCGAGGCCACCGACCCCGCGGCCCCCGCCTCGCGCCCGACGCCCCCGGCCGCTCTCCGAGCCGCCTGCGCTGACCCCCGCCCCTCGCGCCGCGCCGCCTCTTGGCCGCCGTCCCCGTGTCCCCACCGAGCGCCCTGCAAAAAGAAAAAAAAAGAAAGGGGAGAAAAACAGAACGAAAGAGAGAGGAAGGGAGAAAACGAAGAAGAAGAAGAGACAGAGAGAGAAAGAAGAAGGGGAGTCTGCTTTTGAAAAGGTAAGCTTAAAAATTAGTTATAACATTATGTATAGAAATAAAGTTATTGAATAATGAGACATATGACATGAATGGGTTTACTAGTTAGCCATGTGATAAACCTGTATCTTAATATTTTAATAATATATAGATAAACCTGTAATAATATAGTATTTATAAGTTTATTTCTATACATAAACATGTAATACATGCAGCATGCGAAGAAGAGGTGAGCTTATAAAGTTTAGTTTATTTTTATAAAAGTTATTAGTATAATCTGTTAGATATTTATATACTTTTAGTTATTATAAGAGATAAGTTAGGATATAAGATATAAAGAGTTAGTGTAATATTATTATTATTAAATTGTGAAACTGACTCATTTGTAACTTGTGAAACCAGGTATCTCTATCGCTAATCAAAACACGCCTTTCACGACAAGGCGAATCGGTAACTCATCGTACCCTAGCTATGGGGTTTAAAAACAATATTGATGCATGCCAAAATTAGTTTCTTTTATTGACAAAGTGTTTCACTTGAACAGTTAGCTAAACTTGATAAATTGCACCGTACCGTAAATGGAATTGGACTCTGTGACATGCTTAACTGTTAACCGGAAGATGTAACTGGAAAAGTAAGAATGGTGATTGACTTGTAAATTGTAAGTACGGTAACCTGCACACACACTGGGTTTTGGGGTAACTTATAATGACGAGGGTACGGGAGCGACTAGTCCAGACTTTGTTGTCACCGTGCGGGTTTTAGCAACCCATAACAGTGCCGGTGACAACCATCACAGATCACAGATCACAGGTTATTGCACAGTACTCAGAGAATTGGTTCGCCCGGGTAGCACCCGCGGCAAGAGTTGGCCTCTTGGTTGCTTATTGTACCCCGCATTATAAGTCACGTAGGCTCAGGCACAACTAAAAGTCTCGTAACTGGTCATTTTAAATATTGTTATTGCTGATAGAAGTAGACAGCTATGTTACTTTTCTGCTCTATTGCTCACATTTTACTTTTAGTTTGCCATGTTAGTTTTGTCATGCTCATTTATTGTTTTAAATAACATGCTAAAGTTACTTTGAGTTACGTCTGATCCTGGCGACCCTTCTTTTTATGGTGGTCTCGCCAGATACAGCACAGGTTGAGAAAGTTGCACCAGGAACTGCAGACGCTGAGTTTGCTGTAGAATTTGACCAGGAGGACGCTGGTTACTAAGTGTGAGTGTGAGCGTGTTTATTTATTATATGTATCAGAGTGGTTTGCTTGGTGTGTATTTGTATTCTCGAGTTGTATTTCCTTTCATGTACGCTGCTGGTTTGTAATAAGGTTTACACCACTTTCATGTATGAGTATTTTGGCGCATTTCTGCAACAGAGCCTGTATTGATCTCATCGGTGCCTAGCAGGACTTGTGCATTTCCAAACAGTAACGAGCCCCGAAAGCGGGTCGTTACACATCATCTTCACAACATACAAATGCATCACAACATAACAGTATCATATTTTAGGGAGGTCACTAACATCATTGTGCAAAGCATCAGTTGTCGGAGAAACTAACAAGAAAACATGTCTCAAATTGAATTCTGTCTCAAACTGAACATAAGAATTAGTCTCTTTTTTAATGAGTAATAGAAGATTGTGTTGACATCAAATGAAGTAAACAACTAAGTTGTGACGGCCAGTATCTGTCACTACTTGTATTTCAGTCCAAATATTATTAAAATAATTCTAAATGAATTTAAATACGATTAAACGATCTTTAAATATATTTTTTCTATATAAATGTTATCAAAATAGTTTTAAACTATTATAAATATGCTTGTATGATCTTTAATTATCTACTGTAATTGTTACATATTTTTTTGAGATCAAATTGTCCTAGAAACCGTAAACCCGTGACCTACGATCGATAGACAAATTTAGCCTCAAAACTCATATTTTAGTAGCTCAAAATCTGAAACGACTATTATTTTCACGATCCTCATGGAAGTACGAACCAGTGGTAACGTTTCTGGAATTTTTCGAAGATGTTTAGTTTTAGGGGGAAAATGGTAATTTTGTATACATAATTACTCGTTTATGTTAACCTTAACCCTACGTAATTAACCTAACTACCCTCCATTAATCGACGCTGGTGTTGGTCAGATCCGAAACTTTCAGATTCAACCCCAAACCAATTTTACGGCAATGAATCTTCACCCACCTTTTTCATCTATTAAATAATTAATAAATTAATTTAAATAATAATTTAAATTATAACCCTATAAATTCCCTCCCCCTCCCTCAGGCAAACACATAGACACACGCCCACTCACCCTCGCTCCCCTCTCACAGTGCTCTACTCTCAGCTCACCGCAAGCCGCAAGCACCGCACCGACCGCCACCGCCGTAGTCCGCTTCGGCATCCCCTCCGACGAAACCCAGCCACATCCGAAGCTCTGAATAGCCCTGCTCCTCCCTCTTCCCACGGTCATTGCTGTCGCCACCGTGTGTCGCCGCTGCCGTCGGCCACCCCGCCCTCCCCATATCCCCGCCGACGACCATGCCCACCCACCGTCGACGCCACAGCGCCGCCTCGTGCCGTCCCGGCTGCCAGCGCGTGCATGAACGTATAAGAGAGAGAGGTAGAAAGAGAGAGAATAATATAATATAATATAATATAATATGTTTACTTATGAATAATGATAGAAGTATCAGAAGAATGAATGAAAACCACTAGAAAATCCAACGCTTCGTCACAAATGCGTAGGCACTTGTTTCGTACCTTGGAGACAAGTATTTCTCCCATAATTGATTTTTAAAGTTATGCTACTTATGCTAATTTAGCTAAATTAATTACTGCAACCAAATTTCACATAAACTTAGATGCAATACAATTGTTTATGAATCTGCTAGTTAAGACGAATATTTTGACATATTTTGCATAAAATTCTGACGTGTAGATTCTTCTAAATAATTGTGAAGCAACTTTAGAAATTAATTTTTAAATTCAAAAACTAATTTTTAGCCATTTAAAATTGAGAAAATTGTTCAAAATTTGGGAAAATTTTCTATTAGACTGATAAAAATATTTCCCGCTCAGATGTACTGATGTGCCTAGTTTTAAATATTTCTGAATGCATTTTCTTTTAGTAACTGCCTAATTTAATAATAGAAAATAGTAAAATGGTTATATTATGAGTTGGCGACTTGTCACTCACCATGAAATCATATTAAACTATTGCATGACCTCATGAGACACTGTGGACAAGCTAGATGCACATGTAATGATGCAACTGTATAGAAATGATCATGTGACTGATGGAACCATACCGATATGCATACTATCTTTGATGTAATATGAATGATGGACCTGGTACTTAACTTGACACGTCGGTTGGGGGTAGTCTACATGTGAGTGACTGGATCCATATTACGACTTTACCTCCACTCACACTAAGTGGAGGAAAGTAACTTGGCCGTCGCCCAAGGGAAGGGGTCAGTAAGTAGCGCCACATAGAGATCCCGATGGTAGCATGTATTTTAGTGACATATTATGCCCTCAGACATGAACTTAACATTGGAACGTGTTGTCATTAAAGTATTACCATAAATATGTTAGGTATTGGTGTTTTATATAAGGACCATCTACCTTGCAATACTAACAACAAACACTCTAGATGGGGATGAATAGAGTAATGGAAATAATTGTGCAATTAAAAAATAAACTTGCAAATGCGGAATAATAAGTTCAAGAGGAAGATAATTCACACAATTAGGCAAACGCAAACACAAGAGGGTACATCCAGCCACACCAAATATTCATTATGATCATACACAAGGTACTGAATACAATCCATACACAAGGGATACCCTACACAAGGGATTTGTCCTACACAAGGACTCAACCAACCCTACACAAGGGTTTAACTCCCACACAGAGAGAAACTAACTCCCACACAGAGAGTTAGGGTTTTAATCACAAAGATGAAATAAATAGACTCTTACCTATGCCTTGATGAGATGAACTTATTCAATGTTGTATGTGATGGAAATTGAATTCCACCCCCAAGTGATTTTGATGATGAGCACACCAAATGAAGCTTAGTGTACTAACTACACTACAATTAAGTGTGCAGGATATGCGACAAATAAAAAGCTTTACTCATACTCAAAGAAGCGCAATCTACGCTCAAAAACAAGGACGAACGTGGCTAAGATCAAATGATGAAGCTCAAAAAGAACAAGAAGCTCAAGTGAAGCTCACATCTACTCCATCAAATTGATCAAGCTTCCGAAGACGTGTCCTAGTCTATAGTGAGTGTGTTGTGTCTTTTTAGGGTATTGTTAAAGCCAAATCATATAGACAATCACACACACACAAACGATTTTTAAATGTTTTGAATATCTTTTAAATCATCTTCAAAAATGATTTTGAGAGCTTTCTCTAGTCGTTTTATAAATTACGTAGTGAAACTCCACACACCCTGGAGTTAGCTACTTGCTTGACTAGTTGTGTCGCAGGAAAAACTACTTTGGGAGTCGACTACCAGCTGAGAATCAAGATTTCCTGAATCACACTGGGAGTCGACTACCACTCCTAGGGAGTCGACTACCAGCTGTCGAAGTTTGACGTTTTGACTTGAATTTTGAAATATCGTTGAGCGATTTTCTCCCATGATTTTTGGGACAAAAGTCAAAGTAATTTGAATTTCAAATTCTCAGATTTCTCCTATAAATAGAGGACCATTTTCATTGAGAAATATACAACAACTATTGAATTTAAATTCTCTCGTGCAAACGCTCTAAAATTCTAAGCTCTCATTCTCTCTTTAGCCAATTCTGTTTTATTTGTGATCTTGCAAATTCTGTTATTATTTTCTGAAGATCATAATCTCGTTTTATTGGCTAACTGTTTTTCAAATCCGTATTACTTTTCTCTTGATTTTTTATTTAAAGGATTTTTGAAAAAACGGTAGATCTAGATCACAAAGAATTCATTCGTATCTTTGTGTGATCTAGAATCTTATTCTATCAAGCCACTACACGAAATTTTGTCTATTATTATTTGGCTATAGAATCTGGGTGTAAAACCAATCTCCACCAATTTATTGTGGTGAATTGGATATCAATTTTATTGTGTTGTTGTTGGAACACTAGACAAGTCTAGGTGTTACCAGTCGGAAATCCTGGTCAAGACTAGGTCGTTGGAAATCCTAACGAGTGGAGTTATGTACATGTATTTGCCAAGGCAGATAGTGGAAAATCTCGTACCGGATTGGTCGGGGACTGGACGTACCCAAAAGTTGTGGGGAACCAGAATAAAAATCCTTGTGTCTGCGATTGTTTATCTGTGTTTGTTTATCTTTGCTCTTACTTTATTATTTGCTAATTGTTGTTCATCTATTGCAAAGATTAACTTACTTTTATCCGCTGTGAATAAAGATATAATATTTATTACTTGTAATACTATCTATCTTAACTGTGCTTATAAATACTCTGGGAGTCGACTACTGTTCATAGGGAGTCGACTACCTGCTGTGAAATTACTCTGTGATTTTTTAGATTACTTTGTTGATTAAGAACCAAGCGTAGATCGCATACTTGGATTCTTAGGCAACATTAGAAGGACGTTTATTAACAATCGAAAAAGTTTACTATTTGCACAACACTATTCAACCCCCCTTCTTGTGTTGTTTGCCATCCATAGGATCCAACACTTGGTATCAGAGCAAGGTCAAAGCGATGGCATCAACAAACGTCTGCAACACTCACACTGCTCCGATCTTCAACGGCAATCTCTATTCTCAATGGAAAAGGAGAATGGAAATCTTCCTAGAGGCACAAGATCTGAAATACATGAGATCTCTCAGAGAACCGTACGAGATTCCAACCATACCGCAAACTCAATGGAGTCCTGATCAAGAGGAAGCCTACTTCAACAACCTCAAGGTAATGCATTTACTTTACACTGGATTAACTGATCAAATGTTAGATCTTGTAGAAAAGGCAGAAACCGCACATCAAATCTTAAACCTATTGGACGAAAGATTCGGATCAGGATTAAACGAGATCCAAACTCAAGTCAACAATGAAGAACTATGCATGATGGCACGTCAAAACGACAAAGACGAGGTGAGTGATTCTAGTTCCGATGAGGAAAATGAATTTGACATTGCAAGCGCATATGAAAACCTCTATAGAGAATATGAACGTTTGTCAAAGAAACACAAGGTTCTAGACAAGAAACACAAGCCTCTGCATAAAGAACATGACAAATTAGTATATGATCACGATGCACTGAAAACTGAACATACTATTTATGTTTCCAGTTTAAATGATAGAATTGAGATGCTTGAAAATGTTTTGAGCACGAGTAAGCTTAAACACAAAGAGTTAGTTCTTAAGCTTGATGAGTTTAAGACAAATCCAAGTGCAAAAACTACCCATTCACAAAAGCATGTATCCACAACACATAATAAAAATGCTCATGCTTCTACCTCTAGTTACAATTGTAAAAATGAGAATTTTGTGCATACAAATGTTAAAAGGTATACTCTTGTGTATGGAAGAAATGTTAGACACAACACACCTCATATGTCTCATAAACCACATGTTATACACAACGCATATCAAAGATCACATTTTGTACACAAACCTCACAATGTACACAATATTAGAACTAATATGATATGGGTACCTAAACACTTATGCATGCATGATAAGAATATCTATGTTCATAATTTGACTAGAAGTATGCATGGATTTTATAATGATTCATTTGCTCATAGGAAATCAAATTCAAATCGAATTTGGGTTCCTAATAAGTAACTCTTCATTTTGTACATACTTTAGGGTATCCACATGCTTCATGTATATTCTTTTGATACCCAACATTTAAGATCGCACATAACAATAAAATTTTCTTTTCTCTAACAAATCGGACCCAATTATAAGTGGGTACCAAACGTGTCAAAATTATTTTCCTTCAGGACATATGGATAATGGATAGCGGATACTCCGCACACATGACATGGAACGCAAGACTACTTAGCAATCTAAAAATGTATGATGGCGGAACTGTGACATTTGGTGACAATAAGAAAGGTAAAATTGTCGGAATAGGTAATATCGGCAGTCCTTCAAAATTGCTCATCAAAGATGTAAGCTTGGTGAAAGGATTAAAGCATAATCTGTTAAGCATAAGTCAACTATGTGATAAAGGTATGAAAGTTCTATTTACTCTTGACTCCTGCTTAGTCTATGACAAGGATATGAAAAATATTCTTGTTAGAGGCAAGCGAGTAGAAAATATCTATGTACTTAGATTAAATGAATATGAATCAAATGTATGTTTAATTGTTTCGACAAATGACCCTTTGCTCTGGCATAGACGCTTTGGTCATGTGAACATCAAAAACATGGATAAGATTTCTAGGAAAGAGTTGGTGCAAGGACTTCCCAAAATAAATTTTAAATTGGATAAAATATGCAATTCATGTCAATTTGGTAAAATGCAAAAGGGTTCATTTAAGAATATTGGAGCTCTTAGTTCTAATGGGCCACTTGAACTACTCCATATGGACTTGTTTGGCCAACTAGAACTCCATCCTTATGTAACTCTAGATATGTATTTGTCATAGTTGATGATTTTACTCGATATACGTGGGTACTATTCTTAACTCATAAGAATGATGCCTTCCGCGAATTCGAAATATTTTTCAAAAGAATCGAACGTTTATACTCCTTGAAAATTATTTCTTTAAGAAGTGATCATGGTGGTGAATTTGAAAATGAATATTTTAAACTATTTTGTGAAGAACGAGGCATTTCTCATACTTTTGCTTTTCCTAGAGCTGCTCCTCAAAATGGGATAGTTGAAAGGAAAAATAGAACACTCCAAGAGTGTGCACGAACAATGTTGTGTGAAAGCAACCTACCAAAAATTTTTTGGGCTGAAGCTGTAGCAACCACGTGCTATATTCAAAATAAAGTTTTAATAAGAAAACCTTTTGAAAAGACCCCTTATGAATTGCTGCTCCAACGAATTCCAAAAGTATCTTACTTCAGAGTTTTTAGTTGTAAATGCTATATTCTAAATACTAAAGATAACTTAGATAAGTTTGACTCCAAAGCGGATGAAGGCATATTTATCGGTTACTCTTTACGTAGTAAGGCATATAGAGTTTACAATAAAAGTTTCGAAACTATTGTTGAAACTCTACATGTAACATTTGATGAATCTCTATCTCATAACATTGCTGATAATGATGATGACAACATAATCATTGCACCCACTCCTAATAATGAATCTATCACTGTTAATGACATCTCTAGCTCTTTGCCAAAATATTTCACTGAAGTCACATATCACCCACACACAAGTCATAGGTGATATTGATGCAGGAATTAGAACTAGATCTCAAATAGAACACTTGACACATGTTGCATTTGTTTCTAACGTTGAGCCGAAAAAGGTAGAAGAAGCTTTTGCAGATGAAGCATGGATTGAAGCTATGTAAGAAGAACTTCTGCAATTTGAACGCAATCAAGTATGGGAGTTAGTACCTAGACCGAAAGACCGTCCAGCTATCGGCACTAAATGGGTATATCGGAAGAAACTAGACGAAGATGGAAATGTGGTAAGAAATAAAGCAAGGTTAGTAGCAAAAGGATACTCACAAGAAGAAGGTATAGATTTCGATGAAACTTTTGCTCCTGTTGCAAGATTAGAATCTATTAGGATGTTACTCGCATTTGCATCATATAAAAACTTCAAACTATACCAAATGGATGTAAAAAGAGCTTTCCTAATTGGATTCATAAAGGAGGAAGTGTACGTTGAGCAACCTCCTGGATTTGAACATGATAAAAAAACAGGATTTGTTTACAAGTTAAATAAAGCCCTGTATGGTCTAAAACAAGCTCCAAGAGCTTGGTATGAAAGATTAAGAAAATTCTTAATTGACTCAAGTTACATTGTTGGAAAAATAGACACAACCTTATTTGTTAAGAAAATTCATGATGATATTATTCTTATTCAAGTTTATGTAGACGACATCATTTTCGGATCTACTAATGAAGATCTTTGTCAAGAATTTGCTAAGCTAATGCATGATGAATTTGAAATGAGCCACATGAGGGAGCTCACATATTTTCTCGGCTTACAAATCAAACAAGGAAAAGAAGGAACCTTTATTCATCAAACGAAGTATGCCAAAGACCTGATCAAAAGGTTCGGGATGGAAACCGCATCAGGAAAGAACATACCAATGGCAACATCCACATCTTTAGACAAAGACGAAGCATGTAAAAAGGTCGACCAGAAAACATATCGAGGTATGGTCGGATCTTTACTCTATTTAACTGTTAGCCGGCCTGACATTATGTTTAGTGTTTGTGCATGTGCTAGATTTCAATGTGATCCTAGAGAATCACATCTGAAAACGGTAAAATACATATTTAGATATCTTAAGACCACCTCTGATTTTGGACTATTTTATCCCAAAAGCGGCACATTTAATTTAACTTCGTTTAGTGACGCAGACTATGCTGGTTGTAAAGCCACAAGAAAAAGCACAAGTGGAACATGTCATTTTCTTAGACATTCCCTTGTTTCGTGGTTTAGCAAAAAGCAAAGTTCAGTCTCATTATCTACCACTGAGGCAGAGTATATAGCTGCTGGACTTGCCTGTGCCCAAATACTTTGGATGAAACAAGTTCTCATAGATTATGGTGTTAATACATCTACATGTGTAATTTACTATGATAATAAAAGCACGATTAATCTCACTAAAAACTCCGTTCTTCATCCCAGAACAAAGCATATTGATATCAGACACAGATTTATAGATGATCACTGTACCAAAAAGGATGTTGAACTTAAATTTGTCTCCTCTGAATTGTAAGTTGCAGATATTCTAACAAAACCCCTACAAAAAGATACATTCTCTATACTTAGTAGAGAATTGGGTATTGTTAGTGAAAAAGAATTGAACAATGATCAATTATAATACTTTGTCATTTTTTTGTTGATGACAAGGGGGAGAAAAATATGAAATGCAAAAATGAAATCATATGTATTGTATTGTTTTGCTAACGGCTTCGATGCAGGGGAGAACCGCATCAAAGCAGGGGGAGTAAGTATACTTTCATGTATTTTCAAATTTCAACTTACTTCATTTTTTCATTTGGGTGTCATCATCAAAAAGGGGGAGAGTGATAGAAATTGAATTCCACCACAAGTGAGTTTGATGATGAGCACACCAAATGAAGCTTAGTGTACTAACTACACTACAATTAAGTGTGCAGGATATGCGACAAATGAAAAGCTTTACTCATACTCAAAGAAGCGCAATCTACGCTCAAAGACAAGGACGAATGTGGCTAAGATCAAATGATGAAGCTCAAATAGAACAAGAATCTCAAGTGAAGCTCACATCTACTCCATCAAATTGATCAAGCTTCCGAAGACGTGTCCTAGTCTATAGTGAGTGTGTTGTGTCTTTTTAGGGTATTGTTAAAGCCAAATCATATAGACAATCACACACACAAAAGATTTTTAAATGTTTTGAATATCTTTTAAATCATCTTCAAAAATGATTTTGAGAGCTTTCTCTAGTCGTTTTATAAATTCCGTAGTGAAACTCCACACACCCTGGAGTTAGCTACTTGCTTGACTAGTTGTGTCGCAAGAAAAACTACTCTAGGAGTCGACTACCAAAGGTAGGGAGTCGACTACCAGCTAAGAATCAAGATTTCCTGAAACACACTGGGAGTCGACTACCACTCCTAGGGAGTCGACTACCAGCTGTCGAAGTTTGACGTTTTGACTTGAATTTTGAAATATCGTTGAGCGATTTTCTCCCATGATTTTTGGGACAAAAGTCAAAGTAATTTGAATTTCGAATTCTCAGATTTCTCCTATAAATAGAGGACCATTTTCATTGAGAAATATACAACAACTATTGAATTTAAATTCTCTCGTGCAAACGCTCTAAAATTCTAAGCTCTCATTCTCTCTTTAGCCAATTCTGTTTTATTTGTGATCATGCAAATTCTGTTATTATTTTCTGAAGATCATAATCTCGTTTTATTGGCTAACTGTTTTTCAAATCCGTATTACTTTTCTCTTGATTTTTTATTTAAAGGATTTTCGAAAAAATGGTAGATCTAGATCACAAAGAATTCATTTGTATCTTTGTGTGATCTAGAATCTTATTCTATCAAGCCACTACACGCAATTTTGTCTATTATTATTTGGCTATAGAATCTGGGTGTAAAACCAATCTCCACCAATTTATTGTGGTGAATTGGATATCAATTTTATTGTGTTGTTGTTGGACCACTAGACAAGTCTAGGTGTTACCAGTCGGAAATCCTGGTCAAGACTAGGTCGTTGGAAATCCTAACGAGTGGAGTTATGTACATGTATTTGCCAAGGCAGATAGTGGAAAATCTCGTACCGGATTGGTCGGGGACTGGACGTACCTAAAAGTTGTGGGGAACCAGGATAAAAATCCTTGTGTCTGCGATTGTTTATCTGTGTTTGTTTATCTTTGCTCTTACTTTATTATTTGCTAATTTTTGTTCATCTATTGCAAAGATTAACTTACTTTTATCCGCTGTGAATAAAGATATAATATTTATTACTTGTAATCCTATCTATCTTAACTGTGCTTATAAATACTCTGGGAGTCGACTACTGTTCATAGGGAGTCGACTACCTGCTGTAAAATAACACTGTGATTTTTTAGATTACTTTGTTGATTAAGAACCAAGCGTGGATCGCTCTACTTGGTTTCTTAGGCAACATTAGAAGGATGTTTATTAACAATCGAAAAAGTTTACTATTTGCACAACACTATTCAACCCCCCTTTCTAGTGTTGTTTGCCGTCCACAGGATCCAACATTATGCAATGCATTAAAGAGGATCTCCAAGTGTTGAGATGAGCTTTGATGCACTTGGAGGATTTATCTTGAGCTAGCTTCAATGCATGAATAGGATTAGAGCTCTAAAGAGGGAAATGAGAAATAGGAGTGGCTTTTAAGATTCTTAATGATCTTCAATATGTGTCAAGAGTTCTAATAGAACTAAGCACTCTCCTATAAAAAGGAAGCTAAGAAAACCACATAAAACCCAAGCAAAAAGCCAAATGAACAAATCTGAAATGACTAGTTTTGGCTGAAATCGTCAAGGATAGGCGACTGTAGAACAAATGACAGTGGCTGATCAACTGCTAGATTTTCCCAACAGCTATAATCTGAGCCAGGACAGGCGACTATAGAAGACTACACATGCGCCTGTACAACTGTGTAGGCGCCTGTAAGGATTTCGTCAGTCGACTGTCACAAGGGATGGGATGGAGCTGAGAAATGTCAACTTACGCACTTGTGCATTCAGGCGAGTGATGAACAAAGTCCAGGAACCTGAGAATTGATAGACAACTGTAAAATCTACATCAGTCGACTGACACACAAGATGGAGTAAAGCACAAAATTGACAAGTTACACACTTTGGCACATAGGCAATGGAAAAACAATGTCCAGGCGCCTGATGGTTGACAGTCGACAGTCGCCTGTCTTTTGTAATGCAGTCACCTGCACCAAAAGCTCAAGATAGAGTCAAGGAATTTTGACTTGAGCCAGTGCATCATAGCCGCCTGTATAAGGCTATACAGGAACCTGGTGATCACCAGTCGCCTGTCCTGCTTTCAGTGGCTGCCTGTTGGAAAGCCAGTAACTCAAATTGAGTTCATGGTAAGGGGGAACCTATTGGATTGATTTCTAAGAATATCCTAAGGTTCACTAAGATGGTTAATGCATATATATATGAATGAGTATGGCCATCTATCAAGGCATTACAAAGTCCTAGACTCAAAAAGAGAAAAGTAAGTAATGAATTATTACATAGATTACAATTTGCTTCTCCTAGAGTCCAAAATTTCAAGCTTGAGTAGACATGATATCCACATCATCTTTCCAGCTTTGGCACCAGTTGATGAGCTTCATTTCATCGAGCTCCAAGCTTTGGCAATACTCCTTTTGGTGCCCTCCTTGCACCAAGCTTTTAGTCTCGAAAATAATATTATTCAATTGTTAAAAATGAGACCAAAACAATGAGATTCATTAACAACAACATAATGGTGTGATCATCATCAAAACAATATTGGTCTAAAACACTATTACCAAACAATCTCCCCCTTTTTGATGATGACACACATTATGTAAAACATAAACAAATAAAGCACAATGCTAATGAGCTTCCCCTACTTATATGCATTAATTGAAAATAAATAAAGTAATAAAGCTTCAAATCAATTGTGACATATAATAGGTAAGTATTATATAAACCATATATGTATATCTCTCCATATATGTATATGAATGATTTAAACAATCCATTTCTCTCTTCCCCTTGTCAGTGTCAAAAAGGTGGACACAACATACACGAAATAATTATTGTCATTGTCAAAAAGGTGGACACAACATACACGAAATAATTCTTGTCATTGATTCCCTTTTTAAAATGTGACAAATTCCAAGGGATTAAGAGATGTATCATACCTAATTGTAAATTTTAAGTGGATATCAATCACTATCTCATGCTCTCCCTAAATCATAGAAAAGTTCAAAATTGTTGACTTCTATTATCTAATTCCAATTGTAAAATTCTTTATCAATTGAAAGTAATAATTGGAGCCATGGGCCTAAATTGTATCAATGCATGAATATAGAAGGATCAGGCATCATTGATACAAATGATATTGCCAAGAGAAAATATAGCATGAAAAGTGTTGGCAACATCAATTGGTTACCAATTGTAAATATTGTAAGAATGATATCAAAAATAACCCAAAATGTGAGTTAAAATATGTTTTAAAATACTTTTAAATATACATAACATACTAACTCCCCATTGTCATACACATGGATCAACAAATGCACGTATAACAATGAAATCCCCAACGTCCCATTTTCATGAAAAATAATTTGAAAATAATTTCAAAACCATGAACCATCACACACAATCAATAAATATGCTTAGATATATAAATGAAAGAAAAATACCCATGTAATATGCACATGTGTGAGAGACCTAAACATTAAGGAACCAAAACCAAGAAGAGTTTGATTTTCTAATGTAATCACATGAGTGATGGGTTTTGAGGGATCCTTGGGGCATTATTCTATGCCCGTCCTACATCCGACGAGCGATAGAAGCAAACAGACAAGAAAGCAGCAGAAAAGGTTAAACTATTTAACGAGCAAGCCCTAAGGATTTCAAGATCCTAGCCAGAATCTCTACTATCTTGAGGTGGATCTGGCCACCCCAAGATAGATCTAAGCTACTGCAATATAATAAATGAAATGCTTAGTTAAACTACATACCTGGAACTTTACTTGCACCGGCAAAGTGTACCGAACCGCGTCCCGAGCCGCTCCTCGTCCCGGGCTGAACCACTTACCTGAACCGCACCGCATCACGAGGAAAGTAACCCCCTTATTGCTGAGCCAAACACGCATCCAAGAAAGTTTCACCTTGAGTGGATCCTTTGCCAAGACTCCGGATCGAATTCGAGCCCCTTCATGGCTTTGCTAGAGCCCTTCAGGAGCAAGGGAGAAATATAGGGAGAAGAGAATATTTATTTTAAGCATAGATCCGAGCGTGCTCCAAACTTTTGGGAGCTGCTCAGATCTAGAGCTTGGGACCAGTTTTGAGGAGGGGGTATGCCCCTATTTATATAGGCGGCTGACCCCTCCCTTTACTCCATATCCGATGTGGGACTAAAAATTTGGGAGAAAAATTAATTAAATTTTCCTTTCATAAAGGCCAAATTTTAGTGAATTTTTCCTCGCTTACCGTTGGGCTTCGCAAGTGATACAACATATCAAATCGAATAGGGTTGAACGGTGAATGTGTAGGTTCGAACGACACTCAATTTCGAGTCTGTTTGACCCCTCAAACGAGGTTCTAAAGATCACCCAAAACACGGGTTTTTGCAAAAACGCAGCCGCCTAACTCTGCACGCAACCCTAGGACCCGTGGGCCCTACCCTGTCGTGGGCCAAGCTAGCAGCGCACGTGCAGAGCCTGTGCCTTGCACAGGCGTGTGCAGTACCCGTGCCGCGGACAACACCCGTACACGAACGCGATTTGCGTCCGGGCCCGGGCAACGCCCAGGCCCGCAGGAGAGCTGGCGCCCCTCAAAGGTGTGCCGGTTGGAAATCCAGGCACGGGCTGCGCCCGGGCCCATTTACTGCCCCAATGGGCACAGAGCCGGCCCAATAGGCCGGGCCCACCATAAACACCTTTATGGGCCTTTCCTGAGTGTTTTGGTTATATTTTACTCGTTTGGAGTCCGATTTTGACGTGGTTTGAACCTGATTTAGAGCAGGACAATCCCGTCATCCAGGTAACCGTTTCAACGTGTTTATTTAATTAAATACGCACATAAACAATTTGCGATGCATTAAAATTTATTTGCATTACATGGAAAATTCCCATATCTATTATAAAAAAACATTACATCAAATGAACTGAGGGCATACATCCCCCAACATCTCACACTTGCACTCAGGATCATTTATCCCGCATGCTTGAGCTAATTACAAACTCTTTGCAGTTTTTTATCCCTTGCATATTCTCCCTAATTCCTACCTATTACTTGACGAAGATCTGTGTGAGACCCTACAGCCTGAACATACTACATGTGGGGTTTGAAGCCCCAGACGACAAAGACCACGAGCAGCAGGTGCCGTCCATGTTTTGGTATCATAATTATGTGGTTAAACTCATTAACATGAGTATTGTCAGGACCACCCTGACTGTGTCCGTGATGAATACCACAGTTATAGTCTCTTCGTCAAAACTATGCGTTTGTTTCAAGCCTAGAGTACGATCAAACTTTCAACCCCAATAGCTCAAAGTCGGTTAGTCTCCATCATTCTTTAGTCAAATAATGTTGGACTTCTTCCAACATACTCTGGCCAGAGTTTTCACAAAAAGATCGAACTAACACCGCGACACTAACTCCAATTAACCGGGAGAGTCGAATCCTATCTTGGTCATTGCTCTTCTCGCACGCTTAAAATGTCACCCAACCAAAGATCTTTCAACGGGGCTCTCCTGAGGTAGATCAATGATCTAAGTGACACCATTCACACACAGGTTCGAACAATGACCTCAAGTCAGAAGACCAACTTACCTATCATCACTAAGAGTTTCATTGACAGATTGGTCAATAATAACCATATGATAACTCTTGTTGGGTCATTCAGTGAACTCATTCTCCAATGAGCACATGTGTCTCGTCTTCGAATTCACCAAGTCAAATGATCATGAGATCATTGTCACCGCTATACGGTGAAGACTAATACACAATGGTCTATCCAATGTTTCGATATCCTTTTCTCGAAACATCTACAACCATGAACGTTTTCTAGACTTATGCTACTAACAGTCAAGCACTTCTCTATGATCGAGATCCTCATCTCGATACATGTTTGACCTTGCATTAAGTCTCAGGACTTTACTTAAGTTCTAATGGAGACTATATTATTATTAAACTTAAGTAAATGCTTACCAAACAGCTTACTGTTATTTTGAACAAGATATCTTTATAGATACACATGGATGAATTTGTCTCGAGGGCATACCCATCTCTCAACATCTCCCACTTGCACTCAGGCCTATTTATCCCGGTATCTCATACCACATTTACACATAATTCTTTCCAGACTTCATGTGGTAGAGCCTTCGTGAGTGGATCTGCTAAAACGTATACTGTATAGACTTAAGGGGGTTCTATGTTTATCTTAGACCACATATTTGAATCTCATCCAAATAAATCACTCGGTCTCTTGGAATCCATAATTAATTTCTTGACTGGATCTCATCCAGCTCGTCGTACCTTACGAGAATAATCCATAATAAGTTTTACTGGTCATTTAGACGGTTCATAATCATTTTTGATAAAGTGTCAAACTCTTTGACCACTTTGTCAAACCATATGTTTCGGTTCCTTGATGCCTCGCATGCTTTTATTCGCTTCCACTGACCTTGAATACTCTTTGGCCGATTCATATAAGTTCGTTCTTCTAAATCACATTTAGAAAACAGACTATACATGAATGCTCCAGTTTTCATGGCCATCATGAGCATTAACATCGAGTTCGGTCCTAGTAGATCTGTGCACATTTGCTGGTGAGACAGTTTCAACATAATCTGTTTATAGGAGTTAGGATGATAACCATTCTCAATCAACATAAGTTGTACTTCACTATTTTCTCTCTGCACCAATATTCTGTCTTGAAGATTTACTTGCAGCCAATAAGAAACACTTTCTTTGGGCATGTAAACTAAAGTCCATACTTTATTTACATGCACAGACCTTTTCTGATTGCATCAAGCATTTCTTAGAGTCACTACTCTGAATGGCATCTTGGAAGTTGTCTCGGCCATCATCAACTATGATGTCTTACTCGACTTTTCGTCTCACGAGTCTTGAGTAATCCTTTAACTTCCAAACGATTGATTTAATGAATATCTTATTGCTAAGGTCCTCATAGAACCTTATCAAAACCTAGGCATAACTATCTGGGACTTAACCCAGAGGGAGGATTATAACTCAGAGTCACTTGCCATGCATCGCACCATGTCTAACAAAGTGCGATTCATGCTCTCTAACACACCGATGTGTTAAGAGACTTGACCTGAGAGAAAATCACATTTTCTTTTTAATTTATACAAGATTTATACAGCTAAATATTCGACTCTTCGATCTGATCGAAGCAGCTCAAATACTTCTATCATTGTGTTCTCTATTTTATCAGACTTGTGTTTCATCAAGAACATGTGTCGTAATAAAATAAGAATAACTTATCCTGGATAATTTAGACTTGGGTCCGGGTACATCCGTATGTACCAGATTACGAGTTCAATAGCTCATTCTCCCACAATCTTACAGAAGGAGTTTCGGCAATCACACCTTTGGGATAGGATTCACAAGTGTCTATAGACTTCATAATACGAGAGATCAGACCCTCTTTAAGTGACTTGTGAAGCTTAGTCTCTTCGGTACGGCCTAGTCTATTTAGCCATATAAGTTTTGTTATTATCTTGCGTATTTATGTATTAACATTTAATAAATTATTGTTTATACAAATTACTCATTGCTTCAGAAGCAAGGTAACGACATTCGCCAAAAAAATGTTAGACGTCTTCTTTGGTCCAAGAAACAAATATTGCTCCCTTTTCCAATACGTATGACAATCTATTCTCTTTTGTATAACAGTTATCCTGAAGCCGTGACATCAAATATGTCACATTTTCAGTTTCTCCTATTTTTGCCTTTACTAATGATAGATAAAATTTTCTTTCTCAAATGACTTTCCTTAATGCCTTCTTCGTTTTCTAAATCTCATTAAAATATTATGCGTATCAACACAAATAATAGTCGTGCAAGCATCTCATGTATCCAAACGCTTGAGTTTTGTAACCTTGAGTGTGCTCCACAAGTTGCTCGTCTCAAGATCTGGTTGGGATACATAGTCTTGCACCGCTCATGCACTCATCTTCGATTCAAACAATTTGATCGAATTTTCGAACCTTATGAATCGAAACTGTTTTCCATACAACCTTGAGTTGACTCAACAAATTGTATGGAGAAACATGCTTTGAACATCAGTATGTTCAAGCTGACCCTCATATAGAGTGACAGGTAGCGTGCATTTATTTTGTTGGACCTAGAGCTTAAGTAAATCATTTTCCTTAGGCCTGTTCTTAAGAAGGTCATTATAATGTCAGTGAAAACATAGTTTAGTCTATCAATTAGAATTTAAGTTAATATTCCATTAGCCAATCATTTGGACCAGTTAACTTATACTCTTAGGATATCATGTTTTGATTTCATCGGTAAATATAGAACTATCCTAGTTTAGCTTATTTCAATTTTAAATATAGATAGAATGGATTTTATCTAACTATATCCTCCCACTATTTTTGCGATCATTTTTAGTCATAATAATGAACGATTTAATTAAATTAAATTAAATGGAAAAGAGATCCAACCACTCTGAGCCTCACAACCTCGAGCGTGCTTAACAAATTGCTTGACTCTGCGATTGGTAGATGACTCTTCACCAATCATATCATTTATGATTCTCTTGTTGTTTTTACCCTTAGTCACTTATGACCATGAGTGTGCTCATCCAAATCACAATGACTAGTCTAGTCGGACCCTTGTTTTCGTGTCTAGCCTAACTTACGACGGCGCTTGGTGTATGGACATGATGCGACGGTTTCGGTTAAGTCCAGACTACATCTCATGTATTGAGAAGTTGGTTTCCATAAAGTAGCTTTGACATAGCTTGAGTGTGCTCAACAACTATAACATAGAACCTATAGTTGCCAACCTCTAAAACAAGGAGGGTTACGACTAATCTTGAAGAAGATTTTTAACGTAACTGACTAGATATAATCGACAAGCATCATAATCATAATTCGCATCCTTGCGGTCCAGCAGAACACGACCAGTGATTTGACTAGGCCAGGATCACTATCCCAAGTCAAGCAAGGGTGATCTTCAACACTAGTCAAAACACACTAGACCGGATCATGGTCCATTGAAGGAAACATATTATTCATATGTGTCCCGTACGATTATTAATGGCTTCATTAAAACTAGTTAATCCTATCAACTAGTTGAATCCTAAAATTCGAAATTATTAAGATTGGTTAATAACTTTTATTAAGTCCTTATCAACTATAAGGAATGATTTTTTAAGGTGTTATGCTAATCGTGTATTAGACATTTAAAACAATTTTAAATCATAGCAAAGAAATCTAAAATTATCTCATAATAATTAGATAGCTTTTAATGGCTAACCTAAAAGGCTTTCTTGAATTATCATATAATAAGCAAGAAGTTAGAATAACCATTTAAAACCATAAACTAACTTTATTGCATAAAATCAGCATGCATCATATCAACTTAAATATCGCATAACAAGTTTCTAACTATTTAACAATTATCAAATAATTATTAAACATGAAAAACATATTAAAATTTATCCTATAAATAATAATATGCAACTTAAAATTTAACACTTAAATAATAGGTATGATTTTAAAACATAAAATTTTTTATCTAATAAAAATCAATAGTTTCATAAAAATTATCACATAATTTTTATTTCAAAAACATTTGTTTTAAAAACATCACATAAAATTAGCATGCTACTAAAAGAATTTTTATCACATAAAATAATTTTTAAAGCATCTAATAACAAGTGGTCTCATTCTAACATTATCTCATAAAGTTAGAATAGATTTTATACGTATTTAAAAAGCACTTGCATTTATAAATATTGCAGTCCTTAGATCAGAAGGAGACTTAAACCTGGCTCTGATACCACTGATGGGTTTTGAGGGACCCTTAGGGCATTATTCTATGCACGTCCTACGTCGGGCGAGCAATAGAAGCAAACAGAAAAGAAAGCAGCGGAAAACGTTAAACTATTTAACGAGCAAGCCCTAAGGATTTCAAGACCCTAGCCAGGATCTCTACTATCTTGAGGTGGATCTGACCACCCCAATTTAGATCTAAGCTACTGCAATATAATAAATGAAATGCTTAATTAAACTACATACCCAGAACTTTGCTTGTACCGACAAAGTGTACCGAACCACGTCCCGAGCTGAACCGCATCCCGAACCGCAACGTGTTCCGAGGCGATCAACCCGTTGTCGCTGAGCCAACCACGCGCCGAAGAAAATTTCACCTTGAGTGGATCATTCGCCAAGACCCCGGATCGAATCCGAGCCCCTTCTAGCTTTGCTGGAGCCCTTCAGGAACAAGGGAGAAATATAGGGAGGAGAGAATATTTATTTTAAGCTTAGATCCGAGCGTGCTCCAAACTTTCGTGAGTTGCTCAGATCTAGAGCTTGGGACGAATTTTGAGAGGGGGTAGGCCCCTATTTATATAGGCGACTGACCCCTCCCCTTTACTCCATATCAGATGTGGGACTAAAAATTAATTAAAGTTTGCCTTTCACAAAGGCCAAACTTTGGTGAATTTTTCCTCTCTTACCGTTGGGCTTCGCAAGTGATACAACCTATCAAAGCGAAGAGGGTCGAACGGTGAACGCGTAGGTTCGAACATCGCTCAATTTCGAGTCCGCTTGACCCCTCAAACGAGGTTCTAAAGATCACCCAAAACACAGTTTTTTGCAAAAACACGGCCGTCTAATCCTACAATCAACCCTAGGACCCGTGGCCCCACCCTGCCGCGTGCCAATCTGACAACGCATGTGCAGAGCGCGTGTACTGCTAGGCCGACGCGGGCGCCATGCCTGTGCCTTGCACAGGCGCGTGCAGCGCCCGTGCAAGGCACGGGTGCGTGCAGCGCCCATACACGTGCGCGAGTTGGGTCGGGGCCCCGGCAGCGCCCGGGCCCGCTGGAGAGCTGGCACCCCTCAGAGGGGCGCCAGTTGGAAACCCGGGCCCGGGCTGCGCCTGGGGCCCGTTGGCTGCCCCAATGGGTATAGGGCCGGCCCAATAGGCTGGGCCTGCCATAAACACCTTTATGTGCCTTTTCGGACTGTTTTGGCTATATCTTACACGTTTGGAGTCCGATTTTAACGCGGTTTAAATCTGTGTTTAGAGCGGGATGATCCCGTCATCCAGATAACCGTTTCAACGCGTTTATTTAATTAAATACACATGTAAACAATTTACGACACATTAAAATTTATTTGCATCACATGCAAAATTTCCACATCTATTATAAAAAACATTTGCATCAAATACAAATGGACTGAGTGCATACATCCCCCAACAATGAGGTGATCACATCCCTACTAAATAGTTGATATAACTATCCCTCTCTTGCACACTAACTTTAGTGGAAATCCCCTACTAAGGATTTCCTAGGCAATGGTTTTGCATTTGCAAGAGGGATGGATGTGGCATGCTTAGCTGTAGAAAATTTTTTCTTGGCATGCACAAAGTGGGGGACGTGCTTTTTAGCAAAAAAATGAAGAATTTTAATTTTTCCCTCACCACCTTGTGATTTACATGCTTCTTGTGAGTGTTATGGTTATACAAGAAGCATGTTGATTCTTTTTAGGTACTTTAGCAATATGTCATGATTTTGCACCATAAAAAGAATTAGAGGTGAGTTTGGTTAACACACTTGGAATAATTCCAAACCTCTTCTATGATTTGCCGGATGATGTTTTTCCAACAAATCTTGGAGTGAATCCCTAGAATACACAAAGTTATACGCTTTTAGAATTCCTCTTCGCATTTCAACGTAAGTTGTTGAATGTGAGATTCTAATCTAAGATTTTGAGCTACAAATTTTTCATTTGCAATACTCAAATATTTAACTTGAGAGAGAAGTGTGTCTCTCTCACTAGTGTCACAAATATGCAAATCATTATTATTTACTCTAGTAGATTCTAATTCAAGCAACATACTCCTAACATCAACAAATTTTGCTTTTAATTTAGAATAAGAGTTGATGCACTTACTAGCCCCGTTGGAGACCATATTATATCGATATTCAAGCTCCTCATAATATAGCTTTGACTCCACCTCATCTTCATCATCGCATTCCTCCTTGCTAGAGCTTGATGAAGAATCTTTCACTTTTTCCATGAAGCACACTTCTTCATTGAGGTTGAACCAAGTCTCCACCTCTTCATCACTTGAGCTTGAAGAGCTATCGTCGAATGCCGTGAATCATTTGAAGCTTCCTCCTTGTCATCTTCTTCTTCGTCATTTGATGAGTCTTCACTTGAGTCATCAAAGGTACCAATAAGACCATTCTTCTTGTTCCTATAGTTGGAGTTACCTTTCCAATACTTCTTTCCTGTCCCTTTGTAAGATTCTTTGGAGGGTTTGGAATGGCATTCGGTAGAGCGATGACCTTTACCACTGCAATTGTAATAAGTCAGAATCTTGTTAGAATTAGAGACAAAATTTGACGAAGACTTACCTTGCTTGGCCTTAAAGAATGCTCTTAGTTGCTTGGCAAGCTCCATGATTTCATCACCACTGGCATCATCCTCTCCATCTTCTTCATTTGAGGCTTCTTGATGAAATTTCTTTTTCTACTTGATTAGCTCCTTCGCAGCATGGAATGCAATCCCCTTTTTCTCTGGCTTCTCGGTCTTGGATGGTTGAATCTCCTTCTCATGTTGAAGCTTTACTTCATATGCCATGAGATTTCCAATGCACTCATCAACGGTGTATTTGGACATGCCATTTGACTCCAAAATACTATTGGCCTTTGACTCCCATTGAAGTGTAAGAGAGTCAAGAATATTCTCCACTCGATCGTCTTGAGAAATCACCTTCCCAAGTCCATTCAAAGCGTTCAGAATATCCAAGGACCTTGTGAACATTTCCGAGATGCTCTCTCCTTCCTGCATCTTAAACAATTCATATTTAGATCTAAACCCACTTTGTTTAGATTTATTTAGCTTTGAAGTCCCTTCGTGAGTAATCTCCAATGTATGCCAAATTTCGTTGGTGGTTTTACATATGGAGATGCGATTGAACTCATTTGGAGCGATGGCACAATGGAATGTGTTCATTGCCCTGACATTGGATTTGATCAAATCCTTCTCCGCCTTTGTTCTTGTAGCTGCGGGTGTAGTAGGCTTCACAAGAGGAGACTCTATGACATCCTATAGGTCTTGACCCTCCAGGTAGATCATCATCTTGGTCTTTCAACTTGGATAATTTGTTCCGTTGAAGAGGCGGGGTCAAATGGTTGATAGACCTTCTTCTTGAGACATGTATGAAGCATTGAATGCCATCGTTGTATGTATGCTTCAACCTCGCTCTGATACCAATTATAAGGACCATCTACCTTGCAATACTAATAACAAACACTCTAGGGGATGAATAAAGTAATGGCAATAATTGTGCAATTATAAATTAAACTTGTAAATGCGGAATAATAAGTGCATGAGAAAGATAATTCACACAATCAGGCAAATGCAAACACAATTGATTTTACACCGGTTTTTCAACTTGGGTACATCTAGCCACACCAAATACTCACTATGATCCTACACAAGGTAGTGAATACAATGCCTACACAAAGGATTTGTCATACACAAGGACTCACCCAACCCTACACAAGGGTTTAACTCCCACATAGAGAGAAATTAACACCCACACAGAAAATTAGGGATGTTCTACACTAGGACTAAACCAACCCTACACAAGGGTTAAACTTCCACAAAGAGAGTAACTAACTCCCAAACAAAGAGTTAAGGTTTCAATCACAAAGATGAAATAAATAGACTCTTACCTATGCCTTGATGAGATGAACTTACTAAATGTTGTATGCAAGGCATGGAAGAGGATCTCTAAGTGTTGAGAAGAACTTTGATGCACTTGGAGGATTTACCTTGAGCTAGCTTCCATGCATGAAGAGGATTAGAGCTCTAAAGATGGAAATGAGAAATAAGACTGGCTTTTAAGATTCTTAATGATCTTCAATTTGTGTCAAGAGTTCTAATAGAACTCAGCCCTCTCCTATAAAAAGGAAGCCAAGAAAACCCCATAAAACCTAAGCAAAAAGCAAAATGAACAAATCTGCAACGACTAGTTTTTAGCTGAAATCGTCAAGGACATGCGCCTGTAGAACAAATGACAAGCGACTGATCAACGGCTAGATATTCCGAACGGCTATAATCTGAGCTAGGACAGGTGACTGTAGAAGACTACTTAGGCGCCTGTACAACTTTGCAGGTGCCTGCAAAGACTTCGTCAGGCGACTGTCATATTGGATGGGATGGAGCTGAGAAATATCAACTTACGCATTTGTGCATTCAGGCAACTGATGAACAAAGTCCAGGAACCTGAGAATTGACAAGCGAGTGTAAAATCTACATCAGTCGACTGAGTGAAGCATAGAGTTGACAAGTTACACACTTTGGCACATAGGCGACTGAAGAACAATGTCCAGGCGCCTGATGGTTGACAGACGCCTATCTTTTGTACTGCAGTCGCCTGCACCAAAAGCTCAAAATAGAGTCAAGAAAATTTAACTTAAGCCAGTTCATCATAGCTGACTGTAGAAGGCTTGTCAAGCGCCTGCTTATCACCAGTCACCTGTCCTGCCTTTAGCAGGCGCCTGTTGGAAAGCCATTAACTCCAATTGAGTTCATGGCAAGGGGAAACCTATTGGATTGATTTCTAAGAAGATCCTAAGGTTTACTAAGATGGTTAATACATATGCATGAATGAGTATGACCATCTATCAAGTCATTATAAAGTCCTAGACTCAAAAAGAGAAAAGCAAGTAATGAAATATTACATGGATTACAATTTGATTCTTTTAGAGTCAAAGCTTTCAAGCTTGAGTAGCCATGATCTCCCCATCATCTTCCAAGGTTTGGCACCACTTGATGAGCTTTCTTTCATCAAGCTCCAAGCTTTGGCAATGCTACTCTTGGTGTCCATCCTTGCACCAATCTTTTAGTCTCCAAAATGCTATTATTCAATTGTTAAACATGGGACTAAAACAATGAGAGTCATTAGCAACAACATAATGTTGTGATCATCATCAAAACAATATTGGTATCAATGTTTTAATCTCATGTTTAACAATTGAAGGATAACATTTTGGAGACTAAAAGTTTGGTGCAAGGATGGACATCAAGAGGAACATTGTGAGGACCCTGTCTATGGGGAAAACACTAGAAGGGGGGTTGAATAGTGTTTATGCAAATTTAAAAGGAATTTACGCCAAATAAAATGCAATCCAACAAATAGTGCGGAATAGAAAAAACAACCCAAAATGAAACACACGCAAACGCAGAGATGTTTCAAGGGCTCGGATTACCCAAGTCAACTCCTGACTTGTTCCCGGTAATCCTACGTCCATTCCACCCAGATACCTCCGGATACTCAAGTTAGAACCCTAACTTGAGGTTTCCTTAAAACCCACTTGTAGCAACCCTACAAGTGAAATCGAATACAATCGATGTCCTTGACTCCCACAACTTGGGAGAAAGCAAAACCACTCTCACAACCGAGAGCAAAGTTCAATATACGAAAATAATGAAATCTGAAAGCAACACTTACAATCACATATGCCTTGAAGTAGAACTTGAAGGAGGAGATGTGTTGTGTGTTGAAGAACAATCTTGGAAGAGAGGAGAAAGCCCTTTCTCTTGACTGCACCAATTGCCTAGAGGATCACTCTTTGGTTCTAGGTTGGAGAGCAAGAGATCAAGGATTTGGAATTCTTAGGGCTTTGGATTTGAGAGCATTAAACTTTAGAATCAAAGCTTGAGATGAAAAACTTGGAAGAATTAGTAACCTCTCAATGGAACAGTAGAAGCCTCATTTATAGGTTTTTCAAATCCATAAAACAGTTTAGGCAAAAACTCTTTTGGAATCTGTGAGAAAAAATCTCAACGGATAGAATCTGAACTCGCGACAGTCGACTGTTGAAGAAACCACAGTCGACTGTTGCACAGTCAACAAGGGTATGTAAGAATTCATAACAGTAACTTACCACGTGGACAGTCGACTGATGAAGCAAAGACAGTCGACTGTTAAACCAACAGGCGACTGTAATTTCTTCTACAGGCGACTGGCCGAAAGATAAGTAAGTTAGAATTATACTGGAAATCTCACAAGTAACAGGACAGACGACTGAAGTAAGGAACACGGTCGACTGTTAATCAGAACAGGTGACTGTAAATCCTTATACAGCCGACTGTCAAATACTCTGAGAATTTCCAGAGAGCTGAGTCAATAAATTGGCTTACAGACAGACGACTGTTGCAGCATACACTGTCGACTGATCCAAGGACAGTCGACTGTATATTCAACATTAGTCGACTGGCCGTAAAAGTCAGATCAAACAAAGTTTGGGCAAAGGATAGACATGCGACTGATTTACAGAACACAGTCGACTGTCACTAGGACAGGCGCCTGTGAATCGTTCATCAGTGGCCTGTGCGAAATAATCAGAGAAGGCCCAAAACTATATTGTAAAAGTCTGTGCATAACAGGCGACGGTAGAACAAAACACAGTCGACTGTTTTTGAGACAGACGACTGTAAAGTGTTAAGCAGTCGACTGTTATAAATAATCCTTGCACAACCAATAAACAAATGAATTGGGGTCAAAGGACAATTGATTTAATGATGTTCTACGACCGAATGTAGATGTGTGTGAGTGCTCCATCAAAGTTCTACTTCTAAGCTACATACTAGAAGAGATAAAAAAGTTACATTTGACTAATAATCTCTTCTTTCCATCGTATGAGCTTGAAGTCTTCACGGAGCTTCAATCAACATCTACGATCATCCAATCCATGTAATTTGCCTTCAATCAACTTTGAGTGTCATCCATTGCAAGTAGATCCTCATAATTAGCTTAGGCAATGGATTAACTGCAAAATAGGGGATTAGTCACAAGTATTTATGTTTGCTCATCATTAACACCAAGTAGGGAGAAGTCCAATACTCAACATCCCCCCCTTTTGATGATGACAAATAAACATAAACAAAAAGATAAATAATTGTGCTTACGAAAACTTACTCCCCCTAAATAGATGCCAATCAAGTTAGTCAACAAATAATAGGGTATCTACATATCAATTGAAGCAAATGAGTAAGATACGTATGATTTTAAATCAAGAAATCTAGGAATTAAAATCCCTATTCAATGTAATCTTACTCCTCCTGAATCTAAGGCAACTTCAATCTTAGATTCAAAGTGTTAGAACATACTTAGCACATTCATTATGAATCTTGTATGTTTATTTCTCTCCCCCTATGGCATTATCCAAAAAGGTGGGAGTAAATAACAACAACAATAATAGTGCTAAATACTAACTAACAACAATCAAGGAGTAAAAAAAATAAGTGGAATCAAAAACAAATCTCATAAAAGCACATCACATACTTATGTGAATAGAGAAATTGAAGTCCAATATCAACATTTTAGATATACGAAACCAAAAAAAAGTTTCAAAAATGCATTTCATCAGAGATAGCATGAATAAACCAAAATCAAATCCACATTGTCTCACAAGCACATCATAAGAGAATAAATCATTAAAGGAGACAATGAGACAAACATCACACAGATAATATAATCAATTTTAGCATAGTGTGACACAAGATTAATCAGCAACATCAAATATATATATATGTATATATATATACATATACATATACATATATATATATACATGTATATATATATATACACATATACATATATATATATATACATGTATATATATATACATATACATATATATATATATATTACATTTGACAGCGATTTTTGAATCCTAGGGCTGACTAGGACAAACTGGTTGATAAAAGACGGTTGAGATCTAATCTTGAGGAATGAACGACTGAGATTGAATCTTGATATAATAATTGGGGGAAAGTTTTAATTTTGGGAGGAACCCTTATGGGAAAACCAACTCATAGACTGCACTTGATAATGATGATATTGGGCGTCAATTAATAAATCTGCTCAGTATACAATCCCGAGGGGAAGCCTGGGAGAATGAATGCAGGATCCGCATGCCACCTCATCGATCCGCATGCCACCTCTTCGATCTGCGGCCAGAATTAACTCTCCCAAAAGCAACATCACGTGGCCTCTTCAATTCTATCTCCATCTCCCTCCCCCAAAAAGCATCAGCACACATCGTTTCCATCTCTCTCTCTCTCTCTCTTCTTACACAAAAAACCTCAGCGCAAGCAAACAACACGTTGATTGGAGGAGGTGCCACCGGAGCGGCCGGTGCCGGTGTTGAGTCATTCGTATTCATCATCCGACAATGATGAGGCCGTCATAGATCCTAACGTCATCCCCGACGACGACGAGGTCCCCAGTGGCTTGGACGATGAGGACGAGGAAGGAGAGGTTAATTCTGGCGGCTGATTTCTACAATAAAAGCCTCCAATTCCGGTGCCGGCTGTGCAACCTGTCTACGGTGGGCACTAGGGTTTCGATGGGGGAAGAAGGAATTGAGATCATTTGTGTTTTCTAATAGGTAAAATGTCTTTAATCTTCTTCCTTGAATTGCGATTTGTTTTCTAAACAGGGTTTCGATTATGTGTTTTTGATAAAGTAGGTATTTTTTATTGGGGTTTCGATTATGTGTTTTCGATTATAGGTTTTAAAAAAATGTCTGTGCTACCGTCTGTTTTCTAATAGATTGGGGAAGGAGGTATTTTTATTGGGTTTTTTATTGGTTTTGATTATGTGTTTCAATCATGCATGCTGGTGATGGGCTCAGTAGCAAAATTCATTGTCGTCCAGATTTCGATTTATTTCCAAAAATTCCATTGAAATTATCATGTTCATCAGGGTTAGCATGTTCATACTTCTCAATTGAAATTATTAGGTTATCTAAATAGTATGGTAAGAATATATGATACATATCTAGCCATCATTGAGTAGAAATGCAATCTTAGACATATATGATCAATGTTTTTCTAGATTTACCCCTTGCCAATGATACATGAGTCTGTACTATACTACAGTTGTGGATATTTTGGCACGGGATATTTTGGCAGGGGATATTTTGCCAATGAAATAGCCATCATTGAGTACAAAATATATGATACATGATCTATGTCCAAGCTATATGAAGAGTCTGTACCAAACTATTCGCAAGTTTACAATAGCTCTTGACTGGAAAATTTTAGGTGTATAAAATTTCTACAGTAGCTCTGTGAATATTCTGTAATATACTATTACCAATTTTACAATAGCTATTGACTGGAATTTTTTTGAATTGGCTCCCTGATTGTAAAACATCTGAGGGATCGTAAAACAATCGATTGCTTGCCATAGCTCTTGATCTATGAGCTTCCAAAGAAACAGACCTTATTTTTTCATTTAAACCCTATTTCAATACGAAATGTTTAAATTGCATTTCTATAAAAAATGTAATAGACCTTATTTTTTACATTTATTTTTAGTAGCAAGTCAATAGGAAATTTATTGAGATCTCTGACATACCTCCGTCATTTCCTTTAGTAACGCAAGATGAAGCTGGTGAGATCTGAGTACCTATGGCCACCCAAATAAAATGACTAAAATATTTTTTTGCGGACGTCGAACCAAATATTTAGTCTTGCTTGGATGTTGAGGCATTCACTTCCTCTCTCTACTCGATCTCAGATCTCCAATGGACGGTGTAGCAGTGGAGCTCTGCTCCAAAAAGCAATAGCAGCCTCCTCATATTTTCAATCTCACTAGAACTCGAAACATGGCTACCAAATGTCCAATCGATCCACTGTGACCACGTGGAGCACATGCTTGCTGTGAAGGAGTAGTCTCAGGGAACATCTGCTTATCGTTGGAAAAACTCTATATATGCTTGCTCGACCATCTTCATTATCTTGGTCTTTACCGGCACATGATCCTCCATTGTTTTACAATCGGGGATTGTGCTCCCTACAAAGGTGGTTTTCTGTCACCTAAATTTGTTTTCATTACGTTTTGATTAAAGTGTATGGTTTTGGATTTTTAGGTGTATAAAAATGAGGAGACATGGATGATCTTGAATGTGGTGATGACATGGGTGGATGAGGCAGCAGAGATGAATTGGTGGGGCTGATTGTTTAAACGGAGGTGATTGTTTGTCCCGCCTTCAATAAAGGTTCGATTTTTTACCTTTTATTTTTAACCTCTTCTTTTCATGTGCCCTTTGTTTAATGCTCTTTTTTTAGGAATATGCTTGCTTTTTGTATTAGTGTTTTACAACTGGGACTGTGCTGCCTTTAACTGTGATTTTGTCATTTTTTTGTGATTTCCCCTCAAATTTGTGATCATTTTGGTTTGATGGTGTATGGTTTTGGATTTTTAGGTGTATAAAAATGTGGAGACATGGATGATAATCCGGTGTGCCGTGGGTGGATGAGGGAGTGGAGATTAAGGAGATGGTGCTGGTCGTTTAAAAGGGGGTGATCGTTTGCCCCGACTTTAATAAAGGTTTGATTCTTTTACATTTTATTTTTAACCTATTCTTTTCATGAACACTTTGTTTAATGTTGTTTTTAAAGAATATGTTTGCTTTTTTGTGATTAATGTTTTACAATCGGGACTTTGCTGCATACAAAGGTGGTTTTTGTCAAAATTTTTGTGATTTCCCCCCGAATTTGTGTCGGTTTAATTAATGTGCAGGGTTTTGGATTTTTAGGTGTATAAAATTGAAGAGACATTGATGCTTTTAAATGTGGTGATGGCTTAGGTCGACGAGGCATCAGAGATGAAGGTGATTGTACTGGTTGTTTATGTCTTGATTAAGCATGAGATTTTTGGATTTGTTCATGGTAAATGTCAGGACCCCTCGATAGCTTTGCCCTGCACTGTGAGGTTTTTTTGCTCAACATTTTGTTGTATGGTTGATGTGCAATTATTTGTTGCTATATTTTGTTGTGATTGTGAATGCAAGGGCATTGGGGAACCCTAAAATAGAAGTCATTTGGAATTCTATTGTTGATGAATCATTCCGAGAGAAGAATGTGTAGCTGCAAGGCATTAAAGTTAAGAACTTGGTGAGTGAGTATGAACCAGAATTGAAAGTTTTGGGGCAAGAGAGGGACTTTGGACAATATGATGTCCAAACAAGTCGAGATCCCCTTCAAGCCTGCTCGAGCACTGCTTTAGGTTTGTCTTATTTTGGAAGAGATGAATTCATATCGTGAAATTTTCATCTCCCATTTTATTTTTGAGCCCTGAAATTCCATTATATTCCATCAAAATCAGAACACCAACCTATAATTTTCATCTCACATGGATGTATATACAATCTCATGCTTTCTACACTTGAGAACACAACACCTTTAATTTTCATACTAATGGTTCTTCATTCGTATACATCTGAACAAAAATATCAGTTATAATCACATATCATTGGGACAACCATTGAATAAATAACATTTCTCTTTCACATGTCTGTTTGGCTTTTTTTTCCTTATAACATTTTGGTTGATTTTGTATATAGGAATGGTTCATAATTGGACGAATACCCTTTCAACTGTTGAGATGCTATTGTGGTGAGTTAATTAAGGTGAGGCCAGCATTTTCATTTGGTGTGGATCCCAATTGGCATGGTAGCCGAAGGGAGTTGCCATTCCTAAACTCATTGAAAATGAAGATGTCAATCCTTCTTGCTGTTGCACAAATGAAGTTATTTTAATGCCAAATTCTTTGGAAACAGTCTGAATATTTGGTGAGTTAATCCATCATTATTGCTTAATAGATTAGACCTTAGCTACTATATTTTATACATGGTAAACTGAAAAATTTGTTAGTTGTTTTTTGAAGAATAGGAACCATGCTGGATTATTGTTGTATTTCTCTTTGTAAGCATTGATTATTCCCAGTTCCCTTAGAAGTGGGTAGAGCATATAGTTTCTTTTTCCAGTTTAAAAAAAATTATTGTATAGTTCATTCTACCAATTTAAAGCAGAATTTACCATGTTCTCACATCCTAAAATTGATCTGGCACTTTTATCATTCTTACAGAAGTTTTTATGTTTTGATATTACACTGAATATGTTAATGTATTTGATAGAGAAAAGCTATGTGTTCCAAGAGTAATATAAGTACCAAATGTGGGTTGTAAGCTATAATTGACCAATTAAAAATGTTCACGACGGTCTTTAATGTGTCTCAATTTATTCAATGCATGTTTTGCTGCTTAAATTTAGAATTAAGCTGCATAATACAACGACATCCATTACTTAACCATTTAATTCTCTATATATTATATAGAAAATTTTCAAGTCATTCGTTAAATGTACTCAACACTTTAACCTGCAGAAAACAGAGGTTTCGATCCACTATTTTATTCGTCCAGTGGGATCTTAGTGATAACATACTGGCTGATTCAATTTTGATACAGAACTTAATTTTTTAGTGGATCATTTTTATCTTCTGACAGTTTTTAGAAACTGTGAAATAAGTTAATGGTTGTAAACTTGATATCTATTTGGTGTAATAAGTATTAAAGAAAACTTTGAACTATTTTAAAAAGTAGGAGGATTCTAAGATTGAGATCTACCATCTTATATTATATGGTTCAAGTCTAGGTGTTTCAAGTAAGATGTTTGATTTTTGACTTTGAAACTTATGATTAGGATATCATTTTACAATACTAATTCTTTCATATGTTCCATGTAAATTGGCATACATTAAGTAATGTCTATGTCTCTCAGGTTGAATGTGTCTAAATATTCGTTGCTTAATAATTCTACTGTGAAATTTTTTGTTAGCCTTGAATTCATCATTTGATGTGCAAAATTCATTAAGATTAACCCCAACCTTAATGGGCAAAATTCATTTGATGTGCAAAATTGATTTTAGCTGCCCGGCTATGATTTTAATGGAAACCGGTTTGTTTTGGCTCAGAATTAACATTTGAAATTCTTTTTTTAAAAGGATGTCCGGAACGCACAAGCACATCAAGCGAGACAAGCCCGCTTTTAAGTCCATTTAGGTCAGCTACCAATTGCCCAATTTTTGGGGTTTAAAATGTCTATTTCTTTACAATTCCCATTTTTCCTATCCTTTGTCTTTACTCACAAAATCCATTTCCCTTGAGATTACTCATGTGGGCATTATTCTAAGTTGCAATTCCAAATACATTTTTCATCAAAGATAATTTTTTTTCATCTTTCTATGTTGCAACGATAATTATCTAGCAGCGCTTTTTTGGGGGCAATCTATATTTATTTCCTAATTGATTGATTTCTCAAAATTAATTTTTCACCACTTAGCTGTCATTGTTTCTGGATATTGCTCCATGGTATTTGGATCGTCGGTTACTTGATTATGGTATATGGATGTTTACTACTCTTTTGATCATTGCAAAAGTTGATTTACTTTCTATGCTGTCTTCTTCTATATTTGTATGGATTTTTGTTTCTCTTTCGCAGAATATTGTCATATTTTCTTTGAAAATAATAACGTTAGTTTCATGTTCATGATGTCTTTCTACACTGATCTGTATCATGCACTATATGCACTTCCTTCATTCTAAATTTTGAAATGTGTATTGGGTATTTGATACTCTTTTCATGCACTTTAGAATATTATGTATACATAATTTTCATGGGCTTTGCAGGTCTAGCAGATTCGCTTAGCTCCAGGGAATCAGTGCTCACTTGTAAGGGGACCCTCGACATGAGATTCAAGTGCAGCACTGGTGATGCTATGGGAATGAACATGGTGTCAAAGTGAGTGCATAACTTCTTGGACTACCTTCAAAGTGATTTCCCCAATATGGATACCATTAGAATCTTTGGTCTGGGTCGATGAGCGTCGTGATGAAGAATAAAGGTTCCAGCCATCAGGTTTGCAATGACAAGGAGGGCCACGGAGCTCAAGTTTTTTCTGGAGGACCCGATAAACTTCAAGATGTTGGCTCTGTTTTTATCAAGTTAGAGGTTGTTTTAATTCATGCCGGGGTGTTTGATGATGGTTCTTTTTATATGTACATCCTTTTATTTTTCCCTTCCAAATTGAAAACTGGTCTCGATTTGATCTTTTCTCTAATGATCTTATATTTTTCTTTCTTTTTTTATTTTTTGGCCACTGGTTTTCGATGGGCGGAATTATTAGGTTACGACGGAAACAGTGAGGGGTGCTTGATGGCGAGCACGAACAGTGGGTGCAAGGCCATTGGAGAACTTGGATGGGCGATGAGCGTCGTGATGAGGGATGCAATGACAAGGGCTCCAGTCGTTAGGTTTGCAACAACGAGGAGGGTAGCGGAGCTCAAGTTCTTTCTGGAGGACTCAGCAAACTTCAAGACGCTGGCTATGTTTTTTAACATGAGGTTGTTTTAATTCATTCCTTCAATTGAGGGCCGCTGCTTCTCCTTTAGCCGATTCATGTAGATGAATATGAACTCTTGGAGTTGATCGGGGATGGGGCCAATTCTGTCATGCATCATGCTCAGTGTATCCCTTTCGATGAGACCATGGCCATGCAGATTGTTGATTTCAAGAGGAACCACGATCTGGTTAGATACATGGCCAATAGATCTAGCTGTATTTACAAAAAAATTGTGTTTTTCATGCATACTGGTTATGGTAGTTATCTGCCAAGCTACGATCTCATGAGTTGGTATCTGATTTATTGGGAAGGCTTGCGATTTCTAAAAATTTAGTTGGCTGCAACAATTTTTTTTGAAAACGCACTTGCTTAATTAAAGGATGGTGTGATTTGTTATGGAGAAAGTTCTAAATTGCATTAATTTTTTCTGCATGTAAGGACTTTTAACTAAATATATTTATTTCATTGGTATTTTCATGATTTTGAAGATAGACTAAGAGCTTTATTGATCAAAAGTTCTCTATTTTTAACTTGGTTGTAGTAAGGAGTTTGTGAGCTTGATGAATGCTCTAATCTCATATGTTTGAAATTTGATTCACATAAAAATTTTCTTTCAAACCCCAATTTTTGTTAAATCATTTATTTTTTGAGCAACAGAGGTATGGTATGACTACTGATTGCTAAATTTAGTTGCTTCTAATAATTTCAGTTCTTAAAATTCTTTAATTTCTTGAAAAATCATATGTTTAATGATTTCTTTGACTTGATATAATATTATATTCTAAATTGCATAGTTGTAAGTGATGTATAACCAGGAAAGTATATACATCATGTATAACCACAAAACATGTTTAAACACTCACTTCTTGAAAAGAAGGTTGGGGTGTTGGTTGAGCATGTTAAGAGGAGCTCATAAGTTCAAGGTAGTAGGTTGTTTTTGGGAGAAGGCAAAGGTTTTCCACCTTATTTTATTAAAAGAAAATTGACCACTATTGAGTTACATGCTTATTTATTGGGTTGGTCGTGCTTTCAATAAACCTTTCTAATGCATTAGCATCAAGATTCTTGGTTGTCGAGGAAGTTTTTGATGAGATAAATTGTGGCTATATTTATTTGATCGAAATACTTTGTTTTGTCTCATGAATGAATCGGGTAACTTTTATGTCTTAGATCAGAGACAGTTTATAGTTGATATCTGTAGCTTGATTGTTTTTAGGGTGAGAATTAATTGTATTTTAGTATTTGAAGTTCATGTAACTTTGTAGGATTCTTTTGTTGGTTATTTTAATTTTCTCACACTCCTTACCCTTACACGGTGGGATAGTTTTTCATTGACTATGCACAAAGAAGTTGAACCACTGTAATCCAAAACATTAATCCCTATTTGTGTTATATATATGCAGCTAGGAGTTCTAAGCATATGTAGCTAAAACAGCGCCACACTGAATTTTAAAGTTAATCTTAGACACTATCTTTGCCAAAAACTGGGATGTTTGTAAATGTGTATAGACCTGATTCAATGTAACATTTTCCATGTGTTCATAATGATCACGTTTGTACACCTGTTCCATTGTATACATGCTCCATGTGTTCCATAGACCTTATTTTTCCAGACTTTTCAGTTAATCTTTTGTTGCACAAACATTTCTAAGCCAACATGGGCACAACATGGTGTGACTTGGCGAGTTCTTGAAAATATATGGGGTACACACGTCCGACACATGCTGGCTATGAGAGTGTGGCGCTATAAGAGTCTGGCACTATAAGGCCTCTCAATTTTGGAGCAAACTTGAACTAACAACTGGTACTAAATTTTCTAGGAAAACTAAATTTTGGGGAAAACTAAATCTGGAGTGAATTAAATTTTGAAGTGGAACTTAAATTTCTGGAATGAACTAAATAACAATTATTGTGCTTTGATTATTTTCGTTGGTTTAAAATTAGGGGATCCAAAATTTTGAGTGTGAATTTTTAAATGAAAGGGAAATAAAATTTTGGGAATACTAAAATTTTTGGGGAACTAAATGTTCTAATTATTGTTTTTCGTTTAAAATTAAGCTATCCAAGATTTTGAGGTGGTGCAATATTTGAAATGAACAGTGGCCTATGAAACTAAATTTTGAGAGAACTAAAATTTTTGCGGAACTAAATAACAATTCGCTATACTTATTGTTGTTCGTTTAAAATTAGGGGATTTAAGATTTTGGGTGGGAATAATTTACATGAACCGTGCCCTTAGGGCACGGGTTATGACTAGTATATATATATATCAAAAGTGATGTGAGTACATAGCAAACGGACATCAACATGTCCAACCAAAAAAATACATCCATCATGATCACGCAAAAATAAATACATCATGATGCCAAAAGTACATATCACATCGAGTATCTATCAAAACATCAGCATACATCAAAAAATCCATCATACATCAAAGTACAACCATCACCAAGCTAACACCACACAAACACATATCTAAGAGTGAGCGTCTCCAGGGGCTGCAGAAGAAGAAGCAGGCTCTGTGACAGCAGGTGTATCCTCTGGAGGAGGGTCAGAAGGATCAACAATAGTAGAAACAGCAGCATCAGCAGCATCCTGAGTAGAATCTACACCAGGATGCTCAACAACATCAGTGGGCTGAGGAGGGACAAGAGGCTGGGGAACAAACTGTCTCAGATCCTAAGGGAAGGGTATTCCCTGATGGAGGAAAGAAAGAGACATCAATCTGTAAAGTCCAGAGACCATCTCCAGAAGAATATCACGAGATGGTGGAGCAGAGGTGGAAGGCAGGTCAGCTGGAGGAACAGTGGAGGATGACGGAGCTGATGTGGATTTTCTCTTCTTCGAGGCAGACTGCAGAGCCGAAGAAGATTTCGACTTTGCAGATGCATCGAGGAGAGGACCAAAGGGCATGGGCTCGTAATGAGACAAATCAATACCAAAATGTCGGAAGACACGAGTCAAAAGACCACCGTAAGGAATGTGAGCGGAGGAAGAAGTAAACTCGACCTTGTCCATCCTGTCAAGGAGGACACCGGCCCAATTCACGGACATCCCAGAGAAAATCGCATACATACACTTCAGAATATCCTGAGACGGCTGGTCAGATGATCCATACCTCGACAGGATGTAGGACTTCACCACTAGGTGAACAGCCCAACCTCTAACAGAGAACATAAATGACCTGACGCCCGAATCTAGGGCTAAAGGTATCTAACGAAACAATCCCTAAGGACAGAGGGGTCAAGCTCGTCAATATCAGAGATGGATATATCAAAAGGAAGAGAACATGTAGAGGGAATCCTAAGAATGGTCCCTAATAGTGTGGGAGTAATCTGAATGTGGGTTCCCTGAACAACGGTGTCAAGAACACCAGTGGAAGAATACTCACCACGAACGCAGTTAGCATAGAATATCTTAACCAAAAATAGGTAAGCTCTGGGAGATTCGCTCTGAGAGAAGCGAAAAAGATCGGCCAAGTGAGTAGCAGATAAGATGTCAGAAAGTCTCTCAGCAGTAAAGGCAGGAAAAGCAATTACCGCTCCCTAAGAAGATTGATCCCAAGGAGAGAGTGAAACTTTGCCAAACAAAGATCATCTCGGTAAAGAGGAACAAGGGGATCAGTAGGGGGTACGACAGGAGGTTCTTCTCCAGAGCGTGAATCAGAAGCAGACTGATGGGAAGCAGCAGCAGTATGCTCATTGATGGTAACACCAATGGGCTTCCACTGACGCATGAACAGTGGCTGAGCGTCGGAAGAAGATGCAGAAGGAGAATATCCCTGCGAAGAAGAATGCACAGGAGACTCGGCATGTTTGGTTCGGGCTTTATAGGGGTTTTTCTTCTTGGCAATAGGTTTCTTGGGGGCCCTAGGTCTCTTAGAAGCAACAATTTTCTCCTTTCCCTTGGTTTTGGGTGCCATTGAAACGAGCAATTGAAGAAGGAAAGAATCGACAAGAGATGAACTCGAAATTCAAGAAATTCGCACGAGATAAGATGAATAAACCTAGGCGAAAGACGTAAGAAATCAACGATGACGAAAAATCGACTCACGAAGAAGGAGATCGACGACGACGGCTGAGAAAAATGAGCGGGAAGACGAAGCGGTTCAATCAGATGAGAGAGAAATGCAAGAGTCGAAATGAACAGTCTCGAAATATATAAGAAAGAAGGAATAAATCTGGGCTGTTGGATCAAAGAATCGACGTCTCGGATCAAAGCAGTGAACCGTCACGAACAATAGACAGTCGACTGATGAACAAAAGTCAGTCGACTGGATGAAGTGATAAAAATAAAGCTCAGAAAGAGGGGCAGTCGACTGGCAAGTAACATGCAGTCGCCTGTCTGTTGGACAGTCGACTGTAAGGTACGCAGCAGTCGACTGGCTGAGAATCAATACTGTTCATCAAAGGGACAGAGAGCTCTGTAAAATTTCGGCAGAGAGAATAGTCGCCTGATGACTAAAGTTCAGTCGCCTGTTAAAATAACAGTCAACTGGAAAACAGTCATCAGTCGGCTGAGTGAAAGATACAAATTCTCAGGCAAAGGTGAAAGAGTAGGGCAGTCGACTGTCGAAGGAGAGACAGTCGTCTGTCCTGGTCCAAAAATGCACAGTGAAATACAAATCCAGAGAATAAGAACACTCACCATAGGACCTATACTCTAATCACAAACTTATCATAAAAATAATGTAATACGATAAATCGATCAAAACACAAATCTCTAAGAAAAATCTCAAAGAAATCATGAAATCAAATAACTCTCAATTTGCCTTTCTTAAACACATTTATATAATAAAGCACATGAAGATAGGCAACAAAATGATATGAGCTCAAAAAGTGTTATAACAAGAATGTTGAGCTTCTAGATTTCGGATTCACACATAATTCCTAATTCTCCACGCAACCTCACCAATGAATCTTCTTTAAGAGGTTTTGTGAAGATGTCGGCAATTTGTTTTTGGTTTTCAATGTACTCTAAGATGATGTCCTTCTTAGCTACATGATCATTTATAAAATGGTGTCTCACGTCTATGTGTTTGGTACGGGAGTGGTGTACCGGATTCTTGGAAAGACATGGCACTTTGGTTATCAACCATGATCGAGCAAGTATCACGGTTGACACCATAGTCCATAAGAGTGTGTCTCATCCAAAGAACTTGTGCACATACAAGATCGCAGCAATATATTCCGCTTCAGTCGTGGACAATGATACCGAATTCTGTTTCTTAGAAAACCAAGGGACTAAAGAATTTCCTAGAAAATGGCAAGTGCCACTAGTACGTTTCCTGTCGGACTTGCATCCGGCAAAGTCGGCATCACTATATGAGATTAACTCATATGTGCTAGATTTAGGGTAAAGTAACCCATAATCTAGAGATTGATTGAGATAACGAAATATTCATTTAACCGCAATCAAGTGTGACTCCTTAGGTCTAGCTTGATATCTAGCACATAGGCAAACAGAAAACATGATATCGGGCCTACTAGCGGTTTAGTAAAGTAAGCTACCGATCATACCTCGATATAGACGAACGTCTACATCTTTTCCGCTCTCATCCTTGTGCAGATGGGTAGTAGTACTCATGGAGTCCTTTTGCTCGAAGATGATTTCATCCCGAATCGCTTGATAAGCTCCCCTGTGTACTTTGTCTGATGTATGAAGGTGACATTCTCCATTTGTCGAATTTGCAATCCAAGGAAGTAGGTGAGCTATCCCATGTGGCTCATCTCAAACTCATCCTTCATTGACTTGGAAAATTCTTGACAAAGATTAAAGTTAGTAGAACCGAAAATAATATCGTCTACATAAACTTGAATCAAAAGAATGTCATTTTCATAATCTTTAATGAAGAGTGTAGAATCAAACTCTCCCATTTTAAAACCTAAATCCAAAAGAAATGTCTTAAGTTGATCATACCAAGCTCTAGGAGCTTGTCTCAACCCATACAACGCTTTCTTAAGTTTGAAAACATGGTTTGAAAATTTTTCATGAATAAAACCAGGAGGTTTTGAAACATAAACTTCTTCATTTACAAACCCATTTAAAAATGCACTTTTAACATCCATTTGAAATAGTTTAAAATTCTTATGGGATGCAAAAGATAAAAGCAACCTAATAGCTTCTAATCTAGCTACGGGGGCAAAAGATTCTTCGAAATCAATACCTTCCTCTTGCCGGTAGCCTTGAGCTACTAACCTTGCTTTGTTCCTTGTGATTACCTCGTTTTCATCCGTCTTGTTCTTGAAGATCCATTTAGTCCCAATGACTTAGTGACCACTTGGAAGAGGTACGAGTTCCCAAACTTCGTTTCTCTCGAATTGCATTAGTTCTTGTTCCATTGCCACTATCCAGGAGCTATCCTCACAAGCTTCTTGGATGTTCTTTGGCTCGATGGTAGAGACGAATGCACAATGAGAGAATTCTTTAATTCTCGACCTCGTTCGAACACCCACATCAATATCTCCAATTATTTGGTTATGTGGATGATTGCGAACGGTCGGGTAAGCTTTGGGTATACCTGTATCACTAGGAACAACTTCAACAATTTCGTTAGAAGTGTTAGTCACAACAATAGATTCATTAATCTTAACATTAATAAGAGAATCACAAAGAGTATCTACACTATCATCATCAACATGAGGAAAATCAAAATCTTCATAAAAAGATACGTGAAGAGATTCCTCAATCGTTGAAGATTTGTGTTGTATATCCGGTAGGCTTTGCTACGTGTGGAATATCCAACAAAAATTCCTTCATCGGATCTTGGCTCAAATTTATCTAAATTACCAAATGTGTTCTTTATAAAATATTTTGAACCAAAAACACGAAAATACTTTACTTGAGGCTTTTTGTCATAAAACAACTCAAAACAAGTTTTGTTCGTTCGGGGTCTCACTAGGATCCTATTGAGCACATAACAAGCTGTGTGCACCGCCTCTGCCCAAAATTGTAGTCCAAGATAACTATCATGGAGCATAGTGCGTGCACACTCAATAAGAGTCCTATTCTTTCTCTGCACAACACCATTTTGTGGTGGTGCCCTATGGAAGGAAAAATTATGAGTTATCCCGGTGTCATCACAAAACTTAGTAAGATTCATTCTCAAATTCTCCTCCATGATCACTATGGATAGTGATAATGGTGGATCCTAAGAAATTCTGAATCTTCTTTGCAAATTTGGTAAACTCTTCATAAGCTTCATTCTTATTAGTTAAGAATGAAACTCAAGTAAATCTAGAAAAGTTGTCAACGACAACTAATCCATAATGAGCATTACCTAAAGAAGCGGTTCTAGTTGGCCCAAACAAATCTAGATGAAGAAGTTCTAGGGGCCTCATAGAAGTAATCCCTTCTTTAAGCTTAAATGATGATTTACTAAGTTTACATCTTTGACATGAATCGCAAAAGTTTTTCTTACTAAAAGCAATTTTAGGAAAACCTTTGACTAGATCATGCTTAGCTAACTTATATAAGTGCTTGAAGTGAACATGACCAAAACGACGATGCCATAATAGTTGTTCACTTGTGTTAACAACTAAGTAATGTTCTACGGTTTTAGGCAAGCTTAAATAATAAATATTTTTATGCCGAATACCGGAAAATAAAACATTTGAATTACAATCAACAATAGTACACAATCCTTCTCCAAAGTTAACCTTGTAACCTTTTTCACAAAGTTGACTAATGGAAACGAGATTGTGACACAAACCACTACCAAGATAAACGTTAGTAATTAAGGGTTTAGAAAGATTACCAACGATACCTACTCCTATGATGGTTCCCTTTTGATTACCTCCAAAAGTGACCGTTGCACCATCCTTGATGCTAATCACTTCGGAGAGCAATGAGGGATCTCCCGTCATATGTTTGGAGCAACCACTATCGAGAATCCATCCTTTTCCTTTAGAGCAAGTCTGACCTTTATTGCTCTTCTTCTTTCTCTTGGATACCTATATAGTATACCATAAGCTCATGGTACCCAATGTTTATTGGGTCCAAGGGGATTAGCCCTTTGGAAGTCAAGTCCAAGTGGACTTCCGCTTCCCAACATAATTACTATTTCTAATCACATCATGAAAATAGGAATCAACATAAGCATTCCTATCATTTAGACTAGTGTTCTTAGGACCCCAAATAGTGTAAATCTCGGGATTCCTTTTCCTAGTTGCATGCATATGTGTTGGATTTCTATGTGGTGCATGCTTCTTAGGAACATGATTTCTGGCATAGATATATGGTGGAGGATATGCATTGTACATTCTAGGATGATATGTATGATTGGGAACATGCATGTTGTATGAAGCATATGGATTATGCATGACATGCGGAGGAGGTGTATACATGTAAGAATAATGCGTATAAGCATACGGATGTGTGGGAGCACGTACATGAGTATTTCTCATGTGTGGTTTTGTACGTGTCCGTGGGTGTGTAGCATAAAATGTGTCATAATTATCTACGTGTGAAGTAGGAGGTTTCCTACGTGGATGAGTGTTAGTGCACATGTAAGCATGGCCTTACTTTTGGTTTCCAACCTTAGTGGGTTTCTTGCCAAAAGGAAGAGAAGGTGAAGTGGTGACTTTCTTAGTAGGTTTGCTACCTATAGTGTCTTTGACACCACTTGTGGATGCATCGGAGGAAGGCCTCACAAAGTCTATAGTGACACCACTATATGAGGTGCGATCATTGGATGCATTTGCTTTCACAAACCCAAGACCAACACGATGTGTGGCTGGAATTGGTTTTCAAGCAAATCATCCAATTGTCCTTTTCCCTTATTGAATCTCACAGTACGGGAGGACATGAGCTCATATTTCTCCTTTAGAGAAGAAATGTTGGTATCCAAGGTGGACACCCGTGCTTTGAGCTCGTGCACTTGGGTTTTAAGAGAATCATTCTCTAAACCCAATTGTGTGTGACGTGTGACTAGATCACTATTATCCGTTGGATGTGTTTGATCTAGTTGAGATTTGAGTTTTTTCACCTCATCTCTCAAAGTGACATTTTGAGAAGCTAAGTTTTCTTTCTCAAGAGTTAAAGTATCAACAATGGTGTCATTGTTGATAATGCATGGAATGGATGACTTGCTAACATTTGATTTCTTTAAGCTAGTGTATCTAAGCATTAAAGATTAATATTTAGCAAATAATTCTTCGTTAGCAATACGAAGTTCGTCCATTGTTACATCGGTTTCATCCGTATCGGATTTACTCTCATCGGAGAGTGGATCCTCTCGCGCCATGAAACACATGTGGGTGCTCTCACCCTTCTCATCATCGGAATCGCTAGATGAGTCCTCACTTGAGTCATCGAATGTACCTACAAGTCCTTTCTTCTTCTCTCTTTTGTTCTTGTCGGACTTGTGGTACTTAGGTGCCTTCCACTTCTCTTTGTTCTTTAACATTGGGCAATCCCTCTTGATGTGCCCAGGTTTATTACACTTAAAACAAAGAGAGGAAGTAGCATTAGTAGACTCAAAACGTTTGTTGGATGGAAATTTACCTTTGCGAAAGAAGCGTTGGAACTTCTTCGCCATTTGTGCCATTTCACCCAAATCCATTTCATCTTCTGAATCTTCGCTATCGGAGGATGATGAATTGTCGTTGAATGCCAAAGCCTTCTTCTTGGCCTCCGAAGGATTTATCATAGCCCGAATCTTTAATCGGTTCTCTCGTCTTACCTCATATGACATGAGAGTCCCGATAAGATTCACGACTGTGTAATTCTTCAGATCATTGACCTCCTCGATGGCGATCGCTCTCCTTTCCCATTTGGAGGTCATTCCCATGATGATCTTCCTTACCTTTTCAGCTTCGGTGTATGTTTGGCCAAGGGCTTCCAATTCATTTGTGATGTCGGTAAAGCGTTCGTGCCTTCCAGACTTAGGTGCCTTCCAATTCATTTGTGATGCAATGCTTTTATTCTCCTGCATATGAAACAAATCGAAGTTTTGCACGACAACATACAACTTCGAAAGTTTTACCTTATTCGTTCCCTCATGGGTAACGATGAGATGGTTCCAGATTTGATATACACTCTTACATATGCATATCTTGTTGAACTCATTCGGGTTCAACGCACAATGAAGAGCGTTCATTACTTTAGCGTTGTTGACTTCGGCGGACTTCTCGGAAGTCGTCCATTTCTCGAAGTCCTCTTTGGTGGGCTCGACGTACTCCTTGTGGAGAGTTCTCCAAAGTGAAGCACTCCTAAGGAACGTCTCCATTCTACACTTCCAATAGCCAAAATTAGTACCATTGAAACATGGAGGACGTATCGTAGATTGACCTTCGAAAAAGTATGGACGCACCATCACGATCGTGATTGTTGTACGAAGGCGGTGGAGGAACGTTGTTGTTGTTGGATGCCATAGATATAACCTTGCGCTCTGATACCAATTGTGAGGACACTGTCTATGGGAAAAACACTAGAAGTGGGGTTGAATAGTGTTTTTGCAAATTTAAAAGGAATTTACGCCAAATAAAATGCAATCCAACAAATAGTGCGGAATAGAAAAAACAACCCAAAATGAAACACACGCAAACGCAGAGATGTTTCATGGGTTCGGATTACCCAAGTCAACTCCCGACTTGTTCCCGGTAATCATACGTCTCTTCCACCTGGATACCTCCGGATACTCAAGTTAGAACCCTAACTTGAGGTTTCCTTAAAACCCACTTGTAGCAACCCTACAAGTGAAATCGAATACAATCGATGTCCTTGACTTCCACAACTTGGGAGCAAGCAAAACCACTCTCACAACCGAGAGCAAAGTTCAATATACGAAAATAATGAAATCTGAAAGCAACACTTATAATAACATATGCCTTGAAGTAGAACTTGAAGGAGGAGATGTGTTGTGTGTTGAAGAACAATCTTGGAAGAGAGGAGAAAGCCCTTTCTCTTGACTGCACCAATTGCCTAGAGGATCACTCTTTGGTTCTAGGTTGGAGAGCAAGAGATCAAGGATTTGGAATTCTTAGGGCTTTGGATTTGAGAGCATTAAACTTTAGAATCAAAGCTTGAGATGAAAACTTGGAAGAATTAGTAACCTCTCAATGGAACAGTAGAAGCCCCATTTATAGGTTTCTCAAATCCACAAAACAGTTTAGGCAAAAACTCTTTTGGAATCCGTGAGAAAAAAACTCAACGGATAGAATCTGAACTCGCGACAGTCGACTGTTAAAGAAACCACAGTCGACTATTGCACAGTCAGCAAGGGTAGGTAAGAATTCATAACGGTAACTTACCACGTGGACAGTCGACTGATGAAGCAAAGACAGTCGACTGTTAAACCAACATGCGACTGTAATTTCTTCTACAGGCGACTGGCCGAAATATAAGTAAGTTAGAATTATACTGGAAATCTCACAAGTAACAGGACAGACGACTGATGTAAGGAACACAGTCGACTGTTAATCAGAACAGGCGACTGTAAATCCTTATACAGCCGACTGTTAAATACTCTGAGAATTTCCAGAGAGCTGAGTCAATAAATTGGCTTACAAACAGACGACTGTTGCAGCATACACTGTCGACTGATCCAAGGGACAGTCGACTGTATATTCAACATTAGTCGACTGGCCGTAAAAGTCAGATCAAACAAAGTTTGGGCAAAGGATAGACAGGCGACTGATTTACAGAACACAGTCGACTGTCACTAGGACAGGCGCCTGTGAATCGTTCATCAGTGGCCTGTGCGAAATAATCAGAGAAGGCCCTAAACTGTATTGTGAAAGTCTGTGCATAACAGGCGACGGTAGAACAAAACACAGTCGACTGTTTTTGAGACAGACGACTGTAAAGTGTTAAGCAGTCGACTGTTATAAACAATCCTTGCACAACCAATAAACAAATGAATTGGGGTCAAAGGACAATTGATCTAATGATGTCCTACGACCGAATGTAGATGTGTGTGAGTGCTCCATCAAAGTTCTACTTCTAAGCTACATACTAGAAGAGATAAAAGAAAATTACATTTGACTAATAATCTCTTCTTTTCATTGTATGAGCTTGAAGTCTTCACGGAGCTTCAATCAACATCTACGATCATCCAATCCATGTAATTTGCCGTCAATCAACTTTGAGTGTCATCCATTGCAAGTAGATCCTTATAATTAGCTTAGGCAATGGATTAACTGCAAAATAGGAGATTAGTCACAAGTATTTATGTTTGCTCATCATTAACACCAAGTAGGGAGAATTTCAATACTCAACAAACATTTCCAAAGCTTGGAGCTTGATGAAAGGAAGCTCATCAAGTGGTGCCAAAGCTTGGAAGAAGATGAGGAGATCAAGTCTACTCAAGCTTGAAGGCTTAGACTCTAGGAGAAGCAAATTGTAATCCAAGTAATATCTTTATTACTTGCATTTCTCTTTTTGAGTATAGGACTTTGTAATGCCTTGTTAGATGGTCCTACTCATTCATGCATATACATTAACTATCTTGGTGAACCTTAGGATCCGCATAGAAATCAATCCAATAGGTTCCCCTTTGCCCTGAACTCAATTTAAGGATTTTCTTTAGGGGCCTACTGAAGGCAGTACATGCGACTGGTGACCACTAGGCGACTGGCCAGCCTTCTACAGGCGGCTGATCAGCACAGCTCCAGTCAATATTTTCTTGACTCTTACTTGAGCTTTTAGTGTAGGCGACTGAATTACAAAATACAGATGCCTGCCAACCATCAGGTGCATGGATATTATTCATCAGTCGCCTATGTGCCAAAGTGTGTACTTTGTCAAGTCTGTGCTTCACTTCACCTTGTGTGTCACTCGACTGATGTAGAGTTTACAGTCGCCTGTCATTCCTCTGGCACCTGGACTGTGTTCTTCAGTCGTCTGAATGTACAATTGTGTAAGTTGACATTTCTCAGCTCCTTTCCATCCTATATGACAGTCGCCTAATGAAGTCTTTACATGCACCTTGTAGTCTTCTACAGTCGCTTGTCATGGCTCAGATTATAGCCGTTGGGGATAATATAGCCGTTGATCAGTCACATGTCTCTTGTTATACATGCATTTGTCCATGACGAATTCTGCCATATTCTAGCCATTGCAGATTTGTTCATTTGCCTTTTTGCTTGGGTTTTATGGGGTTTTCTTCGCTTTTTATATATAGGAGATGGCTTAGTTCTATTAGAACTCTTGGAACCATTTGGTTAATATTAAAGATCATTAAGAATCTCAAAGCCATTCTTATTTCTCATTTCCCTCTCATGAGCGCATTCCTCTTCATGCATCGAAGTTAGCTCAAGGAAAATCCTCCAAATGCATCAAAGCTCATCTCAATACTTGGAGATCCTCTTCCATGCCTTGCATTCATTCTTGAGTAAGTTCATCTCATTCAGGCATATGTAAGAGTATTTATTTCATCTTTGTGAACCCTAACTCTCTGTGTGAGAGTTAGTTACTCTCTTTGTGGGAGTTTAACCCTTGTGTAGTGTTGGTTTAGTCCTAGAGTAAGACAACCCTAATTCTCTGTGTGGGAGTCATTTTATCTGTGTGTGGGAGTTAAACCCTTGTGTATGGTTTGTTGAGTCACTATGTAGGACAAATCCCTTGTGTAGGGTATCCCTTATTTAGGGATTGTATTCACTACATTGTGTAGGATCATAATGAATATTGGTATGGCTGGATGTACCCAATTTGGGGAACCATGGTAAAATCTCTTGTGTTTGCGTTTGCTTGATTGTGTGTATTATCTTCCTCTTGCATTTATAATTCCGCATTTGCAAGTTTAATTTTTAATTGCACAATTATTGCCATTACTCTATTCACCCCAATTTAGAGTGTTTGTTGTTTAGTATTGCAAGGTAGACGGTCCTTACAAAATATTTTATACACTCTTTTTATCACATGTTGCAAATAAACGTTTTGACTGTTAACTAGCATCATTCTCAGCCTTTACATATCATACTTGACATGCTCATACTGTAACGGCCCGAGTCCATCCATATCTATTTTATAATATAAATAATTACAATAATATTTTTAAATAAGTTTATGTGATTTTTTAAAATGGTTTTTCAAGATTATAATATCAAAAATAGTTTCAAATCAACTATTAAAAAATATTTTGTATCATCAAAATGGTTATAGCATGTTTTAGTAATTTCGAGTATCATCAAATATTTTTAAGTGGTTTATATGATATTTTCTATTTAAATATCACTGAAATAGCCTTATTAATTATTTTTCTATGTAAATTCAATCGAAATGATTTCAAACTTTTACAATATGATTATATGGTCATTTAGTATTCCCAATAATTTTTACATATTTTGACGTAGTCAACTCGACCTAGAGCCTGCAAACTCACACTCCAAATGTTTTGGCCCAAAACTCGTATTTTCGTAGTTCAAAATTTGAAATGGACTTCATTTTCATTATCATCGTGATGCTACGAACCTATGGCATTTTTTCTAAAAAATTTCAGAGACATATGTCAAAAATCGTATTTTAATATTAAAATAATAATATATTATTGTTTTTAATTACATCTACTAATTACATTTGTAACTTAGCTTAATTACTTAATTACTTTAACCTTGACCAACCGCAGCCCCATGCAATTTCTACGCTTTGTCAAGTTTTCCCAACTAAATACATTAATGCCTTAATTAATCTCTAAAAATATTATATTATACTTAATATCTATATAAACCCCCAGCTTCTTCGTTTAACCCTCACAGCCCATCCACGCTGCACCCATTCTCGCGCCAACCTGCGAGCACCACCCCTCCTCCGGAGCCTCGTCCTCTGTGGGAGACCGCAAGCCGCAAGCCTCCACGCCGTCAAGCACATCCCCGAGAAACCTAGCCACCGCTTTCACGACGCTGCTCACCACTGCCACGCGTCGTCGACACCTCCACCCATCATCGTCGACCGCGCCGGGTCTGCCGCCGTCCATCGCGGCCTATCAACGCTGACCGTCATCCTCAGTCGCTGCTGCAAAAGCCCGCTCATATGAATAGTAATCGCGATATAGGTAAGCAATACACAGTAAAAACATATTTTAATACATATATACGTATATACGTATTTATTTTTAAGAGAGAAAATATATTTAATTCATAGTAAATTTTATAGGCATCAAAAAATACACGTGTAGCACGAGAAATCCAGCGTGATACAACGAACGTATTGACGTCAGTTTCGTTGCAATCAAGCAAGTATATCTCCCGCCACTACTACAAAAAAACGCTTGCATAGCGCTTTTTTTTACACTTGCATAGCGCTTTTAAGCGCTATCCAAGCTACCGCTATGGTAGCTAGGATAGCGCTTTTATAAGCGCTATCCTAGTTGTTTACTAAGATAGCGCTTATAAAAGCGCTATCCAAGCTACCATTATGGTAGCTTGGATAGCGCTTTTTTAAGCGCTATCTAAGTGGTTTACTAAAATAGAGCTTTTGGAAGCGCTATTCTTAGACCGGCCGTGGCTAATACGCAGTAGCCACGGCCAGTCCGTGGCTAATGCGCATTAGCCACGGTCTGGCCGTGGCTAATGTTTAATTTTTTTAAAAAAAAATAAAAAATCAAACAAATTCCCAATTGATGTTTTGTATGACCTAGAAAGCCGCAGCAACTCTTATTTATGCAACAATAAATCCACAACATGCTGCAAGAGGTGTCCCTAGGGAGAGACACGGCCCATTTTTCTAGACAAACAGTGAAGTAACATTTGGCACATGCTCCATAAATTATCGAGCAAAACAAAGCATAGCTCCATAACATACATGACTTCCTGAAGTACATGATACAAAAGATATTACAGGAATGTTTGAATGTTGCAAAAAAAACTCTCCTTACTCACAGAGCATATCAGTTTGCCCAATGAAATACTCATTCGCTCGCATATATAGTCTTCCAATATGACGTCTTTCATATTAGATAGAAGAAGAGCTAACGAGACTGCACGTCCTTCCATACCTGAAACTTTGAGTGGTGCAAAGCAATCCCAGCAGCCTGAATCTGTACACAATTGAACAATCCCCAGGTAACAATTTGCAGGTTGGTCATAATCGCACGTAGGTTCACTTATCTGAAAGCATGCTTGATGGGCTTTCCCAGGGGACCACCAAGCCTGCGATCAATTTGTGTTTGAGCGAAAGCTGGAAAATTTTGGAGAATTCCTTCAGCAAGGATTCATAAGCGGCATCTATCAAACCGCTACCTGCATCATTCATCCCATGGGATGATCCTCCCAACAGCCCACTAAGACTTCCGACCTCCATGTCTTGTATGCAACAGGGAACAATCTGAGAAAACGGAGTCAAGTCTGTGGTCACGTTCAATGCTAAACCATGGTAAGTTATCCACCGTGAAACCCGGATTCCAATAGCAGCGAGCTTCTGGTTTCCTATGGAATTTCAAAATAGAAAACAGAGAGCATAATACCGTGAGTAACAAGCTTGATAGCTGCCAGGAGCATGATATTATGGCATGTGTATGAGACGATCTGCTACAAATATAACGAGGGCAGGACTAGGAAGCATGAACTCGGACACTGTACACACGAAAATGGGTACAAGACATGGTATGAAAGAGAGCATGCATACATATGTTCATACATAAACATGGTTGTTCTTTCAAAAATAGAGGCACGTCTCTAATCACATAATACATGCAGTGATTACAATATGTCACACATTTTCTTACTACTAAAAAGAACTCTTGCTCCTTAATTTCCTACAGTGTGGCTTAATTTTTCTCTGTTTTTATATCGAACAATATCTTAAGATATAAACTCCTTATATTATTTGGGAGAAATAGGGATGAAACGAAATTCAAAAAAAAAATCTGCAAACTGACTCTATAAACTAAATCTCATTCAAGTTTAAGCATGCACAAATTATTGAAGATTATTTGAAGTGATATCATGCAATTCCATGATAGAAATTAATACCTTCGCTTACTGAGATTTTAAGTGATACCAGTCTTTCCTTACTGAGATTTCTCTTTCAAATATTTCATACAAGATTTAATTAGCTAAAGTGGACACCAATGTCTAAATCCAGTGAACACCAAAACACAAATCTGTTCTTATGTTGGCTCAAAGTTTGATCAATGAACTTCAAGCAGAATCATTTTAGAAAGAAGCAACTCACATGTGAAGGATTGCAAAAACCAGACCAGCAAAATATTGGAAAAAAACTACAATTGTGTTCGTAAAAAAAATCATATGGCAAAAAGACATCAACTCCATAATCATCAGAAAAAACACCACTAAATTTGTTAAGTTTGATTGTCGACGATTATTCACTATCCAAATTATAATGAATGAAACAATAGAATTTTCAGGATTTGATATCCTTATATTACCTTCAAAGTTCAAATTTGAATCTAGTAAATTCAGATGTTGCCAGAAAAACTAGGTATATAGTATAAAATGGTATTGAATTATTATAATATGGAAGACTAACCTCAGCAGCGTTTCTGGATTCTTGCAGCTGATCCATCTTTCTTTCCACCCACATAACACGTCAGGCATGCTGCTACCAGAACCCAGCATTAGAATTTGAAGTTACGTTAAAAGAAAAACTAGAAAGTACATGCAATGTCTCTATATTCAACGGACCCGAAGTGATACTTCTTTAATTCTGAATAGTATGACCTCCTTTTGGCTATGTTCTGGTGTGACTTACAAGTCACAGCATCCGGACCAAAATCACCAGAACAAAGTGCAGTAGACCTGAAAAATGTAAAGTGGATATAGCTCAATCAGATTAACATTGTGGAATATGTTATGAATGTTGAAAAGAGCATAATCTATGAAGCCAAATGAAAAAATAGGTTTCAGTCCCCATGTGTGGAACTTCAGATGGCTCTTATTTAACTTCATCCCTCGCTTAGATTCTCTAGGTCTAATTACCACTGGGAGAAAGTAGCTTCTTTCGTGATTAAAAAGGCCTTTTACTGAAAGGAAAATGAATTTATTGCAGTATGTATGAATCCAGAGATACACCAACTTATCCATTCATAAGGAATAGATTGTGGCACTTGGTGTTTAATGAATTGGCAAAATGTAATCTTAGACATTTCAAGTGCACGTGGGTACTAAAACAATGGGCTAATCAATCTTACGCTTGCAAGACCACTGGCAGGTGTTGAAGATGTGTTGGTTGTAACTAATAACGCAATTACTATTTTCTGACCACAATTGCATTTGCTTTAACAAACATAAAATGAAAACTGATTTTGACATTTTAGTAATTATAATATTTGTACGGACGATATAATAATAATCAAAATTAAAGTTCATAACCCATACTACTCTATCACTTTACTTGTCACTAGTTATGTTAGATAAGTCTTCAAACATGGAATTTATCCAGTAAAAAACTTTTGGATAACTTATAGGTCATGTATCTTAGGAATCAATTCCTGATTAATTTCCATACAAACAGCATCTAAGTATTTTTCAGAAAGGGGAAAAAAATCTTATAATAGAAAACCATCAAATAAGGACATGTAAGAGGTTACCATCTATTGAAGTTCTTGTGGGTTTGCCAATACTCCAAAGTTGTGATACGGTTTGAGGGTCACAGTTCTGTATTCTAACTTGACCCCATCGATCAAGCATCCTTTGTGTGGGCCAAAACTTGTGCTTTAACACAATAGCATTTTTTAAATTTTAATCTGCAGTTTAATTGCATGCCAAATGAGATTTGAACATAGGTTGCTCTAATACCATATTAAAGTCTACGTCACCACACCAAAAGTTAACAAGGGTTGAGCATTACATTTTTATATTCTAACACCATCTATCACCACACAAGGAAGACAGAGAAAAGAAATTTCCAAACAAGAATGGTCGGCTTATCTAGGAAGTAATAGTGTGACTATCCTTGACAACATCAGCAATATTCCACTATTTATATTTAAAGTTTAGTAATATGTTAGATTTCTTAATTATAAGAAAGATTGACATACACCTTGGCGATTGCATAACAATTTCTAATGAAAAAACAGCCTTTAGTACAAGGCACTGATCGGGTCGCATTTAGTTCTTTCATTAATCGAACATCTTACAATCTCAGGCAAAAACACAAACATCCATCCATCCTTGTTAAGTGATTTACATATGCACCTTTACTTTTATGAAAGGTACCATATCAGGCTCAATCACCCATCAAAATAGCTGAAAAAAAGACAACCATTGCAAACACTTTTTAGTTTTAATGGTACATGACACCAAACCATGTAAAGTGTGGTGGTCAAATCACAAATTCATGATGCAAGAAATAAGTTAACTGCTTAAAAATTCATAAGACTGTATCAACTGAAACGGCAATGAAATACCAATTTAAGTATGTTTGTCTATGTGTTGGAAGCTGTATTCTCGCAACAAAAATAGGAAACTTCAACTTAAGAAACATAATAGAGAAGCATGAATCTCATAAGCCCCAAAATCTGTAAACTTATAAAAACATCAAGGACTTCCATATTTAATGTTCCAAATCAGGAAATTGTGTTCTTTCTAAAACATTTCACTTGGAAATGAATAAGTTGTTCCAGAAAACTGCTAATAAGCGAACAATCATAACAAAATGCTCTGGAACGCTAAAGAAACCATACCATTTTCATGTCACTATAATAACAATTTTACAAGAAAATGTGCTGAAATAAAAGGTCCAATGAAATTGGCAAAAAGGAAAAAGGCCAAATTCAATGCAAGCTCAAAAATTTTATTCCAAAATTTCAGCTCTCAAAGACACATACTTTCAATTTGATCTCAAATAAGTTGAGGAATTCAAAAAATATACCACGATACCTCTCCTGAAAAACAAGAACATCATGTAAGAAGAGCTCGTTCTACAACTATAAAGTGAATTACAAAGGCTTAAGTCTGGAAATCATCTTGTAACTCCTAAAAAGACATTATTACTCTTCCAAGTAACTCAATCTAAATCCACAGTAATAAGAGAAAATATTAATATCAGGTCAGTCTAAGTGCAAACCAACCACTTGAGTAGGATATTTGCCCAAATATTGAAGCATTTCATAAACAATTGCCAAAACCTCAGGAAGAACGGTTCTGACAAAAAAAATGTACAGAACCTCCTTAAGCCCAACAGAGGAAATAGGCATCATCCATGTATATATAGTATTATAGAAATTAGATGTTCAATGACCAAGAGTGAGCAAGCAACAAAGAGGATGCAGGGGGATATGAAAAACACAAACGAATTCTATGTTGGAAAAAAACGTCTCAACTATCTGGTATAGTGTTGCCAGGAAACAAATTGAACAACAATATGTTGTATGGCTGCCAGGGAATTTTGCCACAAGTGAACAGACCTAGCTTGATAATATATTACAGAATTCAAACCTCCAAGCCATCGGAGAGACCGTAAAGGACCACATTATCTACCTCTGTATGAAACTTTCCTAAGATGAAAGGTTTCGGAAATAACATCCAAGGAACTACCACAACAGCTCGATCTTCTCATTATGATCTACAAGTCAACATTGCATAATTTGTTTGATATTAGGACACCGCAAAATAGACCAGCAGTTCAATTGCAAAAAACTTTAAGCAAAGAATAGAAAGAGAAACCCTAACCCTTGGATGAGAGCAGCGGATGATTCTTGAGCAGCGGGAACGGCAACGAAGAAGCAAACCCCTCGATCGATCGCACGAAGAGGAAGTATGATGAAATTTTCTGGGTTTCAGATGTTTGGTTCCCTCAGTCGGTACCGCAAAACCCTCGATTGATCTCACAAAGAGGGAAGATTCGGATGAGTGGTGCCCTCGTGCGCTATCCCAAAACTCGATTGATCGATGGTGCTTAGCAGGAGAGTGGATGGGGTTCCAACTGTTCCCAGCGGAGAGATGAGATCGCGAAGAGAAGAGGGGTTTGCGAAAGAGAAGAGGGAAGATGATTTGTATGAGGCCCCTTTCGAGCAGCACAGCACGGGGAAGATGATTAGTAAATTATGGCGCAGCACAGGCAAGCTTCTCCCCTTTCGAGCAGTGGTCGGAGACATCGCTGAGAAGGGTTGGGGGGAGGGAGAGGGGGAGGGGGAGGCCTGAGACGAGGGTTGGGAATTTAACCTAGGGCTTGGAACATGAGAGGTTCACGCGGAATAGGCAAAATTTTCAGCCTGGCTGTGTTTTTTTAAGCGATATCTAAAAAATTATATATATGTATATTTTTTAATAAAAGTGCTTACGTAACGATTAGTACCATAGCACTAAAATAAAGCGCTATTTACGGTATTACTTAGATAGCGCTTTAACAAAAAGCGCTATCTAAGTGATTTTTACCTTAATTTTGATTTACTTTTATTTTCTATAAGTGCAGAAGCGCTATACAAGAGTTCACTTAGATAGCGCTTTTTAAAAGCGCTATCTAAGTGGCGTTACCCAAACCCAAATCTATAGTAGTGCTCGGTAATTTTTCAAAGTTAAAACCTAATTATGCTACTTTCACTTAAAATTTAATATCATTAATTTTTCACGTACACTGATATACACAAAAATTAAATGTTGTAGTACTAGATGCGACGCTTATTTTGACACATTGTTTAAAGAATTACGACATGTATGTTGCTGTGAATAAATCGTTGAATGTATTGAGAAAATCATTTTCTTAATTTAAAAATTCGGTTTTGGCCTTTTAAATTAAGAAAAATGTCTAATAATTATTTCAAAATCCTGAAAAATACATCTTAGCCTTGGGAAAATATTTTATCCTTAAATATACTCATCTGCCTAGTTTTAAATATTTTTGTTCATATGTCTTAGCTTAACTGTGTTTTAACGTATTGTAAACTTATTAAATTGTATATGTAAAATTGAGAAATTCTGTGAAAATATTGTATGGACTCATAAGACACGGTGGACAGGTTGTACACATCCGATGTGATGTAAATGAACAGAAACGACTAAACGACTGATGGAATTTATATGATTAAATTGTCAATTAAATAGTACACATCTTGACTCGGCACTTGACTTGACCCATTGGATTTGTGGTAGTCCAGTTGTCGTTGATGGCATGTGAGTGACTTGATGGGCATTACAACTTTACCTCCACTCATACGTGATGGAAAAAAGTACTCGATCGTCACCCAATGGAAGGGGTCGGTAAGTAACGCCACAGAGTGCTCCCGATGGTAGTATGCATTTTAGTTGCAAATTGTGCCCTCAGACACGGACTTAGCACTAGAACAGTTGATTATCAAATATTGCTTTAACATCTTGGACGGTCTTTTCCTCACAGGTTGCAAATTGCTATCAAATGTTTGACTGCTGCAACTCTTACAAATTAAACTTGTTATATGCTTCTATGTACTCATACAATGCTTGTCTGTAAAGTTATAATTGAATCGATGGAGCAGAAGTTGATAATTGGCATTCTTAATATTGGTCCCAGAGCTGGTGTCTAGGATCGTTTATGTCCAAGTCTGGATCACCCTGCGGGAATAGTGACCTGCTTGGCCAAATCTGACGGGCCGTGTTCGTCTGGATTAATGCTAGAATCCTAATTACCATCAATGCAAACATTGATTAAGGTTATGTCTTGATTTCAGCTTGGCTTAATTAAATTACTTAACCTTTCTGTAACTGTGAATATTTTCCGAGTAAACCTCGCTAATGGACATTTCATTTTATTGTTTTATGAAATGTCCGTCAGGTATTGATAGATAGTTCGTGGAAGACACTGCTACAGAAGTCGAGCCAACGTTCGAAGAGTACGTAGAGTACCTATCTACCAAAGACTAAACTTTTACCTTCGCGAATTGTATGTTACCTCTGAAATAATATAATTTGTGTACTATGTTGATTCGGCCATTCTAGGCCTATATTGTATTTTATTTCTAGATGCTTTGGTATTGTAATAATGTTATCTGTGCTATTTCTTGAATAAGCATGAAAGATCTTACCGTTGTATCCATAGACGCGTCATTGTGTTTAAGCCAAAGAGGAAAGCAAATATTTATAATAAAAAATACATCTCCTTGTTTTAAGCACATCGTGGGCCCGTTCGTGTTCTCGCTCCCGATAGAATGGGAAGCGTGACGTGACATGTTTCTGTGGTGGCCCATGCAGGTCGTGCTCATGAAAATACTTTAAGAAATAGTTTGGACGATATTATTATCAAAGTGTCTAGTTAGAATAAATTTCGTACCTAACTCACATTGCGGCTTGTTTTCCAGCATGTCAGTTGACCCAACACCCGAAATGCTAACGGAGCTAACGGTGTCTCCGACCACGACCTTATGGGAGTCATTAGAGAAATGTTGGACATCCAGCATAACATTCTTCAACGAGAACCTCAACCAGCTCCACGAGGTGATGCTGGAGTGAAACAATTTTGAGAACTACATCCAAGGACGTTCTCTGGGAAAGAAGGTCCACTTGAAGCCGAAGAATGGGCATGAAGCACCGAGGATAACCTGAGCACTGCCTGCATCCCACAGGCAGGGTGGGTAGAGGTAGCAAAGCTTCAACTGACCGACAACGCATGAAATAGGTGGGAGACACAAGAAAAGCGCGTAATGAGGCCTATTGCATATGCCACGTTTCGCAAATGATTTGACCCCAAATATTTTTCCAAATCGGCTAAGAGGAAACTTAAGCAGCGTTTCATCAACCTAAAAATAAGAATACATGACTGTTGATGAATACGATGATGAGTTCTCTATACTCAGTTGTTTCGCTCCTTATATGGTCGAGAATCCCGAGGACCACGCTTTCCAATTCCGTCAAGGCTTGAACTTCAACATACAAGCTTCGATGACCTCTATCGACTTGACCAGCTATGAGAAAATACTAGAAGCAGCATGTAACCATGTGGCTGTTGACAAACTTTACAAAGCAGCCCATGGTAAGCATCCTATGGAACCACCTAGAAACAACCACCGACCAATGCAGACCACCAATTTTAAGAGGCACGCCGCTCCAATCAACAACCGGCCTGCTGCTCCAATCAAGAACTGACCGACTTCTTGCCTGATCAACAATCGGCTCACAATGGTATGATTCCATTGCAACTGACCAGGTCATGTCAAGAAGGACTGCCATATGCTGCTAAACCAATGCTTGATCTGTGGATCATCTGAACATTTTGTCAAGGACTGCTCTCGGCGCATCAACAAATAAGTGACTCTGACTGCAGGAGTTTTGACATCATGTGGACCACCCTTAGCTACACAAAAGAGGGCATTCCAACAGGCCAATCCAAACCAGCCCAAGCGCCAAGCGTTCACCATGGCCACCGAAGAAGCTGAGGCTATGGAGCCAGTAATCATAGGTAACATCTAAGATCTTTCTCCTTTACTTTAACTTGATGCTCATCGCTTTACTATAGACCGCTAAGTATACCTTATCATACTCTAAGTATCGTCTTAGTAGCATCTACACCAGCTTTAGCCCTCTTTGATTCTGGAGCTTCACATTGCTTTCTAGCACTAAAATTCGCAACAACGCATTCCCTTCCTTTTGACCCTCTCTCTCATCGTTGGAACATCAACACCGGGAATGGCGTAGTGAAGACTTCATGTGGCTGTCGATCATGACCTCTGGTGATATGTGGTCGCGAACTCTTCGTCGACTTCATGATAATCGACATGCCAAGCTTTGATATAGTATTTGAAATGGATTGGTTAGGAACTTTTTACACTACCATCGATTGTCGCAAAAAGAAGGTACTGTTCGAAATTCCCGATCATCAAGTGTAAGAATTTGCAAGTGGAAGTCATTCTCTTGGGCCTATTAAATTTCGAGCCAAGTCTATAGAGATGACAATGTCATCTATGCAAGTTGAACCTGAGAAGCCCAGAGTAATTCGAGAATTCGACAATGTGTTCTTTGAAGAAATTTCAGGATTACCGCCTGATCAAGCTCTTGAATTCACCATTGTTCTTATGCCTAACACTCAATCTATGTGACGGCCCGTATCTGTTACTACCCATATTTTAGTATAAATTCTTTCAAAAACAGTTTTAAAAATCAGATTCTTAACTAATTAAGTTTTTAAGATACTATTCTTAAATAGCTTTTTATATTCACTAATTACTTTTATCACTTTTCCTAATAACTTTCATCAATTACTAATGACCCTTACTAATTACTTTTACAAATTAGCATTTGCTTTTACTAATCTACTTTTACCCCTAATTATCATCTTCACCTAAATTTCAACTCTATTTGATTTATTTTAATTAATCCCTAACCAACTACTATTTCCAATTTATTTTTAACCTAATCACCCACCCACCTATACGGTGGATCTACTCCTAATCAAACCCCAATACCGACCAGATCCATGAAACCCCCACTCTACTCTCTCAACAGACTAACCCTTTATTTCACCAAACTGCAGTCGCCCATGTATTTCATGCATCCAACCCCTAACCTACCCGCAATCGACATCCTCCGTTGGCAGACAAAGTGAAATCAATTTTCACGTTTCTTGTTAACACCTAACCACATCACACATTAAATAAACAAAACCCCACTCTCTCTCATTGTATTAATCTCCCTCCTCTCTTTGGCAGGGAGAGACTCACCCCCTCCACTTTGCTCCCAACTGCAGCAAAGGGAGCCCGAGCAAACAACAACACCCAAGCATCACATTCATCCTATCTTTCAGATCTCAAACACCCAAACCCCGCTTCTCCTCTCCCCGTTTCTCTCTCTTACTCTCTTGCTGCCTCAGCTTAGTGAAACACCGCCCTCGCCCTCCCACACACGCCACCCTGATCCGCAGCACCTGCCAGTCTGACTCCCATGCTACCCTCCGGCTGTCTGCCTGGAAACCAACGGCGGCCTGCCTCCCTCCTCCGATCAGCGGTAGACCACACCGACAACCCATCTCCCCAAACAACCTCCTCTTATGCGAGCTCTTCAACCATGCTCATACTTGCTCTTGGACAACACCCTAGCCCCTCCTCGGCCTCTCATGTCTACCCCGCCACCGTCGCAACCACCTCTGGTCCCCTGCAGCCTGTGGCCATCTCCATGGCCGGCTTCCCCCATATTCCCCCTAAGCATCACGACCCTCTGCATCCCCCGCGGCACCACCAAGCACCCCAAAATTTTTCCAACCGCCAACTGTTCGATGAAATGCCACAATGTCAAAGATTTCTTCCTGAACTCTTCATGTTTCTCTCGAGGCTGCCCATGTCTTCCTCTCCCCTTGCTGTGAGTGTTCCAATTCCTTATTTGTTCCTTCCATTAGTTTAAACTAAACATTTTGGGCTCAATTAGTGTTGTTATGTATAATTGTCATGGTTTGCTTCATTGAGTACACAAACTCATCCACTGTGGCAATTCTCAGAAAATGGGAGCCATGCCAACATTGTGGGCTCATACTTGCATGTAACATAAGGAGCAAATGAAGAAAGCAAAGGCTCACTTTCCCGAGTCCTCCAACTCAAGAAAATTCACACGAGGACAGCGAACTCCTTGTGCATTAGTCGAGCCCCGTGCCCCTAGTCCGCAAACCTCCCGGAGTCCCCGAAACTCTCCCATGCACCCCACACCTAACGTTGGAGCCGACGATACCATCATCGCGTCGTAAGTAGGTTCCACGGCCCATCAATTTCCTAATTTGTTAAAAATTGATTTCATTTCGTATCGAATTAATTATAATACTAAGTAGGTTCCATGAGCTCAAAGATTTACAATTAAAATCTATAGTTTCAACATATTCATTGCGTCAATATATCATCGCCGGTTGAAATATTATGTACATGATGTTCTTAATGTTTACAGAATGCATACATGTTTAAATTGGCCAGATTATGCACATGTTGCAACAGAATGGTTTATATCAAATGCATATATAACATGATGTTAGTCGTTAATTAATAATACACATCATGCTGAGTTACATGTTAATTAACTTGTTAATTAAGAATTAACATGCTGTCAAATGAGTTGTAATACTTTTATTTCTTTTAATCCATTAAATTTTGTTGGGGATTTTAGATAACATGATGTTGCATGTGCAGGTTGCATGAAATTAAATGTGTGCAATATAAAAGATAACTAGTCCGTATATGATACTGCAAACGTGTAGACATGATATCTAAACACCTTTAAATATCAGTTTTCTTGCACAGGTTGCGTATTTTAGAAAATATTTCTATGATCTTACGTAACCTGATAATATTAGTAAGTTAGCTACAAATTTGCATGAAGTATAACCCTAGTATTATTAAATCATATACTAGTCATCTTATATAATCACATTGTATGTGTATTGGGTTAAAATACATATATACAGTATTACTTTCATAAGAACATCATTAATGCACTTGTTTAACAACATGTTCTTTGCGCAGCATATATTATTAACTTTGTCATGATTATTCTCAGTAGCGTATGTCATGAAACGTTAACTCATAACTATGGTTTGCAAGTTGCTATCGTGTACACTTGACGTTTCCCGTTTCCAATGAAATAGCTTAATGTTCATGTTAACCATGCCCAAATGTTCATTAAAATGTTCTTTTTGTATATTGTACCATTATTTGTGCCACACCATCTTGGATGGCTTACCCCCAAATAATAGGTGATGTTGAGTCCAAGGGGCATACGGGAATCCATCGAATACAGATGAGACGAAACCTAGTCGATGACTAGACAGACACTTTGGGGTGGGGTTAGTCTATTGTTGTAGGGTTCATAAATGTAGCTTGACCACCTTACGGCTATCTCCATACCACACTATTGGAGGCAAGCATCTTGGCCATTATCTAGGTTAGAGATGGCAAGAAGCGTCACGGTGAACCCCCAATGATAGGGTGCATCAAAAACATTTTATTTACCTATACATGGACTTATTCACGAGCACAAATAAATGAAAAATACTCAACTTGCAAACTACCTTTACCTTGTTTAAAATGCAAATCATGTGATAATCGTTGTTTAATTTTATGTCTTAACTTTCAGCATGCTCGTATCTTTTGTTAATTTCCCTTCGTAATATGCTTTTATACTGTTAGTAGATGATGTGTCATAATACTCCACATTTTATCTATATGTTTGCACATCAAAATGATCGCTTTAATCCACATTTTATACGCTTTTATGCTAATAACTAGAATTATTTGACTTTAAGAGCGTTTGGTTGCATTTCAGGGAATATCGAGCGATTCGGAGTATATTGGGGAAGAGAGCACAGCCATAGACACCGGAGCATCAGTGGCACCACATTCGACGACTTAAAGCTACTGAGGAGCAAGAGAGAAGAAGAAAAGAGAAGGCGAGGAAGAGGATTCTTCCAGATTGCTCAGCCGAGCGCATCACGTGCTCGGCCGAGCTGAGACACTAAGGGGGAGAAAAGTTGCAAAGGAGTGCTCCGCTCGACCGAGGGACCAAGTCGCTCGCCCGAGCCAGCTGTCAGGAGAGCTCCTATTTTTTTCCCCTTCAACTCTCTAGAGTGTTGGAGCTTAAAGCGCTCAGTCGAGCGAGGTTTCACTCGACCGAGCGACGCTTGCCCCCCGAACGAGATCGATTCCTTAAAGAACAGTTCGACCGAGCGCCCGCCCCTCCGTGCGACCAGCTGGATGTGCAAGAGGGCGCTCGGTCGAGCTCTCCATGCGCTAGACCAAGCGCTATATTGGGAGGCCGCTTTTTAGGGTTTTCCTAGAGTTTTTGGGGGGAGGCTATAAATAGGACTGTTGAGCCATCATTCGGGGAGGCGATTTTTAGCCCCTTTCTCTTATTTTTTTGTCTTTGGGAATGATTTTCAGAGGTTAGGCTATGCCCTAGGCCCCCTCTTGGATATTTATGTACCAGATCTTCATTAGATAAGTATTCTTCCTTATTAAATCTCTTTTGTTGTCTTCCTTGTGTGTTTTGCTATTTGAATCCTCTATTGCTTTCATTTTACTTGTTTGTGATGTTGATTCTTGTTGTCCATATCTCTTATGTAATGATTGAGTAGATTTATTGCTAGGATTAGGGAATAACCCAAGTATTCTAGGGGTTGGATGATGGGTTAACCTTAGTTGGATGAATCTAGGGTTGCCCTATGGAAGTTTGAACAAGGGTATTGGGGGATTAGCCTTAGGATCGGGGTATCGCGAAGGCGGCTCCATATCATGGGGAGAATCCTCACGAATCCGATTTGGGCTTAGTAGCCATTCTTAGGGGCTCGTGATTACGAGAACCGAGGCGACCGTAATCCCCAATCTGCTAGTTGGTGACTGCGAGAGCATACCGATTGCTAGAACCAACCATTTATAGCTTCGCACTCTGTAGATCATGGCAGTGGATGCATAACTACGAGGCGGGACCAAGTGTCAAGCTTAATGTACATTCCCGTGCGAAGTTGACTACGAGAGCACGGCTTCGCATACGGATGTGTTAGATGAGTAGGAACAACGAAAGTTAAGTACTCGTTTCCATCCTTGGATGTAACACTCCTACCCTCATCCATCGTCTAACGAAGGAACCCCTAACCTGTTATCCAAACCCGAAAGCCCTAGCAGGGATTCTCGATACCTTAGTGATATTTTCCTCGATTGTTTCTCTTTGTTCTTTTTGTTTTCTGTTGTGTCTTGATGTGCCTTGCCAAGTGACACCCTCGCATTCCACATCCACCACCATTACGACACTCCATAATCCATCTCCACCTAATAAAACATATTCGAAGCCTAACCTAGCCTATGATCGATGAGTAGTGTGACACCGCCTCCCCGTGGATACGATACCCGCTCATCGATATTTACATATACCGTGCGCTTGCGGTAAAACGACATTCGTACTTTCGGGTGCAAATCCGGAACCAAATAGTAGAATATGTAATTACAGTGTTAAATTCCTTTTAATTATTTAAATGAAATTGATGATTGTGAACTTACATGAGTAACCCTTACTGACGGGCATTGTATTTGTGTTTTAATGCAATGCTTGTTAGGTTCTGAGAGCATTTTTGCAGATCCTAGTTCCAGCATAGCGTGATCCACTAGAGGCAGAACTCTTCCAGGAGAATATTCTTGGTTCCATTGTCTCAGATGTATGTATTCTGTGTTGTAAGAGCCATAAGGCCTCTCTTCCTTACCTTATTGTTGTAATATATTTTTGAGACGATTGAGATCATAACAATATTATTGATATCTGTGTTCTTTTTGATTATGCATGTAAGGACCTGCGAGTTATCTACAGACGCTTATTGTGTTTAAATCAAGGAGGAAAGAAAAACAAAAGTACCACCTCCTTGATTGCACATGCGGATCCGCTCGCAACCTCGCTCCCAAGTATAATGGGCAGCAGGGCGTGACAACCTATCTCCAAATCTCCTTATCACATGTCACCAGCAGAATTGAAGGAGCTTCGTACTCAATTGGACGACCTGTTGCAGAAAGGATGGATACATCCCATTGTATTTCCCTGGGGTGCACCAGTCCTATTGGTCAAGAAGAAAGATAGATCGAGAAGGACGTGCGTGGACTATCGAGAGCTAAACAAAGTGACTGTAAAGAACAAGTATCCATTACCACATCGATGACATCTTCGACCAACTTAATGATCTCGAGTCTTCTCCAAGTTAGATCTCCAAAGTGGATACCATCAAGTGAAGGTTAAGAAGGACGACATACCTAAGACGGTTTTTCGGACTAAGTATGGACACTATGAATTTGCGCTTATGCCATTTGGCGTGACCAACGCACCAGCGTTATTCATGAACCTCATGAACTTAATCTTCTATGAGTTCTTGGATACATTCGTAGTGATCTTTATTGATGACATTCTGGTATATTCAAAAAGCGAAAAGGATCATGTTGAGCATCTGCAAATCATATTGGAAACTTTGTGCCATCATCAACTGTATGCCAAGTACATCAAATGTGAATTTTGTCTAGCCTGTGTTGCCTTTCTTGGGCATGTGGTATCTGGAGATGGTATTTCAGTTGATCCTGAGAAATTTGCATCTGTTAGAAATTGGCCAACCCCTCGGTCAGTTTCAAACATCCGGTCAGTTTCAAACATCAGAGATTTTCTTGGATTGGCTAGCTACTACCACCGATTCATCCAGGACTTCTCCAAGATTGATGAACACATGACCTGCCTGACAAGGAAGGATGCTAAGTTCATTTGGGCTGAAGCTTGTGAGCAAGCTTTCGAAGGACTGAAGACGAAGCTGACGATTACACCAGTTCTGAACATACCAGATAGAACTGGAGGATTTGAAGTGTAATATGACGTATCTGGCATAGGTCTTCTATGTGTACTACATCAACTTGGTCATGTAGTGTTGTATGCTTCCGACAACTGAAGACTCATGAGAAGAACTACCCCGCACATGATCTGGAGTTAGCCGCAATCATTTTTGCTTTGAAGATTTGGAGGACTTTCTATTGGACGAGCAAGTGAAGATCTTCACCGACCACAAAAGTTTGAAGTATATCCTCACGCAGAAGGAACTAAACATGAGACAATACAGATGGTTGGAACTCATGGCTGATTATGACATCGACCTCCAATATCATCCTGGGAAGGTTAATGTCGTACCTGATGCATTGAGTCAACTACCAACTGTTATAATGCTCAAGGCTCAGAAGAGATTGCAACAAGAACTGCGGGAGATGGAGATTTAAATCATTCTACTTGGAATGACTGCCTCAGTGATGAACTTAAAAATCCAGTCTACCATCATCGATCGAATCAAAGCTGCTCAAGTTGGAGATGCAAAGTTGCAGAAGATTAAGGCACAAGTAAAATCGGGTCTTTAAACGGATTTTCTTATCCATGAAGACAGATCTTTGAGATATGGCAGCAGAATCTATGTGCCTTCAGGCGATATCAGAGAAGAGCTGATGAATGAAGCATACAGCTCCGCATACTCCATTCATCCTGGTGGTACCAAAATGTACAAGGATTTTCGTCTAAATTTTTGGTGGCATGAAATGAAGAGAAGCATTGCTTAAAGTGTCGCCAAATGTTTTGTATGTCAGCAAGTGAAGGCTGAACACCATCGCATCACAGGATTGATTCAACCTCTACCTATTCCAGAATGGCAGCACATCACCATGAATTTCATCACTAGACTACCTCAGAGCACAAGGCAAAATGATGCCATTTGGGTAATCGTTGATCGGTTAACCAAGTCGGCACATTTCATACCATTCTGGGTAGGATAATGATAGAATTACTTGTGAAGAAGTATACGGAGGAAATCATGAGATTACGTGGAGTCCCTGTGAGCATTATCTCCGATCGAGACACAAGATTCACTTCTCACTTTTTGAAGACTCTGCAGTCGAATTTTGGTACCAGTCTGAGCTTTAGCACTGCGTGTCACCTGCAGACAGATGGACAATCATAGAGCACCATCAAGATACTCGAAGATATGTTGAGAGCTTGCATGCTTAACCTCAAAGGCTCGTGGGAATACCACTTGCACTTAGTTGAGTTTGCTTATAACAATAACTACCAAGCAAGTATCAGAATGGCCCCATTTGCAGCACTTTATGGAAGAAAATGTCGTTCTGCATTAAGTTGGGAAGACATCGACGATCGAGAACTTTGGGTCCTGAGATGATCGTAGAAGCCGTTGGCGTGGTGCGTACTATCAGAGACAAACTTCGCATTGTGCAAGAATGATACAAACATTAGGCTAATGCAAAATGTCGTCATCTAGAATTTCAACATGGAGATCATGTATTTCAGAAGATATCCCCTAACTGGGGATTAATACAATTTGAAAGAAGAGGAAACCTCAGTCTAAGATTCATTGGACCATTTCGGTGTACTGGAGCGAGTTGGAGAAGTGGTCTACCGACTGGCGTTACCACCTTCACCGGAGAGAGTGCATGACATGGTCCGTGTCTCCCAGCTGTGTCGTTACATAAGTGATCCTACCTATGTGGTTGATCATTCAGAGATCACAGTGCGATCAAATCTTACATATGAGCAGCAGCCAGTGCAGATTTTAGATCGACGTCGAAAGACTCTCAGGAATAGAGTTGTCGAACTCATGAGAGTGATGTGGCGACATGACTTACCTGGTGAATCCACTTGGAAACGAGAAGTTGAAATGCACGAGCGATATCCTTACTTATTCAATGTATCTTAGTTTCTCTGTATCTTAGTTTCTTTGTATGAGAAATCCCGAGGACGAAATTTTTATAAGGTGTGTAACGGCTTGAATCCATCCACATCTATTTTATAATATAAATAATTCCAATAATATTTTTAAATAATTTTATGTGATTTTTTAAATGGTTTGTCAAGATTATAATATCAAAAATGGTTTCAAATCAACTATAAAAAATATTTTGTATCATCAAAATAGTTATCGCATGTTTTAGTAATTTCAGGTATCATCAAATATTTTTAAATGGTTTGTATAATATTTTCTATTTAAATATCACTAAAATAGCCTTATTAATTATTTTTGCATGTATATGCTATTAAAATGATTTCAAACTTTTACGGTATGATTCTATGGTCATTTAGCATTCTCAATAATATTTACGTATTTTTACGTAGTCAACTCGATCTAAAACCTGCAAACCCACTACCCAAACGTTTTGGCCCGAAACTCGTATTTTCTAGCTCAAAATGCAAAATAGACTCCATTTTCATGATCCTCATGACGATACAAACCCGTGGCATTTTTCTGGGATTTTTCGGAGTCATATGTGAAAAATGTTAATATAATATTAAAATAATAATATTTTATTGTTGTTGCTTACATCTACTAATTACATTTTGATCTTGTCTTAATTACTTAATTACTATACCCCTGACCAACCGCAGCCCCATGTGGTTCATGAATGAGCAATTTCTACGCTCAATCAAGTTTTCCCAACTAAACTCATTAATGCCTTAATTAATCTCTAATAATAATATATTATAATTAATATCTATATAACCCCCCACAGCTTCTTCGTTCAACCCTCACAGCCTCCTCCCCCTCGGCGCTGCGCCCATTCTCGCGCCACCCCGCGAGCATCGCCCCTCCTCCGGCGGCTTGTCCTCCGCTGGAGACCGCCGCAAGCCGTAAGTCTCCCCGCCGTCGACCTCTCCTCCTCCTCCGTTGAGCATAGTCCCGAGAACCCAGCCACAGCCTGCATGATGCCACGCGTCGCCGACACCTCCGCCCGACATCGCCGACTGCGCCGGGTCCACTGCTGTCCGCCGCAGCCTACCAACGCTAACCGCCGCCTTCAGTCACCGCCGGAGGCCTTGTCGAACGCAAAAACCCGCTCGCATGAATAGTAATCACGTATAGGTGAGGAGTGCAGAGTAAATACGTATTTTAATATGTATATACATATATACGTATATATTTTTAAGAGAGAAACAATATTAAATTCATAGTAAATTTTATAGGCTCAGAAAAATACACGGGAAGCACCAGAAAATCCAGCATGATGCAACGAATGCATTGATGCCAGTTTTGTCGCAATCAGGCAATTATATCCCCCGCAGTAATTTTTCAAAGTTAAAATCTAATTATGTTATTTTCACTTAAAAATTAATATATTTAATTTTCCACGTACACTGATATACACAAAAATTATATGTTGTACTTCTAGATGAGATGCTCATTTTGACACATTGTTTAAAGAATTACGACATGTAGGCTGCTTTGAATAAATCATTGAATGTGTTGAGAAAATCATTTTCTTAATTTAAAATTCGGTTTTGGCTTTTTAAATTAAAAAATTGCCTAATAATTGTTTTAAAATCCTAAATATACTTGTTAGCCTTAGAAAAATAGTTTATGCTTAAATATACGTATATGCCTAGTTTTAAATATTTTTGTGCACATGTCTTAGCTTAACTGTGTGTTTTAATGTATTGTAAAATTATTAAATTGTATATGTAAAATTGTGAAAATTTGTGAAAATTTTTTATGGACTTATGAGACATTGTGGACTGGTTGTACACATCTGATATGATGCAATTGAACAGAAACGACCGAACGACTGATGGAAGTTATTTGATTAAAATGTCAAATAGATAGTACACGTCTTGATCTGATATTTGACTTGACCCGTGGGATTTGGAATAGTCCAGTTGTCATTGATGGCATGTGAGAGACTGGATGGGTATTAAAAGTTTACCTCCACTCACACAGGGTGGAGAAAATTACTTGACAGGCACCCAATGGAAGGGGTCGATTGGTAAGTAACGCCACAGAGAGCTTCTGATGGTAGTGTACATTTAGTTGCAAATTGTGCCCTCAGACACGGACTTAGCATCAGAACAGTCGATTAACAAATATTGTTTTAACTTCTTGTACAGTTTTTTCATCACAGGTTGCAAATTGCTATCAAATGTTTGACTTCTACAGCTCTTACAAATTAAACTTTTTATATGCTTCTAAGCACTCATAACATGCTTGTCTGTAAAGTTATAACTGAATTGATGGAGCAGAAGTTGATAATTGGCATTCGTAATATTGGTCCCAAAGCCTGTGTTTATGATCGTTTGTGTCCAAGTCTTGATCGCCCTATGGGGATAGTGACCTACTTGGCCAAACCTGATGGGTCGTGTTCGTCTGGATCAATGCTAAAATCCCAATTATCATCAATGAAAACATTGATTATGGTTATATCTTGATTTCAGCTTGGCTTAATTAACTAACTTAACCATTCTGTTACGGAGAATATTTGCCGATTAAATATCGATGACAGACATTTCATTTTGTTGTTTTATGAAATGTCTGTCTAGTATTGATATTAAGTTCGTGGAAGACACTGCTGTAGAAGTCGAGCCGGCACTCGAAGAGTACGTGGAGTACCTACCGAACAACTACTAGACTTTTACCTTCGCGAATCATATTTTTCCTTTGAAATAATGTAATTTGCGTACTATGTTAATTCGGCCATTCTAGGCATATGTTGTATTTTATTTCCAGACGCTTTGGTATTGTAATAATGTTATCTGTGCTATTTCTTGAATAAGCATGCATGATCCTGCAGTTGTATTCACAAATGCGTCATTGTGTTTAAGCCAAGGAGGAAAGAAAAGATTTAAAAAGAAAAAAATACTCCTCATTGCTTTATGCACAACGCATGCCCGTTCGCTTCTCGCTTCCGGTAGAATGGGAAGAGGGGTGTGACACATACTATGCTTAAACTACGCTCACATTCTGCTCAATTATGCTCATACTATGCTCATACTATGCTCACACTATGCTCACATTATTGGTGAGTATTGGTGTTTCATACCAATGTTATTTTGAAGATGATTACAACATTATGTTGCTGCTAATGACTCTTTTGTTTTAATCTCATAGTTAACATTTCAAAAATATGATTTTTGGAGACTAAACACTTGGTGCAAGGATGGACATCAAGAGGAGAAGGGCCAAAGCTTGGACTCAAAGGGTGCCAAAGCTTGGAGATGATGTGGAACATCAAGGCATCAAGATTGAAGCCATAGACTCTAAGGAAAACAATGTAATCCATGTATTATTTCATTTATTGCTTTTCTCTTTTTGAGTCTAGGTTTAATGTAATACCTTGATAGATGGTCTACTCATTCATGCATATGCATTTAACCATCTTAGTGAGCCTTAGGATTATCATAGAATCCAACCCAATAGGTTCATCTAGCCCAACGACTCAATTGGAGTCTCTGGCTTTCCAACGGTCGCCTGATGAAGGTTTTACCGTTGACTGAGTGATTCCCATCGCCTGTCGAGCCTTCTACGGTCGATTGTTGTACACTACTGAAGTTAACATTTTATTGACTCATACTTGAGCTTTTGGAACAGTCGACTGGCGGTCAATTTACAGTCGCCTGTCTTCCACCAGTCGCCTATGAATTGTTCTACAGTCGCATGTGCGCAACTTGCATTGTCTGGGCTTCATCCCAATTTACAAGTCAGCCGACTGATTCAGTATTTACAGTCGCCTATCCATTTGACATTTGCCTATATACTGGCCATCAGTCGCCTGTCTTTATACAGTGCGTAAGTTGCATCTCTATGTCTTTTTCCACCCCCTGCAGCAGTCGCCTGCTGAACGATTTACATGCGCCTGTCCTGTATACAGTTGACTGTATTGTCTTCATCAGTCGACTGTCTTGGCTCAGATTATAGCCGGTGGGAATTATTTAGTCGTTGGATAGTCGACTGTCATTTGTTCATCAGTCGATTGTCGATGACGTTTTTGCCCAGATTCTAGCTGTTGCAGCTTTTTGCTTTTGGCTATTTCCTTGGGTTTTGAGAGTTCCTATAGGGTTCCTATATATATGAGAGGGCTGATTCTTTGGAACTTCTTGATGCTATTGAAAATCTTTAGAGTTAAATTAAGTCACTCTCAAACTCTCTCATTTCCCTCTTAGAGCTCATTCTCTCCTTCATGCATTGAAGTCAAGCTCAAGGGAAATCATCCAAGTGCTTTCAAGCTAATCTCATCACTTGGAGATCCTCTTCCATGCCTTGCATTCATTAATGAGTAAGTTCATCTCAAGGCATATGTAAGAGTATTTGTTTTACTTTGTGTTTCTTTGAAACCCTAATTCTCTATGTGGGAATTAGATATTCTCTTTGTGGGAGTAACTCTCTTTGTGAGAGTAACTCTCTTTATTGGAGTAATTCTCTTTGTGGGAGTTTGGTGTCCTAGTATAGGGCTAACCCTAATTCTCTGAGTGGGAGTTAGTAATTCTCTGTGTGGGAGTTTGACCCTTGTGTAGGGTTGGTTTGGTTCTTGTGTAAGACAAAATCCTCTAGGTGGGGTATCTCTTTGTGGGATTGTATTCACTTCTCTTTGTGGAAATCATAGTGAATATTGGTGTAGCTGGGCGTACCCAAGTTTTGGGGAACCATGGTAAAATCTTGTGTTTGCGTTTGATTTGATCGTGTTGATTAATTCCTCTTGCATTTATTATTACGCATTTGCAAGTTTAATATTAATTGCATAATTTACTTCCATTATACTATTCACCCCCCTAGTGTGTTGTTGTTAGTATTGCAAGGGTAAGGCGATCCTTACAATTATGCTCATATCATGATCACATTATGCTTTACATTATTTCTCTCTTATAAGTATATTTATCCTTTCTATTATGGGGACATACTTGCCGAGTAACCCTCGCTGAGGGGCATTTCATTTTAATGTCTTATAAAATGTCCATCAGGTCTTGAGAGTGAGTTTACAAAGGATTCTGCTGCAAAGATCGAGTCAGTGCTCGAGTATTATATTGAGTTTCAGCCAACAGAAGACTATGATGATTTATTTATCTTCGCATCGGAGCTAATAAACTGAATAAATGTAATTCAAGTGTGATGTTGTTTTGGCCATGCTAGGCATATTGTTGCATCTTTATTCTGTACACTTGATTTGTAATAATGTATCCAGGCTGTTTCTAAGTGTGCATGCAAGGACCTGCAGTTTTAACACAGACACTTGTGTGTTTAAACCAAGGAGGAAGTGCGTGTGTGTGTGTGTGTGTGTGTGTGTGTGTGTGTGTGTACATCTTTGTTTTAAGCACATCGTGGACCTGCTCGTATTCTTTCTCCTAAGTATAATGGGACGCGGATGTGACATAAGTTCAACACAAAATTTGTCATTCAAGCTTCAATTACACCAAGCATCAAGGTTGTTGCAAGTTGCTTCAGGTTATTTCAAGCTTCACGCACTCAAGTTGCTTCAGGTATCCATGTTCCCAAAACTTTTAAGTTGCTTTAGGTATCCAAGCTTCAATGACAACAAATTCCAGAACTTGAGCCACCTACATGGGAAAACACAGTCTAAATTATATACAAATTGGAAACTGGAAACTGATATACACGAGATCATTTTTACCTGATACACAAGAAACCATCTTTACCTGCAATTTTTCTTCTCTAATTTTGCAAGAAGACAATAACTGCACTGGCACCCATGCACATACCTCACTAAAACTTTGCTTCTACGACACTAAATACTTGTAACATGCCAAGCACTATGGGAATGAATTCAGATGAACCCCATCCATAACAAAAGCATTGGAGGAACGAACACTCATGGCAGTGTCATATCCAAGACACAATAGAGATACGAAGATATGCCAGTATGCAAAAATATTTTAATATGAAGATATGCTAGATATGTCAGTAAGCATGCAGATATGCCAGTTAGCATTCTAATATGAAAATCTTTTATTAACAATGAGAAACGCGTATGCAAAAATTCTAATCTATGAATATATGCTAAAACTCCAGTGCAGCAAAATGCTCAACTTGCCTAGATATGACAGATATGCCAGTAAGCATGTTGACATGCAACTTATGATACATGGAAATTGCACAAACTTGCCACGAAAATGCAAATACCTCCAGATTGCAGATTATATATGATACAGAGATCAAAACTCTATATAATATTGCACCAACTTTGCATAATATTTTTCTAAAATGATTTCAGTTTCCAGATTGCAGATCCACATATGAAGATTAATTCAAGTTTCCAGTTTCTAAAATGTGAAGATTAATTCTACCTCATTTCTTCATTTCTCAACGCATCATAAAAGAAACAAAACAAATTCTTTGCAACATAAGAGAACTTACAAGCAACTATAGTCAAAAGCATTATATTTACTTTGCACGAACAAATGCATGCATTTGTTCAGAGATGCCATTCGCATGGCCAAGTTGCATACAGAGTAGGAATATCTAATCTTCACATTTTGGCCATCTAACTAAAGCCATCAAGAAATATCATCCAAGGCGAAATAGCATCATAGGCGAAAATCCTTGCATTTCAAAACTCTTTTGGTGTGTTTGGATTGATAGAAAATGTATGAAAGAAAAGTGAAATGGAAATGAAAAAGAAAGAAAATGAAAATGAAATGAGAGTCTTTCTCGTGTTTGGTTACCAAAGAAAATTTTGAAGAAAGTTGAAAGGAAAATAAGGAAATTTCTTCCATTATGTTATTAATTCAAAATGAAAAAAATTAAGTGTTGTTTTTGTTTAGGAAAAGAAAAGTTTTACTATTTATTTTCCACTCTTTTCCTTCATTTTCTTTTTCTTTTTACTTTTCTTTTAAGCTAAACAATGGAAAATCATTTTCCTTCTTAATTTCTTTCATTTTCTTTCCTTTTCCCACTAACCAAACACACCCTTTAGGAATCTCAAAACCAAAATTCCTTTCACAATTAACACGCGATAAAGTAAAATGCATGGTAACATTGGTAGCTGCAAAAAATTCTTATATCCATAAGAAAATGACAATAAATAAGATGCAATTATGAAGTAATAGAAACATAAAATATTTCATAAAAATAAGGCATTGTCAACTTAACTAATCACAAGAAAGGGCACCAAGAACACTAAGGACATGAGCTCATTGTAATGCTACATAAATCATTTAAGCACCATCTATAAATATGAAATATGTATGAATTCAGAAAATTTTATTATTATGATATGTATGCAGAAGAAGTTTGTAGTTCATCCTTCTTCTTTGACGCATGTCCATTAGAACTTTGACAAATATTCTGTTGGCGAGACGGTGATCCAAAAAAGCATCAAAATCCAACCTTTTCACTGTTGGAAACTAAGACACAAGCAAAGAGGAGACCCAAAATTAAGATTCAAATCCATCATCTTTGCTTCAACCCTTCATTCATAAACCACATCTAGTTCTTATGGGAAATCCATAAATTCTAATCGAAGTTCTAAAACCCCTCAATCAAAAAAAATTCAAATCTTGTTCTTAGTTCTAATTTATCTCAAGGTGTCCATCGGTCTGGCCCGGCCCGGCCCGGTCTGGGCTATGACCGGGCCACGTGTCTGGCTTTTTTAATAAAAAATTAAAAAAATGTTTAAAATTCTTATATAATATTTACACATAGTATAAATTTTTAAAGATAGATACATTTTTAAAAATTATTTTATTAAGGAGGAACAAATTAAGGAGTGTTATGAGATTGTTGGCTACTGAACCCGTAGCCCTCTATTTATAGAAAAACAATTACATAATGGGTGGATACCCTAAACCCTATTGGGCTCCCCTTGGGCCTATAAAAGCCCGTTCATAACACTTTTCCTTATCCATCCATTGTTGTAAGCTTGGTATATGAATGGTTCGGGATTCATAGAGCTTATCAGGTCATGAGGATATGGATACTTCTGAATCCTAAGTTGAGAGGTCTTGCCTCGTTAAAAACTTTGGCTATGGAAAACCTAGTGGAAAAACTAGTAGCTAAGGAAAATGTCACGCCCCATTCTCACGAATATATTATAAAACATCCCATACCGGGGGTAAAGGAGGATGGAGCCTGACAAGCCGCGGCATTTACGCCAAGCGTGAAAAGAAAACACACACTAAGCAGGCCACTACGAATGCTGGGATCATACATCACATATAATCATATAAAAAGAGAACAACACATTCAGCCATCACAGAGAGTACATCAACCACAGATTTACATAACTAAGGAGAAAACTGCACACCAGGATCTAGAACAAAGTGAAACAGACTTAAGTACATATAGGAAGTACTACAGGCCACCAGCACATAACACAGCTACAAAAGACAACTCCCACACCACTCAACTCAACTCACACCACAAAACACAGCCCGAAACATAGCCCAAAAAGAGTGGTGTCCCTCCCAAGTCAAAAACTCACGTCTGAGAAATCTCCTGAGGGAGATTTTGCTCTGGTGACACCTGCTCAAGACCTGAAAAGTAAAATGAGCACGTCAAACGTGCCCAGTAGGAAACTAACTAGGGTAGTGGAAAATCATTTAGGGTTATGAGTGTAAAGGCAACGGGGTACAAGCAACCAAGGTGCAAAGTACAACACACAAGTATGCAAACACAACACATATGAAGTTCATTAGTTAGCAGATGTTAGTGACTCTTTAGAAGCCTGGGTATCGCCTAAAGATAAGGGCCTGGACCTCACCCCAAATTTGGGATGAACATGTGATTCGGATTCAATATTACATATTTAACCCACCATTTAGCCCTATTTTGTGCTCATGAGATGCTACATTGTTCTCTAATTCATACGTATTTTCTACACATTTATTTATTAGAGAAAACACACTAATTGAGCACAAAACAGCATTTAACGATGCAATTCTGCACATTTTATATTTTTCCTAGCTTGGTCTCGATCTCATGATTCCAACGACTATTTATTTGTATTTTTCTGAGATCTGTGCTAATTACTGTGTATTTTTGAATGCAGAATACAATTTAATTGAAGAAATACGAAAGAAAATACGTTTAAATACGTATATACGGTCGCCAACCAACCACAGCACGCCACGTGGCAGCATCCTGCGCATTCCCGCCTTTATCCGACGCAGACACAGCGGTCGACGCGGCCGACTTTCAACCGTTGGATTCAAATCCAACGGTACAAAAGCGATGCGTTCGAAATCAAAATCGCCGTCGACGTGGCAGCATCCGGGCCGTCTCTTTACAATCCAACGATCCGCGATCGTCTCGGACTCGATTTCGAAGAGCAGCAATGAAGTGCAACGTGGCGAGCATCCGTGCGTTGCCGCTTCATCGAACGGTCGACATCACCCCCGAAGCGACAAAGAGCGGGAGAATGAAGAGGCTGACGTGGCGAGGCGCGGACCGTGTGATTTTCATCCAACAGCCGTCAACGAAGCCGCCTCGAGTCTGAATTCGCGAAGCGGAAATCTCATCAAGGGACACGTGGTGAGAATCCGACGAGTTGCCGCTCGATCGGACGGACCAAACGAGGCCCGCTCGCGATCTGAATAAGGGGCGACGTGGCGCAGCGACAACCCTCCGATTGAGATCCAACGGATGAAACGTTCCCCGCTAATTGAGAACGAAGAAGCGTCGATGGGCGACGTGGCGAGATTACGGCCACACGATCATCCATCCGACGGCTGTGGGCGAATCTGGGTAGCGTTCGGATACTTAACGGGCGTAGATCCGCTTCGTAGGACACGTGGCGCTCCCAGATTCAATCCCGCATCCATCCAACAGCCCTCGTTTGCCCCGCTTTAGATCAGCGGTTTGGATATATTCGGGTGCGAAATGGATGCGGGTTTAGACCCGTTATCAACCCCAAACCCGCAATCTTATTATATAAGCGTATTTAGGGTTTTTTGGGCGTATTCAAGCAATTGGGGGGCGTATTTTGGGCGTATTGGAGGCTCTAGAAGCCGTATTTCCCCTCTGAAAAATTCTGTAAAATTCCAGAGGCTTGTTTTATTATTTTCAGAGAGTTTGAAGTCTTTTCAAGGAGAATTGGTGATACTTTCTTCAACTTCTATCCCGTATTTTGGTGTTTTCTATTGTATTTTGCTATGAACTTGAAGTATTTTGTTATGAAACTTGTTTATTCTGAAAGTATGAGTAGCTAGAACTTAATTGTGCTTGGTATGGAGTAGTTAGGGGATATTATTTGTGTTAGTTTGGTTGAAATTCCTTGTGCTTAATCGTTTAACGTCGCTAAAATTGTAATCGTTGTTCGTAAATCGACTATGTTAGATTCCAAAAGAATTAATTTAGTTGATGATCGCCCCAAAAGGGTGAGATTTGATCTCCCCAAAAGGGAGTTTCATACCGTAGTTTTGATCTCTCCAAAAGAGAGTTTCATATCGTATTATAGCTTTAGCGACGATCTTTTTGAATATTTTGTTTGAACCCCCAAAAGGGCATCTTCCGATGAATTGCTCCCAAAAGGAGAATTCATTGAGTTATATTGGATATTTTTCCCGGTGAATTGCTCTCAAAAAGAGAATTCATTGTGATATATTCATCAACCAAATTAATACGAATCATTGATCCTAACGAACCCATACCATGTGCAAACTCTTTATAGATATTTTCTTACACGATTTTCTATGTTCACGTGTTCACATCACCATCACCGTCACCATTATTAAAGTGTTTAGTTTCTTTTCGTTGGCTTTCTATTTGATTTGAACTGTGGTTGCAACAGATTTCTTCCCGTGGATTCGACACCTGGACTCCCAGGTTTTACTACTTGTACGGACTCTTGCACTTGAGAGAGAGCACCTTTTCGGTCCCACCAACATAGCACACGACGCAGTGGACACGGGCACTGTACGTCGGGCCTCTCAGCTCCCTCGTCCCTGGCAGTAGTGAGGCTCTCCAAATAATAACACAACCTCCGTATGTCCCCTCCACTCCTGGTAAATGTGAGTGGGAATAAGTATCACATGTCACATATCACTTTTCCCAACTTCTCAGTCCAGCCCCTTATAGTTAAGTTATACCCAAACTTCCCACATCCACATTCCAGGATGCTCACCCGCCTTAGAGAAGATCGAGACATCCCAGTTAACATGTCATGTGTCATCATATTCAAAGGCCATATCCAAGTTTATAAATGTGATACATAACACAACATTTTAATGGCCATTTTCCATGTTCTTCAATTTCACATTCATTTGGGCATTCTAACGAATATATGGCGGTCGTCATGTAAATGGAAAGTGTCACACCATCAAATTTAGTAGCAAATAGCATAATCAAACTTTCTTATAGGTATTAACAATATCATTCATGCATGCTGGGATGGAAAATTAACATTACAACACAATTCCAACCTCATCCAAAACATTCCAACATACTGAAATTTGCAAGAGCAGGTACCAAGTCAGCATATTTCATCAATTTTGCATATGAATTTGACAAAACTCACTGAATGAAAGTTGGAGATATATTAGTTCTAGACTTACAGATAATATTTCAGACAAAAATATTAAGTATATGATTTATAGTGAATTAATTGGTACAGCATGCCCAGACTGTTTTTCAGACAGAATTCTGAGCCTGTATTGAAAACCAATTTTTAAGCATGTTGTAGCTAGCATTTCGACATATAAGAACTCTGAAGAACTATTAGAAAAACTTCTTAAGTTTCCAACAAGACCAAGATCAGCAAAATCCATAGAGTGTGCAGGTAATAGTCCTCATTTTGCTAAACTGTGTACAGCTTGACAGAATTTCAGACATCTCGTAAATAATGAATTGTTACACATACTTATTGAACTCAACATATGCCAAATTTTATATGAATTTGGGGTAGGACTTCAAGATCTACAGCTACATATTTTTTTCAGAAAGTGATTCCAACTACAGAAATCAGAATTGATGTATAAACCCACATACAGAATTCTGTTTTTCCAGGAGAGGGTGATTTGCTAGGAAAAATAAGGGCAAATTTGATCTTTTGTGTCTATTGCACAATAAAAAAATGATATCAAGATCCTAAACATTATAAATATCATCATAACATACTAATAGCTCTAAATAAAAATCTATAACCCTAGGTTAGAATCCTACCTCAAGGAACTCCCTTTCTCCTTCTCTTCTCTTTCTCTTCTCTCCACCTTTCTTTCTCTTGAAAGCTAGGGTTTTTCTTGGAAATTTTTGGAAGCAAGATTAGGGTTTTGGCGTGTTGATGGAGGAGAAAAGGGGCCAATGGGGGTTCGGCCAAGGCTAGGAGGGATAAGGATGAATGAAGAAAAGAAAAGAAAGGAGAAGAAAGTTAAAGAAGAAGATAGAAATCTCTTAAGAAATATCTATCTCTAGATTCTTCTTTGGATAAGCATGCACAAGCCAAAATGAATTTAATACCCTTCCAAAATTAACCCTCAAGTTTCAAGTATTTACAAGTTTGCCATTACTTTATGCACATACAACATTAGTATGTACGCACAGCAGTTTTGGTCAAAAAGACCGTTTTGCCCCTAGCCTTTCTAAAAATTTACGGATGTGCCACTAAACCTATCCATTTTCACACTAGCCCCTCACACATTAACCCACCCTTTCACAATTTACAAGTATGACACTACTTTACGCACCCACCTTCACTCTACACACACTTCCACCCATATGACCAAATGACCAAAATACCCCTACACTTTTCACAGAATTACACGACCGCCACCAGCCACATACACGCCATATCACAACTTATCAGTCCATTATACTCCATCTACTCGTGTATAGAGGACTACCACGTCAGTCGCCGTATAGGGCTAAACAAGCCATGACAGAAAAAGAGTGCAATTCTCCTTAACTTCCCATGATCGGTGGATATTACCAGGAGTGTATGCTACTGGATCCAGAGTTGATGTGGTTGCCTCATTAAAACCTTTTGCTATGCAAAACCCGGTGGGAAAAACCAATAGCTAAGGGAAAAGAGTACAATACAACATTAACTCCCCCTGTTGTGTACAAGCTTCAGGCTTGTAAGTCTTTCAACTGTCTCATCCAATTCCTATTACAAGTTTTCTAAAGGTACAGCGAGGTAGTGCTTTAGTAAATAGATCTGCCAGGTTGTTGCAAGACTGGATTTGCTGGATGTCGATCTGTCTGTCTTCTTGTAGTTCATGCGTCCAGAAAAGCTTGGGGAAAATGTGCTTCGTCCTGTCACCTTTGATGTAACCACCTCGTAGTTGAGCTATGCAAGCTGCATTGTCTTCGTACATGGTGGTTGGTTCAAGGTCACCCGTCTTCAGGCCGGTCGTCACCAGGATGTGGTGAATGACTGAACGTAGCCAAAAGCATTCTCTGCTAGCTTCATGGATCACAATGAGTTCGGAGTGGTTGAAAGAGGTTGCTGTCGAGGTCTGCTTCACAGAACTCCATGATATGGCTGTTCCACCGTATGTGAATATGAAACCAGTTTGGGACTTTGCAGTGTGAGGATCAGATTTGTATCATGCATCTACAAAACCAACTAAGTTGGAGGATACGCCTTTCTGGCAGTATAGTCCCAGGTCTACTGACCCTTGGAGGTAGCACAGAAGGTGCTTCACTCCATTCCAGTGGCGCTTTATGGGCGCTGAACTGTATCTGGCTAGTAGGTTAACTGCGAACGCTATATCGGGACACGTGCAGTTTGCCAGATAGAGGAGTGCTCCAATGGCACTTAGGTAATTAAGGTACTTCTAGACCAAGTGTTTCCTCCCCCTCTTCCAACGGGCGGAAGGTGTCTTTATCAACATACAATGATCTGACGACCATTGGTGTACTTAGCGAGTAACATTTGTCCATTTGGAAAATTTTCAGCAATTTCCTTGTGTAAGTGGATTGATGTAACAGGATTCCTTCGCCGAGGTGTTCAATTTGTAAGCCGAGGCAGTATTTTGTTTTGCCAAGGTTTTTCATCTCAAAAGTCTGTGTAAGGCTTTTGGATATCTCAGCTATATCTATGGGAGATCCAATGAGATTTTAATCGTTTACGTAGACGGCAATTATTACGAATCATGTTCCCTTTGCTCTTATAAAGATGCAAGGACAGACTTCATTATTTTTGAATCCTTGTTGCACGAGGAATTCATTGAGTCTGTTATACCACATTCTTTTCGATTGTTTTAGACCATACAGTGATCTTTGAAGTTTGACAGAATAGACGTCGCGAGGTCTATCTGACATTTTTGTTAGCAGTTTATACCCGTACAAAAGTCTCATATAGATGTCCTTATATATATTGCCATATAGGTATGCAGTCACAACGCCCATGAGCTGCATATCCATGCCTTCCGTGGCTGTTAAGCTAATTATAAATCGGAAAGTGATCGCATCCATGACCGGAGAGTATGTATCATCATAATCTATTCCTGGTTGTTGGGAAAAACATTGTGTACGATCTGATTATTTTCGTTTCTCTTTCTTACGAATACCCATTTATATCCCACAGGTTTTACACCCTTGGTGTTGGGACTACAGGTCCAAAAAATTTGCGTTTCGAGAGTGAGTCCAGCTCTACTCCTATTGCATCGTTCCATTTTGGACAATCCTCTCTGTGTTTACATTTTGCTAGAGAGCGTGGATTGATATCATCGTCATATTCAGTGACGTGATTAGCAATAACGAACGTGAAGTCGTCATCGATGATTGTGCTTTTTCTGTCCAGTACATCCTCAGTACGTACATAATTAATGATATTTCTCATATATTTTCATCTTCAGTGGTTTTTAGGAGAGGAGAGGTGTCTGGGCTGTCTGGGCTGAGCTCAGCATCCTGTGGTGGTATCGTTTTAGTTTCTCCAAGAGTTTTTCTCTTTCGAGGAAGTTTATCCTTGGAGCCTGGAGGGGCGTCCTCTCTTTTGTTGAGGTACGGCCGCTTCTGCTGCGGGTGGATTGCATCCATCTTTGGGTATGTCAATCCTAGCTGGCATGTTTGCAGCAGGGACGTGTGATCTGACAACCTTCTGGGTGTAAGTAAATTTATCCGGTAGTATGTGAAGTGTATTTTGTATTTGGAGGATCTTCAGGATCTCATCTTCACATTGGTTTGTACGCGGATAAAAGTGGGATAAAGTTTTTGTATCACATGAAATGGTCTTTGAAGCTTGAGGCTTCTTAGCGTTCCTAGTTTGGAAAAGTTATTTTCATCAAACTCACAGTCTTCTAGACGTGCCTTAAAAGCGTCCCCCGTTAGGGGTTCCAGGTATCTAATGATCGATGGTGAGTCGAACCCTATATAGATACCGAGACAACGTTGGGGACCCATCTTGGTCATCTGTGGTGGTGCGATGGGGATATAGACTGCGCATCCAAATGTCCTCAAGTGAGAGATATTTGGTGGAGTTCCATATGCGAGTTGCATCGGTGAATAAGTTTGACTACCAGATGGTCGTAATCTTATTAGCGATGCAGTAAACAAGATTGCATGTCCCATACAGTTACAGGCAACTGGGATTGCATCATCAATGGACGAGCAATACATTGTAGTCTCTTTATAAGAGATTCAGCTAACCCATTCTGGGTGTGAACATGTGCTACATGATGTTCAACTTCAATGCCAGTTGCTTGGCAGTAGTCTAGAAAGACTTGTGATGTAAATTTCCCAGCGTTATCCAGATGTAATTTCTTAATCTGGTTATCTGGAAAATGTGCCCGCAACTTAATGATTTATGCCAGTAGCTTTGTAAAGGCTACGTTGGGGGTGGACAGTAGGCACACATATGATCATTTGGAAGATGCATCTATCAGTACCATAAAGTATCAGAATGGACCACTTGAGGTGTGGATAGGCCCACAAATGTCTCTATGTATTCTCTCCAGGAAGCTGGGAGACTATGAGTCCACGTTAGGTTGAGATGGTCTCGTAATCAATTTACATTTTGAACATGGGGACAAGGAAATTCACCCTTTCGAAGTAACTTCAGGTTCTTCAAATTAATTCCATATGATTGGGATATGATACGTTACATCATTGTCGATCCTGGGTGTCTGAGTCTATTATGCCAGAGTTAGAATTTTGGTTGATTTTTGCACTTTTGGTGCTTAATTGTATTGGTTTCCATCGCTCGTATTGTTGTATGGTAGAGACTCGACGGGAGTCCCACGAAACGCTCAACGATGGTTTTAGCACCGTTTTAAAGAGCCGTTACATACAAGTATTCTTTGTTATGTTTGTTCATCGTTTCTAGGTGGTATCCGTTTAAACGGATGTCTCTGAAACTTAGTAGGTTTTTGTGCGAGCTTGGATAGAAAAGAGCATATTTTATTAAAATTTGTATTTTATTGGGGAGAAAAAAGTTTGCTTCCCCTGATCCTTCTATTATACTTGATGGACTGGAAATAGTATTTACGGTGCCATCGTATTGGTTGATGCTTTGAAAGAAGCAAATATCTTGAAGGATTATGTGCGTAAAAGCACTGTCCACTAGGCATTTATTATCCATCTATAGCAAGAAAGAAAAGCATAGAAGTATAAGGCACAAAATAAATAACTGTCATTCAAAGTCTAAAAATTGAACTAACACGCTAGATAGAAATAAACAACCAGAAATGAAATTGTTTTTTCTACTGCAACAAATTGCAGAAATAGATAAGGCATCAGTCTAGCAGGCCATTGGTCAAGAAGTCCTCGAAGATGTATCTAATTGGATCCAGATCTTCGTTTCCACTAGGTTTGTTTCAGCAGACTTCTAGCTAGCTTGGTACAAATCCTAGAAGTGGCATGGAGTGCGACAGTTTCTAGATCAGTGTCCAGTTATGTCACATCTGTGGCATTTGTCTTTCCAATCTTTCTTGGGAGCAGATGTCTAGCCGTTGTTTTTCCTCTGCCACACATTTTTCCTCTTCCCCTCATTGTTGGTCTTTGGAGGGGGTCATTTAGCCTGCTTCTTCAATGTCGTTCCCTCCTGGGGTTTACCTTTGAATTTATTCTTCTTCTTCTGGGAGGAGATATTGTGCGCTTCAGGCGCAGGTGCAGTGCCAGCAGGACACAAGTTATGGGTGGCCAGTAAGAGGTCTCTATTCTGTTCTGCCATCAGAAGGCATGGGAGAAGTTCAGAGTATTTCGTGAATTTTCGTTCACGATACTGTTGCATGAGGATAACAACCTTTTGTGGAAAGATGTATAAGTTTTCTCCAGTATGTGTTTCTCCGTAACTTTTTTACCACACAACTTCAGGCGTGAGGTGATGCTGAATAGTGCTGAGTTGTACTCGGCAATAGACTTAAAGTCATGTAGACGGAGGTTCTCTCATTCATATCGCGCTCGAGGAATGATAACATCTTTTTGATGTTTGTATCGATCCTCGAGAGCGGTCCATAACTCGTATGAGTCTTTCACTGTGAGGTACTCGGCCTTCAGGGTCTGATCGATATGTCATCTGAAATAGATATTTGCTTTCGCCTTATCTATATGAGAAACTGTATCGCCAACAGCAATGGCATGACTCAATCCCTGTGAGCGCATGTGGAATTTGATATCCAACTGCCAGCTCAATTAGTTTTTGCTTGTTGCATCCAATACGTCGAAGTCAATGCTTGCTATCTTTGCCATTTATCTAAGCATGTCAAACAAGCAGTAATTAAATATTTGAAAATAAATAATTTTGCATTTCAGACACAGACAATTGTTATGTGGATCGGCTAGTCACCATTTTTAGAGTACAAAATAAAGTCCATTTACAGTCTCATTTAAAAAAGAAAATACAACTCGGGAACCCCCATGGGGCCCCACTTCTTCTGAAAGTAGATCGTCATCACCGTAGGACGTGCGCCGGACTTCGGAATTTATACAATTTAATCCTCACTAAAATTTTGCTCAAAAAAGAAAAAAATGCGAGGAAAATAAATGGTGACAATGGCCGTCTAAAACCACAACCAAATATTAACATTCGTCATAGAGACATTAACAATGAAGCAGGCATTTAGTTATTCTTCACAGACTTGTAGTATGTGTAAACTCAATTTCCTGCTACCGGCAATAATATACAACATCCTAGGCATTTATAATGGAATGCAATATTTTTGTTTAATAATTAATTGGACCACGTGGAAACGTCATACCCCGTTAGGTTAGCTGACTAACGGGAGAGCGATCTCAGGATCCTCATAATTATTAAACGTAAAAAATTAATCAATTAATCCAAAAAAAATCGATTAGTGATGATTTACACATATCATGAATCAGATTTATTTAGGAAAAAATTGATCAAGAAATCCTAATTAATGTCTGAAAATAGCCTTTTAATTAAAACAAATTCGGAAAACCCCTGGTTACAGTTTCGTTGCGACGAGGCAGGCGCGAGAAGCACGCGGGCGCGTGCGTCAGGCGCGCGACGGCAGGGCACGCACGCGGCGGTGGGGCGTGGCGCGCGCACGTTAGGCGCACGGCGAGGGGCAGCGCAGTCCGCGGGCGTCAGGTGCGGCGGGGGTACTGTGTGCGCGGCGGCGGGCAGCGCTTCGCTCGTGCGTCAGGCACGGCCAGCGCTTCGCGCGCATGTCAGGCTCGTCGGGGGGGCGCTGTTCGCGCGACGACGGCCATCACTTCACACGCGGCGGGGGAGGCGCTGATCATGCGGCGGTGGGCAGCGCGTCGTGCTTGTGTCAAGCGTGACGGGGGGACGCTGTTCGCGCAGCGGCGGCGGCGGCCAACGCTTCACGCGCATCAGACACGGCGACAGGGGGCGCATCGCGCGCGCGTCGGGCGCGCGGTGTTGCGCTATGTGCGCTCGTTGGGTGCTCGGAGTTGCGTGGTGCGTGCGCATCGGGCGCGCGGGGTTGCGCGGTGCACGCGCGGGGGAGGGGTGCCAAGTCCTCTGGATTCATGGATTTCGGAGGAAAAATTCTATTTTTATTGTAAAAATACAATTTTTAATCTTTGAATCAACGTTTTTACGTAAAAATATGATTTTTACCGTGAAAAAGTTGATTTTTCATACAAAAAATGATAGAAAAACTCTTTTCTGAAAAGTGATCTATATTAAAAATGTGATTTTTCATTCATATCTAAGTAAAAGAGATAGATCTAATTAAATGAAATCACAGATCCATTACCATGCGCATGAAAAATTTAGATCTAGGGGATAAAAATTACATCTAGATCCTACCCGCCAGATCTAGCGACGTTTGGTGAACGAAGCTCTTTCGTGTCGCGATTCGTCTGTCGACATAGGTTCGGTTCAGCCGTGAGTGTGCTGATAACGTGTTATGAGAATGCCGGCTACTAAGCCTATAGCCCTCTATTTATAAAAAAACAATTACATAATGGGTGGATACCATAAACCCTATTGGGCTCCACTTGGGCCTACAAAAGCCCGTCCATAACAAGAATGAAATTATTGAGTAAAAAATTGAGGAAATTAAAGAGAAACTATTATATGTGGAAAAAATTTAAGGAGGAGCAAATTAAGGAGCATATTTGTGTAACTATTATATGTGAAACAAATTAAGTAAGAAAAAATACAAGAAAATGGTGGCCCTGGCCATTCAGTGAGAAAATACAAATTAAGTAAGAAAATCTGCCAAAAGCGTGGCCATTGCATCGGGCTTGGCTTCGCCAGCGGTCCGGTCGACGCCGTCGGGCCTGACCCGGACCGACTAGTTGACCGGACCGGACGGGCCGGTCCGCAGGCTTTCGTACCGTTTGACCACCTTGAACTTTATCAATGGTTTAGATTGAGCACTCACCCAAAGCTGAGGAGCTATTTTTTTCAAAAAGTATTATAATTAAAAATAAAAGAGTGGTTGGACATGCAATGCCAGCGTCCGTGGGACGTCGCGGGTTTAAAATTTGAAAGTGATGGCGGATTACGGGATTGTTGACATTCATATACACATTTTGCTAATTATGTTCCAATTTATTTACGAATTTGCCATTTTCTTTTACAAGTTTACCAAAAGGATAGTATGTTTAGCATAATGTGTAACGTGACTATCAGCACTGGCTTTACCGGGGGCCCAGATGGACTTATCGCGAGATGGGGAGCTATTCATTGAGGGATGAGTCATCAGAAAAATTACAACAAATGCCACCAAACGATTTGCTTTTGAGAAAAAAATAATCTCAAAGTGCACCAAATGTCTATTAATTTCAACTGCATATTCAATGGCTAATGGTAAACATCCGAATCTTGGGATTAGTAAAAAAAAGGTCAACCATTCCAGAAGAATTAAAGCTAATTGTCAATCGTTGATGGTTAACATATACAAATATCTTAGCTTGTTAGGCTTCCCTTTTCTACTCAGAAAGGGCCCAAACTAAAGAGATCCATGGGCGTTTGCTGACAGAGATGTTATGTTATTGTATTCTTCTTTCAGGTCTTTTACTGTTAGCTTCTAGACATCGAGACTCTCTCATAGCTTAATCATGAAGAAGTATCACAGACCATAACACACGGCATCCATTTATTTCTAGAGAATAATGCGTATGACATACGTGCAAGTTAACTGTGTATGCCCATCAAAAACATGGTTTTTATCTTCTTCTTTTTGAAACCCTTTTGCTGGATTGTGGTTACATCCAACGCACCAAAAATCAAGTGAATCCAATGTCATTTGGCACTTAATCTAACCATTGCAAATCCGACTTCAGAACAACAATAGAACTTTTTATCACGGGTGGTCAATGGACAAATACCCCTAGAGTTCACCCATGTTTGGGGTTTTTGGGGTTTAGAACGTGGACAACAATACTTAAACAATCAACAACAAAAATACTGAAACCCCCATTTTTTGTTGGCGCACGCCCATATGTACATATTGCCGATAATATTATGGGGTTAAGCCTCATATACATGTCCAAAACTTCACCATCTATTATTATTTTTTCAGAGTATCGGAATCGTTAATTTTGATTTACATATTCTAAAACCCCAAAACACCAAATATCGGGTGAACCCAATAAATTTTACCCGTTCGTTCGGTTTCGTACAAATAGAACTTTTGCGATGTGTGGATGAACGGATCACAAAAAACATTGGGTTCACCCGATATTCGACGTTTTAGGGTTTTAAAATATAAAGATCAAAATAAATAAGTCTGATCCTAAAAAATAACAGAGTGTGGAGTTTTGGAGGCCATGCATGAGTCTTAACAGCATATTTCATATGATACATACTATTCTCTTTTGTTTATATCTTGTCTTTTTAAAACATAGTTGGATTTTGGAGATATTAATTATAGAGTCAGTCAATAGATATACATCCAAAAAAAGATTAGGGACGCGATGTGTGATTTGCTCTACGATAAAGGACAAGTCAACCCATATCCTACACATTACAACTACTGCCGTAGTGGGTTAAGACATACCGTTTAACCCAATCAAATGGGTCCTATGTCGAACCACATTGCTCAGGGCAAAGACTTCCATCGTCACAACTCTCACACCCCACCCCACCTCATCTAAGGGCCTGTTTCTTTTGCTTGCTTTGCTCGGAGAAAGTGTTTTTTTTGATGCCAAATCAGCAAAGCAAACAAAAAAGCTCATAGTCTGTTCCAAACGAAAAACCAGAGCAAAGCAAATTTCTTTTCGTTTGCTTGCGTGGAGCAGAGCAGACTTGGTCTGCACAATCCCCACAAATCACGGGGATTACAAAGCAAATTTGTTTGCTTTGCTGCCCACCGTCCCTTTTCTCCACTCACAAGCTGCCAGCGCGCGCAAAGAATTTAAGTTTGGGTTTTTTAATTAAAGTTTTATTTTTAAAACTATTAGTTTATTAATATTTTTTCTACTCCCAACTTTTATTAGCCAACAATTCCAATTTCACTTTAAACCAAAGAAACACATTACTTTAGTGTGGGACCCACAAACAAATCCCAAACCCACTTTCCAACCTCTTTTCCTCCAAAAGAAACACAAACCTCTCCTTCTCTTTCCTCAAGATTTACTATTCACAACAGTAAATCACAATCCAAAGTAAACGAAAGAAACAGGCCCTAAGCTTCCAAAAGTAGCGACAACGCCGAGAATGTCGGTATTACTTTGAATGCCATCAACTTCACCAAACTTACCGTTCAACAGTGTAGCAAAATTTGGCCGTAATTAAAGAAGAGGCTCGAAAATATAAGAATTTTGAGATGCAAGAGAATGTTTGTATCAATAACCCTTATAACTTGAGGACTACCTAACTTGAAGGTAGAACTATCTCATTATTGTTGGTAGCAACGATCTATGAACTTCGTGTTCGATGATAACAAACGTGTGTGAACGTTTTAACGTGTGTGTTAAGTGTTACAGGAACGTCGAACGCAGTGGCGTAACCAGGATTTTCTTTTGTACTGGGCGAAAATAAAGATCAAACAAAAAATAATATTTAAAAATATCATTAACTTTATACCACGGTCTTCATGTCAACTATAAATCACCGTGTTGAAATTTCAGTAATGATGAAAATTTATTACAACTGAGAATATGTTTTTAGGTAATTATGTAACTAACTAAAAAATAATCATACTTATTTTGGGTGTTGCTTTGGAAAAAAAATTTCAGGCAAAAAACTAGCATACTCGTGAGGCCAAAGTAAAAATGATAATATTAACCAATGGTAATGTTAAAAAATTAAAATGAAAAAGTCATTTCTAATAAATGTTCTACTAGGATCAAAATATAAACAATAGCCATGAAATCTCTATAAATACCAAATTCGATGCAAAACCCAGTTTTGCTGCTAAAAAATTAAAATACTAATTTACACTGAATGGTAATGCAGCCAAACCAAAATCTTAAAGTAATTAGAGCTAAATACGGGATTGAAAAAAATCAAAAAAGACCGTTCTAGAAAAATCAATATTTAGCCGAAAAATACATCCAAAAAGAAAACAATCCTAATTCAAGTAAATCAAAATAATCATATATTGAAGTATATGCAGTTAGTCATGGCGTCAATTGGATGAAGAACTAGCCTGGAAACCCAAAAAATATTATCAAATTCAAAACAAATTACAATATCAAAACTCATCCAAAATTATCGAGGAAAATTAGAAAAAAAAAGGCATTAAAAAACATACATTGAAATCGTCCTGAAAGGGTATGCATACTGAGTAAGCAATTAGGTGTGTTTGCATAGCAACCCCCCTTCGAATTTTGTGGAAGTACGTGTACTGAGCAAACAATTGGATCTGGTTGCATAGCGACTTCCCTTAAAACTTCGTGAACAAAGAAAAATTCAATGTTATAGGGCCCAAGAAGGTTTCGAAGCCAAGACCCACAAGTCATCAACTTCTTGCTTTAACCAAACAAGATAGTAAGCCAACGTGGTGCTATTTATAAATAAGTTTTATTTCATCCTGCCCTGGGCAGCTGCCCAGGGCAAACTATGAGTAGTTACGCCCCTGGTCGAACGTGTGATTGATTCACGGAAGGACTTGGTCAATGTGCAACGTAGAAAGGGAGAGAAACTAGCTTGAGTTGACTCATATCTATTGGAGTCAAACCCTAATCATATTCCGTATCAAGTCCAAACTCCATTCCCATTGCTAATCACCCTATCACTAGGATTCCCTATAGCCTATCATATATAAGCATGCATCCAAAGCCTACAAAGAAAAGTTCGGCCAAAAACACTTAAAACCCCTGAAGGCACAGCCGCACAAATTGAGAGAGAGAGAGCGAGCCGAAACCTAATTTCAAAACCCCCTCTTAAATCTCAAAGCCCAGGTCTAAAAAATTAAGAAGAGCCGCACAAATTCTTTGGAGAGATCCGCACGTTTCAAAAGCAAAAAAAAAAAACGTCACCTTTCAATCATCAAGAGCAAAACAAAAGAGCAGGCACTCAGAGCACTTCATTGGAAATCAAGGGAAAAAAGGGAGCACATCATTTTTTTTTTGTTTCCTTTGATAAAAGAGTAGTGCGTTTTTGTTTTGTTTTTTTTATTTTGCAAATCCTGGGTGTTTCAGAGTGTTTTCTCACTACAAACGCGTTGACCGTGGACAACCCGGTCAACGTGGTCAAGGGGCCCGCTTGGGTCCCTCGGGTGTGTCGAGTCGGTGCAGACGAGGCGCGAGTCGGAACTGCAGACGACGTGGAGCGCGTCGGCTGGGCCGAATCGGGGTCCTCGGTCGTTGGTAGGGCGAGGGGAAGCCTCGGCCCGGGTTGAGACGCTCGGCCTCGGTCGGATGTGCTCGGCCTCGGCGGTCGGACGACGAGGGGTAGCCTCGATCGTCCAGCTGGTTGCGTGGTCGGCGAGGGGCGGAGGGGAAGCCTCGGCCCGTGGATCGGATGTCCTCCTGCGTAGACGAGAACGCTCGTCAGGTGGCCGGACTTTGGTTCCGGCCAAATCCCCTCCGATGCCTAAGTCAGACAGTGATCTGAAAGAGGAGGCCCGGCGGAGACGGTTCGACTCGTGAGGAGATCGGAACGGCGTCTCACGGCGCGAGCGGGGGAGGATGGAGATGAAATGGGGGAACTAGGTCGTTGATGGAGTACCTTAGGTTTTAGATACCTGAGATGCGGTCACTTGTCCAATCGTCCTCCTAAACCTTTTATAGACCTCCCGCCGTGACTGCCCCCAACCCACGTCGCTCGTCTGCCCTCGATCGTGCCCCCTCAATCCGCCCCCCCCCCCCCCCCCCCGTCGCCGCTCCCTGCGCCATGCCAGCACCTCCCCATAACAGCCATTAAGTGGTCACGGGATCGGGGGAACGGTTATCGCTGGAGCGGGTGAGTGACTCGTGCGTTATCGGGGCCGGGTCGGATCGACATTTGGGGGCCCTCTATGGGGCTTTGCCGGGCGGGTCTGATAAGCAGATGGGCTTCCGATCGGCGGTCGGGCACCCAGGCTCGTATCTTTCGGGCTTCGTTCGATGGGCTATGCTTTTGGGTCTATGTTGTTGGGCCTTCGTAAAATAGACGTATCAATTGCCCCCATCGGTGGGGCCGATCGGCCTTGGCCGGTTCGGTTCGACCGATGTGACTCCTGGGGTTCCGAGTGGCGCGTCAGTCGAGGCGTGGTTATAAATGAAGGTAATGATGAGGCGGATCGATTGGACTTCCTTTGGCGCCGGTTTCGAAACGCCGCCGGTTCTCCGAGGCCTGTCAGGCGCTTCGAATTCGCCCCTGAGTCTGGTATATAAGATCCCCGGCTGTATGGATCCCAATTTCTTCCTTGCTCTTCCCTCTGTCTTTGCTTTCCGCAACTTGGAGTTTCCCATCGCCTTCGTTTCCTTGTCTTCTCCAAATTAACATAAAAGGTAACTCCTTTCTTATTTTCATATTATGGCTGCTCTTAGGATAGGTGGTTCCGGCCAAGGGGCGAGGGACCCTCCTGAGTCGAGGCGGGGCGGGCCCCGGCTTGTGGGATCAGGTTCCTCCTCTGGGAGTCGTTCCTTTCGAGATAAGGGGAAGGGGAAGCTCTTCCCGGAGTACGTCGGCGATGACGTGGCGTCGGCTGCCGTGCGGCTTAATGTACCCCCGGTTATCCTACGAATGCCGTCGGGGACTCCTCCTTCAGTGGCCACGGAGATCCGGGAGAGGTATCTTTGCTACCCGTACGATGTTCGAGTTCCGTTCATCGACGAGCGGATCTGCCTTCCGAGGAGCAACAAGGTCGGCGTTTACGTCGAGATGTTCCACCTGGGCCTTCGTTTCCCGCTCAATCCCTTCCTCATCCAGGTCATGGAGTATCTCATGGTGCCCCTTTGCCAGTTCACCCCCTGTTCGATTGCGGTACTGACGGGCTTCGTGATGCTCTGCTGTACCCGTGGTCTGGAGCCGTCTCTCCCCCTTCTCTTTTACTTTTATCGGATCCAAACGGTCGGCCCCGGGTCATGGTTGCAACTCCGAGCCCGCTCGAGGAGGGAATGCCTGATCGGGCTAGCCCGCTGGTCGGGGGATTGGAGTTCAGATTATGTCTTCGTGGTCTTTCTGGAGGGTGCCCAAATTCTGACAAGCTGGGGCGGGTCGGTCCGGCCCGACTCAACGCTAGCCCTCTCTGAGGCGGAGCTGGCGGCCGCCGCGCTGCTGTCGACCCTCCCCTTGGAGGCGAAATCCATCTGGTCTTTGTTAGACGACCTACTCTTGAAGGCCGTCTTGTGGTCTCCGGGTAGGTCGCTTTTTCAGTCCTGGGTCGCCCCGTAGCTTACCCTGATTTTGGTTTCCCTTACAGGAATGGCTGGTCGCGAGTTCACCCGTGATGTTGATGAGCTGATCCGTCGCGGAGCCGCTCGGAGCCGGGGTAGTACCTCCGGAAGGGCGCCTCGGCGAACCGTTGAGGAGGAGGTGCGCCGAGCCGAGCCCCCCGCGGGCAGGGTGGTGGCCGTGCCTCCCGCCTCTTCTTCTGGCGATCTCCTCCCCGGGGGGGTCGCGAGGGCCGTATCCGTCCCTCCAGCCCAAGTGGCGGGGGGGTAACGACGGGCCCGGTGCAATCCCTCCTGCACTTGGCGTCTCCCCTCTCGTCCCCGAGGGTGGAGATGGTGAGGGGCGGAAACGTTCCCCTTCGGCGCCTGCCGAGCCTCGCGGAGGGAAAAGGAGGAAGGGAGATGTGGATCCCTCCAGTCCGGTGTGCTCCGCGCCTCCGGCGGCGACCACCGGGGATCTTCTGGTGGCCCTGACAACCACCCCCGTCGCAGCGTCCCCGCCTATATCACCGGGGATCGGAACCCTGTTGTCGAGCAATATGGCTTCCCTCGATGTCACCCCCGGGAGTTCGGTGTTTGTCGACCGAGCCTTGGCCCAGCAGGTTGCTGAGGGCTCCGTCCTTCCCCGGGACCGCAGTCTCCTCGAGAAGATCCCCGCCGACAAGGTGTCGGACTCCTTGGTCTGGACCCTCCAACAGGTTCGGCTATTCTGCAGTCCTTCCCTTCCTTTCACTCTCTTCTTAGCTCATGTCTTGTCTTTCAGGGTTCAACGCTCGCTGTTGAGTTGCAGCGTCGAGCCGTCCGTTTGAGGGAGCTGGAGGAGTCCTCTGTGAGGGCCCACGAGCGGGCCGGGGCGGCGGAGGTAGCTATGACGGAGGCTCAGATGGAGTCTCGGCATCTCAAGCTTCGTGTTGCCGAGCTGGAGGGACGAGTGGGTGACCTCCAGGGAAAGTTGGAGGACGCCCGGCAGTCAGCTGAGGAAGCGGCGGAGTCGTTCCGCCTGGAGAGGGAGGAGCTTCAGATGGAACTGTCGGATCGGCGTCAGGTGGCACGGCTTGCGGAGGAGGTGGAGAGGGGTGTCTCAGGGAGGCCTTCGGTACGTATGAAGACCTCATCGCCCCTCGGATTGTCGAAGTCGTCCAGTCTTCCTTCCGGGATTGTGCGGAGCGCGTTCGGCAAGCTCCCCCGCTTGTCGATCCCCCTCGCTCCGAGCAGGGCGAAGCGCCCGAGGATGTGTCCTCTCGAGCCCGGGCTCCCTAAGTCGTCCCTCCTGGCCTTATCCTCAAATTTTTTAGCATCCGCTTCGCTTTGGGCCAGTCTACTTGAAATGGATCCCTGCCCCTGCTATCTCCTTCGGCTTCGCTATCGACTCCCCGCTTCAGAGCCAATAATTGCTGGTTGCATGGATGTTCGCTGAGGCCGGCAACTTTGGGCCCTTAGCCAACAAATTTCGCTCTGTCGGTGTCGCCCTAGTTTCTGTTGGGGACGAACTTTGTTGTCCGTCGAGGGTGGATTACTTGTTGAGAGGTTCCCTCAGTCTTTGATTCCCTGTAAATAAGACACACTTTTGTACCTTGGTTAACTGTTATAAACGAAATTGACTTACTCGGACTTCTCGCGTATTTTGCTTTGCTGCCTCGTCCCCGGCCTAGGACTGGTTGACGCCCGAGCTGGCTGGGGGAATTGCCTCCGGATTCACGAGCGATGGAGTCGGTCGGCGAGGGTGAAGCTCCCCGGCTTAGGACCGGTCGGCGTCCGCGCTGGCTGGGGGAATTGCCCCCAGACTTATGAGCGCAGGAGTTGGTCGGCGAGGGCAAAGCTCCTCGGCTTAGGACCGGTCGGCGTCCGCGCCTGCTGGGGGAATTGCCCCCAGACTTATGAGCGCGGGAGTCGGTCGACGAGGGCAAAGCTCCTCGGCTTAGGACCGGTCGGCGTCCGCGCTGGCTGGGGGAATTGCCCCTAGACTTCTGAGCGCAGGAGTCGGTCGGCGAGGGCAAAGCTCCTCGGCTTAGGACCGGTCGGCGCCCGCGCTGGCTGGGGGAATTGCCCCCAGACTTTCGAGCGCAGGAGTTGGTCGGCGAGGGCAAAGCTCCTCGGCTTAGGACCGGTCGGCGTCCGCGCTGGCTGGGGGAATTGCTCCCAGACTTATGAGCGCAGGAGTTGGTTGGCAAGGGCGAAGCTCTTCGGCTCAGGACCGGTCGGCGTCCGCGCTGGCGGGGGGAATTGTCCCCAGACTTATGAGCGCAGGAGTTGGTCAGCGAGGGCGAAGCTCCCCCTCCCCCTCCAGTGAGGCGGCAGTCTTCATTCTTTTGCACCCTTAGTGAAACGTCGATTCCGTCGAAGATTAAGAAAAGACAAAATGGAATGCAATTGTACTCTTAAGAGTCCTGTCGGACTAGTACATTTGGAGGAAAGGAAAAAGGAAATAAAGCTAGACAGAGGGATGTAAACCTAGATAATCCCCTCGGACTAGGCTACGATTGGGGGGAGAGAGCTCGCCCGCTCACTCTATGATGCGGAGGGGTCCTTGGACGGTGTTGATCTTCTTCCCCTTGTCCGGCTGCATGGAGGTCCCTTCTCCGTGGGCCGGCTCGTCTGCTAAACTCCTGGCGTGCCCCCGGCTCATCATCTTCTCAATGTCCTTTTTTAAGTGCCAGCAGTCTTCAGTGTCGTGGCCATTGTCTTTGTGGTACTTGCAGTACTTCTCCCCACTCTTCCCAACTCTTTTTGCCTTTGGTGGGGGGCGATCGGCGCGCTCTTCCTTCTGTACTTGAGCGAGGACGGCGTCTGGGGTGGCGTCCCTCGTACCCTCTCCCCGCTGCCTGTTTCTCGACCTCTTCTCGGTCCGGTACCCTTCGGGCTGCCTCGTCCGCTGTCGCCGCGCTTGGTCCCTCGAGTGGCCTTCCTGCCTCAATGGCCAATGTCTCCTCGGTCAACATGAAGCGCTCGGCCCTCGCCATGATCCCTGGGAGGTCCTTCGGGGGGTCGTTGTGCAGAGATTTCTTAAGGCCTCTATGGCGCAGCCCTTTCTTAAGGGCCGTTTGGACAACAGGGTCGGGAGGGCTGTTCACGTTCAGCCTTTCCGCGTTGAAGCGGCGCATGAACTGTCGGAGCGGCTCGGCTGGGCCCTGCACTATGTTAAACAGATGTTCAGCATCAGGCTTTACCTGTCTCCCCGCCATGAACTGTTTGCAGAACAGCTGGGTGAGTTCCTCGAAGCTGTCGATGGAGCGGCTGGGTAGGCTGCGGTACCAGGTCCTCGCCGCTCCCCTGAGAGTCGAATAGAAGCCCCGGCAGAGCAGGTCATCATCGGCTCCTTGGAAGGACATGTCCCCCTCGTAGTCCATCACGTGGTTTCCCGGGTCTCCTATCCCGTCATACTTCCCCAGCGCCGGGATCTTGAATCGAGAGGGGACCCGCGCGTCCGTTATTCTCCGTGATAGGGGACACCGGTCTCCGTGGATGCCCCCAGGGGTTCGACACCCGCCCGCCTCTGGTTCGTTCGGTGGTGGAGGGGGTACAGGCGCCGGCGGGGTCGGCTCCACGGCCCTCGCCACACTGGGGGTCGGGCTGAACCGGCGTTCCCGGCTCCTCCGGCGGGAGCTCCCGCTCCGCCGCGATCGGTCTCTCGAGTGGTGTCAATTGCTTCTCCTGCGGTGGGGTGATCGTGGTCGACGAGACGACGCAGTCACCGATTCGTCCCCCGTGCCTTCAGTTTCTCTTCGGCTCCTTTCACGATGAGGGGAGGAGGCGCGCGATCTCGCCTGACGGGAGCCGGACAACGTGAACCGACGCTCCGTGTTCGGTCTTTGGTTCCCGCGGTCATCGACCACAGCGGATCGTAAGAGCGGGGGATCCCCCGTCCAACGATGGTCGTCGCCCAACGCGCCTCCGTTAGCTGGCGCAGTGCCGACGAGTTGCTGTACTACCGCGACCAACGTTTGGATGTTCGCGTTGGTCTCCTGGGCCAGGGCACGGAGTTGTCCCTGTGTGGCCAGTTCCGACCCGCCAATCTCTTCGGTCGAGGGGGCGGGGTGATTGCTGACGGGCGTGTCTTCAAGGTTGCAGTTGGATGCGCCATTCCCCTCCTCCGGGATGGGGGGCATGCGCCTCTTTCCGTTGCTGGCTCGTGCCATTGCAGGTGCGGTTTGTTTCTTCGTGGGACGGTTCGGTTCCCACAGACGGCGCCAGATGTTTCAGAGTGTTTTCTCACTACAAACGCGTTGACCGTGGACAACCCGGTCAACGTGGTCAAGGGGCCCGCTTGGGTCCCTCAGGTGTGTCGAGTCGGTACAGACGAGGCGCGAGTCGGAACTGCAGACGACGTGGAGCGCGTCGGCTGGGCCGAATCGGGGTCCTCGGTCGTTGGTAGGGCGAGGGGAAGCCTCGGCCCGGGTTGAGACGCTCGGCCTCGGTCGGATGTGCTCGGCCTCAGCGGTCGGACTACGAGGGGTAGCCTCGATCGTCCAGCTGGTTGCGTGGTCGGCGAGGGGCGGAGGGGAAGCCTCGGCCCGTGGATCGGATGTCCTCCTGCGTAGACGAGAACGCTCGTCCGGGGGCCGGACCTTGGTTCCGGCCAAATCCCCTCCGATGCCTAAGTCAGACAGTGATCTGAAAGAGGAGGCCCGGCGGAGACGGTTCGACTCGTGAGGAGATCGGAACGGCGTCTCACGGCGCGAGCGGGGGAGGATGGAGATGAAATGGGGGAACTAGGTCGTTGATGGAGTACCTTAGGTTTTAGATACCTGAGATGCGGTCACTTGTCCAATCGTCCTCCTAAACCTTTTATAGACCTCCCGCCGTGACTGCCCCCAACCCACGTCGCTCGTCTGCCCTCGATCGTGCCCCCTCAATCCGCCCCCCCCCCCCCCCCCCCCCCCCCCGTCGCCGCTCCCTGCGCCATGCCAGCACCTCCCCATAACAGCCATTAAGTGGTCACGGGATCGGGGGAACGGTTATCGCTGGAGCGGATGAGTGACTCGTGCGTTATCGGGGCCGGGTCGGATCGACATTTGGGGGCCCTCTATGGGGCTTTGCCGGGCGGGCCTGCTCGTGCAGATGGGCTTCCAATCGGCGGTCGGGCACCCAGGCTCGTATCTTTCGGGCTTCGTTCGGTGGGCTGTGCTTTTGGGTCTATGTTGTTGGGCCTTCGTAAAATAGACGTATCATTGGGCATTATAGAATTGTTTTTTTTGTTCAATCATTACAGAGGAGCTGCAACAAATTCCATCTTCAAAAACAAGCCGCAGTTTCTTTTCAAAGCTCTTCCAACAAATTCCCATGAGCCGCTCCTCTGAAAACCAAAGGGCAGAAGGCCGAATTATCTTCTTCCAATTAAAAAGGGGTCAGCCAAAATTTTGTGAGAGTTTTTTGCATCAAATATCAAAAAGGGCAGCTTGTTGTGAGTTGAGGGAGGCCTTTGGCCTCCCTCCCCTCATCACTCTCCATTACTCCCCACTAAGTTAGTGGGGAGGCCCTTGGACTCCTAACTCAACATGAAAGTTTTATAAATATAGTACCATGGCTATTTGCCATGGTTAATCCTCTTCTAACACGTTATCAGCACCTACGCTCTTATCTTTTTGAGCTTTTCATCACGTCTCCTTTCAAAAATTCAATCCCTACGCGCGAAGGAATCTTTTGTTGCGGCGAAGTTTTGCGGGGATTTTTCTTTGGAGCGTATCGGGAGCGGAACTATCTACGGATTTTTATTATCACAATCTTCCCTAGATCTTTGATCTAGAGGTAAATTTTGATAAACCCCTATATCAAAAATCTGTCACACATTTGCTATAGATTTTGCTATAGAATGGTATGCTCTGTCACAAATTTAAATGATTTACACGTTTGCACAGAGTCAATACGCAGAGTTAAATCTGTCAAAAACTTGCTATTCACAGCCTGAAATTGTGAAAAGTTTAATAATAAAAAATTTGTCAAAATATTATCTACCTTATCATCATACACATACGTCCTGAAATTGTTAATACACATAGTTAATCATGGCTTTGTTTTATACCCACTATTGTATGATGCTCAAATCCTCTCGAGCGCAAACATAATTACAAAAATGTGGGAATTAATTCAAAGAATGAAGATGTTGATAACTATGTGTATTGACTCATCTGTCCCACATACGCTTGATCCGCTGCAAATCGACGGGGGTGGCCTTCATTTGGCCAGAAACGCCGCCCCCCTCCTGTCGAGGGGGGCCTGCGCCGCTTGTCCCCCCACCCCACCATCGGGGTGCGCCTACCCGCGTCGGAGCGCCGGAGCACCGGCCTCGAATCTCCGAGCGTCGGATCCCCTACCGACATGAGCGTCGCCCCCCCTCCTGTCGAGGGGGGCTGTTTTTCGCCTCCCCCCATCGATTTCTTGCGTCGGAGCACTGCCGGGGGGCCTCCAGGCGTGCTGTCGGGGTGGCTCGCCTGCCGGACGATTCGCCGTCGCACCCCCTGTCGGGGGGCCTTCTGCCTGCGGTCATCCTCCGTCGCAGGGGTCCGTCTGGAGCCGAATTGTCACGACCCGCTTCCCTAAAATGGAGGTGAGACGTGAGAAGGTCCGCACGAGAGTGGAGCTGTGAAGCCCCAAACCCGATAAGCGTCAAAAAAATACATAAGCAGGTCCCTGTAACCACAACGGAATAACAATAATAACACAAGGAGAGACTGAAATAAAATCTCACATCTCATAAATTGTCCAACAAGAAAATAAGTCCAACATCCAGAAAAGCCACCAGGCTAAAGGAAAAGAGTCTAAGGCCCAGAACAAGGCCAACAAAAGCAACAACGACAAAACAAGGTATAGGTGCTACGCACCGATAACAAAACAACTGTCTAACAAAAGTAAAACACAACGAAGACACTAGGACTGGTCCCCAGTGTCCATGTACTCCCCGTCAAACACAAGCTCGGGCTCGGCGTCAGCAAACACCTCGTCCTCAACAAAGTACTCGGGCTCAGGATCTAACATGTGTCACCCAAAAGAGTAAAGGGGCACATGTCAGCAAGTCTAAAAGACTTGAGCAAGGAAACTGAAAGTAAGGCTCTAGCAACCTAGCAGTTTAGTATGCATGACATGGCAGTTATAACATGAGTGCACGATTAAGACATGGCAAGACAATTTGTACAAGGGAGCAATTATCGGGACAAGACAAGAGTAGCCAAGCTACTAACATTCTCAATCAATTCACATTGTTGTAGGTGTTTACGCCCTTCAGCTGAATGGTACATCATTCACACCGATCGGCACTAAACCCAATTCACGTTTCACGTTGTTTTGTAGATGTTTACGCCCTTCAGCTGAATGGTTCATCATTCACACCGATCGGCACTAAACACTACCCCACCCCAGAGTTTACGCCTTACAACTGCAGTTGTTGATCAAACAGACCCCCAGTTGCCTGGCCGCTTAACCCTTACCCCATCCCACACGTAAACAAGCCAGGGTCCCTGCACATGAGCCCAGCAAGTGAGCCAGGGTTGCCCCGCACGGGAGCTTGTTTCTTAGTTCACAATTCAATATATCGAGCGTTGGGGTTAGCAACTCATTATGCTCGCTTCTGGTCACGAGCCAGGAACACAAGTATTGTAGCGATGCTACGCAATCACGGGATCACCAAAAGAATGCAATGACATGACATTTAAATTGCGTACCGTTAATGGAAAGTAAACATGACATGGTAATTGTGCAACATGCTAAATGTCGGAACTAGCTTCGTTGTCAAGCTAGTTCCCCAATTTGCGCCTAGGCGAGTATCATTTCGTCGCCTAGCCTCTTTTACGCCTACAACAAGCAAATGGCCTAAAACATGGCCTAAACCCTAAGTGGCAAGTTTCACTTGCCTAGCACCGGGAATGACGACCACTTCGTCACACGGATGCCAATCTACGGGGAAATCGCTGTTTTGGGGGAACAATCATCAAACAACATGAAATTTTATTAGGGTTTCATAAAAATATAAATAGGTTATGAAAACATAGAGGAATCGATTTCTTACCAAGAGGAGACGGAAGAAACACTCCGGGGAACCCTAGGATCAGATCTGGAAAAGATTGGAGAAGTTTGGGAGAATTAGGGTTTTGGGGGATTTGGGGATTTTGATGGATTTGGTGAGATTTTGGGGAAGATAAGAGGTAGATAGAGTGGATGGATGGTTTGGATGATGGATTTAGGGCTTGGAATGAAGGATTGAAGCTTGGAGGAAGATGGGGGCTCAAGGGGGAAGATTTTAGGGTTTTGGGTCGTGTTGGGGAAGAAGAAAACGTTTGGGTTGGGTTTAAATAGGATGGGCTGGCGGCTGCCCAGAAATTAGGGTTTCAACACTGGTTAGTCGGTCAAAGAGCAACCACTGACCGACTAGTTTGGCAACTAGTCGGTCGGTCGACCAACGCAGACCGACTAAGTGCAAACAGTAACTTCTGAACAAAAATAGGATTTTAAAGTTAGTCGGTCCATGAACAAATACTGACCGACTAGTAGTCGGTCGATGAACGTTCTTAGACCGACTAAGAGTAAACAGTAACTCAACTAAAATTAAGATGATGTGTTAGTCGGTTAAAGAAGCATTGCTGACCGACTAGTTTGCAACCTAGTCGGTCAACCAACGTTCTTAGACCGACTAACGATAAACAGTAACTCCTGAGAAATTTAGAAAGCCAACTAGTCGGTCCAAGAAGGATTTCCGACCGACTGGATCGTCATCTAGTCGGTCGGTGCCCCTTCTTATACCGGCTAATGAGCACAAAAAGTTCCGATACGGAGCGCGGGGCCCCGGGATCGATTCCTAAGACTCCTAGGCTTGATCTAATAGTAAGATACGACCGTTATGAAGTCCGTCACGAGTGACATACTTCGAAATCGACGATCCTAAGGAAGAAACGAGAAAATACGACGAATCGATCGAAAATGAAAGCTACGGAGACGAAAACCACACAAGAGGAGAAAATCCACCAAAACATATATTATATTATATTAAATCCAGATACATGAAAAGCAGTCGTTACACGAATCGCTGCCCCCTCCCTGTCGGAGGGGGTCTCTTTGTTCGCCTGTTGCCGTTTCGCCTCCTTACCTAATGGGGATTCAATGCATCCATTTTGAATTTATTGCATCAATTTCAAAATTTTAATGCACCCTTCCCTGACGACCGATTCAATGCATTGCTGGGCCCTCTTACCTAATGGGTTCATTGCATCAATTTTGAATGGTTTACAAAAATGTACCTAATTGGTTTAATGCATCCATGTTGATTAATTTTGAAATGATAGCATCTGTTTTTAATGGGCAAAGAAATTTAGTAATCTTATATGTGTATATCTAATAATTTGGATCTATTTTTGCCAAATATACAGTTATCATGTGATTCAACCATTGTAGAATGAATACGCTACCAATTTGTGATTTCAAGTTATTACTAGCTGTAACTCAGTTACGCTAATTTTCTCATGCCATCGGTCGGGGGTCTTTTCGTTTCCTGGCTGCTTTACCTACCCCTTTCAAGCACTATTTAGGGTGTGGGGGAAAAGAGGCATGTGTCTATCCTGATGGGCCAGAAGCCCAGATTATACATGATAATAAGTTTTATTGGCCTGCAGTCCCATTCAGCTTAATTATTATGTTGGTTTTCCCAATTGGGTCAGAAGCCCAGTAAATCCAATTGCAATTTTTTTTATGTGTCCATTATAATTTTGAAACTGGGCCTGAAGCCCAAATATTAACAATATTTTAATTTGACTTTTTGGGCCTGATGCCAAGATTGCAATTATTAATTTGTTACCTTTTTGGCAAATGGGAATATATTAAAATGATTAATATTTTTTGGGCCTACAGCCCAATTCAAATTATTAATTTATTTTAATTCCTTGTCAAGGGCCTGTCGCCCAGTCTTTCATATTGCTAAAATAATAACACTATTGCATTATTATTAAATTATGGAATATTAGGATTTTTTTCAAAATATAATCATCTTAAGGATCATGCGACCGCTCTGCCGTTAGTAAACTAACCTAACGGTGTATGACGTCTCCCCGTGGTCCAAGAGATTATTATACTTTATAGCCTATTTTTCCATTTAATATATGCATGTGTTATATACATACATGATTGTTTATTTTGTGCCTGTAGCATTTATAAACTGCGTGGATGTTTATATAAGCTAAAATGTGATTTTTGGGATCGGCCAATTTGATACCCTTTTTAAATTCCTTGCAATTTTATTCTTTTTGAGAGAATTTGTAAGTGAGGAATAAATGTATTAATGCCAAAGACTGGTGTACTGACAAATGAAGACGTAGACGAAAATTGGAAAATATAGGGACCCATTCTGGGTTTCCAAATTGTATTTTTCTCTTCTTTATGGACTGTATATTCGGACTTTGTATTCTTTTGGGTATCTGGCCGATCCCCACATTTTACTTATTTTATTTTTTATGTGTGAATTTCAATTTTAATTAATTCATGCATGTTTTAAATTGCATAGATAAAATAGCAAAATTGGCAAGCGTCGATTTCGATGTCCTCGATTCTGCAGAAAAAAAATTTTTTTACCTGAGTTGGCGAGTGGACCTGAAGTTCCACTTGCGTTCGATGGCCCTCCTTGGCTCCATTTTGGCTCCTCCTTCGGCCCCAGCAGTGGCCGATGCTTCCGCTACACCTAGCAGTAGCACTCCCACCACTGTCTCCGATGTGGATAAGGCGAAAGCCATAATCTACATTAGGAAACGTATAGATCGGACCTTAAAGGTCGAATACCTAACGGTAGAGGACCCAATGGAGCTGTAGACAGCGCTGGAGGCACGGTATAAACATCAAATTGATGTAATATTACCGCGTGCCAGTTATGAGTGGGAAAACCTCAGACTTCAGGACTATAAGTCCGTCGCTGAGTATAATTCTGCACTTCATAATATCACCTCACGCCTGAAGTTGTGCGGTGAAGAAGTGACAGAACAACGCATGTTGGAAAAGACATTTACCTCGTTTCACGAGAAAAATGCAATCCTCATGCAACAGTATCGTGAACGCAACTTCACAAAATTCTCTGATTTGATCTCATGCCTACTTAGGGCAGAGCAGAATCGAGATTTACTGCTAGCCACTCATAATTTACGTCCAGCTGGCTCTGCACCTATCCCTGAAGCCCACCACGTTTCTCCCCAGAAGTGGAAAAACAAGAAAAAGGCTAATAATAACAAAGGGAAAGCTGCCGTACTCCTCGCCACCTCCAGGAACTATATCAGGCGAGCCAGAAGTCTCTGACTGAAACAAACTTGGCGGCTGTTCAGCCACCAATGATGTTCACTGCAATAAACTTCGAGAATGACGACCTGCTCAATTAAGCTTCATCTTTTATCTATGCATTTAAAATTCAATGTTACTTCATCTTTAATTTGCTTAAGTTCGTCTTTTTCATTGACGTAAATAAAATTTCATTTTAATTATAGATGAATTATGGAATATTGTGGACAGTGCCTCGTTGCACTGGTGTAGCATTGATATTGCTCCCACATACAACGAGACTATAAGATGCAAATTCTCCTCATAAACATATAGGAAATCTCCAATTTTCAAGAATATTTCTTTTAAAGAAAATAACTTGAAAATTGTGGATAATATATATTGAATATCAATATGTAACTCGTCAAGAAAATGGCCAGAAGACCATCTACTTACGATTTCATTGGACCCCCGTCGGGCTCCTATAATTACAGATATTCATCCTATAGAAAGCCAACTTGACTAAGCACCAGAAGTGCTTTTCATTGCCATAGTTTTTAACTCTGGCAAAATGGACTTGGTCATCCTGGATCATCGATGATGGACGCATCATCAAATGAATCCATTGGAGAACCTGAAGATTCTTCAAAAGGTTGAGTTTCCTTGTCCCCCTTTGTCATAAGAAAAAACTTAGAGAGAGACCTTCCCTCTTGAAAGTGGGTTTAGAGTCTCCTGGCTTCATTGAGAGAATACATGGTGACCTTTTGCGTGCCTATTCACCCCGCAAATGGACCATTTTCGGTACTTCATTACTGTACTGATATATGCATCTACTAGATGGTCTTCTGTGTGCCTTCATATTCACTCGCAACATAGCTTTCTCAAATCTAATAATGAGGGTGAATTCACTACTCATATCATTCAAGACTTCTGCCAAGCAACTGGCATTGAAATTGAACATCATGTAGCATGTTCATACTCAGAATGGGTTATCAGAGTCTCTGGTAAAGAGACTCCAATGGATTTCACGTCCATTGTTAGATTCCAATTGCCTGTTGATATTTAGGGACCAACAAGCTGCACTCTGCATCGCTTATCACGATACGGCCCACTTGTGGCCATATCTTATTGCTGATGCCGCTTCCTTATGGTTTACCACCAAGTCTTGATAAATGTGAATATGATGAGTAAAGTCTCATTGTAATAGGCACGCAGTCTAAAGAAGCCTGAAGCTTCTGAGACCATATCATGGGGACACATAAGTCCTCATCTCGTTATGATCCGCATACTTTTTCCGTGTGACGTTGAGATCCAGAAGATCCTTCACATTCAGACTAAAGTACATCAATTGACGGATAAAATTACGGACAACCAGAAGATTGTTCGTTCACACGTCCCTGTTGCCAACACGCCAGCTAGGATTGACATTCCCAAAGATGGATGCAATCCACCGGCAGCAGAATTGGATGTACCTCATTTGAAAAGAGGACGCCGGCCAGGTTCAAAATAAAAATTCTCATAATAGGAAGATTCCTGGATATATAAAAATGATCCAACCACAGGATGCTGAGCTCAGACCAGCAACCTCTCCCCTCCTAATTTCCCCTGCAGAGGAAACAACAGGAGAAACATCATTATATTACGTACGTACTGGAGAGGTATTGGACAGATATAGCACAGTCGTCGTCGACGGTTTTGCTTTCGCTATTGCCATTCACGTCGCTGAATACGACGATGACATCTACCCACTTTTCTATAGCGTAAACGCATAGAATGGCCAAAGTGGGACGAGGCAATAAGAGTAGAGCTGGACTCACTCTTGAAAAGCAAAGTCTTTAGACCAGTAGTCCATACACCTGAATGTGTAAAAACCTGTGGAATATAATTTGAATTTCATAAAGAAATTGCAATGAAGGAAATGTGATCATTTTCCTACTAAGCCTACACTTCTCTGCAAAAGCCAATACATGCAGCTCATGGACGTTGTGACTGCATATATATACGGCAATATATATATATATATATATAGATCTATATAAAACTTCCAGAAGGGTATACTCTACCCCCAGAGATGAAAGAGAAACGTAGAAACGTCTTCTCCATATAGGCTACAAAGATCATGAGTTGATCTTAAGCAATATTCTGCCCTTGTATCTTTTTCGAAAGATCGTTGACAGGATTTGTTATATTTGCCTTACATATGGTCGACTTAAAGCTAATATGATCTCCAGCAGAGACCATTGAGATTTCAGATAGCTTTAAAGCGTACCTTGGAAATGAAAAACCTAGATATAACGATCATCCTGACGATGACATTAATCATCCTGAAGATGGCAATAATCATCCTAAAGATGAACTATCATCCTGAAGATGACATTAATCATCCTGAAGATGAACTATCATCCTGGAGATGAACCATCATCCTAGAGATGAACCATCATCCTGAAGATGACATTAATCATCCTGAAGATGAACTATCATCCTGGAGATGAACTATCATCCTGAAGATGACATTAATCATCCTAAAGATGAACTATTATTAATCATGCCGAAGATGTCTCGGCTTACATATTAAACACCTTCGTGGTGGAACCCTTTCATATTCTTCATACACCTGGAGTTTATGAAGAATGATGTCCTTTTGCAACCTATTAAAAATGGATACTTATTTATGACACCTTTCAGTAGCTGAAAGAGGGGGAGGACATCCTAGGTCCCGAAGAGCCTAGCTCTAGTGTATTATCTGGCCAACTGCACGTATCTTTGATAGAACGTCTCCAGTAAAGTTGTTAACCAGCTACAGTGTTGTCCTGGAGAGCAACACTAGACCAAGTTTTTAACTCTGGCAAAATGGACTTGGTCATCCTGGATCATCGATGATGGACGCATCATCAAATGAATCCATTGGAGAACCTGAAGATTCTTCAAAAGGTTGAGTTTCCTTGTCCCCCTTTGTCATAAGAAAAAACTTAGAGAGAGACCTTCCCTCTTGAAAGTGGGTTTAGAGTCTCCTGGCTTCATTGAGAGAATACATGGTGACCTTTTGCGTGCCTATTCACCCCGCAAATGGACCATTTTCGGTACTTCATTACTGTACTGATATATGCATCTACTAGATGGTCTTCTGTGTGCCTTCATATTCACTCGCAACATAGCTTTCTCAAATCTAATAATGAGGGTGAATTCACTACTCATATCATTCAAGACTTCTGCCAAGCAACTGGCATTGAAATTGAACATCATGTAGCATGTTCATACTCAGAATGGGTTATCAGAGTCTCTGGTAAAGAGACTCCAATGGATTTCACGTCCATTGTTAGATTCCAATTGCCTGTTGATATTTAGGGACCAACAAGCTGCACTCTGCATCGCTTATCACGATACGGCCCACTTGTGGCCATATCTTATTGCTGATGCCGCTTCCTTATGGTTTACCACCAAGTCTTGATAAATGTGAATATGATGAGTAAAGTCTCATTGTAATAGGCACGCAGTCTAAAGAAGCCTGAAGCTTCTGAGACCATATCATGGGGACACATAAGTCCTCATCTCGTTATGATCCGCATACTTTTTCCGTGTGACGTTGAGATCCAGAAGATCCTTCACATTCAGACTAAAGTACATCAATTGACGGATAAAATTGCGGACAACCAGAAGATTGTTCGTTCACACGTCCCTGTTGCCAACACGCCAGCTAGGATTGACATTCCCAAAGATGGATGCAATCCACCGGCAGCAGAATTGGATGTACCTCATTTGAAAAGAGGACGCCGGCCAGGTTCAAAATAAAAATTCTCATAATAGGAAGATTCCTGGATATATAAAAATGATCCAACCACAGGATGCTGAGCTCAGACCAGCAACCTCTCCCCTCCTAATTTCCCCTGCAGAGGAAACAACAGGAGAAACATCATTATATTACGTACGTACTGGAGAGGTATTGGACAGATATAGCACAGTCGTCGTCGACGGTTTTGCTTTCGCTATTGCCATTCACGTCGCTGAATACGACGATGACATCTACCCACTTTTCTATAGCGTAAACGCATAGAATGGCCAAAGTGGGACGAGGCAATAAGAGTAGAGCTGGACTCACTCTTGAAAAGCAAAGTCTTTAGACCAGTAGTCCATACACCTGAATGTGTAAAAACCTGTGGAATATAATTTGAATTTCATAAAGAAATTGAAATGAAGGAAATGTGATCATTTTCCTACTAAGCCTACACTTCTCTGCAAAAGCCAATACATGCAGCTCATGGACGTTGTGACTGCATATATATACGGCAATATATATATATATATATAGATCTATATAAAACTTCCAGAAGGGTATACTCTACCCCCAGAGATGAAAGAGAAACGTAGAAACGTCTTCTCCATATAGGCTACAAAGATCATGAGTTGATCTTAAGCAATATTCTGCCCTTGTATCTTTTTCGAAAGATCGTTGACAGGATTTGTTATATTTGCCTTACATATGGTCGACTTAAAGCTAATATGATCTCCAGCAGAGACCATTGAGATTTCAGATAGCTTTAAAGCGTACCTTGGAAATGAAAAACCTAGATATAACGATCATCCTGACGATGACATTAATCATCCTGAAGATGGCAATAATCATCCTAAAGATGAACTATCATCCTGAAGATGACATTAATCATCCTGAAGATGAACTATCATCCTGGAGATGAACCATCATCCTAGAGATGAACCATCATCCTGAAGATGACATTAATCATCCTGAAGATGAACTATCATCCTGGAGATGAACTATCATCCTGAAGATGACATTAATCATCCTAAAGATGAACTATTATTAATCATGCCGAAGATGTCTCGGCTTACATATTAAACACCTTCGTGGTGGAACCCTTTCATATTCTTCATACACCTGGAGTTTATGAAGAATGATGTCCTTTTGCAACCTATTAAAAATGGATACTTATTTATGACACCTTTCAGTAGCTGAAAGAGGGGGAGGACATCCTAGGTCCCGAAGAGCCTAGCTCTAGTGTATTATCTGGCCAACTGCACGTATCTTTGATAGAACGTCTCCAGTAAAGTTGTTAACCAGCTACAGTGTTGTCCTGGAGAGCAACACTAGACCAAGGATAAGCTGCTTTTGCGCAACTTTCAAGGGTCAAGGAATATATATTGCATATGCAGGTTTAAAGATCATCGCGATGACTGAAACACAATAGGCCGACCACCTCCTAAATATATACACATCAGCATCCAATGTCTACATCTTCTGAGAAGCTCATCATCCAAGAAGCAAGTATTGAAAACGCTCAGCCAGGTCTAGCAGTACCTTGCAGACACACTGAAGACTGATTCAAAGAACACTTTAGTGGAGTCATCTACCAACTTCGAAGATCATTACACTCCAGAGCGACGCTGCCTTCCAATAGTCGCTAGATGAGTGAAACTTGTGTAAATGAGTGATAATTGTATTTTCTTTCAGAACATGATGGATGTATAGACGAATAGGAGATGATTGTATAGATACATAGGAGATCTGCAAGCCTGAAGCTTGTACATATCAGGGGGAGTCCCTCAATAGTTGTACTCTTTTCCCTTAAGCTGCTGGTTTTCCCACTGGGTTTTCCCCAGCTAAGGTTTTAACGAGGCAACCACAGTGGCTCTGGATCCAGAAGTATCCACCCCATTGGCATACTGAATTCTGAAGTATTCATATGCTTAACCCAAGGTAATGGAGAGATGAGGTGGAGTGTTGTGAGTTGAGGGAGGCCTTTGGCCTCCCTCCCCTCATCACTCTCCATTACTCCCCACTAAGTTAGTGGGGAGGCCCTTGGACTCCTAACTCAACATGAAAGTTTTATAAATATAGTACCATGGCTATTTGCCATGGTTAATCCTCTTCTAACACCGCTGCATTAATCCCCATGAGCATTCTACATTGACGAGTCACGCGACTTCAGAGGAGACTACGACTACGACTAGTCAGATTGTTCTGACCACGCGCTGAACGACAGAGACATCAACGCTGTCACAACTGAGCGATTCTAAACTCTACTCTATTATATTTGTGATTTGGTGTTGTGATCTTTGTAGAACTACTTTAATATTTGTTTGGGGACTTGGCTAGTTGGGACTAGCCAAAAGAGAGCTTTACTAGTATTGTTATTGCTTGGGCACGTTGGTGAGTGCAGGTACTGAGAGCCAGGTGAGTTTAGAGTTGGTGCTCTAGCTACATGTTGTACCAGTTAACTTTAATAATCTAGTATTGCTTTTGGGGCTGGACGTATGTCATTGGGACGACCGAACCAGTGTATATTGCTGGGATGACCGAACCAGTGTATATCGCATGTGCATGCTGTGATTGCCTTACTATACTCTGTGTCTGATTAATTGTGCTATAACTGCGTGTGATTTCTCGTGGGTTGCACGAGAAGTTTTATGAGCCTATTCCCCCCTAGGCTTAGATCCAGATCCAACAAGTTGTATCAAAGCCAGTTTAGAGGATCTAGCCTAGTTGACCATGTCTATTAATATGTCTGATTCTGCTTTTGCTGAGGGTCAGTCTATTTCTCGTCCCCCTAAGTTTAACGGTGTTGATTTTGCTGATGAGGATTTATTTAGCTGCTGTTGATTATGATGTATGGAGCATTGTAGAAAAAGCTATAAACCTCCCACCATTACTGTTGCTAATAATGAAATGTTAAAACCAGAAGATAAGTGGGATGACTTTGATAAGAAGCGCTTTTCATTGAATAAAGCTATGAATGCATTGATTTTTTCTTTAGATAAAGCTGAGTTTAACAATATATCTCAATGTCAAACTGCGCAAGAAATTTGGCATACTCTGGAGGTGACTCATGAGGGTACATCGCAGGTTAAGGAGTCCAGACTTGCGCTGCTCAGTACTGAATATGAAAGCTTCTACATGTTTCCATCAAAGTCAATTAAGGAGATGTTTGCGAGGTTCACAGATATCGTCTACAAATCTACTTCTCTTGGAAAGACGTACTCAAGCCTAGAACAAATCAGAAAAATCTTGAGAGCACTGCCTAGCTCTTTCCGCCCCAAAATTACAACTATTCAAGAAGCTAAGAATTTATCGCAGATGAAAGTGGAAGACCTGATAGGGAATCTGATGTCTCATGAGTTAGAGCTGCATAGCCTTGAAACTAGAGAGAAAGATGAAATCAAGACGACAAAGGCACTAGCCCTTCAGGCTAAGGAGAATGAAGATAAAGATGAGGAGGAAGCATTTTTAGTCAGAAACTTCAGAAATATCAGAAAATGCAATGGGAGATCAGAGATGCTAAAAAGGTTTAATCGCTCTAAATCTAATTCTAATAATAAATCTTTTGAGCAGACTACTACTGATCCAGTTATATGTTTTAAATGCAAAAAGCAGGGAAATTTTATGAAGCAATGCACTCAAGGAAAGAACAACGTTGCGGAGCAAAAGGGGAAATCTTTGGTGCTCACATGGGATATGGACAGCGAGGATGAATCCCAAGAGGAAGTTGTGCACTCCTTCGTTTGCCTGATGGGAAAACTCGATAAGGTACAAACTTGCACCAAAGCTGAACTTATAACTATTTGTAAGGAAATGGAAAAGGAAATTCAAAGTTTGGAATCAAATGTAGAGTTACTGAATCCAATGTAGAGAAGTTTAAAAATGCTAATTTTGAATTGTAACAAGACAATTATAATATGTCACTAGAAGTTGATTAAATTAAAACGAAGCTTGTTGCATGTAATTCTACTATTAGCTCTTTGAAAAAGGTAAAATCTTGCATGCCTACTGAAATTGAATGTCTGAATTGCTCTACTTTGCTTAAAGATATTAGCATGTTTAAACAAAATATGGTTAAGCTAGAAGCTGAAAATGAATTGCTAAATGAGAAGATTTGCATGCTAATAAATGAAAACAAAGAGCTAGAAAATAAGATGGCTAATCTGAAAAAGAGTGAGGAAGAGAACAAAAAGGCCTTCATTGGTAAATGTATCATGCTTGTTAATGAGAACATGTTTTTAAAATCTAAAGTATCTGATCTTGAATTGTCTATTAAAAAATTTGGTGTTGGATAACATTCATTAGACATTATTCTAGGTAATCAGATACATGGAAATATTAGGCGTGGTTTGGTCTATGGAAATAAAATTGATGAGAGTGCTAGAATTAATAGAAAGCATCAAAAAGAAACTGGTGTAGGAAGAGGTATGTTTCCTAAATGTTATACATGTGGTGGTGTTGGTCATGCTTATTATAATTGCAAGTATATGAACACCAACATTAAATTTAAGCAAATTTGGGTTCCAAAAAGTAAAGTGACTAACACTAGTGGACCTATTTGGATTCCTAGGTCACACATATCATGTTCTTCCTAAGTGTATGTACATGGCACGATCAAGGGATAACAGAGTGAGTGGTACTTAGACTCTGGCTGCTCAAGACACATGACAGGTGATAGCGAAAAGTTCCTTAGCCTTGTAAAGCGTTAAGGAGGAAGTAGATCCGCTCGTCGATCTCAGGAGCCCGGGCGGAGCATGGGGGAAGAAGATAGCTGGTGCGCAGATCCCCAATTGAGGTGGCGCAGACAGACGATGGACGCTCCAGTACCTCGGGAGGCACCCCTGAGAGCACTCCCCCATGACGGTGCACCGTCGTGATGGATCCGCGAGTCAGACCGGGATCGCGACATCTTCCGGGCGACCCGAACCAGCGACAGAAGAGGACGACATGAGGCAGAGCTTGGGCAAGACCCGGTTCGGCGAAGAGAGAAAGTAAGAGGGGGATGACGATCGGAAAAGCAAAACCTTCGTCCGATGGACGACGGCCACCTTTTATATCGTCCCCTCGAAACTATCCCTCGCGTTGCGAAGACGATCGCACGGGAGCACGTGGCAGCATCTGCAGGCCGACGACACTTCGAATTCCGCACCGAGAGAAGTTCAAACGGGCCGCGTCATGATGGCCTCCATTTAATGGATTGGCCTCGACTGACGCGCCTGTCAAAATCCTCATGAGTCACATCGCCGGAACCGAACCAGCAGAATCCGAACGGCTCGGACGATGGGGGCAATTGATACGACTATTTTGGTGAAGTCCAAGAGCAAGAGGCCCGAGCCCAAACCAAGGACGGGAGGCCCACGAATGGGACTTGGCCCGACCAGCGAGGCCCACGAAAGGACTCGGAGTTGGACCAGCCGCGACCCGGCATATGCACGATTAGCACATGCACGCCGGAGATAACAGTTCCCCTAAAAGCGTGGCATCTTAATGATCATTAAGGATCCCATTAATCGACTCCCCCACGACGCACGCAGGTGCCTCTATGGAGGCGGATCACGGGGGCGTGAGTGGGGAGCAGTCAGGGGATGTGGATTGGGGGCAATTGTGGGCCAAACCCTATAAAGGGACTACAGAGGCAACCGAGAAGAGGATCGAATCCCCGATATCGACAACGGCAGTATTCCATTAATAGACCTTGCTTTTCGCCATTATATTCCCCCCTAGCTCGGTCCGAGGATACGGGTGCCGGCCTCCTTTCGAGCCGTACCGATCCCGCCGAGCATCGTTCATATCCGTTCTGACTTAGGCATCGGAGGGGACTTGGTTGGAACCAAGGTCCGGCCCCCCTGACGAATTTCTTCGTCTGTCCAGGAAGAAGCGGAACCGAGGCACCGAGGCTACTCCTCAGCGCGGAACGAACCCGCTCGCCACTAGCGAGCATCGCCCTTGATTGAAGATCGAGAGATAACCAGGGCGCCGAGGCTACCCCTAGGCGCTTGGTTGATCGAGGCCGAGCGTTCACCTAGGTGCCGAGGCTACCCCTTCGCACCTCGCTGACCGAGGCCTTCAGCCCTCCAAGTGATCCGCTTCCTGAGCCGAAGAGGGGCTCCACGCAACCACCATCAAAGACACGCACGTTCGGAAGAACCAAGGGATCCCAACCGACCCCGTGACCACGTTGACCATCGAGTCGTCGGTCAACGATTCTGTGATGAGAAAACATCCGTAAACAATTTTAATATTACAAAATACTCTTTAAAGATACATCTCAACGTATTTACAAAGGAGTCGACTACTGTTATAGTGGGAGTCGACTACTTTGAAATACCAAGTTCTTAGTACTTACTGTAATTTAAAAGTAGACAACTAATGTTGTTCAGGGAGTAGACTATTAACCAGGAGTCGACACTTCTTATGTAGGAGTCGACTACTATTGCCCTAACGGTAAAAGCTCCGTGATTTACAGAAGTGTCAAATTTACCTATTGGAGGGGCAGCTTGGGGAATCTGTCTTGGACAGAATTCATCCATATATATACTGGAGTGTTTGAGGGATTTAGCAAGAAATGTTTTGAGCGGAAATCTAAGTTTTCTAAGTATTTTCTAAGCTCTATTTAAGCTCTCAAAGATTTTTCAAGGCAATAATTTTCATTTCTTATTAGCTTTTAAGTCATATTTTGCCATGATAATTTGTGATTCTCTCAAGCTTAATCATTACTCATTAGAGAATACAAATTAGAGTTTTTAACTCTTGTTTTAATCTTGATTTTTATTGTGATCAAAAGGATTTTTCCATAGCTATACTTATGCACAATCAACGAGCTTCAACTTATTGGCTATAGGAAGGGTGTAAGAACAACTTTCACTTCAAAGGTTTGTAAAACACACACAAGAGTGTGGTGGTAAGTGCTTGTGGTTGTACTTGTGATTTGTAGTTAAAAGCCTCAAGTGTGTGAGGTCCTCACTTTGTGAGGTTGTGTTGAGTTGTGTTGGAAACCCTTGTTAGAGGCAATATGTGTGTTGCAACCCTCTAGTGGAGAGAGGAAGTGGGTTGTAGAAGCCCTCTAGTTTGAGGCACTTTGCTCTCTAGTTTGAGAGTGATTTAGTGGATGCTGGATGTTCGCCACGGTAGGCCAAACTAGTGTAAATCTCTCTTGTTTACGTGTACTCATTGTCTCCCATCTCTTATCATTTATTTCTTGCATTTGTGTCGATTTCCGCAATGCGTCTTACTTTGATTGTAAGTAGTTCCAGTTGTCGAGTAAGTACCAAAGGAGGTAACACTCTTAGGAGACTTAGGCAACTTAGTAGAAGGGTTTAAATTTTCATTGTGCGATTATTTTTTATACAACAATATTCATTACCCTTTCTAGTGTTACTTGTCATCTGCATGATCCAACAAAAGGTTTTATTACTGCAAAACCGTTAAAATTGTGACAAGTGGAAGAACGAACAAAACCCATTGGGTTCACTTAAAATTGATGGTTTAAGCTTTTATAATATGAAGATCAAACTGAATGGATCTAATCATCAAAAAATAGGATGGGTTATGTTTTTAACGCTAGTCAAGCACGGATTTCATCCTTGAATAACTAATGCTCATTTTTCTCAATTAAGAATTTTAAATGTTTACCAAACACATGAAATTATAGATTTTGTTAGCTTATCTTTACAATATTTAGTTGATTATATTTTCTAGATTTTTTTAAGAAAATCTTTTTTTATAAAATTTGGGATTTAGAATAGTAATGCAAATTAGAACAATGGGCTAATAGGACAGTTGTGATTAAATCTAGAATTATCATGTCTATGATGAATGGCTGTGAAAGTTTTTAGGTGGAAAAACCAACGTGATCGTGTCATTTTTTGAGAGGAAAATCTTAGCAGACAATTTTCTGTGATTGAAATTTTTGGAAGGAAATTTGGGTTGAAAATTTTAAGTTGAGAGGCTTTGGACGCGGCTCTAAACTTTTAGATGAAAAGATTTTGAACAGTGCGGTCGAAATTTTTAAAAGGGCAAATTTTAAATGTGTTGATCGAAATTTTTAGAAGAATGATTTTAAATGTCTAACTCTTGCTAACGAGCCTGTGCTCGGTTGGCACCCTTTCTCTTCCTTCGTAGGAAACGAGGGATCAAGTCCAGTATACATACGCTTTAAAATGATTTTCGATGTATCAAAGAAACTGTCTAATGCTACAAGTACACATGTTATGACTGGATCTTGTATAAAAAGCATTGTGATTGGTTATGACACGATCTAGAGTGGGCTAAATCCTACCATCAATATCCAAATCCGCGAGAGAAACCGCACGTGAAACTTCGCCATTCCCGCGAGAAAAAAAAACCGTGTCCCACACGCTTCCGGCACGCGAGAATGATTGCACAAACCACATAACCAACAAAACAAGAAAAAAAAAAGCCCGCGTTAACGTGGGCCCCACAACAAATCCCCTATAAAAACAATCCAACCGCAACTCCAACCGGCCAGCAACAGCATTAAAAATATAAAAATCTCGAAACCCTAAATACTTCAAGCAACGACCAGCAATGGTGGTGGGCAAGGTGATGAGGTGGTCGCCGTGGGCCCCGTCGCCGCCGAAGAAGCGGAAATTCGAGGCGAGAATCACCGTCGCAAGGCTCGACGGCCTCGCCCGGCCTATGTTCGGCGAAGGGGACGTCGTGACAATCAGAATTTCTCCGGCGAAGCCCGCCGGAAGGATAGATTCTTCTCTGGGCTGGAGGAAAAACAAGGCCCACGATGCCGCCGCGGCAGTCGGAGAGGCGGCCGTGGGGCGCGCCGGGACGGCCGAGTTCGGGTTCGCGTACGTCTGTCTCGGGTCGGACTCGGGTCCTTGGGAGGTTTCCTTCACCGTGTTACGTGTAAGCATTTTCCTCGGTCAGCTCTTGAAATTTGACTTTGATAATTAGAACTGGTCAACACGTCGATTAGAGTTCCTTTTCGGCTAAGTTCTAGTCAATTAGGATTTATTTGAGATAATGATGATTAATGGAGAGATTAAGTGGTTGCCTCTCAAATGAGACAACTGCCTCCAAGCCTCCCAAGTTTCCTTTCCTTTGCCCCCTCTTGTTGCCTGAAGGATATTTGAACTGCAGGGAAACCGAGATGAAGGCAGAGGGCAGAAGAAAGAGACGAAGAAGCCGGAAGAGATCGGAAAGTCATCGGTCGACATCGGAGAATGGCTTCGGGCTTCGCAAATCTCGAAGAAATCTCACCCCCAAATGCAAAAGATTGCCATCACATTGGAGAAGGATGGCTTGATCTCTGAAGCTCATCTTTGTGTAAGTCTCCTCTTTTTAAACTCAATACGAAATGAAAGTTTTTGCTTACATGAACAGAACTGCTCTGATTAATGCAGGTCAATTTAAGCTTTGTGGAGATTAAAAGGCATGGGAAAACATCAGAAACAGCAGTTAACATAGCTAATTGTGACGGCAACAAAGATGAGGAGGGAAGTAGTGATGATTCATGTACACTTGATCCAGACAACTTGGACATGTACAAACTGCTTGTGTTAGCAGAGGACACGGAGAAGGCGGTCGAATTCAAGAGCCGGACCGGAACAGCCAGCACCAGCGGCAGCGCCGGATCAAGTCCCGATCAGAGGACCGGATCAGTTTCAAAGCACAGGTTCCTTCATTGGGGCAAAGTAAGAAAGACTCGGCCTTCTGCAGAATCAGCGAGTTCTGACAGAGATGAGGACCAGGTTGGCAGCTGGGAGGGATTAGAGCTGATCAGCAGAGACAGGCAGACGAAGCTCAAATCCCAAGCATTCTTTGCCTCCATTGACCAGCGCGACGAGAGCGCGGGCGGAGAAAGCGCCTGCACTGCCCTCGTCGCCGTGATAGCCGACGCGCTCCACTCCAAACGAGCCTACACCCCAACCAGGTCGGAGTTCGATGATCTCATTCGTCAAGGATCATCGGAGTGGCGAAAACTGTGCAACGTAGCGCCATACATAGACCGTTTCCCCAACAAACACTTTGATCTCGACACCATCCTGGAGGCGAAGATCAGGCCCATATCGGCATCCCACGAGAACTCGTTCGTCGGTTTCTTCCAGCCCGAGAGCTTCGAGTCGCTGCGCGGGGCCATGTCTTTCGATGGCATATGGAAGGCGATCACCAGCGACGTCGGCTCGGAGCCAAGAACTTACATTGTGAGCTGGAACGATCACTTCTTCCTGCTGAAGTTGGATTGTGATGCTTATTATGTCATCGACACGTTGGGGGAGCGACTGTTTGAAGGATGCACGAAGGCCTACATGCTGAAATTCGCGGATTCGACGGAGATGTACAGGCTGCCGGAGAACAGCGAGGGAGACGAAGGCGAACTGATGTGCAGGGGAAAAGAGTGTTGCGGGGAGTTCATAAAGAGGTTCCTCGCGGCCATACCGTTGAGAGAGGAGTTGGAGATGGAGGAGAAGGGAACTGGAAATGCAAACACCGCGCTGCACCAGAGGCTGCAAATAGAGTTCCATCTCACAGAGGCCTGCTCTCATGAGATTGACATTGATGATATTGTAACAAAATGACTAACTTATTTGTAATGAAAATGTACGCACAAGAGTGTTGCTGTCTGAAAGATTGATAGCTTAACAATCTAATCTAATCTAATAACGAAAGAAGAAAAATGGTATCCATTTGATGGTTCTACATGAATTTCCTTCATGCTAGTTATTTCAACAAACAGCTAACATGCATTGGTAAAGAGACGAGAAACAAAGCATTTGACAGACCCGAAACAAAGCATTTGAATTCCTACCATACTGCGTGTCCCTGCGTGACATTGAGATAACAGTTCGATCTTTAAGATCGAGGTCGCTTGGTGTTGAGGGTAATCGAGCTTGAGAAGGGAGGAGAGGATCCCTTTATATAGTGTTAGGTGTCATTCAAGACGGCCATCGGGCCGGCCTGGCCCGGCCCGGACCGAAGCCCGCTGGGCTTGGCCGGGCCACTGGCCGGCCCGGCCCGGCCTGAATTAAAAGCAAGGCCGGGCCGGCCCGCGGCCCGGCGGGCTACGGGCCAAGCGGGCCGGGTCAGGGCCGGCCCATTTTTTAAGGGTTAAAAAATTAAAAAAAATAGAAAAATTTTTAAAAATCTGTAAAAAATAATATTAACTCATTATAAATTTTTTTAACGGTAGTAAAATATTTTATATGTCTTATATATTTTTTAAAATATTTAAATACTTGTTATCTAATGTTTTCTTATTTAGAACAAATTTTTTATTACTTATAACTTGTTCTAAAGAAGTAAAAATAAGTTTAGAATGATATTAAAGTTTTAAAAAATTTATAAGACCTATATAAAATATTTTACAAAGTTTAAAAAAATTTAAATTTACTTATATTATTTATAAAACTAAGTTAGATAATTTAGCCCGAAATTCACGAAGGTCCCGGGTTGAACCTTTAAATTTCATTAATTAAATTTTTTTTTTTGGTGGGGGGGACTTACATTGGCCAGCCTTACCCCTCGTACAATGGCCAACACATAGGACTTCTACAAGCTAATACAAGATAGAAAATAACAATACATGAAAAAAAAAGAAAATCATTCATCGTCAGTCGCTTCATCCTCAGAATCTTCTGAAAGGTCCTTTTTATCTTGCGTGCGGTCTTCAGCATGAAACCAGTCCTTTGCACATACCACCGCTTCAACTACATCTTCGTTAAGCCTTGATCTCCTCTCACTCAGAACCCTGCCACTTCCACTAAAAGCAGACTCGGACGCAACAGTAGAAATAGGGATTGATAACAGATCACGAGCCAATGGTAAGAATTGAAAACCTTGGTTCATACATTTTCCACCAGCCCAGAATGTTAAAATTTGGATCATCCAATTCTTCCTCAGTGAAAGGATAAGTAATTTCTAAATACTTGGATAACTCATTAGACGAACTTTCTGAAGCTGAGGTATTTTATTTTTTCTTCCCCAAAATCTGCCTCAGTTTGCATGTAATATTAGAACTAGCAGGAACAGAAGAAGTGTTTGATGAAGTTCCATATCTAGCCTCATATGTCGCATACAGAGCTCTTAAGCTAGTTTTAAAATGCATTATATGATCTTCAACTTCAAATTGCATGTTTTCATAAAAGGTTTCTAATAATCCAGCTACTAAATCCTCTTTAAATCTTGGATCAAAAACCTTAGCTAATGAATAAAGCAAAGGAACAGGCTTCCAATATTTTGCTAGCTTAGTATCCATTTCTTCGATCATTGGTTGAAGAATAAGTGTAGTGTCTGTAGTGCCTCTATACCTAGCTAAAGTGTCTGAAATTATAACCAATTGACCAAGGCCTAAAATAGATGTTGAGTAATACATACCCGAAAATTTGTTTGTAGCATAATAAAAACCCTCAAAAAAATCGCATAGTTGCTCAATTGTTTTCCACTCTAAATCAGTAAGGTTGAAATCCGTCTCATACGGAATGTGTGTACTAGCAAAATAACTAAGCTGCATCTTGTTTTTAAGCAAGTAACGCATCATAAGATACGTTGAGTTCCACCTATGTGGAACGCTATATGTAAACTTCCGGTAAGGAAGTTGGCAATTTCTACATACTTCTCTGTATAAACTTCTCTTATTGGTAGAAGACTGTATGTATAACATAAGGTTCCTACCCTTTTCTACCCAATCAGCAGCAAATTTAAGCACATCCTGTACTATCAAGTTCAAGATGTGACAAGCACATCGCTGATGAAATAAAAGACCGTCCATATCAGGGTTCAGGTGTCTTTTTAAAAATGATATCGCAGTTGTATTGTTAGATGCATTATCAAGTGTAAATGAAATGATTTTATCAGAAATGCCATACTCACGAATAACAGGCATAATCGCATTAGCAATAACAACACCAGTATGACCAAAAGCTAACAATTTAAAACCGATAATCATCTTATGAATAGTATAGTCGTTGTCTACATAATGTGCCGTAACACATATGTAGGATAACCCCCATTTCGTTGTCCATATGTCAGACGTTAAAGCTATCCTAGATGTTAAGGCTGCAAAAGTTTGAATCATTTTAGTTTTGCCAGCTTCAAAAGCTGCCATAACATCTCTTCTAAGTGTGTTTCTAGGCACCTTTTTAAATGCGGGGTTCAGTGCTACTTGGTTAAAACGTTCTACTGAGGAGCTTTCCCCATAACTTAAAGGTAATTCTTGGCATAGAACTAGTCTAGCCATCTCCTTTCGCATTGTGTCAGAAGAATACGAAAAAGCAGACAAAGAGCTAGAATTAGCTGTTAAGTTTAACGTTGTTTGTCTAGCCTCTCTTTTTTTATGTGCTTCTGTGTGTCTTTTCAGATGTGTTGTGTCATCTTTGGCTGCGCAATTAAAATCTGATCTACAGATTTTGCAAAAAGCCCTAAGTCCTTTTCCAGGCACTGTTTCTAGTGAATAGTTATCCCAAACAGCAGATTTCTGTTTTATGCTTTGGGTTACTTGTGAAGCAGTGGGGCCAGCAGTAGTAGAAGGGGTGGAAGTGTGTGCAGAATCAGAAAACCCTTGTGTACCCACTATGTGGCTATTACTATCGTTCCATTCTTATTGTTCATTTGGAGTCATTTCCGGAAAGTCCGGTAATTCAATAGGGTTGTTCAGCAAATTTTGAAAAAAAAACCATATTCTTCAGTGTTAAAATTAGCGGTAACAGATCTACGTGGGTTGTTTGATCCGGCCATTATGCTAATTTAATAATAAACGGAACCTGATTGCAGATAGAGCCGCAGTGAGGTAGCAGTCTAGCAGCTGATCGGATCCCTGAGTCGGTTGCAGGAGACGGAGCTTGAAAGTTGAGATGCGGAAGTTTAGAGGTAGCAGCCGTATCTTGAGAGCGCCGTGAGATGAGAGCAATAGCTTAAGAATATAGAGAAATTTGAGAGTAGAGAATTTTAGAATTATGAAGATATTGGTATGAATGGGTGGGGTATTTATAGGATTTCTTAAGCCCAAAAAGACCAAAATAACCCTCCAATATGACCGTTTTATGGCTGTTGGGGCTGTTTTTTGGTCATTTTGTACCCCCCCCCCAATTTAGCTGTTTATAGCTGTTGGGGGTATTTTGGTCAAAATGGCCAAAAAAACCCCCCCTAACAGCCATAAAATGGATGTTGGGAAGGGGAGGGCGGGTGGACGGGCCGGCCCGGCCCGCGGCCCGCCGGGCGGGCCGGGCCTGGTCAACGGCCCGGCCCGCGTTGACCGGGTCGGGCCGGGCCGGCCGGACTCCGGGCCGGCGGGCCATTTGGCCACCTTGAGGTGTCATCCAAAACCGAGTCATATTTGGAATTCGAATTGGGTTCAAATTCTATCCGTAAACACGCTATCAAGAAGAAGTCATGTCCATTAGGTGTTCTAATCCAATTAAAACTTTAGATTTGATTCTAAATCTTATCTCAAAATAAGATGGATTTGTTAGAGTCGACTCTAGAGAATTGGTTCGAATTAGATCCAATGTTTGAGCCAAATCGCGCACAAAATGCAAACTCTAATCTATTCTGTCAACCATTAGTCGACTAGCAAACACATGCTAGTCGACTAATTGCCGACAGAGATTAACCTATCCTTCACTTGTTAGTCGGCTAATGACAAGCCATTAATCGTCTAACCAGTACAGACCAACTAATGATTCTTCATTAATTGACTAGTCAGCTTTGCCTTTTCTTCTTCCGCTAAAACGTTCATATCCTCCATTTAAATCAAAGCCCATTGCCCGCAATCTCACAACTTAAAACACCCACTGCAATCTCATAACGTTTTTTCTTCACACTGCCATTAGATTTTGGGCCTTGGACTTCTAGCTGTGGGTTTTTATGTGGGCTGTTACATGGCATTTGCTTTGTTGGTTGAGTGTCCACAAGATTAATCTTGTTGCTATGTTCAGGTCTTGGGCTCTGTTTGGTTACACCTGTGGGCCATTTACTGTTCCTGGAAAATTGTGGCTGAGGCAAAACTCCTCTGGCTCGTAGATCGTAGATTTGGTTTTTGGTGCCACGGTCGAGATTCTGGTCCCGCGCAATTTATGCTTTCTCCATTACTATTTGAATTTCAGGTAAAAAATGAATTTCAGTCCTATTTCGATGCATTTTGCATATGAAATTAAGTTTTACTTAGAACATGAAAGATTTGAACTAGAAACTATTTTGTGGTCAAGAACTTAACACCACTACTTGAATCAATCGGTGAATTACTTAAACATCCATGCAATGACTGGGACTATAAAACTATGCAACTTAATTGCGTGGTTAAGGGGCTGTGCATACATGATACTGGAACAATCTGAATCATTGCTTGATACTGGAAATCGACACATGAATCAATATTACTTGGTGCACAAAACCCCTAACTACGTAATATGAACATTGAACATTTTCTATGAACTCTGTTACTACCTGAAGGTGAATGCATGTTTAGCGATCGTTGCGTCAATTTTGATCATCACCTGACATTGTCAGAGCTGACACGATAAATTGAGAACTAATAGCATCTTGAAACAGTCACGGCGCCTTGACATTATATTTGACCAATGGAGTTTTAGGATTGCTCACATTAAAGAGAGTGCGGGAGCGACTGGAGCAACGCTTCATCACAGTCTCTGGTTTGGATGCTGCCATGAATCTGTTACCCATCGGAGGGATCCTGAATCATTTCACGAATCCGTTACCCGACGGAGGGATTCTGAGTCCATTTCATGTATCTGTTTGGACTCGGCGCTGGGTAGCTCCCCGTGGTACAAGGTGAGCTTCGGGTTGCATATCGTACTTTCCAGTATGAGTCACAGCTCAGGATTCGTACAACAATTACATGATCTAAAACAGTTGCAATACATTAAAAAATTGCAAGCTATTATGCATGCCTTTTTTAGTACTGTTGTCGTTATCGTTCGGTTCAATAGTTTTACTTTACTTATCTTTTAATTGTTTAACATTGACACACACATAATCTGTTACACTTATACAAAGTAGTTTACTTTTTATAGGCATTTTCTCCCTCCCTAGATTCCATTAGGCCTTACGGCTTGCACATATGTTTCTAGTCCAGATTTATACCGTGGATTACAAACCCAATGATAACGTATTATATTCAAAATATAATGATGCATTTTTTTCTAACATATACTTTATACCCTCGTAAATATTACGATTACACACTAAATGATTAAATATGTTCAGCTATGCTTCAAAATAGCAACGATCAGTATAACTCATGTGCCTACTTTTTAGCCATCCGATCATATTTTTTTAAATCAGCTACCACGTGTCTTGCATTAAACTCATCCACGCCTCCATTTAAGGCATCGCCTTATCGGCAAGTCGAGCTGCAACAATCCTACAATAACCTTATCCCATTCTTCAATCATCAAAATATACATTGATCTCTTTAGCAGCCTAATTATATTGATTCCGGCTAGAGTCTATATTACAGTTGATGCATTTGTTCTAAGTGGAGGGAAAAGTGTGACTAGGACAATTGTCACATTACCTCCTCCACCTCACCCAAATCTCACCCCAAGCCACTAATTTACATGTTTGACGTCACCTCAAAAAAACCCAACCCCACTTAATTACATGGTTGTCATTCACTCCCAAAAAACCAAAAAACCACCAACTATTTTACATGTTTGTCATCCCAAGTGTTTTTACATTTTAACCCTCGGATTTTGCACTTTTTGTCCCCCAACGATACTGTCACGCACACCCACATTTCTCTCTCCTTTTCGATGACACGTGTTCACCACTTCCTCTTCGTATGGTTTTTTTTTCTCTCAGTGGACGGACACAGTGCACACAAGTAATTTCTAGTTGGTCAACATACAGAAAGCAACAACGACCAAAATGTTTTCTGGACAGACTAAAACAAAAAGCAAAGCTAACAGTAATGATTTTTAGAGTTAGATAGTTTTTTCGTATGATAATGTTTTATTTAAAAAAAATTGTTTTGTTCCCAAAGCCAGGCGTCATCATAAATGGGATACTGACAAAGCCGAGTCAGCGCCCGTGGAGCCCGGCACCGACCGCACCGCTCGGGGCACCGTCAGAAGGAACGAAAGAAAGCAAGGCTTCCTTTTATTTTATTTAGTTACTTTTTATATTATATTATTCCTTTTGTTTTATTACGTGCAACTCACAGAAGAGCGGCGGTGGGACCCGCTGGGGTCAGCAAGCGCGGCAGATGCTCGTCAGCTGAGGCTCGGCCGTTGGTTTTTGGACTGTTCCGGTGCATGCAATTATATACGCACACCAGTTTTTTCTTTACACTCGCCACTACAAGCTACCCTATTATTTTTACACGCCTCGTCTTTAATTACAAGTTTGACATTAATCTTTAATACATATTCTATCTTTTTAATCTTCTCATTGAGTTATATTCCATCTTCCCATCTTTATCACCCGCCTCGCTTCTTATAATTACTGTCTCCTCATTATTGTCTCTACAAACGACTCCCCCTCCTTAAATCACCCCTATCCTCATCGTTCTTCCCATTCTCATTGTCCTCATTATTCGCCTAAATTATAGCTGAGAAAATTGGCTAAATACCATGGGTCAATCATCACTTTTAATTTCTACCACCCTATTTAAAAACTTTGCTAGAGTATCACACCCCCTTAAAAAGACTAAAATACCCCCGTTTGTTCCCAAAGATTAAAACCCGTCCACAGTGAGCGTATATTGGCGTATATTGGCGCAAATTGACGCATATCTACGTCGATGCCGAACTCCGACCACCCCGCTTCAAAGCCCGTCCGTAGCTGCCCTCCGACGTCCACGGAGAAGCCAGCGTAGATATGCGCATATTAAAACCCGTCTGCAGTGAGCGTATATTGGCGTATATTGGCGCAAATTGGCATAGATATGCGCATTTCTTCATGGGCTCGGCATCGACGTAGATATACGCCAATTCGCGCTAATTTGCGTCAATTCGCATCAATATACGCTCACTGCGGACTGGTTTTAATCTTTGTGAACGAACGGGGTATTTTAGTCTTTTTTAAGGGGGTGTGGTATTCTAGATAAGTTTTTAAATAGGGTGGTAGAAATTAAAAGTGATAGTTGACCCATGGTATTTAGCCAATTTTCTCATTATAGCTTTGGTTCAAAGCCACATGCAATTACATTGGAGCTCGACCGTAAACGCCTGAGCACCCATATGGTTGCTCTGGTTAGAAGACCCGAGCAACACTTTTTTTGAAAATTTATTTGTGAGTCTGTCTTATATTTCAGACAACCTGAAAATCCGAGCACGTGTGGATTTTAATTGATTTTTATTGGATTTCATTTTCTTTCGGCGTTCTTGATTTGTTTGAATTTTTTTAAGTTTAATTGAACTCATCCAAGAAGAAGCTATATGAGGACGAGGCAGGTGAGGCGGCGATGTCGGTGGAAGAAAAAGAGGAGGATATGATGGATGAGTTGAAGCAGCGAGCCAAGTAGAAGTTGGAATAGGAGAGGGGGATGTGATGACAGTAGAGGAGTTAGAGGAGGAGTTGGAGGAGAAGATGAGAAGGAATTGAAACGAAAGATGAGCACTATAAGTTGCAAGAGGATGATAAGTTGGAGGAGGATATAGTAAAACAAGGAAAAAAAAGTGGTTGCCTTAGAAAATTTTGAAAATTGGTGTTGTATCTTTAGAAGTGAGTTGTGTTTGGGAAAACGTGAAGTCTAAATAGAAGCACCCTTTTCTTTTTTTCGCTTTTTTGGATCAATCGGAATTCACGGCTAGGGGAGAGAGAGACCCGCATCCACCAGGGTTCGAACCCTGATGGCCCCCTGGGGGAAGCATAGAGATGCGAACTGAGCTAGTTCTTTTTTCCCCTTTACACACATATATTCCCAAGCTACCCATTTTTTCTTTTTTTTTCTTTTGAAAAGACGCACAATCCCCTTCTCTCGTTTCACCATGGTCGAGAGCTTTTGCCTTCTCATCCCCTCTTTCATCATTCTCTTTGCTTGTAATTTGTTAGTATTTTTGTTAAAGACGATGAAGAATGTGAAGATAAAGAGGATGATGAATATAAAGATAAGATGACAAAAGGAAATGAAAATGATTAAAAGGGGGTGCCAAAGGTGACAAGGTCGGTAGGAGGTTGATGATATAGATGGTTAGAGTTAGGTTCATGAAATTGATAAAATTAATGAAGATGATAAATTTGATGAAATGGAAGAAGAGGATGAGGATGAGGAAGGGTGGAAGAAGAAGAAGAAGATGCGATGACATGCAGTCGGATAAGGATAAAATTTGAAGTATGTTTGAATATTAAAAAGGGAATTTAAAAAACAGTGAAAATTTGTTTTAGATGGCAAACTTGTAAATAAATGGCACATATATAAAGCGTGAATTGGTGTGCGTACATAATTTCCCAGTCGTGAACTCCAAAGCCTTTCATTCGAATATACACAATTCCACATTTTCATCTGCATATCTTTATACTCGCCATGTGTTTCATGCATATATATAAGGAAATTTGATTTTGGACACTTGCTTGTATTCGAATCTTTTCTTTTTTAGCTAGTTGGAATCAAGTTTGTGTTTCAACTAAATATGTTCAAATGCTGTTGAAATTATTTTTAGAATTATAGCTATGTTTTCATTATCTGAAAATTAACAAAAATATATGGTATCCTTTCATATATTATGAAGCTTTGTATTTATAACTTGGTCGGCCATAACATAGTGAAACTTATCGTTGTAAGCTACATTCCATAAGCACCATTTTAATTTTCAGAGCAGTTATTGTATTTCCTTTTAGTTGTAAGGAGTCAAACCCGAATTTGGTTCGACAAGGATATCTGGTTTTTTAGATCCAAAACCTAAAATGTTGAATCGGTCGGCTTGGGTTTCAATATTATCAGTCATAATGTAATGCTCCGATCTGCATGATATCCGGGAAGTACGAATCCATTCCAGTTTCTCACAGAGCAGCGAGCGTTACGAAGGAGAAAAGAAAAAACAAAGAAACCCGTAAGCCACTGCGCACTGCTGGGGTAGTACATGTAATGTTTCCACATACAAAACAATGCCAAACCAACAACACAGAGAGTCACAAAGAGAATATCCAAAAGACAAACAAGAACCAATACTCCTTATTATCCACTACTGTATAGTTTACATCTCTTATCCAACATCTTATACAGCTCACCCAAAACAACAAAACCCCAAAAGAACAAAACTCTCATCCTCTCTCCTCACCACCCAACTCACAACCCAAGCTCCTCAACCAAAGCTCCAACTCCATCTTCATGCATCCAGCTCCATAAACATAAAAACCACAAATTGGAGCACGTCAATGTGTGCCCAAGTAAGAGACCCAACTTGTGCAGTATATAAATATTAATTTGGGGACTGTTGTTTTTAATCATAATATAGTACAAGGCACAAAAGAAACCACAACAACAACATGCAAGGGAAGTAAGAAACACACATTGCAAATTAATATCTTGTAGCGCCCCGCATCATCAAGCTACTAAATTAAACACGTACAAGCACCACAACATAAAGATACCATCTTTTTGCTACTAGCATATTAATGAGAGCAAAGGAAACATGTCGAGATGATCATAAAGCTAATATCTTGCTTCAAATAAACACTTCTTTGCCAGGAATGTGAGATGCAAGTAACATATGAGATGGAGGTGAATTCCTACCTATTCAAAGCATCATCTTCTTCCTCTTACAACATTCATGAAAGCTCCATCTCATATGTTACTTGCATCTCACCTTCATTGCAAAGAAGTGTTTATTTGAAGCAAGATATTAGCTTTATCACCTCACATATTTGCTTTCATTAATATGCTAGTAGTAAAAAGATGGTATTTTTATGTTGTGGTCCTTGTTGTTTAATTTAGTAGCTTGATGTTGCGGGGTGCTACAAGTGGTGGCTCATGCATGTCTCTGCACTACGGCTGCGTAAGGGTAGTATGTGTCATGTTTCCAATATAGGGTAGTTGAGTCTTAAGGTGGGTAGGTGTTCAGCCTTATGATAGAGCTCTGACATTAGAAGCTGAGGTGTGGAGTCCCTGAGGGTGGTAGGCATGGATAGTCGGTTGAATATGTATGTATGGCTATGTGTTTGCATAGATATGCAAGTATTGTATATCTAATGTTATGCATATATATGTTAGTATTTCGTTGAACTCTGAGGTGTATGTGTATTTGAACCTTGTTTGTAATATACATGAATGATGTTTTATTTATCTATTGTTCTCTTGTGGCGCCTTTAAGTTGGTGGAGCATTACGTGTACTTACCAGCACGTGCGCAGTGGACTACTGGCTCTTTGTATTTTTTCTTTTCTATGTTCGTAACACTCGCTGCTCTGGAAAACCCTGAGATGGATTCGTACGTCATGGGTATCCTGGGGAGTGGAGTGTTACATTATGTTCACACTAAATGAATTTGTAGTAGCATTACATGTGAGATTCATGACAACACACTTGTGCGAGTATAAGAATATTGGGTTAATAATGGGCCGACCTGCATACGCAAACATGACCTGACCCACTTAGACATGATGCCAAGTAGGATTTGCTCCCGAAATAAATTAATTTTACAATTTTTTCCAAATTAATTGTCTTACTTCATGTTAATTGGGTGGATAGTGTTTTGGGCAAGGTTAGGGTTTAGGTTTTATGCACTCATATGGGTTGCATGATCTAGATCAAATGAATATGATTTGTTTATTATCATGTAAGAAGGTATGATCTCTAAGAGCATATGTAAAGGACAAGCTTTAGTTCTCTCAACACACTGAATTTATTATTCTTGATTCTCTCTCATGCTATTTACTACTGCTACATTGTGAATGCATGTCCAATGTCGTGAGACTTAGGAAAGATGTCGAGATCATGAAGAGACAATATCAACAAGGCGAGCATAAACAAAAACCAGTTGAAGATCAGATCAACAAAAAATACATGTTTAATAAATATTTCCACAGTGCAAATATTAAATCTATGTTAATATATTCCTCATACATATACATATACATACACGCACGCACGCACGCACAAATATTTATATATATGAATGCAGGTACGAAAACCTGTTCTAAATGCAAAAAAATACCTACGCTGAAAGCTCATTGAAAATTAAAAATTTTGAATTTTTTTAAAAGTAGTTGTATAAATTCTAAACCCCAAAATCGCAAATACGGTTGAATTGCTGTATGCTATGGTTTGTACCCGACCTGACCTATCACATGCATTTAGCATGGTGAGTAGGTATACACACAATCTTAGGAGGAAGCACGGGCGAGCAATGCAATGGATACTTAGATACATCAATGGCACGGTCGTCGTCGGTCTAACTTATAGCCGAGGAAATAGTCCGCATACCATCGGCTATGTCGATTCCGATTATGCAGGCGACTTGGATGGGAGGCGATCGATGACATGTTACATCTTCACCCTATCTGGTGCTCCAATTTGTAGGCGGATTATCCTTTAGTCTACTGTGGCCATGTCTACTACGGAGGCAAAGTATATGGCATTGACTGAAGCGGTGAAAGAGGCGACATGGATAATGGGCTTGATGGATGATTTTGGAGTCTACCAGGAGCGGTATGATGTCCATTGCGATAGGCAGAGTGCTGTGCACTTGGTTATGAATCAGGTCTTCCATGCTAGCACCAAGAATATCGATGCGAGATTCCATTTTGTCAGGGACTATGTGGGAGAAGAATAAGAAGACATCAACTTGTTAAAGATCAGAACAGATGACAACCCGGCGGACACGTTGACAAATGTTGTATCGGGAGCGAAGTTCAAGAACTGTTTGGATGTGCTCAATGTAGTTCCGAGATGATGTCGTAGAGGCCCCAGCTAGGGGCATTGTGGCTCAGTGGAGTCAGTCGTAGCTCGAAAGAGCATTGTGCTCTTAGGAGGAAAAAGATGGGAGAACACCAGTCAATGCTCTACCAAGGTGATGCAGTAGGGTCGTTCAATGGTCGAAGGCTCGAATCTCGCCAATGTGGAGATTTGAGGAAGTTGGCTCGATTCGGCGCTGAAAGAATATTGGTCGAACAGACGAGTTATCTTGTGCATAGATAACTCGACTGTGCTTGGGTCCGACTTATTTGACTCTGCACAAGTCAGATACGAGGATGCCGATGTATTGGTCTTCTACAGTGCAGTTGGTCGATCAGTCGTCGGCTCGGTTGAAGTCCATGTCCCGATGATCGGTTGTTCGCCATTGGGTCATTCGGTCGTAACTCGTTTGAAGTCCTTATTCGGTCGATCGTTCGTATGGTGGCTCGTTGTTGACAGCTCTACGAGTTCGAGCTATCGGATAGCTCGAACTCTCGGCTTAACACTTCGATCGTCCGACACAGAAGGAAGATCGGTCGGTCGAATGGAGCCCATTGGGATGTGACCCACTAAGATGCGACAGTGGCCCACTAGGATGTGGCAGAGGCACACTAGGGTGCGACACATTAATTGCTTAGAGTTGTGAATGGATATGATGCCGTTAAAGCTGTGATTCGTATCGTTTGAAATTTCTAGCCAATGATGACACATATTGTAACCTAGGGCTATATATAGGTGGTCTTAGGCTATGGTTTTCGGTGTGGAACACATTGAGAGAATGTGAGCCGCCATTTGTGAGAGTCAACTTCGAGAGATTGTATTGTAAGCTTTTGGAGAGATCTTGTGTGCTTCTTCTTCGTTTGTGAAGAGAAGATTTGTTTGTTATCTCCTTTCGCAATAAACTTCATCGGCGTTCCCCCTTGGCCAATTCACAGCCTAAAAGCAATTCTCATATTACTCGATTTGTTATTTGATTGTTTATACTAGTTCTGGGGTTCTTTGGCGATCCAAGTTTTCGTGTTAGCACACAATAATATCTCCATCCTCCTTATACACGTCCACATCCTCATTTAGATGTGGATCTTGATGATATGCTATTTGGATATAATTATGCAAAACAGTGCAAACATGGACGATATCAACCTGACTTTTGAAGGGATAATGTGGCTTAGCCGACAAAATTTTAAACTTGTTCTTTAGTATTCCAAATGTTGTCTCAATCTTTGTGCTTAATGAAGAATGTAGTAGGTTGAAGAGCTCTCTACGATTTCGAGGAACTCGATTAGTATGGTCCTTTAGATGGTATCTAACTCAACGGTATGGAGATATGAACCCTGAAATTGTAGTGTAGCCTGCATCGCATATGTACTATTTCCATACAACCGAAAAAATAAAATCCAGTTTATAATCCCATGACTTTAGACATATGTAGATAAAATTTTTAGGGTAAAGATTGCCTATTCCCATCATACACTCGTAGCCTGTATGTGTGGGGGTAATGACAACACATCGTTCAAGACCGTAAAATCATTTGCGGATCCTTCCCAACAGGCCATTACGTAAGTGAATCTTTTATTTGGAGTTACAGCTGCAAGCACATTTTGCGTTACCCCTTTACGACCTCTAAAGCGGGAAACGAGTTTGGCCGGTAGTATAGCATCGATATATGTCCCATCAATGAGACCAATGCAATCCTACACCGTAAGCAATGATGCACACGTTGCAATTACCATACACCAATTGCCTCCAATGCCACATATTCATAAAAACACAATTACCTTAAAAATTGAAAACCAATTAGGGTTATTGACCATCTCTGGTGGATTCTCATCAGGAGCTTGCTTCTTGAACATATCACGAAGGGAACAAACTCCATACATAACTTTGTTAAAGTACGGGCTAACTGTCGACCCACCCCTGATAACATCAACTTGCATGACTTTGTTCTTTGACTTGTGCATTATGATATGAAGAAACGTGGCCAACTGCTCCTCTATGGACACATGGACAGTGTCTTTGAGAATATCACCTTGTCACATTAATTTTAAAAGATTAAACATTAATTATGACGGCGCATTCTTAATTAGTGTAAACAACTACTTTCATAACCATATAGAATTCGTCGCATGTGTGCTTTTCTATAAAAATCACACATCACTGAGGGCTCTCGAGGTATATGTGTAGCTATAATTTCTTCATAAGGTATTGTGTGTATGATGAAAAAATGATAGCCGCCACGTTCGAGCTACACGTTCTATACCCCCGAATTGTCTCCATTTGGATCCATCTGAATCAAACATTACTTTAAGCATTAGCTGTTAATGACATATGGTAATATCAAAGAAGGAGATACAGAAATTACATCGAAATGCTAGCCCCCAAAAAATTACTAAAATTTAAAATCGACAAAATATTCACAAATCAATGTCATAACAACATTAAGGAAAATCACTGTTCGAACCCAACAAATATGCTGGATTCACTGTCGGAACCATCTCCTGGCTACTTGTAGCAAATATGGATTCACTGTCGAAACCCAACAACGCTCCATCAAAGCACTTACCATAATGACATCAAAGGAACCATACTCACAGATCAAAACACACATATAGCAAGCACGACATCAAATGAACCAAGGAACACGTCATCTCAAAAAAGCAACAAACAGAAGAGGAAGCGAGGGTTTCGAAACCATCAATGAACAAAAAATACGTATCTTACCCCTCAGATCCTATCGATTTAGACGATTCTTAGAGAAAAAAGTAATTTTGGGAAGAAGATCCCTACGATTCCTAGCTGATAATATGAGAAGATGGCAACCAAATAGAACAGAAGTACTTTGGTTTTTTCTGGGACGATTTCCAATGATCGGAGTAGCCTTGAACCGCAGTGATCTAGCTAGGGCATCAATGGATGCAACCGAAGATCAACAAAAAATATCGACTACGATGAGGGTTTCGTCAAAGCAAAAGGAGAGAGGAGCAACGACTTGAAAGATGAAGCATCGATGAGAGGCAAGCAGAATGAGTGGGCTCCAAAAACAAGAGTTTCGAGCGCAATCCGCGGATTTTCCGACAATTTCGCTCTTGAGAATTTTGGCTCTAGCTCGGCTCCACGTCGATGCCACCGCGGATGAAGTCTCAAAGAAAACCAACGAACAAAGTAATACTTGCCCCTTGAAAGCTGCCTTGAAAGTGGCCAACAATGAATGAATTGGGTCTCAAAAGTGTATAATCCCCGCTTTCTGGCCCATTACCAAGTTGTGGAACATGCCCTTAGCAAAAAGTTTAGCGTGGAAATAGCACCCTCACTTAAAAAGCTTAGATTGAAAGGAAGAACCCTTTTATTTCGATAAGTGCTAGATGCACCGCACAGTTGTGGTGCATGCAATCATTACATTCTTTTTTTTTAACCAAAAATGAGAAGAGAGGATGCTGATGAATGAAATTTGATGTGACATCTTTTCCAAAATTGAAAATCGCGATTGCATGTACATCAACTCTACGGCTTATTTAGTTTGCACTTTTATTTCCGGCAAGGCGTGCGTGTGAAGCAAAAAAGTGTGTGTATAGAATTTCCCATCAAAGCATCCCCTGTTTTGAAAATCTCCAAATCCTTCCCGTACCCCAGATAAATAAATAAATTCCTCCGCTTCTTTCTTCAACTTCCTCTCTCTCTCAACGAAATTACCCGATAAATAAAATAAAAAGAGAGAATCAAATACTCAGATTCTCAATCTCCAATGGCGACCTCGGTCGATCAAGAAACCCTAATTCTCAATCCGAGCAGCCAATCATCTATCCGCCGGCGGGTCCCCTCGGGCTCCTCCCCGAAGTCGGCCTTCCCGGTCGCCGAGACGCAGACGACGGACTTCGGCGACGATTCAAGCGCCGAGACGAGCTCTGATGCCGATACCAGAGATCGCGTGGAAAGCAACGGCCAGGAGGAGGTTAATGAGAAGAACGAGCATGAGCCTGTCACGGTAACTAACGGCGGCGCCGAGAGAGTTCCGGCGACGTTCGTTTATCGCGCGTCAACGCCGGCGCATAGGAGGGTGAAGGAGAGTCCTCTGAGCTCCGATGCAATCTTCAGACAGGTGCTTGATTATTCGATTCTCGTCGTTGCCTTCTATTGTCAGTTTGTGAGGGAATTCAATTTTGGTACCGACGTTAGATATTAAGGAAATAGTTCATCTTTTAGTTTTAAAAAAGTACGATTGCTTGCGTAGAACGGGTGATTCGTGTGTGTTTTAATTCAATTTAAAAATTAACCCATTTTTTATGTTTAATCTGTTCGAATTTGGAAATGCTCCAGATTATGTTACGTGAACTGTACTGTAGTGCATGAATATGTTTGATAAAATAAATTTGAAGTTCTTTTATATGGAAGTATATGATTACTTGGAATGTAAAGAAGTCCTTTATCTTAAGAAGATAAACGCGTAAGAGCAATAGAATGCTGACAAAAAGAATTAAAGAAACTGAGGTATATACGGAGAGCAAGATAGGAGGCAGTTTGCATAAGGTGTTGTTTTTTTAAAGGGTAATTTTTAGATTTAGGAAAAGTTTTAAAAATAATATCAATTTTCGACCAAAAAAAAGTAATATCAAAAATCGACCAACTTTGGCCACGTCAACGGCGCTCCGTTATAATTCGATCTGGCCGCACTTGGCAAGTGCGTTTTTTTGGCCGCACTTGCCAAGTGCGGCCAAGATGACTAGTGGGCCGCGGGGGAAATAGGGCAAACTGGCCGCACTTGGCAAGTGCGGCCAGTTTTAGAGGCCAGTGACTTAAGTTTAAGTCACGGGCCTCTTTGTGCCGTGTTTACTGGCCGCACTTGCCAAGTGCGGCAAAAAAAACGCACTTGCCAAGTGCGGCCAGATCGAATTATAACCGTCAGCGGCGGAGCGCTGCTGACGTGGCCAAAGTTGGTCGATTTTTGATATTATTTTTTTTGTTGGTCGAAAATTGATATTATTTTTAAAACTTTTCCTAAATCTAAAAATTACCCTTTTTTAAATGAAAAGCAGCTTTGGATATATTGTTTAATAATTGCCAAAATTCTACATTTAAGTTATTGAAGGCAGTTCCATATGTTTGAACCAAAACTGTATCCCAAGTTATCTCGACAATGGTACTCTCTTACCGGGAAGAAGGGTAAAAATATACAAGAATGCCTAAAAAGGAAAAAATTATCGAAGTAATGAAAAAGATATATTTAGATACGCCGATGCTGTTTTCTTGTGCGCTCATCTATGAATTATCAACCTACTTAGTAGTTTATGCATGCTGGAGCTAACGCATCGGTGTATTATGTCTCTTCTTATGGTAGTTGATTATAAGATCTTGGGGTTATTATTTACCGCAACCAGTTTGATTGCTGCGAATATTAGATTGGCACTCCCTTTTCTGCAGAAACTATATTTTCTATCCATTTCCTTTTTTAGCTCATGGTTGATAATTTACGTTTTATTTGCCAAAACAACAATGGTTTGTTGTCGTCTGTTGCTTCAACACTTTTATTGGTGAGAAAATGGAGCCTACCATATCTGCATAGCAAAATCAAATTGTGTACAAATCTCAATTTTGGATCTCTTTCCCATCAAAATGGGTTCCAGAATAAAGTTCTATTCTAAATCGTTGAGGGTTGCGAAGAAAAATTAACTAAAATTTGCAACAAGCTTTCAACTTTGTAGCATTTGTCTAATTTGGTGAAATAAGGATACTAGACATCCTTTTAAAAACACCTTCATGGACTAACTTTATAAGGCAGCTTGTTGGTAGGTTCTAGTACTGGATTGTACACTCACTTGACGATGTCGAGTCACGTAAGCTAAAGGTAGCTATGAAAGCTTAAAAAATAATGTCAAATTCTAACGAGGCTTGGGTAAGTATCCCCCTAATCTCCTTGTAGTGCATGTCCATGTTTTCTGTTTATTAAAATAATCGTTTTGACATTAGCTGATGTCATAGGCCAGAAGGGTTGGACTTGATAATTGTTGGATGGTATGTGCCACCGGGAAACTGATTGAAACTGCATGCTACTCAATTTACTTTACCTGGAACATTTCTCCTCACTAGAGCAGCATAGCTGATATATACCTTTACAAGAATGCATGCCAAGATTTGTTACACTTAAATGTCAAAAGAGGTTTGTGTGTTTTCTAGATTCTTAGAGAATTATAGGCGCTTCGGTTATGTAATCATGATATTTTCTTGCCATTGCTGAAAAAAGCAAGGCTATGAAACTCGGATATCCCTTTTATGGCGGTTTATGCATATTTTGTATTGCATAGCCTGTTTTCCCTCATATTCGTGTGCTAGGCTTCATGTGCAAATGTTCTTCTTAGTTGTTTGTATGTTCAATATTTAAGCTCTCTTTCATCATTGCATGTTTTCTGTTCTAGGGAGAAATTTGTCCAATCAATCATCCTAACGGGGCTGGGATGGTTGCAAAAATATCGATCCTTCATGTTATTGATGATTTTCATACTATTTTTTAATTCCCTGACATCCCCATCGCCATCTTTCATTATGCATCCCTGCATGCAACCCTTGTTACGAAGGATGCAATAATCATCTAGTAGCTGCTTCTTTAGAACACATGCAAAGAGAATTCAAGTTTCTTTCTTCCTAAGCTTCTGTACGATGTTTCCCTATGTTGTAATGAATATGTTATGATAGGCATGAAGATCCTCCAATGAGATACTGCATATCATACACTTAAGTCCCAAATGAATATTTTTTTACACACAATCATGTCAACTATTTCTTTATTAGACAAATATTTCCTTTTATTCTGTTGCATTTTAAAGAGATGTTTTCCTGTACTAATTTGAAAAATCATGACAGAGTCATGCAGGTCTATTCAACCTCTGTATAGTAGTGCTTATTGCAGTGAATAGCCGGCTTATCATTGAGAATATAATGAAGGTTTGGCTTTTCCTATCTTGTTTAGTCAATAGCAAACTTCTTCCACTTTCAGTGTACATAGGTTCGAAGAACTATGTGCGTCCATCCGCAAGCAATCTCATATGATCATGCATTTGTCCTGCACTAATGACGTCCTTTTGTATTTTGTTGCAGTATGGTCTGTTAATACGAGCTGGGTTTTGGTTCAGTTCAAAATCACTGAGAGATTGGCCTCTACTTATGTGTTGGTAATTCTTTCATAGCAGTGTTATTTGATTTTAATTATTAGTTCCACTAATTTTATGCTCTCATTTTTGCCTGAGCTCTATCCCTCGTGTCATACAGCCTCTCGTTACCTGTTTTTGCTCTTTGTGCATTTATGGTTGAAAAGCTAGCGTGGCGCAAGTTAATCCCTGAATATGTGAGTGGTGTATCTTCGACCTTTGAGCTAATGCCTTGGTTATATGAAGAATAAGTTCATCAGAAATTTCTAAGTGTGATTTATTAATATGCAGTTTATATTTCTTTATACTATTATATGGTGGCTTTGGGTTATGTTGCTTGTATAGTTTTGTTACTAATAGTTGCAAATATGGATAAGTTAAAACGCTAAAGAATTATGAAAGATGACCGTATACCTTTTTGTCTTGTATGCTATGAGCATTTAGACAGTGGGTGATCAAATGACATATTGATGTAAATTTGTTTATTTTGGATAGCCCAAGTTAGCGGTTAAAACAAACTGCTGTAGGTGCTTGGCTGTAAGAGGAGAGGTTATTGGTTCAAGGCTTGTGGAGCAAAATATATAATGAATCCCCTTAATTCCCTCCCAAATAAACTACCAACACCACACCCACCAACAATAACAAAAACTCCCTAAAACTGGGAACGAGGATACCGAAAAGAAAACGTCCCTTTTCAAAGTAATTCTAGCGATCAGGAAAGCAAGAATCAGAAGCCAAGAAGGCCATCTGTTTAATATTTTGTTCTATTCTTTGGCATAAATGCATTGACAATATACTCTTTGACTCGATTTAATGTTCACACGCGCGCGCGCACACACACACAACCCAGGGGTACCAGGAGATGCACATTTTGTTACCAAAATTTTGCGAGCTTGCTTGGTTGTTGCAGAGTTCCCACTTCTTTTGGTTCACTTGAAAAATATCAGTTTTGGTTTTTCTGAATTACTATTATTTTATTGCAATCTTGTAGTCTCTGATTTAATGCTATTGTTTCATTGGTGCCGCCATCACTAGTCTCTCCATCACGGCAGTTGAAATCCATTTCTTATTGCCACCATCCAAACAGTGATGGTCAACATGTTCTCTTGTATGCATCTTCTAAATCACAACTGTGCTTCTACTGGTACTACTGTTGGTCATCACCCATTACTAGCTGCATTTACCATGCCAAGAGCTGCTGCAATCTTTGCCGAGTTGCCAATGAATCACCAGAACCAAAGGTTTTAATAATGTTATAATTTATTACCATATGTCAAAATACAGTTTCTAGTCACTATAACTGGATGTATAACACAGGTTGCTGGACATACTTGCAGGTCTAAGAATTCACATCCTTTGAACTTATTTTATTAACTGGCTGTCTTATTATAAAATGCCCAGTTATCAGGAATCTATATGCATTGTTTAATTACTTAGTTTGTCTAGCAAACTTTGTACACAACTCCTTTCTCATGAACCATGTTTTTTTGCCATATAGTGGCAACATCTCGTGACTTCACCATTTGACATATGCGCTCATTATTATGCTTCTTTTATTGATTTATGACAGAAAATGTTAGTGATTTTGTCACAATTTTACTATATTCCAGTAAGTATGGGACTTTGGTCTTTTGTTCATTTTGAGACCATTGACATCTTTAATCTTAAATGAAATCCATCATATCAACGCCATATTTTAATGATTTTGGTGAGAAGATTTTTTTCCCCTCCCTGAACGTCTGAAACACTGTAGTAGCAAGTGGTATTCAAGTATGGTTCCAGAAGTTTTATGGAGGGGGGCCTTTTTTATTGAGAGGGGGGGGGGGGGGGGGGGATCATCATCCTCATCATAGCCTTCAACCCAAAAATTGGGTCAGCTCATGGACACATTAGAAAGAATATCATGTCGGATCATGATGTCGTATCCTACACTTTACAACCTAAAGCTTTCTCTTCCGATAAACCATGATCTTTCATATTCCTTTTATGATTCTCATCCATGTCTTCTTCGATCTACCGCTCTTTCTCTTGATCTTAAGTTTTAAGGGAACACCAATGAGTTTGATTAACAATAATAACTAAAGAATGTAAAACGAAGTGGTGTCGGTTGTTATTATTAGCATTATTTTTTATGCTACCACTACTGCTAATATGGTGTAATTATTATTTTTTGGTTTTTGTGTGTTTGGTTTTTTTTTTTGGGAGGGGGGGGGGGGAGTGGGCTCTGTTCTACCAATCTGAAGTTAAATTGGACTTGAATCACGTCATGTTTTGAGTCAATTGATGTATTATTATTATTAATGTGCTTCTCATACTTTCAATTTTTTATTTAGACTTTCAGTTTCTTGTTTGATCATTTGGTTTAATCTGAGTAGGCTTTAGAATGTTGAGTATTATTTAGAGTGGTTCCTGTTGGGAGGAGCAAAATGTGGCATCAGATTAAGATCCACAGAGGCTTAGATGTATATTTGATAACATAAGTGATCTAAAAGTTGGAGAGGAAAAGTTGGATATCTGGGATGGACAAATAGACATTAGAAAGGGATGAATAATATATTTTAAAATTAAGCAATGAAGATATCAAATGAGTTGCCAATTAATATCTTACCCAACCAACTTTCGATAACTTACATCAGAATATAAATAAACTGTTTGCGATAATAAAAGCTTAGAGATAAGTAAGCTAGAGAAGCAATCGTAAACACAAGAATATATCTTGGTTCGGTCTTTCCAACCTATTCCAGCCCCCAAGCTCCCCACTTGAGATTAACCATTAATTCCTTTTGCAAACCGGCAAGAATAAACTGTGTAACTTGGCTAATACCCTTATCTAATGCACATTCCAATCTCAACATCCTGAAATTGAAAATACTCTCAAACCAGAGAGCAAAATCACCTTAGCAATCGAGGTAAAACTTCAAAGGGAAAAGATGCAAATCTCATATAGCCTAGAATTTACGTGTATGTGGATTCAATGATGGCTAAGGAGTATGATTTCTATTCAATATGATATGAGAATTTGAGAATCGAAATTTTAGAAATTTCCTTTTTCTTTTTGCTTAAGATAGGAAATCAATGATTATATCGTCCATAAATCTTTCTTGTGTTACATTGAACAAATGACGGTTAACCCTTTTATAGAGGAGAAAATCACTTCAAAAGGTATTGCAAAAATACCACTTCCATCGGTAGAAAACAACTTGTTTATGGAAGTCAACACAGCCAACAACAAATTGATTAGTCGACGAATAAACTTATTGGTCGACTAATGGTTCTTAAGAAAGAATGGTTGACATACAACATCAGTCAGCTAGTGGGTCTTAGGTCGAGTAGTAGATTTATTAGTCGACTAAACCGTGTGGTAAATAAAACTGAGTTAAAACTTCACTAGAGTTAAAACTTCACTAGTAAACTAATACCATTGAGAAATCTGGGGTTGAAGGACGTATACATTGGTCGACTGGTACACTTAATTGGTCGACTAATACCCTTATAAAAACATAGTTTTGACTTAGAATCTAATGTTTATAATATGATTTGAGTCTATGATATTTTTGAGTCTAAAACCTATGATTTGTGTATGTATATTCAATTATTTAACATCACTATTATGACAAGTAAAATATATTAATAAATAAAATTACAATCTTATTGCGCTCGATAGACGTCCATGTCATAGGTGTTGTCATCCATTCTTGAGCCTTAGCATCTTGAACTTTGTTTTCTAAATGTTTGCTAATTGATGTACAAATCATATTAATGCACACATAATGTTTGCATATCATCAAAAAAATATATATTGGGACAATCCAGTATCGAACATTCTCCCTTTTCGATGATGTCACACACACACATATATATGAGAGAATAATGGCTATCATACGCCATATGAGAGCTTCTCTCATACGCCCTCTCACATAAAGCACCCAAGTACAAGTCCACATGGGATTGTATTTGGTTGTACTTGGGTGCTTTATGTGAGAGGGCGTATGAGAGAGGCTCTTATATGGCGTATGATAGCCATTATTATATATATATATATATATATATATATCAAAATAAAAAAATATAAATAAGTTACATATATCCCCTTTGAATTTGGCATACTCCACTTGAATGGCATACAACATTAGTCGACTACTAGGTCTATTAGTCAACTAGTAGACTTGTTAGTCGACTAAAATGAGTTGCGTCTGAAACTGATTTGAAACTGAATTAGTCGACTAATGGCCTTGTTAGTCGACTAATGGCTACACTTATAAAAATATAGTTTTGACTTGGAATTTAAGGGTTATGATATGATTTGGGTTCATGATATTTCTAAGTCTAAAACATATGCTTTGTGTATGCATGTGGGCGTATCTTCAACATTTTAACATCACTAATGTGACAAGTAAATAAAAATACATCAATAAACAACATTACAATCTTGTTGCACTCGATTGATATCATTAATGTCCAAGTTCTTGTCATAAGTGTTGTCATTCATTCTTGAGCCTTGTTTCCTTGTACTTTGCCTTCTAGAGGTTTGTTAATAGGTGTACAAATCATTTTAGTGCAAGCATAATATTTGATTATTATCAAAAATATTGGGGCAATCTAATATCCAATAGGAAAGACCACTTCTCTGAATCTACTTGAATTACTTACCAAGCATGCAAAAGAGTATGGAAAAGCCTATCCACTCTCCCTTTTTCTTCGAGTGCACCCTAATACTAGAAGTGAATGAAATGCTCATCTTCCTTCCATACAACTACAAATTCTAGAAGTGGTCCATGCTCTTTGCTGATGATTTTCTGGGGTTTTTGTAAATGGCTAATTTTCCTTGCACCAAGTTATTTTTTGGTAGATCTCTTTGGGTTATACTTGAATGGTAGTTGGATGGTTTACAATCAATAGTTTGCCTAATTATTCAGTAGTTAATCCTACTTGTGTGCTAGGTTTCACGGTCCTAATGAGTTCATAATCCTCATTAACTTTTCTTGTCAAAGTTGAAATCTTGACCTTCATGGGATGTGATGCGATTATCACGTATCGGAGGAGAAGGTGCACGACATCCGGCAGAGAAGAATCAGGGGCGTTTTCGTAATTTTGCATTGTCGGGGGGCGCTTTTGTAATTTCCAGCAATTATGGATTTTCTGGGCTAAAACGATGTTTATTAGGTGATGACTAAGGATTGTGAGATTCATGTGAAATATTTTGAGAGATTTCTTCTAGGAGTCCATAGAACCATAGATTTGAGAGATTTAGGTTTGATCTCGAATACAAAACTAGGAGAGCGGCCTCCTCTTGAAAGGGGTACTATATTTTGTATTTTTCCTTTTTAGTGCTATAAAAAAATTCCAGCTTTTCACTATTCGACCATAAAAATCCTATTTTTATTTCAATTTTCATTGAAGATACTATCAAATTGGTGTCAGAGCGATACGATCCATGGCGACATCATAAACAAAGAAAAGGGTTGAAGGTTTGGAGGAGAAACTCGAAGTTAAAATCACAGATTTAAAGAAATCAATGGAAGCGATGAGATCTAACACGAAAGCATCGAATCCGATATTGGAAACCTCGCGTAATTAATCCAACAAACCAATCAAACAAACCAATAGTTGTCACACGAGTCAATCAAACAAACCAGCAAATCGTCGCGTTGTCAAGGGAATGGAAGTCAGATTTGGTTGATAACCCAGATCTAGGGCAAACAACGATATCTTTGGCAAATGGAAAAAAAGATCGAGGAATTCCGTGAAGTGTTTCTGTCTGATTCCGAATTGGAGTCTGAGGAAGGGAAAAACTTCACCAAAGAGGGTGAAGGTGTGCCACAGCAACACCAGGGTTCCAGTGGCCCCTTGGGAGAAGCGTTGGAGGTCGGCAAGGCCATCGGGAGCCTTGTGGCTCTCTAGCGGCTCGCCAGGGCCCAGCCAAGCCCTGGCTGGGCCGCCAAGGGCCTCACGGCCCCCTGGCAGCCCGCTAAGGCTCTGGCCAGTTGCAGGAGGGCCTCTATTGGCTGTTGGAACCCCTGGTGGCCCATCAGAGGTGGGAGGATCACTTGCGGCCTCGTCGGGGCACCGTCGAGGGTCTGGAGGAAGTTCTGGGGATCGCATTATGGATTTTTCAGGTGAGAGATCCTAACAACACGATCTGGACTACGAGGAGTTTGACAGGTAGCATGACGATGTTCCAGAGTATACAGATGATGGAGGGGGATTTGATTGGAAAGATGGCGACTGGAAGAATAATGACAAAGAAGGGGGAGACCGGTTAGAGATTTTGACGCACCATAGGGACCACACTGACAGCAGTATTATGATCCATACAGAGGGAGAGTAGCACTAGGAGATTTCAACACCGACAACATGATAATGAAGTTAAAAATGCCAATATTTAAGGGTGAAGACCAGATGGATGGATCCACATGACGGAGAGGTATTTTGAGGTGACACGCCTTATTGAGGTAGAGAAATTGAAGATGGTGGGAATATGTTTGGAGGGTGAAGCCTTATCTAGGTACCGATGAAGAGAGCATAAACGTCTGGTTCGTTCATGGGAGGAATTCAAAGGTTTCCTTTTAGACCGATTCCGTGAGACCTTGGGGGAGACATATATGAGCAGCTTTACTGAGACAGGATTGGATGGTCAAGAACTATATATGAGATTTGAGATGCTGGCAGGCCGCGTTCTGGGAGTGCCAGTGGAGTCCTTGGAGGGGATGTTTCATGAAGGGACTCAAGCCAAAGCATACAGACAGAGCTTCGTATACAGAGTCTGAGTGGGTTACTGTACATGATGCGTTTGGATTGGATGGTATAGTATAGGCTCGCAGAGGAGCAGCGCACCATGGGAGCATGGATCAGATCTACTTTTCACAGTCAGGTGCTAGCAGTTGGGCAGAAGGCACCACCAGGAGGGACCACAGCTAGCAGAGAGAAGGGCAGTAAGGGATGACCAGATGAACAAATTTAGCGCATGACGGAGATTGAGATGCGGGACAAGCGCGTCAAGAGCCTTCGCTTCAAATGCGACGAGAAGTTCACACATGGTCATCGATGCGGCGATTGCATACTCCAGCCGATGATAGTGAACAACAATGATGCGGATGAGGCAATGTTGGAGGTCGAAGTAAAGAAGGAAGAGGCGGATCAAGAGCGTCACCAACTCTCACTCTACTCTGTGGTGGGGTTCACACCGAACCACATCATGAAGTTGGTTGGGAGGATAGCAGAGCATGACATGACGATCTTGATTGACAGTGGGGACCACCCATAAGTTCATCTCTAATCAGGTGGTGGATCAGCAGAGGCTACAAATGCCGAGGCTACAACTCATCGACACTTGGCGTTTTTGAGTTATAATGAGGACGTGCAAGGTGGATGGGAGTAGGGTAGTGTGTCGCGGGCTTCTATTGGCTATCATGGTGTGTCGATTGTTGAGAACTTTCTATCATTGGACCTGAGGAGTACGAATGTTATCTTGAGCATGAGGTGGCTACATCCTTTAGTTGACACTTGGATTAATTGGAAGCTGCTGAGGATGTAGTTTCATGAGGGAGAAAGACAGTCACTTTCCAGGGAGATCCCAGTTTGTGTCATTTCATGGTTTCATTAAAAGCCATATCCAGAGCCATTTAGAACGAGGGAGGGTGGAGTTTTAGGACGTATCAGTAGATGGGGAGGAGAAATGGCAAGACATTCCAGTTGAGGTGCAGTCGATTCTGAGTCGCTTTGAGGGGCCTTCCACTCACACGGGACCACAAGCATGCTATCATTATGCGAGATGGGGTTTCACCTATCAGGATGAGGCCCTATCGCGATCCTAAGGCATAGAAGGATGAGATCGAGAGGATGGTGGGAGAGATGTTACATGCTGGTATGGTATACCCTACTGTGAGTCCTTTCTTTAGTCCGGTCCTGTTGGTGAAGGACTGTAGCTGGAGATTCTGCGTCGGTTAAAGAGCTTTGAATAAGGAGATAATGCTTGATAAATTCCCTATCCGGGTAATTGATGGGCTATTATTAGATGGGTTGCATGGGGCATTCGTTTTCTCCAAGATAGACTTGAAGTCTGGATATCATTAGATTAGGATGCGAGGTGCAGATGTATCGAAGACTGCTTTCAGGACACATGAGGGTCACAACAAGTTCCTAGTCATGCCATTCGGCTTGACTAAATGCCCCAACCACATTCCAGTTGATGAGGTCTTTCGTCCTTACCTGAGGTGGTTCGTCTTGGTTTTCTTGAATGACATCGTGATTAATAGCAGATCCATGGAGGAGGATATGTGACATCTATAGATAGTTCTACATGAGCTGTATGATCACCAGCTGTACATTAACAAAAAGAAGCGTCTCTTTGTGCAGCTGAAGGTGGAATACTTGGACCACATGGTCTCTGTAGAAGGTGTGGCCGTGGACAGATCGAAGTTGCAGATATATTGGACTGGCCACGTCCCATCACTTTACGGGCGTTACAGAACTTCTTAGGGCTGACAGGTTATTACATGAAGTTCCTCAAGGGATGTAGTACCATTGCTTGGTTTTATACCGAGCAGCTCAAGGACAGTTTCCAGTAGGGAGAGAAGACTGATGGGAAATGGATTCCCTAACTTATGTTTTGATGATCAAACACTAATCAGTGGTCTAACAATTTCATCTAAGTGTTATATGATATTTAGACCATGCAAATTGCTCAAGATTGCTCAAGCTTAGAGAATGAAAATCTCAAAGCATATCTTGGCAAGTGAAGGTGTGAATCCAAGGCATCAAGTAAAGTGGAAGTCTAGGCAAAAGCATGGAGTTTGAAGGATGCAACAAATCATGAAGACTTTTTATTTTTACATTTGTTGCAATTTTATTTTCTCGCCTTTGATTGTAAAGCATTGAAGATGTCACACACACACACACACACACACCTAGGATCACCCACATAATATTCTATATCATTCATAGGTGAAAACCCTAGAGTAGCATATCCCTAAACCCTAGTATTAGGATTATAGTCGACTAATTTTTCTTTTTAGTCGACTAATTTGAATTGGTAAACAAGTGCTGCGTTCTGCCCGGCAAAACAACCGACTGCAGAAGGATTGGCAGTCGACTGCCAGTGTTGGAACAACCGACTGCCAAGCCTTCAACAGTCGACTGTCATGCCCAGTTTTGTCCTTGTTTATAGGCGTTTTTATATTCGTTGGCATGTGCTTTTTGGTCACTTTCTAGAACCCGATTATGTTCATATATGATGGGGTTTCATGACCTGTTTGGAAAAGGATTCTTTGAGCCATATTTTGTGAAAAATATAGATGAAAAAAAAGAAAAAGAGCGAAAGTGAAAGAAAAATCCAACATCCTAGCCACACACACTTCAAGTGATCATCTTTCAAAGCTTAGAAAAGTGAGATTTGAGCTTCACATCGTTACCTCAATGAGAGGAAGTGCTCTCAAGAGGAAGATGTGAAGTTGATCTCATTGGAGGTGTTCATTGTAAGCAAGACCTCGTGAGAAGAGGCAATTGTAACTATTTGAGAAATAGTGAATTGAGCCGAGTGGGACTCAGGTGTTGCTGGAGTAGGATACAAGGAGGCAAGTGAGACTTGCGTATCCGAACCAAGGTGCATTATGTGTTTGCGTTTGGTTTGCTCTCTTTATCTCTCAATTTCTTTGCCTATTTTTATCTGGCATAATTAGTTCATTATATTGCAAGATAATTTGTTGATTATAATTAACTTGGGTAACTCCATATGTAGTTCTAGGTAGATTTATTAGAGGGAATTTTTAATATTTCTTGAGACACTGATCACTCCCTCTAGTATCTACTTGACCATCTGCAGGATCCCAACAAAGGCAACTAGAGATTTTAATTTTAGCAGGCCTTTTGTGATGAAGACTGATGTCTCTGGTGACGGGTTAGGTGTGGTGTTGATGCATGACCAGAGGCCATTGGCATATTTCAATTAGGTCTTGACGGTGGAAGCGTGTCTCAAATTGGTGTATGAGTGGAAATTGATGGCGATCGTCCTAGTAGTACAGAAGTGGCGGCCCTACTGGCTATGCATGAGGTTTATTGTGCACATTGATCAGTGAAGTCTCAAGTATTTAATGGAGCAATACATGGTTACAGAGGAGCACCTGAGGTGGTTATCCAAACTCCTGCGATACAATTTTGAGATCCAGTATGTGTCGGGTTTGGAGAATAAGGCAGCAGATGCGCTATCTCGTTGAGAGGAGGTACAGTTGACACAGTTTTGTCAGTGCCAGTGTTACTTGACTGGAAGCTCTTATTGAGAGAGATTGATGCAGATAATGGGTTGGCACAGATATAGGTGTCGTTGCTACAGGGATCAACGGAGCACCGTGATATACTTTAGAAGGCCAAAGATTCTTGTATCAGAGGTGGCTGGTGTTGCCTAGGATTTCTGCACATGTTCCATTAATCTTCCAAGAGTTCCATGGAACCGCTATTAGAGGCATTCTGGGGTGCATCAGACCTACACACAGATGGTCAGAGAGCTCTATTGGACCGGAATAAGGATGGATATATCCCAGATGGTGGCGAATTGTGATGTCTGTCAGTGTCACAAATACTTAGCGATGGCTCTTGTCGGGTTACCACAACCACTTTCTTTGCCTGACAGGGTCTGAGAGGAGATCACCATGGACTTTATCGAGGGGCTACTGAGATCAGAGAGTTTTTTGTCATACTTGTGGTTGATCACCTTAGCAAGTATGCCCATTTTGTGGCTCTTCGGCACCCCTGTACAATGGTGACAGTGGTGGCGGCTCTCATGAAGGAGATAGTGAGATTGCATGGTTTTCCTGAGTATTATTTCTGACGGGGATCGAGTGTTTATAAGCCACTTCTGGAGAGAGCTTTTCAAGATGCAAATGATAATACTCAAGATGAGTATATCTACCAGCCACAAACTGACGGTCAGACCGAGGTCGGCTACACAAGTATCGAGACGTACCTGCGTTGCTTTATATCGGATACACCCAAGCAGTGGGCGAGTTGGTTGCCGTGGGCAGAATATTGGTATAACATATCCTATCATACCTTTGCATAAATCACACCTTTCAGAATTCTATATGGACGAAATCATCCGCACTTGATCCACTGTAGCCACAATGCGACCCTGGTGTCCAAGATGGAGCATTATCTTTAGGAGAGTGATAGAGTCCTGGATGAGTTAAACCAACATTTGGCTAGGATGCAGCAGATCATGAAGTTCAAGGCAAATGGTTATCGCGAGAAGTTCAATTTGTGGCAGGGGACAAGGTTTATTTGAAGCCAAGGCCGTATCGATAGAGGTCATTAGCACACTGGCGCAACGAGAAGCTAGTGGCCCGATACTTTGGGCCATATGTAGTTGATGCTAAAATTGGACATGTGGCCTATAGATTGAAGTTACCGTCGATGTCCACCATACACACTGTCTTCCATGTACCACAGTTGTAACAGGCGATTGTAGATCATACCTCTTCATATATGCTACCACCTATGTTGTAGATCATACCACCTACGTTGACTGACGACATGGATGCGATCTTGGGAGTCGCGGGAGGTGAAGGGGATCCATCAAGGAAATGGAGGAGCCAAATAGATGTGGATTCATTGGATGGGGTTATCCGACTTTGATGCTACTTGGGAGTCTTTCGAAGCTATTTAGTCGTAGTTTCCTGATTTTCACATTGAGGATAAGGTGGCTCGTTTGGGGGAGTAATGATGCGATTATCACATATGGAAGACGGAGAAGGTGTGCGGCTTCCATCGGAAAAGAACTAGAGGCGTTTTGTAATTTTACATTGTAGGGGCATTTTTGTAATTCAGTAATTCTGGAATTTCTGGGTTGAAACGATGTTAATTAGGTGACGGCTAGGGTTTGTGTGATTCATGTCCAATATTGGGAGAGATTTCTTCTAGGAGTCCATAAAACCATAGATTTGAGAGATTTAGGCTTTGATCTCAAATACTAAACTAGGAAAGCGACATCCTCTCGAAAAGGGTCAGCTATCTTTTGTATTTTCCCTTTTTAGATCTATAAAAAATCCATCTTTTCCCTATTCCATCATAAAAATCCTATTTTTATTCCGATTTCCATTGAAGATCATATTGATTGCATTTTCTTGAATGACGTGTCCCCTGTTATATGCAACTACTACTTTAAATGAAGACCTTATTCTGTTAGAAGTAAGATATCTGATATCATTGTGGATCAATAGAATGACCCAGAAGCAGGCAGGATAATCCTGATCGTTTTGCTTTGGTAGCAACAACAGGGTGCTTCTAGACTCCACTTTGGATACAGTCAGTTGAACTATCAGTGATTCTCTCGATTTTGGAAGAATTAAGCCCTGCGATGTTGGATTTACATTAGAAGACATCGGCTTGATTATGAATTTTTTCCAACTATTATATTTTTAACAACTGGAATAAGTTGAGTTTGCCTTACTTCTAATTGCTTACCTTGGTTCTGGTCTTTGGCACCTCTAGTTATGGCCAATCGTTGACCCCCCTTTTGTGTGTTTCACTCAGTGGAGTACATAGATAGATTTCTACACATGTTTCCGTGAGTGGCATTAGGCATTTGTGCCTTTGTTTTGCTGGGCTTAGGATTATGTGATTTATGCTAGGAAATGTCTTAATATTCCTTTCTGGAGTTTGGGAATGCTTGCTGAATAGGGAAGTTATGTATGATATCTGTCATGGTTTCTTCTTTGCTACCATATTAATAAAGCATACAGTTGTTTCTCAATTTTCGTTATTTTTTTCTTTTTATCCAAGTAAACTTTGAGCTATCTGTCATGTTAGACCGGAAGTTTTCTTTCATAGTTTGTTTAGATCTGTCCCTCTTCATCACTGGCAAGCTGTCACCCTAGTCTTGTTGCCAGCGCAATAATGCACTGGCTAAAAAAGTAATTACCTTAAATATGCAAAATATAATACTTATTACCAAATTGACTTTAATTTTTTGTAATAGATAATTCATTCATAGATATGATGGCCGGCGGGTTTTCACGGGGTCAAGTTTGTACCTGAATGCGTCCGGTTTTATTAGAACATAATAAAAGCACTAATAATTCCCATGCCCAGAGGGCACGGATTGCACGACTGACCCCCTCGTGTCACGTTTACCGACACACAAATATAAATTTACACGTCATAGATTCACTCATGTCATAATTCATGTACACTTAGTAATTCATTCCATCATGTCATTAATTCACCTAAACATGCACCCATCCACACCCACACCCGCTTTTCCCTTTCTGGTTCCATCATCTTTCCCATCACTCTCTCTATCATTTCCGCCCCAAAAACACTAGGGGTTTCCTTCTAAAAAATTTCAGTCAGTTCTCAAATTTTCAAGATTCAATCTCAGTCCTCTTTGTATCTACTTATTTATCCTAATCAGCAAACCAATTCAAAAAACATAATTCCTCGGTACACTTAACTTCATCAACGTGACTTTAGAGTTTTGGTGAATTGGTAGCCCAAACATGCTGTAAATTCCTCTGCAATTTGGGTGCGCTTTTATGGAGTGATACCCGGGCTCTTGCGCAACTTCTTTTCTTAGTCCGCTTTTAAAAGCTTATTCTGTGAAATTTGAATTTTGATTGTTCTAAAACCATGTTGTCTGCGTTTATTACTATCCTAAAGTCCAAAATTATCTAAGGATTATATTTTTATAATCTAACACCAATCTAAAAATTTGTAACCAAAAAATTTGATATATGACATCGTTGACTCATAAGTCATAACATCCCTTAACACAACCTAACTCATGCATTAAAAAAATTTAAAAATAAAGTTAATTATTGTCAAAAGATGTGCTGTTCTCATTGCCCAATGCTACTTCTAGTGCATGATTCCCTGTGTGTGATGCTGTAAGATATGTAATTCCTAAATAAAGTAAATATAAGGTATGAAATTCTTATGTTAGTAAATATCTTACTAAAAGCATCATAGGAATCCTAGAGAGTTGAACCTCATAGGCCAAGTATACACTATATATATGTAACGTTTTAATTGACCAAAAATATTGTCCTAAGATGAAAGATAGTGCAATTAACAAAAAAATATTTTCCCCCAGATAAAATACAGCTGTTCAGTTTTTGGGCTTTGAACACCTCATTTTCCAACTGAATTCCTTACTATAAGTTAGGGGTTAGTGTAAAAAAATTAACTGCAGATAAAAAACTACGACAGAAGAGAATCTTAAGTTTATAGTGTACATATTAGATCATTTTGTATGTGGATAATTAAAATTTAGGAGTAAAGTGTGTTTACAAAGTGAGAAAACCATTTATGGAGTGCATTTATGCAAAAAAGTGGGTTGAAGTTGGACTTCAAAGAAACCACCTTGAAATGTGGGTCTTTATACTCTTAATTAACATAATTAATAAAGCATCCACTCTCTGGTGTGCTCTGCATTTTGGATTTGCCAAGTGTCACATGGTTGTGAAAGTACAAACTTTCCTTGGAAAGTTTGCAATATTGTGTACTAGATTGCTCTTTAGCATGTACAATGCACGTGGATTAAAATTTTAACCATGTAATTGGCTAAAAAATAGATGTCCACAAAATTTAACTTACAGGAGTCAAAGACAACAAACCAAACTTCTTATAATAAAACTAAGCTAAACGAAGCAAAACAAAAGAAAATAAAAAAGATGGATATGTACAAGAAAAAGGTCACAGTTTATTGCGATGCAGCTTGACCAGAGAAATCAAAATTTATTTTTATGAAGGTTCAGATTAAAGTTATTTAAAAAATTAAATCGTGCATTAAAGAGAGTTTCAGAGGGTTCTCGTGTAAAAAATCCTTCTACTAAAAAAACACCAAATTAAGATGGTGTAAAAGATCGTTCTAGTAAATAAATACATCAAATTTTGGAAAAACTATGCAATTAATATTGAATAATGTCATTTTTTGAATCGGTATATTTAAAGCATTAAGGGAAGGGTCCTTATGGATCACATATGATCTCTCTATGTGAAATAGTGTTCGATCAAAAAAAACAAATTTCAGAATTGGAAAGCATGTGAATAAATTGACTTTTCGGGAAATTTGGACTTATCACACACGGTTAATTATAATTAAGCTATTAGTTAGTAATGACGATCCTAGGAGTTTGATTTTAGATGGATTCTCGTAAAAAAATTATGCTTGTCACATCGACACAAATCTGAGTCAATTTCGAGTTTGATTTAGCAATCCAAAGATGTTATCTTTCTCTTCAAGTACTGTTAAAGCCCAACCTTCTTCATTTTTATTTATTTTTTACTATTGCCACATTAATAAGATGCATGTCTCATATCTTGGAAGCCTATGTAAATTCTAATTTCTTTTTGGCAATAAAAAACATATAACAAAATCATTTGCATTTTAAGCCACCAAATTCTATTTATTAAAAAACTATACACAAACACCATAAGACAACAAACCAAACTTCTTATAATAAAACTAAGATTAACAAAGCAAAATAAAAAAGATGGCTATATACAGGAAAAAGGTGGTCTTATTTTATTGAGATGCAGCTTGACCATATCAAAATTTATTTTTATGAAGGTTCAAATTAAAATTATGTAAAAAAATAAATCATACATTAAAGAGAGTTTCGGAGGGTTTTCGTGTAAAAAATCATTCTAGTAAAAAATACACCAAATTAAGATGGTGTAAAAGATCATTTTAGTAAATAAATACGTCAAATTGTGGAAAACTGTGCAATTAATATTAAATAAAGTTATTTTTTGCATCTGTATATTTGAATAAGGAAATCTTATGGTGTTTGTTTATAGTTTTTTTAATAAATAGAATTTGATGGCTTAAAATTCAAAGGATTTTGTTATAGGTTTTTTATTCCCAAAAAAGAATTAGAATTTACAGAGGCTATCAAGATATAAGACCCGCATTTTATTAATGTGGCGATAGTAAAAATAAATAAAAAATTGAGAAGTTTGGGCTTTAACAATAATTGAAAAGAAAGATAATATCTTTGGATTACTAAATCAAATTCGAAATTGACTCAGATTTTTGCCGATGTGACAATCATAAAATTTTCACGGGAATCCATCTAAAATCAAATTCCTAGGATCACCATTGCTAACTAATAGCTTTATTATCATTAACCGTGTGTGAATGGCCAAATTTTTCGAAAAGTCAATTTATTCAAATGCTTACCGATTCTGGAATCTGCTTCTTTTTGACCGGATACTATTTCACATAGAGAGATCATCTGTGATCCATAAGGACTCTTCCCTTAGTGCTTTATATTAAGTGGAATTCGTAATACCGAACACCTCGAAAGGACAAAAACAACAAATTAAATAAAGAAGACTTTAGAGGTCTATAACGATCAAAATAAAGATCAAAATAAAGAACGACATTTGAGCTAATGTGATATTTTTTGGCATTATCATCACAAAGAAAAGATTCTGGATTTTGCTCCTTATTTTATGGACAAATCGAATCAGATTAAGGGGCTAAAAAGTTTTGAATTTTCAACATTACATATACATTAAATTAGTATTTGTGTGTTTCTGCTTGAGCTGTATGTGATGAAATTCTTATACACGGTTCTTGGGTGTTGTCTTTTTGAAAATTATTATGAATTAAATTATAAAAATTTGGTCAAAAATGAATATTTATGAACCGTGTGGATGTCATTTGAAAATAAGTACTTCAGATCAATGTTTGAGGTTTTGGCTAAAACTATTATGTTTCAGCTGTTTCGTATTGGGTTCGCAACGAAACAACACGAAACCATGGTGAAGTCTCAATTTCTAAAGAAACCAATCAAAAAACCTAAAAAACTATAATAGCCATCAACATAGGATCATTTAACACAAATCAATAAAAACCCTAATAAATTAAAGAAATTTCTAATAATTTTGCCAAAAAATTGAAGAACAATAACTCAAACCTACAAGCTCAGTAACCGAAAACGGAAGAAGAAAGAGGGAGAGAAACATACAAATGGTTATCATGAACTATCTACAAAATTTCATCGCCATAGACTGATCCATCACCACCGATCGAATTTGGGAGAAACATTGCCTATATCATCACTTCAATTCTTCGTCATCGATTGACCTGTATCGTCTCTCTCTATAAAATTCTAGAAATTTCAGAAACCCAACAAAGTAAATCCGAAAAAGCCACGCATCAAAATTTTTGAAACCTAAGAAAAGGACAAAAGAATATGAGAAAGATCACTAACTTGGATGCCATTGCAAACATGATCCTGCTTCGGCACCCAAGCCTGTTTTGTTACCCATAGGTCAAATCGGATGCCTCGTTGAAAATGGTAAGGGAAGGAGCAGTTAGGGAATATAAAGAAACTTAAACGTGTCCAGTTTGACCCTTTATTAAATAGGTACGCCTATTAAATGAGCTCATAACTTAAATGAGTTTGAAATGCTGCTGTTAAATTGTCTGTATAGTTGACTCCTCAACATCATCAATTTTGTATAAATATGCAAGTGTAATAAAACTTTAACAAATTTTTATACAATAAGTAAACAATTACGAATATTTCTACATAATATTTACAAAAATTATAGATGAACTGAAACCGGAACTTTAACCGAAACTAATGAAACTTGTCGAAATCCAATTTTTAAAGGGACCAAAACCGATACCAAAACCAAGTTCTTCAACATTGGTTTAGATAGAATCAAACTTTTGATCGATCCGAGTATTTGAGATCCCATAGATGAAGACATGGTCTCCATGGACCCCATTGAATTTCATTTGGAGGAGGAGCCCTATAAAGATCATATCAATTCTTATCAATTTACATGTTTAACTGAAGAAGTTCAATCTGGCATGTCAACTAAATGTTAGTTACCATATCAAGGATGGCGTATGGAAAAACCACTACACTAGAAATCAATAATACGAAATATTTGTTATAAATTACCATTTCGTTATCGATATCGAGACTAAAAAGAATGGTTGGGACTACAAACATCTAGCTTGTTTGTACTCTTGTTTGTACGTTGGATACCTGTATAACAGTCAAAGATAGTTGAAGTGACTAATTCTTAGGAATAATATGCGTTGTGGACAAAGACATCGTTGGACTTTTCATTAATAACTGAGGCCAACTTTGGTTGGCTAATTCGTTCATCGATTGTTTGCAAGTTTGATGGTTCTAATGATGATTCTAATGATGATTCTACATGTATTTCATGTGTATCTCATAGACAAGGTTTAAAAACCCGATAAATTACCTTGTGTTAAGCCCACTACATAAGTCGTTCATTCGTTTCATGGCGTTAATTTGTTTCGTGGCAGTCACACACATCACATAACTAAAAGTCAGAGGGCCCATATTAGCGCCCGTATTACCTAGTTAACCCTTTGTTCATAAGGACTGTAGAATGGAGGACACCTTCTAAACAACTTGGTAGGATGGAAGGGCCTATGTATTTGTGCGAACTATGTCGATTTGACTCTTAATTTTTATGAATTCTTCGTACTCGAATAAGTGTGCAAAAATCTCTATTTATATTATAGAGAAACTTCTGATCGTTTTCAAGACTTTAGAATAACTAAGATTTGGTTAATACCTGGTTTTGTTCTGGAATTGGAAATCTATTATTGGCCATTCTTTTGAGGTTTAGAATTTATTTGTTTGAGAAAAAGAGAATATTTTAGCAATTTTCTAGAAAATGGATGTATTATTGATATAGACAAAAAACCGGATAGGAAATCCGTGATTGTAGAATTCTCCATTTTTGTCATATGCATTTGGCTCTAGGAAGAAGAATCTCCCCTGCAGCGGATCATTGTTTTGTTTGCTTGGGCAGTTTCAATAAGGAAGGGCGCTCATTTGTCAGCTCCTCTGTTTTTGAGCTGGGGGATGTGTATTCACAGATGGATGATTTGTAGGGTTGGAATCATCACCATCTCATAGGCTACCCTTTTGACTGCTCAATGCCTTGTTATCGATATTGGACACCCCTTCTCCGTAAAGACAAGCTCCATGGATTTCTGTGCGTTGAACTTGAGATTGAAGCAAGTATTCGAACAGAAAAAATGAATTGTAAGAAGGTTTATAGATTTTAGGTAAAGCAGGTACTTCCTTCACCTAAATTGGAACTTAATTTTGCAACACTTTCCGAAAGTTGCGAATGGAAATAAGAAACAACTCCTGGATAAGCTTCATGGCCAAGTGGTCTTCTTAATAGAAGAGACATTTGGTAAAAGCTTGCCCTTGTTTACAGAAACCATCATTCGGATGCCCACCTGGTTTCCAAGGTCCAAATGTATTAAACAGCCAGAAGTCATGCAACGGTTAAGTAAAGATGCCTTTGCTTGCAATCCACCTAAAAGCATTAAAACAAAGATAAAATAATGTCGTGTAATTGATCTCTTTATGTAGAGGATGGCTGGATCGGAGATCTGACCAGGTTAATTAGGATTAGATTTATGGGCATGTGCAAATGCATGTGTAGAAACATGATAATTCACACAAATTTGTAGCCCAACTTTGTAATTTCGTTTTTTGAGAGGACAAGTATTTTGATTCACTAAAGAAAAGTATGATATTTAATATTTATCAACTATCTAATGAAGATGTGCCATTAAAAATTGAGAGTTGTTAAGTGCATGCTAAATGAAGATATGCCATTAAAGTTGCATTGGATTAAATTTTAAAATCATTTTTAAACAAAAGTGTTTTGTTAGTCCACAGCATTCTAAATAAAACCCAATCTTAATTTGAGGGGGATATGAGGGTTGCTGTCATAATAGTAAAGATCTGATTGATCGTCTTCCCTTGTTAATGGTACATGGCAACTTTATCAACTTAATATTCGAACGGTGAAATGCAGAGAGCAGTCATTAGGGATGCATGGATGTGAATTCCAGAAGCATTTGAACACATCAAAAAGTTTTTTATTCAACCCAACGTTTATTCTGTGAGATGTCTAGTTATTTTACACTAAGGAAATCAATGGAGGAGGAATTCAATTAAGGGCTCGAGTTAACCCGTGTGAGTGTCCCTCGTATATTGACTTCCATGTTTTAGCTAGTGCGGATAATTAGATTCCATTGATGCATTAATGCGGTGTTTTGATTGCACTGTTCTTTTGTACTTGATATTACTTTAGTTGATTCGATTTCCCTTCACAAGGGATCAAACTATTTTGACAATTATTAAAGGCTATTTTTTTTCAAGCTATCAAAAACTTTCATTGATTATCTTTAAACTACCATGAACTTTTTCAATTCCTTTAAACAACCAAAGGGTGTTATCTGAGCCGTTAAAATGATATTTTTACTCTTAAGTTGCATGAAATTGATTTGTGGGCCCCACAAAAGTAAAAATAAAAATCATCTATTAAAACTGACATGTTGGCTATAAAAAATAAAGATTGACAAAATTAAAGAAAATTAAAACATATGCCAAACATATTTTTTAAAATTGAAGAAAAAGGGCGTTTTCGTCCAAAAAATTCGCGTGACATTCAAGCAACAAAAGATCTAACTGCCCCTTGATGAAGGGCAGTTTTGAAAGAACGTTGGGGAAAGTTTTTGGTATTTTAATGAATTTTGAAAGCTCATGGTAGTTCAGAGATACTTATGGAAAATTTATGCTATTTTAGGAAAGTTTAGCCATTTTTAAATAAAATAAGTTTCTGGGTTTATTCCTGTTTATGCTTCAGTGACCATCATACTCAATTAAATATATGCTTGCAACACTTCAGACTTTCAATCATGAGTTACTTTGTTTATTGATGAATGATTGCAGCACTGATTCTTTCTTGCCTTCCATCATCACTTACAAATATTCAATGACATGTTTTGCAGCTTGTTATCTCATTCCATGTGATTATTACGACAGCTGAAATCTTGTATCCAGTTTTTGTGATTCTTAGGTAAAACTTCTTCTCTTACTTCTTGTTAATTGTCATGAACCATCCGTCACATGTATTGGATGGTATCCCTTACCCTGATGCACTTGATACTGGTATTATTTAGTATAGCGATGGAAAGAATCTGGATGTGCCAAGCGATATTTTATTCTCTTTGGGTTTATAGTCGACAGTGATTCATGCTATTTTAAATTGTTAAATGTTCAAGGTCAAAACTTGAAGATTAAATCTTTTTTGTCCTGTGTTACTGTGAATTGCTGAATCATTTGTTGGGTTGGAAGCTTTTCTTTTTCTTGGTGAATAATTGCTACAGGACCATATCATTGCTTACAGCTACAACAACAAAAAGGAAAAAAAAAAAAGCTCTCAACCAAACTTTTGGTTGTTCATGTGAATTTTGTTTCTTCTAAACTACTATGTTAGGACCTTCTCCTTGACTACAAGTACGAGTTTCCTTCTTAATATTAATGAACATTGTTTGGTCAATGATTACTGTATTGCACGAAAAGTTGTGATTGTTGAAACTTGAAATTGAAAGAGAAAATTATTATTTAGAGTAAATACAACACCTTAACTGAGGTATCCATGCCATTTCTATAAGAAAATACAAGATGAATACAATTAAAAGTATAACTCATATTCGATTCTTTATTTGACCCAAATTCTAAAATGGAAACTACATTATCTATCTCTAAACTAAACTAGAAAGATATTATTTTTTGTCACTCCTTTAAAGCTAGAGCGCACATGTGTAGCTTGTTATAAATAAATTGAAATCAAACTCTTTATGTCACATGCCAATTGTCACATGTCACTGAATCTTTTGAAACTGTTGAACCAACCATTTGTGCATTTGTAGCTATTGAACTAACCGTATGAAGTTGCTGAACCGACCATATGAAACTACCGAACCATCTGAAATCGTTTGAATACATGGTATCTTAAATTCTTGAAAGGTGTTGAATCTCTACAAACTATTGACCTCTACCTCTAAATTGACTTCTTTCACGCCCAATATCTTCCCTGTGACCATCACCTTAACCATGATCACAGCCATATACATCCTATTTCTTGATGCCGTAAAGTGCTCCCATTCAACAGCTAAGTCCACATTTTCAATCAACGACAACCAATCCCCAATGGATACAAAAATATCCAAAACAAACTCTAGAAAACCAAACTGTCAAAAACCAAACTTTCAAAAACCAAACTAGATCCTCTTCTTAGACCTATTAACAAGACAATTCCAAAGCAATTACAATGATCCTAGCTGGGATTTATTTTAGATCTTACTCAATCCAGCTCTCAAAGATCTTCCCTTGGGATCAACTGTAGGTTTTCTCCTAATATCTAGCAATAAAAAAAAATTTCAAGATAGTTGCAAAGATCCTCCCTTGGGACCAACCTTAGATCTTTCTTTGGGATCGAGCAAATAGATAATTTTTAAGCCAATTGCAATGATCATTCTTACGATCAATTTGAAATCTTCCCTTGAGATCTAGTAACAAGCCAACTTCCTAATGAGAATGTCAGTGATCCTTCCGTGGTATCAACCCGAGAGGTTCGCATGAGATCTGCATAAACACAACTACACAACCAAACTTCAATGATTCTCTCTTAAGGATCCAATAAACAATCACTAAACTTTTAAAAATCAAACCAACCAAACTTATTGAGAAACGAATCGAACTTTTGAAAAACCAAACTGCATTAACTCAAACTCTGGAAGAACTAAACTAAAATTTCTCTTCAAATTCTTGAAAAGAAATTCGGAAATCACAACTTTCTATCTAAATGCACTAAACTAACATATACACTAACGACATCTTTTCAAATCTCAAAAAAGCCACACTCATCAAAATTATCTCTGAAGAATCTTTTTTGAAACCAAAATTAATGAAAGACACAAAACAAAAATTACCCACAAAAGACTTCCTTTTACCTTATTTCTTTTGTTTTCTGTTTTATTTTTCTTATTCTTTTCTACCTGATTACTGTAACACTAATTGTTGAGAGTAGATTGGTTGTAATTGTATATTGGGTATTGGGTATATATATCTGACCTGTTAGTACTTCTATATAGACACCTAACAGAGGTGAGATTATATCATCTCTGTTTGTCTATTTTCAGATTCATGTTTCAACATGGTGTCAGAGCAGATTGAAATAAAACATAAACCCTGGTTTAATTATCCAAAAATTACTGTTCACGTGTGGCCACAGCATGTTGTCGCACACTGTTGACGTCGCTGCTGCTGCTCTCTTCTCTTTCTCCACTGTTTTCTTCTCTCTCTTCCTTTGTCAATGCCCTTTTCTCATTCTCTTCCTTGCCACTGCATATCTTTCTAGTCACACTAGCCTTTGTTTCCCATCAAAATTAGATTTGGATCTATACAGATATGATATCTGATCAATCTCATAAAAAAATTACTGGAACGGATGTGAAACAATTTCAGATCTGGAAGAAAATTTCTATGCAGGTTCTATGCTTGATGTTGTCTTCTTACTCGTGAGTTCTGAGAATTATGAAACTACTGCCTATTATTTCTAATTGATTGCCACTACTACTGTTACATGCTATTTCAACATGGTTACTCTACTGCATTCTTCTGCTATTGAGACATCTTTTCAAAGATTGTCCATTAGTACAACGAAGCTAGAGAGAGGCTAAAACTGTTTTATTTGGGCTCGTCTATAAGGTCTTCATTGATATACCTAAACGAAGATGAAATATCTCATAAATAATCTCCCAAACTCTAAATCTAACGAATATGATAAATACAGAGTAACGATCAACATAGTAACGACCAACATTCACTTATTTAGCTGCCGATTAGTATAGAACCAAGTAATAGCACAAATGTGATCGTTTTTAAGACACCTAAGAAGGTATTAGATATGTTACATGAGATGCATTGTAATGAAACAAACATATTTAGAGTCACAGAGCTATATAAGCAAGAACTATATAAGCGACAATTCTTCATGCAACAAGAGACATATATCTATACATACTCTTCGGAGTTGGAATGGACACTCAAGGAGTTATACCTCTATTAACCATTGATCCCTGATATAAAGATGTTATAGCGTTATCAGGATGAATTTAATATAGCCAAATTCTCAGTAGGACTGGATCAGTCTCTTACCAGTCAAGTGTGGATGTAATGAAGATTCAGTTATGTCACTATCAATACACTTGTCAGAGTTAGGTGTGTTTCTGCTGGCATTGGAACCGGATCTACTTCGACATATGGAGTTAATAGTTCAGTAATGGTTGTTCGTGGTCATGATTGCGGACATGGTTAGGGTTGAGAATGTGATGCTTTGCATGGATACACTCCCGAAAGATAATACCTTTTGTCTTTCTTGACCGGTAGATGATTTCTACTTTTGGTAAATGGTTTTGCTAGTGTGTATGTTGCAGGCGCATGAACCAAGATTTAGACAGATACTGGAAAAAGTTTGGTCGTCTAACTTAGGCGTATCTATTTTCATTTATTTTTAGATTCATATTTCAATATGGTATCAACACAGATTGAAATAAAATCCTAACTCTAATTTAATTTTCCAATTGTCTTACTGTTAAACAGTAGCCATTGCATACTGTTACTGCCACACCATCTTCTCGACCACAATTATTCTCGTCTCATCTCTCTTCATTTGCCAATGTTATTTTCTCCTTCTCCTTCTCAATGCTTCCTCTCCTTTTTATTGTCACACAGCCTCCTTTATTAGATTTGGGTCTGTACAGATTTGATCATTCTCTCAAAAAAAAATTAGTGTAGCTGATGTGAAATAGTTTAATATCTGGAAAAAATTTCTATGTAGATACTGTACTTGATGCTACCTTCTTACTCCTGAGGTTTAAGACTACTGTTTACTATCTCTGGTTGATTGCCACTGCTACATGCTACTTCGACATGGCTACACCACCTTATTCTTCTGCTACTTATTCTTCTGCTACCAAGATCTTCTTTTCAAAGAATGTCTGTTACTATAATAAAACTGGAGGGTATTTGTACTCATTTCTTTAATGTCATCATTGGTACCTAAAGGAAGACGAAACATCTCACAAATAACCTCCCAAACTTTAAATCTAAGGAATACAATGAATGCGTAGTGATGACTAATTGTACAAATTATTTGGCTGCTGAATAGTATATAACCAATTATCAACATGCTAATGTGAGCATCCTTTCGACATCTAATGATGTATAAGATACGCTCCAACAGAGATGTATTCTACTGAAACAAATATCTTCAGAGTGACAGAGCTATACAAGAGCTATACAAGCGACTGTTCTATATGCAACAGGCTACATACTATTTGGAGTTGGAAGGTATATTCATTACCGGCCATTGGTCCCTGATATTAAAATACTACAATGTCATCAGAATGGACTTACTATGGATAAGTTCTTAGCTGGACTGAATCAGTCTCTTGCCAGTCAGGTGCAGGGACATATACTTAGTGAAGATTTAGTTGCTTCACTTTGAAATGCTCTTGTTAGAGTTAGGCGTGTTTCTACTGGTATTGGAACCAACTTTACTTCTACATATGTAGTTAAGAGTTCCGCAGTGATTGCTCGTGGCTATGGTTACAAACTTGATTAGGACAGAGGATGTAATGCTCCACGTGGATACACTCTAAGATATCTATATTTTGCCTTTCCTGACAGATAGATGACTTGTACTTTTGGCAAAGGTTTTGCTAGTAAACGCATTGCATGTGCACGAACCATGTTTCAAACCGGTATTGAAAAATGTTTGGTCATCCAACCTATGCGCATGCTGTGGATACTTCAGAAGTTCTTACTATTGTATATTTCTTTGTATTAGGGCTTATCTTGCAAATTTTGCAGTGGGTGATTCCTCCAATTTTAGGGTATACAATCCATCCAACCAATACATTTCACTACCTACAACACTCATTTCGTTACCTATAATGCTGCTTTTGCTTAGGCACTAGCATTTCTGAGCAAAATCCTGATCTACATTTGATATTAGAATTTGAAGTATCAAATCACCCGACATCTATCAAAAAAGGTTTTAATCTCATTCAATGAATCATTCCATAGTTCTTGTTCGTATTGCTGATGGGCCCTCTTCATCTATATCTGGTTATGATATTCATACTACCTCTGGTCTATCTTTGGATAATGTCCTTTATATTCTTCATTTTTTCGTTAGTTTGTTATCTATTAGCCAATTAGCCAGCTGATCAAAAGTAAAAACTGATCGGTAATATTTTTCCAATTGTATTCCATGTTTCCGGATCTGCAATCCTGTCATGTATCTGATGGGCCTGGAGGCCCAAGCCGCCTGCGGGTGTATACCCGCAGGCCGAAAGGGGCGTCCCAAACCCAGGCCGCCCCTTCGATATCCCAGCCGCCCTTTGTGGCCTCCGCGCGCGACTAGCCTCCCCACCAACACCTAGTTTCTATTATAAATAAGGGGGGTAGCCGCCTTGGTTGCCTATGATTGATTATTGATGTTTTGTGTGATTTCATAGGTAGACGAGTTAGGACGTCCTCTTTGGCGTCTTGGGAGGAGAACACACCTCTTTTCTGTTCAATTATCTAGTGCTTGCTATTGTTTTCTCTATAAAAATCGTATCTTTTGTTAGTTCCTAACAATTTGGTATCAGAGTGTGACGATTCATGGCGGCTGCGACGAGATCAAAGGATAAATTCGAGGCGTTGGAGGAAAAGCTCATGGGGGAAATCGAAGGGGTTAAAAATCGGTTGAATTGGTGGTGGAATGTCGAGCACATGAAGGCGTATCAAGCGAAAAATGATGAGTAGTTTGCGAAGATCCTCTCCCTTTTGACGGCTAAATCTCACGACGAAGGAAACCCTAATCCGACACCAAAGACGGCACCTTTGAAGGAGAAGGAAAAAGAGGAGATTTTTACCCAAAATCAACCCCATTACATGGAGGAATTGGACGATGGAGACGACGAGGAGCCATGGAAGGTCGACTACCGCGAGGAGGTACGTCGGAAGGCGGTGGGGAATCAAAGGGGGCGGCAGCCCTAGCGCCCTTTTTGGGAGCCGCGCGATAACGAAGAGACGCGACCGAACCCCCAAAGCAACCCGGGGGCTCAGCCACTGCGGGAGAGGGGCAGGGGGACCTCCCCCGCCTTCCGCGACCTCCGGCAGGGCTGGCCAGGCCTTGCCGGAGGCCGTATAGGTCTGGCGAACCTGCCGGACCTCTGGCAGGGCGCGCCGACCCTGCCAGAGGCCAGGCAGGGCCTGCAGGCCCTCCGGCAAGGCCGAAGGGGCCCGCCTGACCCCCGCTAGGAGCGGAGCCCCTCTGGCGGCTGCCAGGGGGTGATGCACACGGACAGCCTCCAAGGGCGTTTTTCGAGTGTTTTGGGCGTCGATTAGCGGGGAGGAACAGTCGTACGGAGACAGACGCGAGAGAGACTACTATTACGACGACAGGGAGGCTACGAGGCTGAGTTAGGCGATGATGCAGGTTGGGACGACTTCGAGGGCCGGCGTGGAGATTACCGAGGAGACTATGTGGGTCGCGGAGGAGGGCCACCTAGGCAGTACGAGACCCAGGATGAGCGGAGACAGCACTACCGTCCGCATTACCGAGTGGAGTGGAGGCCCGAGCAGGGGTACTTTGGAGGAGATTGCAGAGTGCGGTAGCTGAAGATGCCGCTATTTTCTGGGAAGGATCCACAAGCCTGGTTGTTCACAGCAGAGAGATATTTCGCGGCACACCACATGACCGAGGCATAGAAGTTGGAGGCAGTAGCCATCTGCATGGAGGGGAGAGCCTTGGGGTGGTTTCAGTGGAAGGAGAGGAGGCAGCAGATCAGGAGCTGGGAGGAGCTGAAGGACCTCGTGCTGGAGAAGTTTAGAGATCTCCGTCTTGGGAACCTGCACGAGCAGCTTTACGACCTTAGGTAGGAGGGGCCGGTGCGTGAGTACATCGAGAGATTTGAGACACTGGCCGGACGAGTACATGGTGTGTCAGACAAGTCGCTGGAGGGCACTTTCCTGAAGGGGCTGTGACCCAGCCTTCGAGCCGCAGTGAGGCCCTACAAGCCCAGGGGGCTTTTGGAGGTCATGGAGATGGCACAGATGGTGGAGGATGTGCAGACAAAGGATATGAGGGTCAGGAGCGGTTACAGTGGCCAGTTACTGAGGGGCGTCCCATCTGGAGCTGGAGGAGCTGGGACCCCTACGGGGGCGGTCCAGACGAGCATGGAGAAGGCTGGGGAGAAGGGGAGCACGCCACAGGCTGGGGGGCAGTTCAGGCGCATGACATACGCAGAGATAAGAGAAAAGAGGCAGAAGGGCCTGTGTTTCAGATGCGATGAGCGATTTTCACCGGGCCATCGATGCGCGGGACGCAAGCTCCAGGTGATTCTGCTAAGGACGATGACGACGATGATGACGTCGAGGAGGAGGCAGCTGAGGCAGAGGAGGAGCCGGAGGGCCAGCAGTTGGACGTGGCAGAGGTGTCCCTCAATTCCGTGGTAGGGTTCACCCCGAACCATAGCATGAAGCTGGGGGAGGAGATCGACGACCAGGAGGTGACCGTGCTCATCGACAGTTGGGCTACCAACAATTTCATCTTCAGGAGGGTGGTGACACCGCAGGGACTCCAGCTGACAGATTGCGGCAGTTTCAGCGTGATGATGGGGACGGAAAAGAAGGAGAGCAGCCGGAGAGTGTGCAGGGGACTGGTTTTGACCATGCAGGGGATACATGTTATTGCAGATTTTTTACCTTTGGACCTGGGAGCACCGACATCATTCTGGGCATGACCTGGCTAAGACGTTAATGGAGATGAAAATAAATTGGAAACTGCTGCGGATGGAGTTTCAGGAGGCAGGGAGAGCAGTGATACTCCAGGGGGACCCCAGTCTCTGCAGACTTTTGGTCTCTTTGAAGACCATAGTGAGGACCATCTAGGCAGAGGGTGGAGGATATTTAGTGGAGCTGTACTCGTTGACAGGTGAGGGAGGCGCAGAGGCCAGTACAGAGCAGTCCATTCCAGGAGAGGTGCAGCAGCTGATGGAGCAATTTGAGGAGATCTTCTAGGAGCCTCGGGGTCTCCCACCACCGCGGGACCACGAGCAAGCCATTGTTCTATGCGAGGGTGTGTCTCCCATTAGCGTGCGGCCCTACCGATACCCCCAGCATCAGAAAGACGAGATAGAGAGGATGGTGTCTGAGATGGTACATGTGGGGGTGATCCAGCCAAGTGTGAGCCCGTTCTGCGTGGACTACAGGGCGTTGAACAAGGAGACCGTCCCGTATAAATTTCCCATACCAGTGATAGACGAGCTCCTGGACGAGTTACACGGGGCAGCCTAGTTCAGTAAATTTGATCTTAAGTCCGGCTACCATCAGATCAGGATGCGACGGGAGGATGTGGCCAAGACGGCGTTCAGGACGCATGAGGGTCACTATGAATTTCTTGTCATGTCCTTTGGGTTGACAAATGCACCTGCCACCTTTCAGGCTCTTATGAATAAGGTATTCCAACCCTATCTCAGGCGATTCGTATTTGTTTTCTTCGATGATATTTTCGTGTACAGTCGCACTTTGGAGGAGCATTTGGACCACCTGCAGGTGGTGTTTCAGGAGCTGCAGTACCACCAGCTATATGTGAACAGAAAAGTGTCTTTTCGGGCAGTCACAGGTGGAGTATTTGGGGCACGTGGTATCAGCAGGAGGGGTTGCATCAGATAGATCAAAGATAGCGGTCATGCTGGACTGGCCGCGTCCCACCACGCTTAGAGGGCTTCGGGGCTTCCTAGGGCTGACAGGATACTATCGCAGATTTGTGGAGGGGTATGGGACGATTGCCTGGCCGCTGACGGAGTTATTAAAGGACCAGTTTCATTGGGGGGAGGAGGCGACATCATTTGAGGCCCTGAAAAGGGCAATGACCACTGTGCCAGTATTGGCGTTGCCCGACTTTTTAGACCCTTCGTGGTAGAGGCAGACGCATCAGGACATGGGCTGGGAGCAGTATTGATGCAGGAGCAGCGGCCCATAGCTTACTACAGCCAGGTGATGTCCGCGAGGGCCCGACTGCGATCGGTCTACGAGAGAGAGCTGATGGCTATAGTGTTGTCCATACAAAAGTGGAGGCCATATTTGTTGGGACGGAGCTTCATAGTACGCACGGATCAGCGGAGTCTGAAGTACCTGTTAGAGCAACGAATGGTAGCGGAGGAGCATCAGAAGTGGCTGCGGAAGCTGATGGGATACATGTTCGAGATTGAGTACCGCCTGGGATTGGAGAACAAGGCAGCTGATGCATTTTCCCGGCGGGAGGAGGAGGAGGAGCTAGCGACACGTGCAGTGTCTATCCTGAAGGATTGGGGCCCACTACAACAGGAGGTGGAGCAGGACCCGGAGTTGGCAGCTATACGAGAGGCCCTTCTACAGGGGTCGACTGAGTACCCGGGGTATTCTCTTCAGGATGGGCGACTACTGTACTGGGGGAGGCTTGTGATATCGAGGACATCTGTTTTTATACCAGCCATACTCAGGGAGTTCCACGACAGTGCTATTGGAGGACATTCTGGGGTCCTCAAGACCTACCAGCGGCTGGCGAGGGAGGTCTATTGGAAGGGATTGAAGAAGGAGGTGGCGAGGATGGTGGCAGAGTGTGACGTGTGCCAGCGTCACAAGTACCAGGTGATGTCTCCAGGAGAACTACTACAGCCGCTATTTTTACCAGATTGAGTTTGGGAGGACCTCTCTATGGACTTCATAGATGGATTGCTGAAGTCGGGTGGATACACTGTCATTTTTGCTGTGGTCGACCGCCTCAGCAAATATGCACACTTTATCCCGCTTCGGCATCCTTACAGCGCAGTGTCTGTGGCGGAGGTTTTTGTGAGAGAGGTCATTCGTCTGCATGGACCTCCAAAGTCCATAGTCTCGGATCGAGACAAGGTTTTTCAGAGCAAATTTTGGCAGGAACTTTTAGGCTACATGGGACGGCATTAAAGCGGAGCACAGCCTACCACCCCCAGACTGACGGTCAGACGGAGGTGGTGAATAGGAGTGTGGAGACTTACCTGCGATGCTTCATTTCAGAGAATCCTAAGGAGTGGGCGCGTTGACTAGCCTGGGCAGAATACTGGTATAACACTTCATATCACACGGCAACGCAAACTACACCCTTCAGGATTTTGTATGGCAGAGATCCTCTGCACTTACTTCATTATGGGCATGAGACGACTCCCGTGTCAGATGTGGAGCAGTATCTGGCGGACAGAGACCGAATTCTGGAGGAGCTGAAGCTCCATTTGGCGAGGGCACAACAGGTGATGAAGGCTCGGGTAGACCTACACCATCGTGACGTACAATTTGAGGTATGAGACATGGTGTATCTGAAGCTGAGGCCCTACAGGCAGATGTCAGTGGCACAGAGGGGGAATGAAAAGTTGGCACCACGGTATTTTGGGCCTTTCGAGGTCGAGGCGAGAGTAGGATCGGTGGACTACAAATTGAGCTTACACCCAGGATCCGCCATTCACCCAGTCTTCCACGTTTCGCAGTTGCGCCTGGCCATTGGCGACCACACCGCTTCCCCTTCTTTACCAGAGACCCTTACTACGGATATGGAGGTGAGACTGGAACCCGAGGTGCTGAAGGGGGTTCGACAGGGAGACACAGGAGGGCGGCAGGTGCTGTTGCAGTGGAGGGGTTTGCCAGAGCACGATAGCACATGGGAGGACATGGATGAGATGTCGGTACGCTTTCCAGACTTCCACCTTGAGGACAAGGTGGCTCTTTGGGGGGAGTATTGATGGGCCTGGAGGCCCAAGTTGCCTGCGGGTGTACACCCGCAGGCCGAAAGGGGCGGCCCAAGCCCAGGCCGCCCCTTCGATATCCCATCCACCCTTTGTGGCATGCGTGCGTGCGGCTTGCCTCCCCACCAAAACCTAGTTTCTATTATAAATAAGGGGGTAGCCGCCTTGGTTTGCCTATGCTTGATTATTGATGTTTTGTGTGATTTCATAAGCAGACGAGTGCGGACATCCGCTTTGACGTCTTGGGAGGAGAACACACCTCTTTTGTGTTCAATTATCTAATTCTTACTATTGTTTTCTCTATAAAAATCGTATCTTTTGTTAGTTCCTAACAGTATCACTTCCCAAAATACAAACAGAAACAGAGGGTGACAAGCCCGCACACATTTAGGCGTATCAAGAATTTCATCTCTTCAGTCTAAATGCGAACGCGTCTGAATAACATCTAAGGTTTGTCTGTTTTTAACTATAATATGCAACAAAAGTAATGGCATATACAGTTCTATGATCAACAGATATAGAAAATGATTGAAATGATATTGGATATGAAAATAGGTAACTAATATGATGGAATGTAATTAGATAATAAAAATTAACTTGTTACCTGGTTGCTGGTACTCTACATCCTTCTCCATAGGCGTTGGATACTTTAGATCTGGACTATCTCCGTAACTATTCACAGTATCTAACGAAAGGATAGCAACAATCATCAGGTTGGTTGTAGATCTCGAAAACTAAAAAAAGACATGTTAGGTTTGCATATGAAATATAATATTAAGGCACAATAATAGAAATAATGTCATGATCACAAACATAGTAGATAGAGGCATACTGTAAACTAAATGATATAAAATATGTGACATAGACATGGCATGATGTGCTAACAATATCTACACATCTGTGCAGGTGGATCAGTGTTTTGTACTAGTACTGTAACTCATGTCTGAGTGTATGATATGCAATTCAGGTAGCATACATTAGCTCTGTAGTATAACCTAGCTCTTAGTATGGGAAATCGAAAAACACGGATACCGTAGTAAACACCACTTCCATAATTGGAAGTAGAAAACACGGATACAGTAATAAATCCCTCCATTTTTGAAGGTGAAGAACACAGATAAATTACAGACCACTCGTCACTCTTGCACCCTTTGAGACAATAAGTTTCCTAACCCTATGTGTTCTATCTTAGCTATAGTATCAGGTGCAATAACATGTTCGGTAATTAGGAACAATGACAGTACTCTCTCAGGAACATGAAATCAGGAACAGTAATCACAATCAGGTACGATATCATGGACAATGATCATCATGTGTAATGGATGTGAACGGTGATTATGCACAATGTGTACATGTATGAACAATAACATGCATCATATGTCCCTTAGTAAACATGTATATGCATTTTAGAGAGTGTCATATAAATAATAAAGTGTGATGTATGTACTCAGATCAATGCACAATGTTGTTTACATTGATGTATCAATTGGATTGTATAATGTGATTTACTTGGTAGAGGCCCAACCAAAGCTCAACTAGTCCATAACCGAGGCCTCAAATTCAGCTAGGTAGAAGCCCAAGGGCAACAAACATAGCCCAATTAGTGCAGTAAATATAGGCCAAACATAGCCCAATTAGTGCAGTAAACAGAGCCCAAAGGAGCAACCCACAAAGGCTGAATAGGGGCAGCAAACGGAGGTTGAAAGGAACATCCAACAAAGCCCAAAGAGCATCCAATAGGGGCTGAAAAATGTAGCAACAAGAACCCAAAATAGAGTCCATAGAGCAGCAGCTTAGCAAGGAGATGCAAACATGGGACAAAAACGGCGACATGGAGTTGCAAACAGAGAGCAAGAGGCGGAGCCGTCGGAGTTGCAAACAGAGAGTAAAGTGGGACGGCCAGCAGGCTGCAAACAGAGAGCAATGGGGCAACATCTAGAGACAATTCTAAACAACATCCAGAGGCCATTCAAAGCTAAATCCAAACAAGAAACCGTAGACAAAAGAAGTAATAAAATCTCAATGCAACAACCATAATTTTCCCAATCCAAAAATTTCTATTGCAACCCTAACAATCATAGGAAACAACCGAGTTTATCGAGGCCTTTAAAATAGTTTTAAAGAATCTACCATTCACCGAAGTTGAAGGGCATCGAAAATCAATGCCAGACACCTCGCTGCCTCGCCGTACACCGTGGCTGCCATTGCCTTAAGAATGATCGGACCTGCATGGTGTCGGAGGAAGTGGATAGAGGGAAGAGGAACTTCGGCGGACGAGAGGAAAGAGATCGTAGCAATTTCACTATAAGAGATTTTGGGTTTAGGTTTCAAGAGGGAGGAAAGGGTGTAAATAGAGGAGAGATAGAGGGAGAGCCGTTGAGAGGATGAGTTAGGGTTTCATGAGAGAGGAAAGGGTGTAAATAGCGGAGGAGAGATAGAGGGAGAGCCGTTGAGAGGATCATGGGGGAGGGAACGGAGGCGTGAGCTACACCACCGCCCATTTCGCCTCACGCGCGACGGTTTCAATGTAGGAATCACACATGAGAGAAAAAGAGGGAAAATAAATAAAAAGAAAAAGAAAAATGAGAGAGAGGAGGTGAGTTTTAATTAAGTTATTAGGTTATGGGTTAGCGGTTACGGGTTTGATAAACGGGTTAATGGATTTGAGTGAAAATGAGTTTAGAAAAATTTCAAAAATACAAAAAATTATCAAAAATCATAAGAACTTTATTTATATTTTAAAAATATTTTTATTACATGAAATCCCATAAGAATGTGTTAGTGGTATACATGCAAGACCAGGACGAATATTGGTTCAGACCATGAAGCTGGTGAGATGAATTATTTAGACTCTGGTGGCTCATCTGTGGGTATAGTTTTGCTTATTTTTCTAGGATATTCTTACAATAACATTGTCGTTTGGGTCATCCGGTACTTAAGCTCAAACGAGTAATATTTGTTGAGCTTTCTATTTTATTCTAGAGTGAGTCTTGTGAGATGAGAAAGCATCATCGAGCTTCCTTTCCTAGCTGTATTATTAATCTGAGTTAAAGTCTGTATTAGTTAGTCTATTATGATATTTGGGGCTTGTGTCTAGTTATATCCATCTGTGGATTTCGTTACTTTCTTATTTTTGTTGGTTTATTTAGAGCTAGTTGAACTGATTTATTAAACAATAGAACCAATGTGTCAAAAGCTTGAAAATTTACTTAAGGATTTGAAATTACCGAAAGCTGCAAAGAGCTTGAAATCTGGCTCGAACTATGGTCCAGTCTGGGCGTTGGCTTGATTATTTGAACTTAGGGCATGTCAGGATGACACGAAGATTGAGCTCGTTTCAGGTCTGAGTTGGCTAAGTGTGTTTTTTGTACCGGGTTGCCAGCAAAGTTGTCTTGCAAAAGACGATGAACTTAAGTATGTGACAGTTTAAATAAAAAGGAATCTGCAACTTTGAAACACAAATTCACTCTTAAATCGGAGTGGTCATGACTGCTAGGATTTGCTCGTCAACAATGATGAATGAATACAAAGTTGAGGTGTTGGAGGTCATAGTTAATGTTGTGAGAACGAGTCAACGACAAGGATGATGTGATTGCAGTGCTACTATAGTTCAACAAAGACAATGGTGATAGCGTTTTAAAGTTCTGGAGGTCGGTGGTGATGGTGTTTTCCAGCGATAAAGGAAGTATAAGTCATTGATGGCAACGATTGTGATATTGGCGTCAAAGGATACTCTCATGCGAATGAGATGTTGGAGACAGAGAAGATAATTGGGGAGGTGTTGGTGGTGGATCAAAAACAAGGCAACAACGAAGGCATGGCTTTACGGAGGGAACAACGGTAATGATGTCATCGTACAGAGAGGATGGCGTGGATTTGGCAAGCGTGTATAATGCTGGCAATTTGGATCTGGTAGTCGATGGCCTAGATGCAAGGCCGAGATCACATCATTGAGCGCGCAGATGATATAGTGATGAGATTTGATGTTAGAAGATGAAGACACTGGTGGAGAATGTAGAGGGTAAATGACATTAAAATACCCCAACGTTTGGGCCATTTTCACTTATATACCCTATCGTTCATTTTGGTAAACTTTGATACCCAAATCTAAATTTGATGTAGGATTGGAGGAGGAAATATTGTCTGAAGAGGCCTCCAAATACATGCATTCCATCAGTCTTCCTATGTCTGGGATGCACAGTGTTTTTAGCCTCCTCTTCAGACAATATTTCCTCCTCCAATCCTACATCAAATTTAGATTTGGGTATCAAAGTTTACCAAAATGAACGATGGGGTATATAAGTGAAAATGGCCAAAACGTTAGGGTATTTTAATGTCATTTACCCGAATGTAGATGTTGATGACAATGCAGTTTGTTATGTTGATGGTGTTGTTGATGGAGATCGACGAAGATGGTGTCGATGTAAGATGGAGAAGATTCTATTAAAGTTGATTATGACGTCGATGCAATGATGACGATTATGACAGATCTGCAACGGTGAGACATGAGTTGATTGACATTGGCATCAAAACAGGAGGAGGTAGCAATGGACATGTCCCTGCTTGCGTTGATGATGTTGTTTATTGTGTCTTACTGTAGATGGTCATGATAAAGGTTGGTTGGGTTTGGGTGAAGGAGAATATGAAATGGGAATACTGTTTAATTTTTAATCTTTTATCTTTTAACCTACTTTAAACCTGAGTAGAAATTAAAGCGGATTGGGGGTAGGGTTTAGAAATTGTTTTCTTATTTTATTTCTTTTTTAAACCTAAAATTTAAATTTGAAAGGGGAAGGTGGTGGCTACTAGGGTGAGGTCCCCCCGTTTGGCTTAAATCTCAAGGGAAGATGTGGTCTTTGGGATTGGGATTTTGGATCTATTGGTTGTGATCTTGGATCATTATCTTTGATACCAATTGATGGGGAAGAACTAAATTATGGTTTTCCAAACCGAAGGATAAAGATAGGGGTTCAGGCTCTCATCCTCCAGAACAGATTAATCTCTAGCCTTAACCCCTTTCATGTCGACGATATCTTCAGACCTTGTGTTTTTGCAATTGCTTGCCAACTCAAAACCATCATATGGCACAGATTTTTCAAGAAACTAAAATTTCTTTTATAATTTTTCTTCACTCTGCATACAATCTGCATACAATGAAAGGCATAAAGACCTTTATAAAGACAAAACTTTAACCATTAAGAAAATTAATCATATTCTAAATAGAATTATAAAATGCAGTTTGCCTTGTATAAATAAGGCTACAACAACTCCAAATAAAATAATATTTTAGAATGAAACTCTAATTCAATTGGAAACCAAAAAAAGGAATTCTAAAAAAATAATAAACTTTGAAATATTGAAATCCATAATTCTAAATAACGCTTCTCCTCTCGTAATTGAAAATTCTTCCACATAATATAATTCGCTTCAAACTCCAAAATATTGTTGCACTTGCTGTTGGCTGTGATTCGTTCTGCACCATGTGGAACCCAAAATTGTTAAAGCCCGTGCTATATATAAATGCTGTATAGATTTAATATGTTGCTGGAATAATATTAGAAATATGTCGGTCAAATGTCGAGTAACTTAGATCAGAGATGTTTTTTTTACTTCATTTGCATTTCATGCTGTTAAGTGATCAAAAATTAATTGTCTTTTGATTAATCTATGCAGGTGCGATTCTGCAGTATTATCTGGCATCGCATTGATGCTTTGTACCAGCGTTGTTTGGTTAAAGCTTGTTTCGTATGCACATGCAAACTATGACTTGAGGACACTGTCAAACTCCAATTTTAAGGTACATGTATAGTTTGAGCAAGTGTGGATATATTTCTTCAGTTCTTTTCATGTTGTCATGGATTTTGAATGCCATGTTGAAATAGTTCATGCATACCAATGGTATCAAAACTCCCTTATGAGTATGCGCACACACACACACACGGATGAATGAGTACAATAATTCCTGGCAGATGGTAGAATCGAAAATGTATATTGATCTATTGATAATTTTTCAATTGATGCAGGGACTATTCATGTGTTGTGTATATGAATAATACATATTGTTTACTAGAGAGAACATATGATGTATTTCTTTGGATTGTCTTGTCTTTTTTTATTTACTTTGACCTTGTTTGGTATATTAGGTCGTATTGCATATCGTAACAACACGAAGGATCAAAATCTGAGGGGTGAAGTTTATTTTGTTCTTGTTTTAAGTTTGAACTTCAGTGAACTTCGACACGTGATTGATCTTAGATATGCACCAAAGTTAATGTTTAGTTAATGAATACATGAGCACAAAGACATTTCCAACAAAAGAAAAGGAACAAAAAGGGTAGAAGAAAACTATCAACTCAAAGGGCAGGAGGTTTGCTGGAATAACTCTTAATCACCGTTTGATTGGTAATTGACTTCATTTGTTGATAAACTCTTCAAACCCAAAACCAGATACGTTTATTTATCAGAATTCTTTGTAACCCGTTTGCCATGATGCGTTTTGAGCCAAGGAGTACCATATAGTTTATACGGTAACACTGCATGGTACACAGACAACACATGTAAGGATGACATAATATATGTTTACATTGAGTTTTGGACTTACGATACGACACTCTTCTGGTTCTCCGAAACCATGGTAGTAACTATACCCAAAAGCTTATGCTTATGTTGTGTGGACCAACAATTGTTCTTCTGTACCATCCAACAAGAACAATTCGTGATTCATAAATATGCCCCACCCCCTGCCCCCCCCCCCCCCCCCCCTGGGGGGGGGGGGTGTTTTTCTGTAGCATCCAACAAGAACATTTCTTGATTCATAAATAGGCCCCCAACCCCACCCCCCCACCCGGGGGGGGGGGGGGGGGGGGGGGGGGGGGCAGGAAACACATCAGCTGGATACAACAGACCTGCGTCTGATTTGTGCAGGAAACACATTTCAACTTACGTCTCTTAATGATGTTCTTACTGTCGGATGTCGGGGTCCATGTCGGACTGAAGTTCCATGTCAGAGGACAAACTATGTATAAACTGAAGTCACATATGCCTAACACAGTGTCAAACATGCTGGCTGACATTTAAACGTTTAAACATGAGAAAGCATGCCATAGTCTTAACAGCAATATACACCCATTCAGTTTTCGAAGTTTGTATTCGGTTCTACATTTCTTCCGGGGTTCAATTTGTTGGCATATCAATCTGCTGAATGTTCTGTTATGTCAAATCTGCTTTTTCTCAGCAAGCTTGTGATGAAGGCAGTGAGAACCTTTCATCTCTACTAATATCTTGCAAACTCTTCTTATTAAAAAAAATCTTGCGAACTCTGTGTGGTCATGGACTATGGTTATGTTCACGTACTTCTCTCCAACTTAACACTAGCCGTTCATCTTCCAACATGATTTAAAATCCCAACTCTATAACTTCCATTTAAATTCAAACTGCATTTACAAGTATAATAAGTTCCATTAAATTCAACCAACTGCATCCCTAAATTCAAATTATTATGTATTTCTTAAAGTAAATATTAGATCCAACTTCAAATTATTACGTATTTCTTAAAGTAAATATTAGATCCAAATAATCGTCTAGAAGACTGAGTAATAATTCTTTAAGGTCCAAGTGCTTAACATGTGCTTTTTGCACATTAGCTGCCATTAAATTTAACCCACCACGTTCAAAAATTCAAATTTATATTTTCTTTAAGTAAACTTGAGATCATTTAGTTATCTAGAGGATTTAGTTTTTTAAGGTCCAAGTTTTAATAAAGCTTTTGCAAGGACTAACACGTGCTTTTACACGTTCCCGAAAATTTGTTTGCATCAGTGACTTACACAGTCTTTTTAAGGCTTATAAAGCAAAACAGCTTACTTTTCATTTTGCGTTATCTCTTCTGCTTTAGAAAGGCAAGGCAACAAAAAATCTTTAGACGGTAGGCATCATCACTCTAAAATTGACATACAATGTCAATAACGATGTTGTTGGAACACTTGTTGGAACACTTTTTACGATGCCAACTTGATTTTTAATAAAATTAGTGTTTCTATTGGGTTGACTTGGTAAGTGGCCCTGATTTTGCTCGGCCGTCCAAAATAGAGCCTTGAAATATTCACTTGTGTTCTATTTTTATCTTGACTAGACCCATTCCTGCACAGGCTTGGGTCATGCGTTGGGTCCTGTGTTGGTCTTATATTTTGGTCCCGTTGGATCATGGGATTCAGATTATATTAACTGAATCCAATTCTATACCAGTTACAATCATGTCGATCTGTTGTCCGGTTCTTCTACCAATTTTCTTTACTTCTCAGGAAAAGACAGGTCTGACCAAATTCACTGCTGCTCTCATTATGGACTATATTATGGTGAATTTCAATGACCTTATTTCCAAGGTAAAGAAATATAAAATGCATCTCGTTAACAAACAAGCATACACTGTGGTTTCCTTCTTAGATTGGTTCTATTATAACCAATGGCTTCCTTACATGTTGCAAAGATGACAAGATAATAACTACAATTTGTGATGTAAACTAGCTACAACTCGCATGCAGTTTAGTTTGTTGCATCTAAGGATGCAAAAATTGATGGATGTGCTTCCAGGAGTACAGTCTCATTGAAATCAACAAATGCTCAATTAGCATATACCCATATTCATCAGTCAAAGCACACACATTAGCACAATGGGAAGGGACGAGTAAATATGGGAGAATAGTGGAGTAACGATTACACATTCTCCAAATTTAAGGTTTGATAGGCAAATAAACTACATAGTATACTCTTAATGGGTATTAAACTCTTACTGTTAAATTATACTCTTAATGGGTATTAAACTCTTACGGTTAAATTGACGAATAAGGTTTTGGTTGGGTAAGAAGACATAACACCCTACTTACCTGATAACTTGTCAAATCCAGGTATGGATTGTACCCGGAGCAGTAACATCTAGATCCAACCTGTTGGATTGATAGGCTGTGATTTTCTGACTCTTACCACTAACGTGCAGGTAAGGGTCTGGATTATGTGTTTTGTTAATTTGGGTCAAATCGAAGTAGCATCCCTGTTCATGATTGTACATCACACGAGTTAGTATAATGTGTATGATCATGTGAAGGTTGTCCTACCGTATTTATACACAGTTTTTAAATCTGGATCTTTGACGCATTTAGTATATTATTCATTGAAGTTTAATTTTGTTAGTCCGGGTCTTAGTTTCACTGTCATGTCTCGTTGACAAGAAAAATGGACCTGTCACCAAAACAATGCATAGTCTGTGCAACTTGATCTTTACGATAGTTTTAACTCATGCAAGCTAGCTTTATCGAGCTACAACAAGATTTATGCTTTCAGAATGCATCTCCATGAGCCCATATATTTTGTTAATTTGTTTGATTAAGTTACGTAGTTAACTGATAACGCTAGGAATAAATCTACATTTGAAATATCTTTTTAATGTTTGCATTGTCTTCTCTTCTTGTGTTGTCATGCTAACTTGGAATATCATATTCGCTCTTCATGTTCTAAAACAAGTTTTATGCGGCGACATATAAGTAGGCATCATTTGGCCGCCTAAAAAACTAGATATGCGGCCGAGTTATGTGATTAGCCACATAATCGGTCGTATAAATGTTATGCACCCGCATATGCGAATATGCAGGCGTATAATCGGCAATTAAAAACCCACAATCCTTTAAAACCCCCAAACCAGTTAAGCATAAAAACCAGTTTTTTGTTTTTAAGAGTTCCCCCTCAACAGAAATTGGGGACATCTCTCTTCATCCTCTCCATGGTGAAACAACAGTGGACCGCGACGAATGGATTATGGATCTTGGTTATTTCCAGTGTTCTAAAGGGTGCTTTCATTATGCGCAGGTCCATGAACGCATAACACATATGCGGAGTATGCGGCCGATTATACAGATTATGTTGTTTACGTGAAAATGAATTGTAAATAAATAAGCAGTAAGTATATAGACATGTGTGTGTGTTTAGTTAAAAAAATCCTAAAAGATGGGATCAAGGAAAAAATCATATCAATTTTTAAAAATATGGATTAATTTATACTAAAATATTAGTATCATCAAGAATATTAATACATAAAATTACTAAATTCTAAATTCTAAAGCGATCAACACACTTCGAGAGAGGCTGCCACCTTCTGTTGAGGGAAAACCCCTAAAAACAAAAAACACTGATTTTTATGCTTAAGGGGTCAGGTTTCTTAACGTGTTGAGATTTTTTAGTTGTCGATTATGCACTCGCATATTCACATATGCTGGCACATAATTATGCGGTCGATTATGTATCCGACTGCATAATTTGGCCGCATAACTAATTTTTCATGTGGTTAGATGTCGCCTCTTTATATGCGGTCGTATATAACTTGTTTAGAACACTAGTTATTTTAAAATACTTGTGTTTGCCATACTTTTGATTTGAATGTTAAAACCAAATATTTTTATGTTTTGTGTGTAAATTGTTTTAGACTTTAGACTTTAGTTATTTTATGCAAGGTTTTTGGTCTCGGTTTCGGTCTCGGTATCACTCTTTCCAAAATTTAGGTTTCGGTATCGGTATCGTCCGTTTCGGTGGTTTCGGACGGTAATTTCGTTTCATCGGTATCGGTAGTTTCAGATACTTAAAACCCTATTAAATACTATCAAATATTATCAAATATTAGCACAAATACCTTTTTACTAGTTACACATTTTGTTAAAAGTATTATGCTAAATATATTACATTTTTTTGATCAACAGGATTGAAAATAAATGAGAATGACTAGCTTTTGAATAAATGGAAGGGTTTGGTGGCTGAAAATGATAACTTTGTAAATAAATGGAAAACCTTTAGTGGCTGAATGTCAAGCTTGTACTTAAATGGAAAGCCTTTAGTGGCCAGCTCACTCAAAAGGTCAAACTTCTTAATAAATGCTAGCATGTGTTGGACAATTGCACTTGCACCGTACAAACAAAATTTAAATTAAATGCTAGAATATGCTACCATGTAAGACCTCAAATTGCAGGAGGCGGGCTTCTTCGGGGATGCGACGGGAGGCGGGCGACCATGAGGTACGTCCATCTCTTCGTTTCTTCTTCTTTTTCTAGATTTTGGTGATATTTCCTCCTCCTCCTCCTCCTTGTTTTCATTTTTTTAAGTTTCAGTCGGTATCGGACAAGTTTCGGCCGGTATCGGCCAATACGGCCGAAACCCCGACCGATACGACCGAAACCCAGGCCGATACGGCCGAAACCCAGGCCGATACGGCCGAAACCCGGCCGATACGGCCGAAACCGAGAAGTAACGTGTGGTTTCAGACCGGTCCCCTCCGAAACCGATCCGAAACGGCCGAAACCGGTCGGTTTCGGCCGAAACCTAAAACTATGATTTTATGTATTGATCGCCTTGATGTTGCCGATGTTTTAGTATGAATTGATCTATATTTTTAAAAGTTGATATGTTTTTTTCCTTATTCTCATTTTAAGGATTTTTTAATTATTATACACACACACGCACACGTAGTATATACATATACTTACTGCTTATTTATTTATCAAAATATTCATTTTCACGTAAACGGCCTAATCCACATAATCGGGCACATAATCCGCATCTGTGCTATGCGCTCGTGTACTGCACATATAATGAAACCGTCTTTTAGAACACTGTTCCCTCTGATTTTCTTTCAAACTTGAAACGTGTAGTTTCCATCCTTGTAATCCGTTAGATATGTAAACAATTGTGCATGTGAATCACCTTCAACATATTGGTTTCTTGGACATTGTAGACCATGATTGAAGTGATTAAAGTATCATATTTCATCATTAGCATGCTAACACACAGAAACACAGTAACTTGCTTTTCTTAACGTTACGGACATCTCAGTTGATGATGGAATATGCATTTTTATCAATGATGATATGAAAGATAAATGTTGTGGGATACAAGCACTTCAGGCTGTGTGTGAGAGCTTCTCTAACCATCACTATATCCATCATTTAGCGTTCGACTACTAGACAAGTAAGAACTGACCATCCTTCTCATTCATGCTTTAGCCACCAATATGGTAACAAATTCATTTTACTATGATCTTTATATATTACCGATAATAATGAATTCTTGTATGTTACCGTAGAACCAGAATTTCATGTGAAATATGTAGTCAATTGCAGTTTGCTTTCATTATAGTGTCATAATTTTGTGCAGTGCCATAGAGTAATAAGATTATGATTGCTAACACTAAGTTATATTCCAGTGAAACATTAACCTCCTGTTAGGCACATATCTGAAGTTTATTGTGCTTCCTTTTTCATTTTACTTTTTTCCACCATAGAACAGTAAACTGAATACATGGTTTAAAGGAACTACCAAGTTCAGTACTTTCTAATTTGATTCTTGTTCTGGGTTTGATCTTTCTTATTATAGGATGTTGTTTCATCAGATTATTTAAACCTTGATTCTTGTCAAGATGTTAACTTCAAAAGCTTAGCATATTTCCTTGTGGCTCCGACTCTTTGCTACCAGGTATTTATTTTTTCTTCTTTATTGACATTTTATTTAGTTTCGTTTGTTTTTAATTTCTTTATTTAATATGTATACTATTTCCTTATTGAATCTGCAGAGAGAACTGGATTTTGCAATTTATAACATAAATGATCTGACCCTGTCCAACCCCTTTCTTTTTGTGGGTGAAACTTCATGCCCCTTTGTTGGCATTTTTCCGTAGTTGGAAGAAAAGGAATGACAAGATAAAAATGCTTAATCTATATCACTATTACTACACTTAATCAAAGATAAAAAGATACATGTCTACCTAAAGGAACGAGCATAAAACCAATTACAGTACAAGATAACCGACTTCTAAACCCAGAGGCAGAAAAAGAAAGATGATGTTCAACATAATTTCCTTCTTAGATGCATAGAATGTGTAAGTAACCAATATTAAGCCTGCTAGAAATATATTAGGATGACGGGTTTGGTAGTATTTAGGGACATGCGTTCGTTCACACACATTTGTACCGCATTGTTGCTTCGACCATTGACACTGCTAGTGTTTTGCTCCATTATTTGTTTCACCTGCTTCGTTGTATTTTACCGAAAGCCGAAAGCATGTCATGCAATTTAATATTTCTCGATGTTGTTTGTAGCCCAGCTATCCTCGAACAACATGCATAAGAAAGGGTTGGGTAATACGTCAGCTTATTAAGTGGATTATATTTACCGGGGTGGAGGGCTTCATCATTGAGCAGGTAACATGTTTACATATTTTCTTAATAAAATTCAGCTGTATTCTAATATGGTTCAATTGGAATAAATTGCAGTATATCAACCCTATTGTCCAGAATTCTCAGCATCCACTGAAAGGAGACTTTTTAAATGCTATTGAGAGAGTCTTGAAGCTGTCAGTGCCCATTTTGTATGTGTGGCTTTGCATGTTCTATTGTTTATTTCATCTATGGTAAGTTAGTTAATATCCATCTATCTGAACTGAATTAGATTTCGTATGCATTTATTATATCTTTATACATCTAATTTGCAAATAAAATAAGCTTGTCTGAGTTCCACTCTCTTGCTCTCACACATACATGCACACACACAAAAGCTCAAGTTGTGCACACCCCCCCCCCCCCCCCCAAATTCAAACATGTGGTTTGGGGGTGTACAATACATACATACCATACATACCCACATACACATGTATGTATGTGTATGTATGTGTGGACATGTATACAAATGAGAAAAGTGGGTACCATATGAAACATGAGCACTTTTGTCATATATGATTATATGTTGGTCTCATCTATAAGAAAGAGGCGGTCACATGGGGCAAAAAGTATACCAATATGTGACCCTTTTTCTTCATGGATGAGATTGTACCATATCATCATATATGAGATAACATGCTCATATATCATACAAATATTGATACCCATTTTTTGACTTTTTGGACATGCATGCATGTGTGTGTGTGTGTGTTAAGAATATTAGTCCACATTGAATAAAAATAAAAAAAGATGATGCTTATAAATAAGTTGTTGGGTGATGTGGATCCAAATCTGTACGTAGTTATGACTTTATTTGTTAGAGGTTAGTAGATTTTATTTGATTTTAGCTGCTATATCAGTTGTAAGAGTTGGATCAAGTTGTAAGGCTATAAAAGGCTTCAAACTTGTTTTATTTCTCATTCAATAATAATAAATAATATTTTATGTAAACTTCAGTTTGCCAATTAAATCTTGAGTGTGAGGCATGAGTGTACTTGGTTACTTGAGCATGATGTCCCAAAAGTTTTCATGTGCGAGTCATGTGATCACTAGTGTGCAAAGCTCGAACAGTATCAAATCCTTAATTTTTTTTTTCAAAATCATTAGATCTATTTCTTTCTCAAATTTTCCCATCATAGTTCACCTCTTCTGTCATGTGTCAAATTTGGTATCAAGCTGATACGACCCGCTAGGATTTTAGGGATAAAAATAGGATTTTTAGTGGATTTGGAGAAAAGATGTGATTTTAGGATAAATGTGGGACTTTTATGGCTAAAAGAGTGAAATTGGGGAAACATGTGATATTTTTATTGATGATAGAAAGTGGATACAATGATAGTTGGACTCTTTCGAGAGGACTGCTCTTTTAGCCTTTAATTCGAAAAGAATGCTTAACTCTTCCACTAGAATCAGGTTTCTTACTCCTAATCTCTCTTCTTTTCATTTCTCTGCTCAATATAATACTCAGATTTCTTAATGAAACCATCCCACATACTTATAATACTCAGATTTCTTAAAACTGCAAAGCTGTCGCTAGAACTTTAAAATTACAGATTTACACATGGTGCCCAAAAACTATAGATCTACCATTGGTTGACCATCGCATCCCAATCCTAAGATTACTCTGTTTTCCATAGAAACACATTGTCCTCAAGGTGGTGTCATGAAGTCTATGGATACGCTACTCCAAATGGGGTGCTCATCCCCTCCTAGTCCGTTCTTCTCAGTTGGTTTGTCTTCATCATCGACGATCAAAACTTAGAGAGCACGATCCCGATAATGATGTCTCGGCCCGAACCTCTCATCATATCAAAATCATAAATCTTTGGCGTGCTTGACCTGGATCTCCGTATGTGTGAGACGCTGAAGCATGTTGTCGCGTTGGGGCTTGCTGTTCTTCTCCTGGTTCATCTAAACCGTCATTGGCTGGGGCTTCTGAGCCTCTGTCGTGGCATGAGTGCGGGATGTGACCCCGTTTATTGCTCTGTTTGCCGCCTGCTCTATCGTGATTCTGATGTAATTTGTCACTATTGCAATGAGTTTGGTCACATAAGTACATTTGTCCAAAGATTTAATGTCCATGTAGGGGATGGTTTGGAGGAAGCATCACATACATGACAACATAAGAAGATTCTTCGAAATTAAAGAATGTTCAAATTGATGACGATAAGTGGAGTACTTACCAAACATTTTAGAAGTTTCGCAAAGCTCAATTGCATTAGTCTTTTACCACGTCAACTTTAGCTAGATTAGGTATTCCAACTTCATGCACTTTTAGTTCAAGTTCTCGGACTTGTGTATAAATTCATGAGCCTCTGATCATATGCCTGGAATTAGGTATAATCTTCCTTTTTATCCATCCACTTGTAGACTAACAGCGACACTTGTAGATGGTTCCACATGCTTTTGCAAGTGTTGATTATGTTAATGCCATATCTTCCTTACCTTTGATATCAGTTCTGTATCTGATTAAATTTTTATTTAATATGCTTTCCATTAGCTAGTTGACACGCTCTTTAAATTGTTACATATCCTTTTTTCCTGATCGTTGTGTCAGGAGATTGGAATAATAAAAAAATTATTAATACATGGCATGAAGCTGAAGGTCTTTATCATTTGGATGTTAATGTTTGGTCAGTAGCTTGCTCTAGCGTTACTTCCTCATTCATCACATAATGCATATTGGTCTATGTCTTTCAAATTTGAAACTTTTACATCCTAAGTTTAAGAGTTCGTCTAGTCTAGATTAAGTTTAGTCAGATGAGAAAACACCACCAAGTGTCTTACCACTTATGTGTTAATAAATTTACTCAGAAATCTTTTGAGTTAGTTCAGTCATATATATGGATCTTTTCGTGTTAAGCCTTGATGTAGTTTTTAGATATTTTTGATACATTTGTGGATGATTTTTTACGTTTAACTTGAATTTACTTGATGAAAAATAGATATGAAGTGTTTGCAATTTTAAAAGTTTTTATGCTAAAATAGAGAATCAATTTGGTATTTCCATAAAAAATTTAGGAATAATGCAAAGGGTATTTTAATAATCAATTTGCAGCATGTCTAAATTTGAAATTCTGTCTTTATGTGCACACCCATAACAAAACTGGTGGCAACATGTTAAAAATAGGCATGTACTAGAGACTGCATGCATGCTTCGGTTGCACATGAATTTTTGAAAGATTTCTGAGCTGATTCTATCATAACAGCTTGTTATCTTATTAATCATATTTATTCATCTGTGCTTAATGGTTAAATTCCTCACCAGTTGATGTTTCCTAAGTTTGATTTGTTTCTCTTACAATTCAAATGTGTTTTCTTCGTCCATAATTATGTTTCTGATGATTTTATACTTGATCCCTGATATTAAAATTCTATATTTTAGGATACTCTCGTACGTAGATAGGCTATAAATGCTACTGTCTTACAACCAAACAGTCTTTTGTATCAGCTAATATCACATTCTTCGAGTCTCAACTATACTTCACAAAACCTAGAGGTGATCAATTATTAATTAAATCTTGACATTGATGGTGAGTTTTTACTTTATGTATTACCATCATAAAGTCTCATATTAAGCAAGCATATCAATGTTGGAAAACGATTAGAATCAACTCTTTACTCTCATCTTAGCTTTTAGTGCATCTGTCTCCTTACACTCAGATCATGTGTTGTCTTTCACGTCGGTTCATATTCTTGAAATTTTCACAAGTGAATGTGAGTTAGTTTCTGATTTGGATATTCTGATTGCTAATAGAAAAGCTTTTAGTTCTTCCACAGTGTATCCTCTTAACAAACATGTATCTTATACCATGCTTGCTCCATCGTACATAGCTTTAATCTCTAACATTGATTCTCACCAAACTTCTATGTTTAATTTAAAAGCTTTATCGCATCCATGTTAGCGTAACGGAATGTTGGAATAAATGAATACCCTTGAGCTGAATGAAACATAGGATCTTGTACATGCTTCACCAGGTAAGAAGTTGGTTGTTGATCAGTGTATGCTATAAAGTTGAATCCTGATGGATTCCTTGCTTGATTAAATGTTAGGCTTTAACTAAAGGTTATTTATAGACGTATAAAATAGATTATCTGAAGACGTTCTCTCTCATAGTGAAGATAACCTCTGCACATTACTTGATTTCTTTGGCAGCACTCATCACTGGCTTTTGCATTAAATTGGATGTTAAGAATATGTTCCTTAATGGTATTCTTAAAGAAAATGTATACATAAAGCTGCTGCCAGGCTTTGTTGCTCATAGAAATCAAGGAAGTAGTACAAAATTGAAGAAGTCATTATACGTAAACGGTCAGCGAAAGCTTGGTTTGAATAATTTGTAGATTCTATAAGATGATTTGGTTTCAAGCGATGTCAAAATGATCATTTCGTTTTCTATCAGGTCCATCAGGGATATCAAATATTGCTAGTGGTATATGTTAATGATATTGTAATAAGTGGAGATGACACTTTTGGGATTCATGATTTGCAACAGTTCATTTCGAATGAATTTACGATGAAAGATCATGGATTACTCAAATACTTCCTTGAGATAGAGGTTGGATGCTTGAAAAAATGTATCTATTTATCCCAATGAAATTATTTTGGATATGTTAGAGACGAAAATGTCAGGATGTAAGCTTATCTCATTTCCAATGGATCAAAATTCTATACTTAGATGTCTTCAGAAAGTATTACTGCATGATCTAGGATGATTTATGAGATTGGTTAGGAAATTAACCTACCTTATTATGACACGACATGATATTACTTTTTAGATGAGTGTATTGAGCTAGTATATGGCTGATCCACTGACTACACATTTGGATGCTACATTATGTATCTTGAGATATTTGAAGATTGCAAAGGGAAGATGACGTCTATACTATGCTTTTAGGCATTATAGAAGGGAGTTGCTACGCGCACGTGCCGAAGTGCTCGCGCACACAACCACTTATTCTCAAGTTTGCCATTCAAAATTTAAACCCTATTCTATCCTTAGCACACACAATCGGCAGTCGTGAATTCGATCAAAAGAGGGTGGCAAAGTTGTCGGCGGTCTGCAACCACCGAAAATCGCAACTCGAATTTGCCAGAAAAATCTCAAAATTAACAGAAAAGAATTGAAGTTTGCTGGAAAATCAACCGAATTCGCTCGAATATCAACCGAAAATCAACCAAATTTGCTGGAAAAGAAACCGTTTTGCAACCATCGGAGTTTTTTCTGTTGATTTTCCAGCAGAAAAATTATTGAGAACCCATATTGAATAGAAGCAAATACAGTAAGAAAATAGGATTAGGGTTAGGGTTTGGTTACCTTGAGATGGGTGAGCAGGTGGGAAGGATGAGACTGAGATGTTTTCGAAGCAGGAATTGAGCTTCTCAGATGGGTTGAGCTGAGGTTCTTGAATGTCCCATGTATCCTTAACTTTGTGATTGATGGCGATGATGGGGCCGTGGGAAGATGAAGAGAGGAGGATGACATTAGGCGGTGGTGGCCATGGGTGCTACCACGGGAACAAAAAATTTGAGGCTTGCTTCCTTGATTGCTACCACGATGAGGGTTTAGATGCGTAGCAAGAGGAGGTGGACGAGGGCGGTGGAGATGATGTCATCAGATCTCTCTCCCCCCATTTTCCCTCACCGTTGACGAGATCCGGTTGTGCGCGCTGAGCAAAATCACATGTAAGTGATAGCGGTTCTGCGCGCTGAGCAAAATCGCCATCTGTTGTGGGCTTTTACTCACCGCGCACAACCGAGTGTATTTTCACAAGTAAGCAATTCTGAGCAGCAAACTTGTAAATAACTCGAACTCTGGTCGTGCACAGAGCAATTCAGTACGTGCGCGTAGCAACTCCCATTATATAATTACGACTGCATCAGATTAGGTTAGTTCACCATTTGATTAGTGTGATCGACAACCGACTATTATATTCTTTGTAAAAGGTAATTTGGTATCTTGGAAGAAAAACAACTAGTTGTTTTTCGATCCAATGCAGAATCAGAGTACATAGCTATGGCTAATACCACCCTACACTGTTGGGGATTCAATACTTGCTCTTCGAGTTAGGACTTGTAACACCTACATCAACAAGTTTGTATTGCAATGACATATTTGCTATATATATGGCTAACAACTTGGTCTTTCATTAGAGGACTAAATATATTGAGATTGATTGTCACATTACAGACATCAATATGATAATAAGGTTATAGAGACAAATCATATTTGATCAATAAATTGCCAATGGACATAATTACTAAGCTTTGGGAACAAAGAGTGGACTATATATATGATATTTTAGGTATTTGTGACATTTATGCTCCAACTTGAGGGGAAATATTAAGTAGTATTAAGTAGTTAGGAGATGGGTGCTTAAGTGTGAGAGATTAAAAGAATGATATAATATTAAGATGTATTAAATGAGTATTGGCTTAAATGTAAGTGGTTGGAAACATATACTAAATTAGTGGTTGGGAGAGTGCCATTAAGTGTGAGTGGTTGGGAGCTTGTCATGTATCTATTAATAAGCTAAAGTTGGAATAATGAAAAGTATTCAATATATTTTTTAGTATTTCTAAATTTCTTATTACTTCATAATCTTTCCAAATCACCTTTTTGATTCCAACTTTGATGATAAAACATCAATATTCATAAGTAACCACTTTTGTTGTGACCGTCTACAAAACATTAGTGACCATCGATATATTTTAAGTGACCACCTTGATTATACACAAGTGACCCCGGTTGAAGCCACCTCCTTCATAACACTAGTGACTAGGGGTGGCAAAATGAGCCCGACCCGACCCGACCCGAACCTGGCTTCCTTAACCGGGTATGTGTAGGGGCCAATCCGGGTTAGGTACGATTTGGGTTGACCCGACCCGGATAAAATTTTGGTCGGGTATGTGTTTGACCTGTCATTCCAGATGACCCGAATTCCACCCGGTTTACTTTCTCTCTATATATAAAAATTTATATAATAACTTCACACAATTGCAAGGAGAGTTGTGTTTATACGGTTTGAATTGTTGTCTTCTTCTTTAAGAGGTCTTGGATTCAATTCCCTTTACATACAACTTTTTATTTAATTTTATTACTTTCGTTAATAAAATGGTAAAGTTAATTATAATTCACCGCTGTCATTAGTGAGGTTTAAGCGACGAGCTGCTGGAAATTATGCAACACTTAATAAATTACCGGTGGTTCTTAATAAATAGCCGGACGTCGAAAAAGGAGCAGTTGCGTGTAATTCAAATTTTAACTCAATGGGTTAACCCGAACCCGTCCCGTGTATTTTCCAGGTCATCCGAACTTGTCCCGAATTCAATACAGGTCGGGTTAGGGTTTACCCCTATTCGGGTCGGGTCAGGGTTTGCCCCTATTCGGGTCGGGTTAGGATTTACCCTTATTTGGGTCGGGTCAAATCTGACCTGATCCGACCCGACCCGTTTGCAACCACCTCCAGTGACCACTGTTATACTATAAGTGACCACCTTTGGTATATATTTAAATGTCTCCACTTCATGACATTAGTGACCACCTTTATATAATCAAAATGGACCCTCTATAATACCCAAACATTTATATGAAACATGTGACTGCATTCAACCGAAATGTGGTTTAACTTAAAGATATCCTTCAAAAAAAATACAAAACACAAATGAATTGTTTTTGGAAAAGGAAAAACACAAACAAAGAGCTGAAATTTCTATGCAACAAACCCAAAAGGCAAAAATGCCCCCCACAAAAGCAAAAACAAGAAGTTAATCTCAAAAAGAGGAGCAAGGAGTTTGAGATCAAAATTATTGTACACATAAGCTAATCTTTTTTAACACTAAAACAAGAAGGGAAAAGAAAAAAGAAAAAAAATCAAGAAACTAAAGACCATAACGCTCGTTGAATCTCAATGTGAGCATGGAGGTTGAGATCGGAGACCAAATGCTACTTTTGCTCTTCTCATTGCCACTTCTTCATCCGATCTGTTCGTTATTGCCATCCTGAAGAAGAGATCTCAGTCGTCTGACTGCAGATTTGGCTTGGATCTCAGCCAATCACCCTCGGATCCGCCACTGAAGTTCATCTTGGCCTTATGGCCTTTGAGAAAAAAAAAAGAATCTGAACTGCAGATGAGGATAAAGTGATGGAGAAGATGGGGGAAATGTAATTTCGTAACCACACCCTCTCCCTAATATTTAAATATAATTAATTATACTTTCAGGGACCTAAGTGAAATGTGCATCTGTAATAGGGACTTAACTCTAAAGAAATTTGTTTGGGGCTTGCTGGGGTTTTTTTTAAAAACACGGATCCGGATGAAATATTCCCTTTTTCTTAGCCCTTCCTTTCTCGATTATTTTTGTTTTTTATAAAGAAAATAAACATGACAACATACCTGAGTGCCTTGGGCTTGTGCTGATGTATCTCCTGCAGAATTTGAGTTTTCCACAAATTGTGATATTGTCCTTATATTGCGATGTATGCTCACGGACTGTTATGTCTGAATCTTCATTTTTCTAGTTTTATAAATAAAGTACTAAACCTGTACAGCTCTTAGAGTTAAAATTGGCTACTTCTAGACGGACCTGAAACCAAATCCTTTACATTCTAATGCTATCATAGACAGTTTAAATTGAAAATCCTCTTCATTCAAGTTGATATATCTCAATTGGAGTACTTAAAACAGAAAAAGTCGCGACTTGCAGTTTATTTCCCTCGTGCATTAATGAGACTCAAAATGGAGGGTTAAAAGCAATGAAAATCACCCGAGCCAATTGGCTCAGTGGCATCCCCCCCGGCGAGAGGTCAAGAGTTTGATGCTTTCCGATGTACCAAAAAAGTAACGAATCTATAGCCCAGAATGTTTTAAAATCCAAGGAAAATTGGTGTCTAAGGGTTTCAAATTGTAAATCGTAACAGGGTTGGGCTAACAATTTATATTCACTAAATCATACATTTAAGCAACATGGTACTTTGAGCCGTCTATTTCTGCCATACCGGTCCTTTTTTTGAACCTACTTGCATGAGCATGAAAATTCAAAATTCATTATTTTTTTAATGGTTTAGGCTCCGAGTGATGTATGTCAACTTGGACACAGTGGATTTCCATTGCAGTGGGTTATTGCTGAATCTGTGTTGAAAGGATCTGATCTCAAATCCGAATGTAATTAGCCAAGACTAGTAGTTATTAGTCCTTAAATCTTGATCCATTTGTCATGAGTTCCAAATATTTTGATTATTATTCATGTTTTAGATATAGGTTGGTGGAACAGTGTATTACATCTCTTAAGATGCATTTATAATTTATATAAGCTTTCAGGTTTATTTGGCACACACTTCTGTTTATCATAGCAAGCTATAATAGGGTTTTGTAGTAGGTGGCTTAGAGGGGAGTAGCAGTGCAAAACCTTCAGCGAATGATGTGAATGTTTTGGAATGCTTGGAACCGTAGAAGTTCATCTTAACTGCTGATGCACCCTCAGTTTAAAACTGTGCACCTGAGGCAACATTCCCATATGCAGCAATGACATGTTGCTTCCATGTCAGCCAACATGATGATAGAGTCTCCATATTTTTATAGGTGATTTCTCAGTCTACATGATCATCATACCCAAACTCCTGATTGAAACCTTAACCATAATGTTACAATTCGATTTTCGAACATCAGCGTGGTAGAGCTTTTGGTTGAATTCTCCTTGCCATAATTTTTTTCAGCTGAAATTTTATTCATAACATCTCTCAGAATCGTGACTCTAAATAAAAATAGGGTTAAAGTTTAAATGTATTCTAGATACAGTACATGCAATTCTAATGGCAAAAAACAACACAACAACAAGAAACTCTTTAAAGTTCTCTTTTGATAATGCCATTTTATAACTGAAGGTTTCTCCCTATGGTGCACAAAGTGTTTGCCCTATGTTATAACTTCAAGTTTTCATATGCTTGGTAACTCAACAGTCCTTTTTAAAAGCTCATTAAACTCACGATGGTATCTTTTATTAAAATACAGGTTAAATATTCTTGCTGAACTCCTCTGTTTTGGTGACCGAGAGTTCTACAAGGATTGGTGGAATGCTCAAACAATTGAAGAGGTATGTTGGCATTTGTAGAAGTTACACAAAGAATTATAAAGAACATGCAAATTATACTGAATATGCAATTTCTTTTTTTTTGCATGTTTTGTCAAATGGGATTGCATCAGTATTGGCGCATGTGGAATATGGTATGTCAACCAACAGTAATGTTATTCCATACTTTGGGAGACTTAATTCACATGTTTTTGAATTAGTTGAAATTTTCTTTTGCTTCACATAACTAGTTATTAACAAAGTCCATGTTTGTATATAGATAGATGCATGCATATTCATACTTGTACATACATATATACATAACATAGAGACATACATACATAACAAATATAAGTGCATACGTACATACCTTCATACATACATGCAAGGGAAATGGTTATCATATGGTATACGAGCACGTGTCATATATGATGACGTGACACAATCTCATCCATAAGAAAGATGGGGTCACATGGATGGTAAAAGTACATAAATATGTTACTATTTATATCCTATAGATGAGATTGCTTAATGTCATTATGTATCAGCAAACTTGATCATATTTCATATGATACCCCTCCCCCCAAGCGTGTGCACGTGTGGGTAAAAAGAGGGACATTTGAGAATAGTTCTCAAACTAAGCAGCATGAGAACTCTTGGATGATCTAGCTCATGGATGATCTGAGCCGTTCATTTTGATCAACACACTTAAATTAGCCTAACAATGAGAAATCAAATGATTCCGAACATTATTGCCCATGCATCAAAAGCTACCTATTTTGCTGGCCGAAAATAAAGTATTTTGTACAACCATTTATTCTATGTGGATAAAGCTTGGAATCATTTGATTTTTTATTTTTAGGCTAATATATGTACATCGATCAAGATGAACATCTTGGATTATCCCGGGGATGTTCCCCACTGTGAAGTTCCATATATATTATAATATTGGCTATCATACGTCATATGAGAGCCTCTCTCATACGCCCTCTCACATAAAGCACCCAAGTACAAGCCCAAGTGGGCTTGTACTTGGTTGTACTTGGATGCTTTATGTGAGAGGGCGTATGAGAGAGGCTCTCATATGGCGTATGATAGCCATTATTCTCATATATATATAGAAAGTACAAATAAGAGTTGTTTTTGAATGTGTTTACTGACTAGGACAAAGAGGTGGGTAGAAAGACTGTTAAGATTTACTCTTAATGAATCAATGGTTAGGATGCGGTTTGGGAAAATTTTAGGAGGAAAATTCTAAAATTTTGGATGAACTAAATTTTGGAAAAGTGAAATTTTAAATTTTGGGGAAGCTAAATCTGGAGGAAACTAAATTGTTTGGAGGAACTAAATTTTAGTTTAAATTTTTTTGGGAAAACTAAATTTAGAGAGAACTAAATTTTGTAGGAAACTAAAATTTTAAATTTTTAGGAGGAGCTAAATCTGGAGGGAACTAAATTTTTGGGGAACTAAAATTTTGATGGGGAACTAAATTTTCTAGGAGGATCTAAATTTTAGTTTGAATGTGGTTAAAAAAATTTCTTGGATGGAGGAATATTTTGAAGGTGTCTGTAAATTTGTCCGGGGAATTTTGAATGAGGTTGAATTTTAGGGTATGATATTTTAAATGAGGGTGCAAATTTTTCTAGACTGGAGAGATTTTGCATGGGTTGAATTTGGGGGGATATTTTGAATGCCTAGTGACCTATAGTAACGGGTTATGAATTTTGTGTGTGTAATGTGCATCATGTTATAAGAGGAAAAATCCTCGTAGCGTTGCCAAAAAGTCAACTTTTCATCGATCAATTGGTTAATCTCTCTCTTTTCCCCCCTCCCTGAAAAACAAAATAAATATGTACACATGTTCCTTTATTATGGACAAATGGGAAAGTCTATTGATCTGAAAGGTTGCATATATTTGACATATTCTCTAAATGTGAAACATTGTTATAGAACTTCAATTACCAGCCGTTTTGTGAGTTAGCAATATGTTCCAATATCAGTAATTCCCTGAAGTACACTTCCCCATTTTCATTACATAGACGAAGTTATCCCCTCAAAAAACCTCTTATATTTGATATTTAGTGTGATCTTCAAATTTATACAGACTTGTATAAACGACCCTACCTGCCATTATGGCACAGTACGAAAAAAAACTCATCCAGATTTCTGAGCTCTTGACAACCAATCGTAAAAATTAATCCAAAATCTTTCATCGATAATATCAGGTTTTCTGTATCCGACAAAACTTACTTCAGAATAATCTGTCCCTGAATAACAAAAGAACAAATACCATGAATTTTGTCTAAACTTTCCTTTACTACACACTCTTGTCCTTCAATTACATAATTCTTCCGACGCACCTCAAGAATTAATTAACGTGCAGTATGCCTCCACTAAATTTAAATAATCAAATGTGTTCCTAAGAGATGTTGAAATGCTCATTCAGTAAGTCATCCACGAAGTCAGTAAGCCTAAAGTCACTGGCCAAACTCTGAAAGATGAATGGGGTAATCTTCGCATCTCAGTAAGTAATTCTACACACATTCAAGCAGCATATGTGGTAGAAATTGGTCTTGCGAAATTGTCCTGGATTGATCACCTCCAATGTGATAGATCCAACTGGCATATGTGGATGGTACACCACTTAGCCAACACTCTAAACAAATGGATAAAGAGCAAGCAGTAGACCAAAAACTCAAAGTAACTCAGGCCAAGTGAACAGAGCTAACTTTTTAGCGCTTAAACAGAATGTAGAAAGCTGAAGGATTGAGCGTGCACATGATCAAGCAAAGATAAGGCAAGAATAACCAGTAAGCGCAAATAAACCGAAACTTAGCAGGCTGATACAAATGTTCCCATCTTTCCCTTATACTAATTATTTGTAGCATTTGCTTTTGTCACTGTTGGGATTCAAAGGGTTCTCTTGGAACATAGTAACATGCTGCATAAGTATTGCTGCAAATTACTTCATGTTACTTGTATACTTCCACAGGAGAAATTTATCATCCTGCAATGTCCCAAATTATAGTTATATGGAATAAGAAAGCATTGTGATATATGAGAGCATGCCGATAACAACAATAAAGGTTTGAAAACTGCAAATCCAAAGTCTTGAAGTTCTTAAAAGAATTTTAGTAAATTGTGCTGATACAGCATGATGGAAGATGGTACCAATTAAGGTACATGGCTAAAATTATGGATATGTTTCCCATGTGCTACCAAAGAAGTCTCGCATACAAAAAAGTTAAGGACATAACATTAAAGTTGGGCGCCACCTTACAGCTAAAGCATTTGGGTTATATCATCTCAGCCTAGATTATGTCTTTATTAATTTAACTCGTCATGATCGCCTCCCATTTCCCATCCCCCAGCACGTTCCTGATCTAGTCCATCTTAAGAGCATTTGTTTTCACCTTTAACCAGGTCTTGATATTTAACATCTTCTGCATATTTACCTAATCTCACAAGCTTGCTACTTATCGCTCCAAAGGACTGGTACACTCAAAACTCAGTGTTATATAAACCTTTATTCCTATCTTCACTAATTGTTCAAAAACAAGGAGTAAGCAGCAGCGTATGTGGCTGTATAATCCCATGTGGCCGCGACCACTTCAATTATTAATTAAAAGAAGGCATTATGCAGCTAGAGCACATAATCCAGTTATTCGGGATATGCCTTGCATAACTTGATTATGCGGATATTATCCCATTAGCTAGTGTTTATAAAAACAGAAAAACATCAAAAATCCTGCCCAAATTTTACCTTAAGAGATCTTATCTAAGCCATGCTCGATTTTCAGCCTCCTTTATTTTCTCTGTCATTGTTTCTATCTTGTTCCTCAACTCACTCCCTCTCTCTCTCTCTCTCGCGTCCTTCCTCTCCGTCTTGTGTTTTTATATTGGACTTAGATTGCCAACGCTAGCGCTAAGAGATAAGTTCTTTCATTTTGTTTTGTTATGTATTATTATTATTTACTTCAGGGATGTTGTGTATTTATTATGTTATTGTTCGATTAGATCAATGTCCTACATGAATAAGAGTATAATAGGTTTTATCAATTTTTAAGAACCATACAAGATTTTTTTCCTCTTGAATTTTGGAATTTTTTGACCTTAATATGTAGGTTTATATTTTGCGCACATGTGTATAAATTAGTTTCTACATAATCAGCGTTACTTGTTTATGTGGCACATACACCATTTATAGACTATTAGCTTTGGACTGAACCCATAATGAAACCTCTTTTTACCACATTAATCTTCCCAGCATATAGGCCTAGTATTTTCTTTCCTAGCACATTTGCAACATGGTCTGATCATTAAATGTGGCTCTATGGTTTAATTTCTACCTATACATTGGCAGATTTCTATTACATTTTAGGTTCCCTTCTCTATGCAGTTTCTTTTCAAGTTGATTCATGCTTGCATTGATGCAGAAAAAGAATCTTTTGTTGATCATGACTGTATTGTGTTTTCTTACAGCCTGTTCATAAGTGGATGGTTCGGCATATTTATTTTCCTTGCTTAAGGAATGGTTTCCCTAAGGTAACTAAGTGTGCGCGTGCGTGCGTGCGTTTATAGGCACGAGTGTGCACCCTGTGTTATAGGCACATGAGTGTGCACCCTATATGTACGTGTGCATTTATGTGCACACACATATTTGAAAGGATATCATGTTAAGGGCTCCCCGAATACTCATCCATTATGTAGTATATGCTTGTGAGTGTACTTCGTTCACACATGGCCATGATTTTTCACATGTTCCTTGCTACTAATGTTACACATGAAGTGGTTTATGTTGCTATTTGTACTGGGAGCCTGGTAGCAGAATCACATAAAATCCAGATAATATTCAAATGTTAAACTCAATATCCATATTAGTTAAATGCAGCTGAAGAATCAGATCAAATATGAATGCTAGCTGCATGGTGCTAAGACCGATATTAACTCCTTTTAGTTAATCCCTTGCACATAACTCTAAGTTGATATATTACATTAGATTAGTTTATTTTGTGATTAATTAAGATATTACATTACATAGTACTGAATTGACTTCAGCATAAGTGCCATTCAATATGTTATGGTGAATTTCGATGCAAATTCGGATACTTGGAATGAAATAATCCATATTTCTAACAGAAGAATGTCCTATTTCAATATTTGTCAAATGTGATGTGGAACCTGGTTTGGAATGGTCATTTTAGTGTGCTTACACAATTGTATTTTTCTCAAGAAAGAAATATCGTAATCATGCGACATAACCAAGACCCCATAAATTTTCTTAAATTCCTTCCATTGTACTCATGTTAGAAACATTTCCTGATTTACGAAGTCTTCTTTATAAAAACTACTTGGTTTGAGTTTTTCCCTTTGTTTAACACTTCCAATATGGTGGACTTTCTCTGTTGGTACTAAAATACAAGGACTCATGTTAGAAACCTTTTCTGATTTGAAAAGTTCTAGTTATAAAATCTACTGGGTTTGAGTTGCATTTTTCGTGTAACACTTCCGAAATGGTGGACTCTGTGCTGTAATGGTACACAATACGTGTTGCTGCAACATGGAAAACCTAAATGATAGGAGAAAATTTCTTTCTGACATTCACAATGTGATGTGAATCCTGGTGCTTTGATACCATGTAGGGCAAAGGCTTGGCTCTGCACAGCAGCAATCCTTTATAATTCTTATAAATGCATAGTTGATTGTATTTCAACCCAAGTGGTTCTGGAATGTAATATTAGATTGACTGCCACACTTTTCTGAAAATTAGACTATGTGCTGAGGGGTTATGCAGTTATATATATATATATATATATATATATATATATATATATATATATATATATATATATATCACACACACACACACACACACACACACACATATATATATATATCACACACACACACATATATATATATCTGTGTGTGTGTATGGAAATAGTGGGTATCATATGCCATATGAGATCTTGCCTCATATTCCCTCTCACATAAAGCAACCAAGAATATATATATGGGAATAATGGGCTTGTACTTGGTTGTACTTGGTTGCTTTATGTGAGAGGGAATATTAGGCAAGGTCTCATATGGCGTATGATACCCATTATTCTATATATATAGTGAGAGGGAATATTAGGCAAGGTCTCATATGGCTTATGATACCCATTATTATATATATATATATATATATATATATATATATATATATATATATATATATATATATATATATATATATATATATATATATATAGGAATCATCTTTGAGGATAAATGAGTCGGGGTGTGCATCGGTTTGGTTGGTTTGGTTTTGCAGATGTTTCACAAAACTAAACTGACACGAATAGAGGTGCATGATCGAATTGATCTGACCCATATGGGGTCAATAACCTCGGTTTGGTCCAGATTTTGTTTGGGCATATAACCCAACTTTCTTTTATGGGCTAGGTTATAGGAAAAAAATCAGTATCAAACCCATGATGAAATGCAACATCACCTTGCATGAAAGAATTTTTTCTACATCAAATTCATCTAATTCGATAAAATCCTACACAAAAAGAAATTTTTTTCTTCATCAAATTCCTCCAATGTTTCCACATCATATCGGTCATCAAATTATTTGTCTTCATCTTCTTCGATGCAATTCAAAATTGAGAATTGCTGAATCAAAAGAACCAACGTGCCATGCATGAATCATGCCAAGAGTAAGAGAAGACTCCTCACCAAGACAAGCAGACCCTAGCACGGCTTCATCGCTGACATGGCCACATTGAATGACTATGGTACAGATTTAATGATATGGATGGTGGAGGCAATGGGCATTGAGGATGGCGAAAGAGGCGGCAAAGTCATTGGGAGATCTGCACTAAGAATGCAAGTGATGAGAAGGGGTGGCCAAGTCGTGGTAAGCTTTGGTACATGTAGTATATGTGCGGTTATTGGTATGCAATAGCTATATAAGCGGTGATGGTATGAGGGGGTATGGAGACATGGTTGTTTCAGGTATGGTACGCTCAGATTGTTTGTATACATAAATATACATGTGTATATTTATTTATGTATATGTATGTATGTATGTATGTATGCATGCGATGAGATGGTGATCCAGATACAATTATACATTATTAAATTTATATGACTAAAATAATAATAATTAATCAATTAAAAACTATACAATTGTTTCTTTTGAAAGTTTCAACTTTTGTAATATATTTTACATGCTAATGAATCTAGATCTTTGTTCTTATATATATGGGGATGATGTAGATGTGCATGTTGATGTACACATTCTAAAACCCCAAAACCCTAAATATGGGTGAACCCTAGGGGTATTTGGCCCTCGATCCATTTGTTGCAAAAAGTTCAATTTTCAGCAACTTCCGAGTCCATTGAATTTGCAAGGGTTAGATTGAGGATCAAATAACATTGGATACAGTTGATCTTTGGTGTATTGATCATCCATGAAGTGTATGGCCTTATAAAAATTTTCAAAAAATATATGAGCAAATTGGTTAACTATGCGAGTGCATAGCTAATTTAGCTATGCATGTGCATAGTTACATTTTCCCATATATATATATATGAGAATAATGGGTATCATATGGCATATGAGGCTATATGCCATATATATAATAATGTGTATCATACGACATATAAGGCAAAGTCTCATATGCCCTCTCACATAAAGGGGGCAAGTACAAGCCTATATGGGCTTGTACTTGGTTGTACCCGCCTTCTTTATGTGAGAGGGTTAGCCTCATGTGGCGTATGATAGCCATTATTCTCATATATATCATATAATATGATAGCCATTATTCTCATATATATCATATATATATATATATATGAGAATAATGGCTATCATACGCCATATGAGAGCCTCTATGATACGCCCTCTCACATAAAGCACACAAGTACAACCAAGTACAAGCCCATGTGGGCTTGTATTTGGAGTGCTTTATGTGAGAGGACGTATTAGATAGGCTCTCATAGGACGCATGATAGCTGTTATATATATATATATATATATATGGGTAAAGTGTTCCTAGGGTGACTCCTTAGATGAAATCTAAGGAGTCGCCCCCATTTTTCCTCATATCCCACAATTTTTTTGGATTTTATTTTTCATGGGGTTGTTGTTCACCTCATGGATGATCAACATACCAAAAATCAAGCCATTCCAATACTTTTAGGGCCCCCATCTACCTCTTGCAACTTCAACGGTCTGAAAACGTGCTGAAAAACTATGAAGTTGCAAGGGGTAGATAGGGGCTCTAAAAGTATTGAAATGAATTGATTTTTGGCATGTGGATCATCCATGAGGTGAACAACAACCCCATGAAAAAAAATTCCGAAAAAAAATGTGGGATATGGAGAAAATGGGGGCGACTCCTTAGATTGAATCTAAGGAGTCACCCTAGGAACACTTTACCCATATATATATATATGGGTAAAGTGTTCCTAGGGTGACTCCTTAGATTAAATCTAAGGAGTCGCCCCCATTTTCCCTCATATCTCACAATTTTTTTGGATTTTATTTTTCATGGGGTTGTTGTTCACCTCATGGATGATCAACATACCAAAAATCAAGCCATTCCAATACTTTTAGAGCCCCCATCTATCCCTTACAACTTCAACGGTACGAAAACGTGCTGAAAAACCATGAAGTTGCAAGGGGTAGATGTGGGCTCTAAAAGTATTGGAATGAATTGATTTTTGGTATGTTGATCATCCATGAGGTGAACAACAACCCCATGAAAAAAAATTCCGAAAAAAATGTGGGATATGAGGAAAATGGGAGCGACTCCTTAGATTGAATCTAAGGAGTCACCCTAGGAACACTTTACCCTATATATATATGTATATATATATATATGAGTCTTCCATGCAAACATTGCGCACCAACTTATGGTGCAAAAATGTTTTTATTTTTTGAAATTTTTTTGATGTTAATTCCATACAATTATATACCTTAGGAAAAATAATGGTAGCGGGATTTGACCCTTGATCAAGCCGGTAAATGGTTGTAGAACTTTATATGTATGCATGCATGCATGCATGTATGTTTTTTGCAATGTCTTGTTCGAGGGTCGAATCTAATTATTTTTGTGGGGGTGTATAATTGTATGGATTGAAGTTTGAAAAAATAATTTTGAAAAAAAACTTAAAAATAACAACATTTTCGCTTCAAAGATTTAGTGCGAAATGTTTGCAATGAAAAATTTCCATATATATATATGTATATATGAGAATAATGAATATGTGCTTCATCACAAGAAATTTCATGCAGTGCAGCACAATTACGTTGGGTTTTTGATATTTTTAGAGTTTTGATGTTTTGGGAGTGATCTACACTTGTTAAAACACACCAAAAGCATGTAAATACTAGCCTATTTGATCGTTGATCGAATCATTATACACTTAATGACTTGTTAAAACACACCAAAAGCATGTAAATACTAGCCTATTTGATCGTTGATCGAATCATTATACACTTAACGACTTTATGATAACTAGACTTTTTTCAATTCTCCGATCGACGATCAAATATTTTGGGTTCGCTTAATTTTTGTTGTGTTAGGCTTTTAGTATTTTTTTCTCAAAGCATCAAAACTTTAAAAAAAATCAAAACTTCAATGGAATTGTACTGTGAGAGCAGGAAATCTCTCTTGTTTGTAATATACATCTATTATTCTATATGTACACGGATCACGTTGTTACGCTCTGCTTCCTAGGGGCGTGGCTGTTTTTCACATATGATGCAAGTTCAGTTGTTTACCAGTGAAAACAATATAGGCAATATGTAAAGATATACTAAAATACTCATAAGAAAATTTTCATTAGTACATACGAATACGAATACATAGAGACACATAAGTGATACGCTCACATACTCACAATCAAAAGTCTATGTCTTGCATAGCAAACTCAGACTCCTCAAAGACTAAGGTCTCCTTGTATACCTGATCTGCACCAGACGGTGCAACAAAAATGAAGAGTCGTCATGTTAAATAAATCACAACAATTCTAGAATTTAGAATTAAAACAATATATATGGGCATAAATGAAAGTAACACCAGTAAGTAAAGACAGGCATGCAAAATAGTTTACATTTTAGAGTTATTTTATCAATTATTCTAACAACTATATCAATTCTAGGTCATGACTCATATAGGAGAGTACAAGAGAGTACAGTAAATAACTAGGAGTCTGCCTTGTACCACGTGGATGCTTACCTGGGCTGAGCCCAAAAATAGAAACATGATGGGCTTTTAGTCCAAAATAAAAATAGACAGGACTCAAATTATGCCCGGTGATACTCGTAGTGGTCCATCAGATGTATGATGCGACCCGGTCGGAACACCTGGTGATGTCATATAATTAGAAGCATGGCTCTAGTCGTGTCACGCCACGCGTCCCGGAGTCGTGGCCGTTTTTCGCATGAGGCATGTCCTGCTGCAATATAGGCCACGATATAGAGATGTACCAAAATACTCATACACGAGTTCTCATTATTACAATACTGTCTGAATTCAACACAAATGATACAAGCTCTCGAAAATACGTGAAAAGGAAATACATAGGAAACACTCTCAACTCACGTCTTAGAAATCTGCGTCCTGTGGATCAAACTTGGACTCCTCAAATTCATGGGCCTCTTCGTCTACCTGTGATGCACCTAATGGTGCCACAAAATACAGAGCCGCTAGCATTTAGATGTAATCATAGTAATTCTAGATTTAGAAAAATAGTATACAAGCATGAAAATAAGGCGTGTACTGAAAAATAAGTAGCTAAGACAAGCATGTAAGGACAGTAGCAAGTAGTTAGACAGTCATGCAAGACAGTAACAATGTAAGGCATGCATGCAATACAACAACAGTAATAAGAGTTAAAGACATGCGCAACAATTACTGTTTAACGTGACATTACAGTATTCTAGCAGTTATACTAATACTAGGTCGTGAATCATATTGAGAGACTACAATAAGCAGCTAGGAGTCAACCTTGTACCGCATGGTGCTCACTACAGTATTAATGTTTAATGGACAATACAGAATTCTAGCAGTTATAGTAATCCTAGGTCGTGAATCATATTGAGAGAGTACAGTAAGCAACTAGGAGTCGACCTTGTATCACATGGTGCTCAGTTGGGCCGAACCCTTATATAGACCTAAGGAGGGCAGTATCATTACATAGAACTAAGGAGGGCCGTGCCAAAAACGTGGCTCCAGTCGCTCTCGCACTCTCCTAAATATGATTACCCCAAAACGTAGTGAGTCTGGAGTGTTAAGTACATGTTAAGTGTACATCCCTCAGTGACTCAGCGATATAGTACACGTGTTGTTCTAAATTATTTTCTAGGGTGTTAGTATCTACTTAACCAAGCATGCATCAAGAGACAAGATCTGTAACAAGTTCACAAGTCACATTAAAACTAACTAGTATGGTTGGCGTTCTATGTGATTCAAGTCCAGTCAAGTATCACAAGTCTAGCAGTTTGTAGGAGTTCATGCCAATATGCCCAGTATCAAAAATATGACACTTGTAAGGTGACATAATAGCAAGTCATGTATAGAAATAGTAGTAGGGTGTTACAAGATCATATTTCCATCATATCACATCCAACATACTATTACTTTTGATGTCATGATATAACAGGTGGTAGGCGATGTAACAATCCAAACATGGATAACATGTAACAATTGATACAACATTCTAAGCAGATATAGTATGTGTCAAGTGATACATCATTCAAAGCATGGATGACTCGAAACAGTAATATAACATCCTAAGCATGGATATTACGTTGCAGGTGATGTAATAAAGTAAACGTGAAACAAGTAGTGTAACTAACTAAACATGGATATCATGCATCATAAAAATAAATTTGACAGTCTCCTAACGAGTCAAGGGTCACATCATTATTAGTTTTTGCATGGCTAGGGGTTCAATGCAACCAATTCTATATATTTACATGTTTCCAACACTTTTCAAGAGTCGTAGCATTTCAATATTCATGTATTCCAACATTTCAGGAGTCATTGCAAATAATTTCCAACATGCACAATTACCAACGGTAAGACAACCAAAATCAATTTATTCCAGTTTATTCCAAGCATAGTCCCAGACCTAGCCATACCTCCTAATTTGATGTCAGGAATATGTTTCTAATCATTTGCATGTTTAAAATAATTCCACAATTTTATGGGACAAAGTTATGTCTTTTTTATTCCATGCTTAAGGTAATAATATTCGCTTCTATGTCTATGACACCCACATGTTGGGACCTGTGGCTACACAACATACACTATACCAAGCATAAATAGTGTAAAGACAAGCAATATGCGTAATTAAAAGTTACTAAAATTAAGCGTACAATACGCAGCAGAAATAAAAAATAAAGTGCTCAACAATACCCAAAAACAGATACGTCAATGCAAACGCAAACAAAGAGACATATTCCGGTTCGGATCTCTTCCTGGCGATCCTACTCTAGTCCCATCCTCCTACACCGGAGCGATGACCTATCCACTAATGCTCCCTAAACCGGGACACACAAGCACGCTCTTCACGAGCTACAATCCCTACACCGGAATAATCCCTAAACCGGAATATGGAGAGAAACTCTCCAAGTGGAGTAAACCCCCCACTATGTACTCACAACCCGAGTACTAGGTTCGTAACAAAAGAAACAAAAAAGAATAATCTTACCTATGCCTTGAATAGATCTTACCGATGTGTATGTGAAGGCATGGAAGATTGAAATCACCAAGTGTTAAATGATGATGAGCTTGGATGCAATTGGAAGAACTTCTCCAATTGGCTAGGGCTAACCACCACTAGTTCAAGTTCAATGCATGAGATGTATGGAGAAGAAAGAGGGAAAGAAAATCTCTTGAAGTAAAACCCTCACAAATGCACTCCCAAATGATATCAATATGTAAGGAGTGACGGCACAAAACAACCTCTTAAAGTGGCTTAAAAAGCCACCCAAAACAACCCACAAACGGACAAAAAAACGGCTAAAAACGACTAAGCTGGAAAGTCCCAACGGCTAGATTTTGGGGTCGACCAGATGCCTATAGTACAAGGACCATACACCTGGTGAAGAGTGGTCAAACGTCTGGTCCGACGTTATACAACGTCTGGTCTGACGTTATACAACATCTGGTTTGACGTTATACAACATCTGGTTTGACAGACTCTTCACCGAAAAACACTTGATCACTAAAACTATCATAACTTTCACAAATGTACTCCGATTGAGATGAATCAAGATGCGTTGAAAAGCTAACAAAGAATGCAATCAAATGGGCTTGGAATGGATAAAAAATTTCAACCGCAGAAAAATTGATAGACGTTTGAAGTCAGAAACAGATTGCAGAATTCCAATAGACTCAATCGAGAAAATACCAGATCACCAAAATAGTCATAACTGACACAAATGAACTCCGATTGAGATGATCTCAGATGTGTTGGAAAGCTAACAAAGAATGCAATCAAATGGGCTTGGAATGGATGAGAAATTCCAACCACAAAAACTAACAGAGGTTTAAAGTCAGAAACAGATTGCAGAAATTCCCACATAAAGCAACCAGACGTCTGGAGTTCACCACCCAGTCATCTGGAACGCTGTGCAGGTGTCTGAGAATCTTTCTTCAGACGGTTACCAAATATGGGTCCAAAAAGACAGAGAGCACAGAAAGTTTGGCTCCACTGATTAGGCGCCTGAAGTTCATGTATCAGGCGTCTGGACCACTGTGCAGACACATTGTCAGACCATCATGCGACTGTCTCCTTGGCTGTGTTCAGCTAATCAGAAAGCTGACATGTCAGGTATCTGGTGACTCTTCACCAGGCGTAGGATCACCAGGCGACTGTCCAACTCTAAAATGCACAGCCATGTGTGTTTAGAGCAATGGACCAAATGGGATGGGTTCAACATGATTTCTAATGAACCTTACGATGGATATGATGCATATGTGAGTGTGTTGTGGATCTATTCAAGGCTACAAATATTCTAAGCATAAGAAGCAAATTTACATGAAGAATAAAATGAAAGTACATATTAATTCTTTAAGCTTCATGTAATGCTTTGCTTCATAGCCTTGAACCATCATCCACCATCATCCCATCACATATTGTTTTGTCTCCTCATCAAGATAAGCAATAAATAAATCTGAGACTAAAACAAATAAGATGGTTAGCACACAACATAATGTTGATTATCATCAAAAAGAACCATCACCACTGAAGTTATTAAATTTAGTTTTCTTTTCTTTTTCAAAAGAATTAGCATCTCACTTGAAATACCACGAGTTCTTGCCAAAGGAAATAACGCATCTGCAAGTTGAGGGGGAGACAAACCCATGCGGGTCAATGGTTCAAGGGACAAGCCTCATGTGTGCGTAACAGAACGGGAGGGCTGCTGTAAATGGGCAAGCCCCCCTGCATAATTCAGGCAGGGGGCGGAGCCCATGTGTAAAGATGATTGGGTCGCCCCCTTACAAAATTACCCCTATACCCCTGTTTGAATACAGTGTAGCACAACAGGGGGCGAAGCCTCCTGTGTCAAATGACTTTTGTTTATTATTATTTGTAAATGAAACAATTTTTCTTTGGGATCCAATCTCTCAGAGAATATGGAACACCCAATTCAATTCATTATTGCATTTACAAGAGAAATTCTTCAAAATTAATATGAAAATAGTGAATCAAGGAAATTTACTGGAGTAAAAATAAAATCCGAAATAAAGGAATTAAAATAATCTACTGTGCACCGTAGACTACGAAAATTCTAAGGATTCTCTCTTCAAGCACTCCACTAATGGTAGTTGCTTGATCCACGAAGAAATGAACTCAACGAAAGATCCGAACCAAATCGGAATGAAACCGAAAGTCCACCAAAGAACTCCAAAAAATTTTGAGAAAGGAATTTGTTATCGCACGAAATTCCTCTGAGAAAGATAAGAGGAGATTTATAGAAGCAGGGAGGGGGACATGAGATCTTCATCGATGGCGTATGATAGAGAAAATTCATCGGTGGGGTTAATGAACGATGACAAACAAACTCCCACGCTTGCGTGGAACGCGAGTAAGAAAAACGCGAGGATGGCTTTTGGGGGTTGTCGGTAATTGAAAGCGAGAAGTGAGAGAGCGTGAGAGAGGGTGTTTGGCTGAAGAAAGAAGGGGAGTGAGGGAGAGGAACCCCTCTCTTTTTTCTTCCTTTGAATTAATGAGAGTGGGAGAGGTGTGTTGAATAATAACGAAGAGGTGTGTGTTAATGAAAAGAGTAAGGGGATAGTGTGAGTTTTGGTTTGTCAAATAAAGAGGAGGGGAGAGTCGTTGGGTTTAATTAATTTTTTTGATTGGAAAGGTCTTTATAAGTCGTTTCTGCACTCTCTCTAATATGCATTATCCCAAAACCCAGTGAATCTGAAGTGTCAAGTGCTACTTAGGATGCACAGTTTATAGTGTTAAAGCAGTGTTGTTCAGGGGATGTTCTAGGGTGCCAATATTTGTTTGGTTAAGCATGTACTATGAAACAAAGTCCCTAAACAAGCCCAAAGGTCACATTAAAACTAGTTAATAAGTTGGTGTGCCGTGTGATTTTAGTTCGTTCATGTTTCATGACTAGCCATTTTCATGAGTTTTTATGCCAGCAAGCTCAATTTTAGTAATATGTCACTTGTAAGGTGACATTGGGAACATGTCATGCACGGAAAATACTATAGATTGTTTCAAGATCTTGTATCTTCATAGCACATCCAAACATATTACTAAACTTTATGTCATAAGATTTCTAGTTAAATCAATAACATGCATTCAAGTGATTCCACAACAATGTAAAGATGGGGGCTTTAAAACGGGGAAAGGATTATTGTATTGATCTCAGAGATGTCTCATCATCAATCGTATAAGGGTCTAATCTGTTGTTCATGCTTTTCATGTCACCAGCCAACATTGTCGTCAAAGATGATTCTCAGTATAATTTAAGTATAAAATTAATCCAAGCATGAACCCGATGTCTATCCATCAATTGGGCAAAGCCTAAGTCCAACACGATATGGCAAATCCAATCACCAACACCCAACACCAATCACCAACACCCAACACCACGGCCAACACCTAACACTTGTAACAACAACCAAGTCCAGCAACAAATCCAACATCAAGCCAAACAACCAACGCCTATAGCCAACACCAAGCCAACACCAAACACTCACAGCTACACAACACCAAGGGGAAAATCCCAATAGAAAGTCACGACAAAGGTCAGAGGCCTAACATGCGAGTCACGACAGAAGGCAAAGACCCCAAGAAAGTCACGGCAATGGGTAGATCCCAAATGACAGTTATGATAGGGGACAGAGGGACATTCATCGCAAAGCCCCAAGGGAAAGTCACGGCAGAGCAAACCCAAAGCACAGCCGCGAAGCAGCGGCGAGGGTCGCTGTCGAAACCTAAAAACCCAAAACATAGCTCAGCTCAACATTATCACAAGGAAGCAAAGAAAAACACAACTTTAAAACCAAAATCAAGAATTAAAATGATTTTCCGAAACCGAGATCGCCGGAGGGCTCGTTGGAGCCTCACTGCCATGCCGTCAAGTGGCTGTAGGCTGTAGCTGCATTGACTGAGAAGAGAAGGCCCCAAACAATTCCAAACCCTCAACTCTGATGAAAACACAAAAATCACCGTCGAAAAAAATATTTTTGAAAGAAGAAAACAGAAGTTTTAAGTATGAAACCCGAAGAAAAGCGGAAGTGGTTAAGTAAACACTCAGAAATGAGAGAGGGATATAGAAAGAGCTTAGATTTCATAGCGGGTAATTGGGGTCGGCGAAGGACGCATCGATTCAAGTAATGGGCGTTGAAATCCTGTCGCGAGGAAAGAGGAGGGGGTCAAAGCTTTGCATCGTATAGGAGAAGTTAAGGCAGAGGAGGGCTCCGGTCGGAGCGTGGGTCTCGATGAACAATGGTGAGGCAAGCAATTTCACCGATCGACGAAAAATGGTTGGGGGATGACGGGAGAGATCTGTCGGGGTTTTGCCCGAGGGACGTGCGAGCGTGTGAGGGTGCTCAGGAAAATAATAGGGGGAATCGGCCGATGGGGTTGGGTCGGGGGATTTAAAAGAAAAGGAGAGAAGAAAGGAGAGCTGGCTGGGATCGTTGTGCCCGTTGGGCCAAAGGAAAATAGGGAAATTAGAGAGAAGAAGAGGGAAAGAAAGAAAGAAAATTGAAAAGAATTTTCTGATTACTAGAAAAATTTAAGGTCATTCATCTCATACTCTTTACAAAAATTCTGTCCTTTGAATTAATAAAAGTTAGGATACATTAAATTAGTGATGGTAATGATCATACATCTCATCCTCTCTTTTCTAGGTAGATTCCCCGGGCAAGTCTCGATACGACATCACCTTCACTAGGTTGACAATCTTGATCTGTGGGCCTTCTACTACCGGTCGATGATCTCCAATACCTGCTGTTTATATGTCAGGTCAGGTCGCATAGTGATCTCAGAATGATCCACCACGTGTGTTGGGTCTCCCACATACTTTCACAACTGAGATACGTGAAATATATTATGTACTCCTTCTAAAGATGAATGCAGTGCAAGTCTGTACGTCACTTCTCTCACTCGATCCAACATATCAAAAGGTACAATATATCAAATGGCCCAATGTAAAGTGGACTGAGCTTCCCTTTTCGGGCAAAACGAATCATGCCTCTGTTGGGAGAGATCTTCGAGAAAACATGATTGTCAGGCTGGAACTCCAAGTGTAGACGCTACGTATCCATCCAATGCTTGTACTGGTTATGTGCCACCTGAAGCTTTTCTCTGATGGTCCGCACAACATTAATTGCATCTACAATCAATTTTGATCCAATTGGCTTTCGATCACCAACATCATCCCAGCTCAATGGTGAACGACACTTCCTCTCGTATAATGTTGCAAAAGGCATCATACTAATGTTTACCTGATAACTGTTGTATGCGAATTCTTCGATGTATATGTGAGCTTTCTACGACCCCTTGAAATCTAGCATGTAAGCACGCAACATATCCTCTAGTATCTGGATAGTGCGCTTCGATTGACCGTCTGTCTTGATGATAGGCCGTACGGAAACGCAGATGGGTGCCCAAACTCTCCTATAGGTTCTTTCAGAAATGAGATGTGAATCGAGTGTCCCTGTTTGAAACAATACTCACAGGAACACCATGTAGCCTTACGATCTCTTCCAGGTACTTCCTGGCGCCCCTGGCATGCAACTCTGTCGATTGGCTAACTCTAAAAGAAATGAAGTGTGCCAATTTACGCAACCGATCAACGATCACCCAAATGACATTATTTGAATTGTAATCTTGGTCAATCCAGTCACAAAATCTATGGTAATGCGCTAACATTTCCACTCTGGAATGTGTAAATGCTGTAATAATCCGACAATCCGGTGATGTTTAACCTTCACATACTAGCACATTATTCACTTAGCCATGCTCTTGGTGACGCTCCTGTTCATGACATGCCACCAGTAATGTTGACGCAAGTCCTTGTACATCTTGGTTCCACCTGACTGCAAGCTTCTTTCAACAGTTCTTCACTGATGTCTCCAGACAGCATGCAGATTCTGTTGCCATATCTCAAGGACCCGTCCTTATGAATCTTGAGCTCTGGCATCTGGCTTGTCAATACCAAGTCTCTGATCCTCTGTAGCTTCGCATCTCCTGTCTGAGCAGTCTTGATCATGTCCATTAGGGTTGACTGAATCTGAAGATTCATAAATGAAACCGTCACTCTAGGCAAAGATCACATCTATCTCCATCTCTCTGACAGTGTTCTAAATATCGGATATCGGTCGCGTATCGGACTAGGAAATTTGATATCGGATTGCGGATATCGGGGATATATCGGGGATATTGACTAAATATCGGACTGTCATATCAGATGCTTAAAAATGATGATATATGCAAGCATAAGTGTATTTAAGAAGATATAAACTATAGTAACTCAAATAAAAGTATGTTTTGGTTATACTTCTTTCGTTAAACATGAATATCGGGGATATTGACTAAATATCGGATTCAAAGTGTCATTCATATCAGAGGCTAATATAATATCAAATAAAAGCATAGATATGTCTAAGAAAATATAAACTATAGAAACTCAAATAAAAGTATATTTTCAGTATACTTACCTTATTAAACGTGAATACCAGCCATCCTTGGTAGAATATTTCTTTAAGTGATCACGAACCAAGCGAATTAAATACCTACAAAATATGATAATAAAATCAGTAGGCAAGTAGGCATGCATTAAAAATTATTAAATTAATAAACAATAGACATGAATAATTTAACATTTACGAAATGAATCATATGATTAGGCCAAACCTGGTTCAATGACAAACCAATTCAAATTGTTATATAATAAAAAGTAAACCACAAACATCATATTAAAAGCATAAAATAATATCAGTCCATAGATTTAAAACATGTCACAGTCTCTAAAACATCAAAGTAATCAATAATCATCTCCATGCTCGGAATCATCAGTGCCCTCATCTAGCTCGTCCTCCGATGATTCTGATGATGATTCAAATTCATCTTCTTCCATGGCTGGTTCTTTTCCTTTGGATGATGAAGATGCACCTTTCTTTGTTCTTTTATATGTAACCACTCTTGAGCTCTTCTTTCTTTTAGGATTAGCTCCCATAGCTGTGGCAACTTGTCTCCAAGTCAACTGCTCACCTGGAAACACCTCATCATCGCTATCAGAAACTGAAGCACCATCATTTTTTGATACCAACCAATCAGAGACCTTTTCATTATCATTATAAGCAGCCAAAGGATCCCTCTCTTTATTCTCATGCTTATTTTTAAGCTCGGCATTGAACTTGACGAAAACTAAGTCACGTAGCTTATTGTGACTTAGTCTATTTCTCTTCTTGGTATGGGTCTACAAAAGACAAAGAAATCATTAATTGATTATTTTCAATAAATTAAAAGTTTTAGAATATAAATACATGATGAATATATAATACTATTTACCATCTCAAATGTGCTCCAGTTTCTTTCGCACCCAGAAGAGCTAGTTGCCAAATTAAGGACCCTCAATGCCATTTGTTTCAATTCTGGAGCATCGGTCCCATAGAAACTCCACCATGTGACTGTCAAATTAACAAATATAAAAATCATCGCTTAACATGTGTTTATTTAATAAAATTGATAAATAATAAAAATTATACCTGGGTTAATTTTTGGATTTTTTGCAGCATTCTTTGCAAAATCCCGACCAAATGAACCCTTTTGGTTTTGATAGAGGTAGAGCTGCTCTCCAATCTTCTCAATTATATCATGATCATTCCCATACATGAGATGCATACACTCCACAAAACCATCAAAAATATTACCCTTTTCGATTGCTTCCTTATTAGGGTAATAATAAAAAGGGTTCAAGTAATAACCAGTCCTATGCAATGGCGACTTAAGCTTCTCATCCCATCTTTTATCTATTATCTTCCATATTGGAAGATACATCTTCTCCTTCTGGGCCAGGGCCGATGCAATTTCAACTTTGGTATCAACCAAATCCCCATACACAAAGCCCATTGACGGGACTTTGTCACCATCCACTCTCCTCAAAACTTTCACCAATGGAGTGAAAACCTTCAAAGCCAGATCAACATGGTCCCAAAATTTATTACTCAAAACAATTTCTTGAACCTACAAAGCAAGGATTAATAATTCAGTTATGATTAAAAAATTGATGAAATAATCTTATATCAATGTAAATAAATTTTAATTATGATTACCTTTCTTCCTGCAGGCTTGCTGGAAAGGTCACACTCTTCCCATTGTTCAGAACTAAACATCTGCTTTAATTCTTTTTTCTTATCTCTCAGTGAACTCAAAGATAAGAAGGCAGTGGCAAATCTAGTCGCGCCGGGCCTAACTATGTCTCCTTTTGTAAAGTCTCTCATCAAGCTCAAAGTGATGGTGTGACTGTAAATGAAAATGGAGACATCTCTGCCCATTGTAATGGCACTCCTGATCGGCTTGATTTTGGCGATGTCCACGAGCATCAAATTAACGGTGTGTGCACCACAACTCGTCCAAAAGATCCTTGGCCTCTTCACTGCCAGTATTTTTGCTGCCGCCATATTATTAGATGCATTATCGGTAATTATCTGAACAACATTATCCTCCCCCAGCTTCTCAATTGCCCTATCAACAAAAGCATGAATAAATGCACCACTATGGCGCTCAGCCGAAACATCCTCCGAGTCTAGAAAAGCAATCCCTGCTGGACAGTGCACCACTATATTCATGATGCTCCGTTGCTTTCGATCAGACCAAGCATCGGTCATAATGGAGCATCCATGAATGACACAGCTCTCTCTGAAAGATTTCAATCTTTCATGTGTCTCCTCCACCTCCTTCTCAAGACACATCTCTCCTAGCTCATACGGAGTGGGAGCCTCCAAGCCTGGCCCAAATTGACCTACAGCCTGCAACATTTGCTGAAATGATCCAAGTGTTGCAGCATTGAAAGAAATTCCGGCTTCAAAGAACCACCTCGCAATATATCGGATCGTGTTCTCCCTCCTCTTCTTTCTCTCCTTCGAATCAAGTGTAGTCTGCTTTGTCTTTCCCATAGCAACATCCAAATCTGCTGGAGCTTGAGTGGCATACCTATCCATCGGTCCTATCTTCTTAAATGAAGAAAAAACACTTGATCGTGATGAAGACTCCTGACGGGTCCCACTCTCTTGTTCCTCTTGGACATGTTCCTCTCCACCAATGTTAACATCATCCATTAAAGCTTGCACCCCCGTCGCCTTGCGCTCCTTTTCCTTTTCAAACTTAGCAAGAATTTCTAACACCTTGCTCTTCACATCATCAGGAACACTACCACATGGCCTCACATTTCCCCTTCTTCCCGCAAGATGTGCCTTGAATCGGGTAATTCCTCCATTAACAATTTGATTGCAATAATTACATTGAATCTTAGCCGTACTTTGGCTATCCACTTGCTTTCCATATGCCCAGCAAGGGTCCCCTTTTGGAACACTTTTACTAGAAGCTCCAGATGACGTCATCTTCACACACTATAAATCCTATACCTTAAGAATCATATGACAAAAATACATAAAAATATTAATAAATGAAATAAAACAAGACAACAATGCAACAAATAAATAGTAATTGAATATTGTCAAAAATGTAATTCTATATTGATAATATAAGTTTGTATTCTTAACATTCTATTATGTATTTTTCAAATATTTAGACTATTCATGTATTTACTATTTACTTATGTGTTCTACTTCTAACTTCTCTTTGAATTTTTTTGCAGGGTTGTACCAACGAGAATTACCCATGGACATGATCATGCAAAAGAATTGGAATATAGGCAAATCAAGAGCAGCAAAATATATATACATAAAGCAGACATATGGCTATGTATGCACATCAGCAGATTCAGCACATGTATTTTATAATTAATTTTACAAAACTCTATGCAAATTCAGCAGATTTGGGAAGGCATGAATTTGGGAAGGCATGCAGATTCAGCAGCTATATGGCTATTTTGTTCCATGCAAATTTGGGAAGGCATGCTACTCTATAATTAATTTTACAAAACTCGCATGTGCTTCCTGAAAACATATTCGCCAATTTCAATTGCTTGTAGTTGTATGATACATGTCATACATTTGTTGAAGACCCTAGCCACTGCCCACAAAAAAATTTCAAGCATCCACAATATTGCAAGCAAAATCAGTGGAAGGATGAACTAAATAAACATCCACAATATTTCAAGCAAAATCAGCCTCCACACTATTTTTATCCTAATCTCACAATGTCATTAAAATCTAAAAGCAAAATTATCTAATAGCAATCAAAGAAAACAAAATAAGCAAAAGATAAACTTACAAAATCAGTGGAAGGATCCAAAATCCAAAATCCAGAAATTTGATGAATTAAGTATTTTGATCCAAATTCCAAAATCCAAGCCTCCAACTGCAAGAGGAAAATAAGAACTGAAAACAATTAGACTTAAAATTATACTTAATATCTGAAAAAAAGAAAAAAAATTAACTAAAAAAATTAAAAATTAAGAACTCACCGATTCTGCCGCTTGGGGGAGGAGGCCGTGGCGTCGCGTCTCACGGAGCAGAGCAGCGAAGTCGATTCTGTAGGTTGGCGGAGGAGGCCGTGGCGTCTAGTCTCACAGAGCAGAGCAATGAAGTGGATTCTGTAGCTTGGGGGAGGAGGCCGTGGCGTCGAGTCTCACGGAGCAGAGCAGCTTAGTCGTCGACAACCCTCGATGGCAGAGGTCGTCGAAAACAGTCGAATAGAGTGAAACCCGTCGATGAGCAGTGAAGTAGCGTCGCTCGATGAGGTCGATGAGGATTGAGGAATCGAAAACACTCGAAGAAGAAGAGAAAGTAGCAACGACTCGACGGAGAGGCAAGTCGACTGAGAATCGCGCGGAAAACCCGGACGGAGTAGTGACGACGTCGCCTAGGAAGCGGCGATGTCGAACGAGAAGATAGAAATTAGGGCTTTTTTTCGCCTTGGTTTTTTCGCAGTGCTCTCTGGATCGATTCGTCGAAGGCTTCACGCGATAGTAACGAGCTGTAACGGTGCGGGTCGGATTCGCTAGGTTCGCTTCTTGTAATTTACCCAAACCCGCACAAACCGATATTGAGGAATATCGGCCGATATTTCTAATCCGAAATATCGGCCGAAATAGCGGGTCGGGACCGATATATCGCCGATATGGCCTTAAAAATCGGGAAACGCAATAAATCTATCAATATCGTATCGGGTAGTTGTAAAACCCGATATATCGGCCGATATTGCGGATTGCGGACCGATATTTAGAACACTGCTCTCTGATCTCCTGTTGCAGCTCCCACTGTGTCGTGAGGGTCATCACCGTTGGAAGATGGCTCAGTGCATCTGGTACAATATTGACCTTCCTAGGATGACACTGAATGTCAATATCGTACTCTTTCATAAGCTCAATCCATCTTTGTTGCTGCATGTTGAGCTTCTTCTGAGTGAAGAGGTATTTAAAACTCTTGTGATCTATAAACACTTTCGCACGTTCACCTAGTAAGAAATGTTTTCAAATCTTCAAAGCAAATAACTATCGCCAGCTCAAGATCATGATAGGGGTAGTTCTCATGGGTTTCCAGCTGCCTGGATGCGTATATCACGACCGGCCATATTGATGTAGCTCACACCCAAATCCTTTGTCAAACGCATCGCAGAACACTTCGAATTCTCATGTCCGGTCTGGAATAATCAAAACTAGTGCAGAAGTTAATCTTCTCTTTAGCCCTTGGATAACATCATCACTTGCATTCGACCAGACATACCACATCATTTCTTGTCAACACATCGTAGGCTCTGCAATCTTCAAGAAGTCTTGGATGACCCTCCGATAATAGCCAGCTAGTCTCAAGAAGCTCCGAATCTTGGTCACTGACTAAGAAACTGGCTAATTCTGAACAACTGTTACCTTCTCATGATCTACACATAACCCTTCTCCAGACATCACGTGACCTAAGAAAGCCACATTGTTCAAACAAAATTCACATTTGCTGAATTAGACAAACAACTATTGACGCCTCAAAGTCTACATGATCTTCCTCAAAAGTTCAGCGTGCTCTTGAGCGTCCTTTGAATTTAGCAGGATGTCGTCGATGTAGACCACTTCGAACTTGTCCAGATATTTGTATAATACATGGTTCACGAGGCTCATGAATACTGTCGGTGCATCGGTCAAGCCAAACAGAATCACCACGTATTCATAGGTGCATATACTTGGTTCTGAATGCAATCATATGAATATCCTTCTTCTTCACCCTCACCTGGTGGTATCTAGTCTTCAAATCCAACTTCGAGAAGACGCTCAATCCTTCGAGCTGATCGAAAATGTCATCGATACAGGAAAGAGTATACTTGTTCTTTAACGTTACTTTGTTTAGTTCTCTTTAGTCGATGCACATGTGCCAGGATCCATCCTTCCTCACAAATAATACTGGAGCACTCAATGCGGATACATTGGGTCGTATCCATTCATTCTGTAGTAGATCATTTAACTAAGCATGTACTTCTTCAAGCTTAGTGGGTGTCATACAATAATGTGCCTTAGATATCGACTGGGTGCCTGGCATCAGTTTAAAAGAAAACTCAATGGCGCGATTCGAAGGTAATCATGTAAGATCGTTCGGAAATACATCCATGAATTCTCTCACCACGTCTGGTCTCTCTGATTCAACTTCCATTGCGGTCACCGTCGCCTCTACTGGTCTAGCTATGAAATTCACTAGTCTTTTTCGATCTGCTTTCACTGACGAATTCAAACTTCGGATGTTCAGAAATTTCGAACACTGCCATCCTTTAACGACAGTCAATGCTGACGTGGAATATCCCCAACCAATCTTTTCTAAATACAACATCGAAGCTTGGCATCTTGATCACCATGAAGTCCACGAATAGCTCTCGTCCATAAATCACCGCAGTGCATTGAAAATATTTGCTAGTTGTCTTTAACACGCCATTGTCTGTATTGACATTCTAGCATGAAGTCCATGTTTCAACGGGAACGGCATGTGTTAAATAATCAACTTGTCAGGAAGTAGTTGGAGGCTTCTGAGTCGAACAGTGTGATGGCAAGTCTACCAGCTATTAGTACAACACCTAAGGTCACATATACTATGTCTAAGTAAGCAGCTACTAGCAGAAGAAAATAAATACTAGAAGTGATAAAATCATACATGTGATCACTTGGCCAATAGCTTCGGCCTCTTCCGCTGTCATCGTGAAAGCATGTCGTCTCGGGTGGTGGTGCTTGGGGTCTTACCTGCTAGAAGACATTCTGCTTGGGATGAAGCGGTGGTTGACGCAGAGCGTTCCCAGCTAGGTTTGGTGCAATAGCTGGAGCAATATGGGCTGGTGATGCGGGTCGGTGTACCCTCTGAGGACAGTCTCTGGTACTATGCTCCTTCGATCCGCAAATCAGGCAAAGGCCTAGGAGCACTTGACACTTTGGTTTGATGTGCGCAGGCTTACACATTAGTGGCATATTGAATGTTGCTGCTACTGATACTCCTGCCTCTTGAACTGGGTCTGCTGTATAGGCCGGTGCATCTCTCTGTCCAGGGGTTGGGGTCGTCGGCTCGGTCCCACCGTGACTGTTGGAGGATGTGATGGTCGCCTTGGACGGGCAATCAAGAGTCGCTTTTGCTCAGCCTCCCTCTGGACGTACTCGTATTCACAAGTCGCTAACAGTACTGCTGCATGGGTGTGTATGTTCAACCAAATCAGCTTTTCCCGAATCCTGATGTTCAGACCCTGCTGGAATCGTCTAGCTAGGTTTAATGGGTGAACAGCATCTACTTGGTAAATCTGCTGAGCATGTAGAACTCAGCGTCATATTGTTCCATTGTCATACAACCCGGTTTCATGTTTGTAAATTGTGCATGCAGCTCCATTTGGGGTCCTTGAATATGTCCCAAGCAATTGGTTGCTGCAGGCACTCTCCTCTGAGTCCCACCAAACTTGGGCCACATTGGTCCGTTTTAACTTCGCTATAACCACCCATGAGCTATTTAGGATCATGGCTGCTCTTAAATTATCTTTAGTGCCTCGCAGTCATTCTTCTGCATTTAAAGGTTCCTCAAGTCCATAAATATAATTTGGGCGTAGCGCCGGAAATTGTTGAACTCGCACGTCACCTCTATGCTCCCTTTGCAGAGCTTGGATGAGTTCCTGCATGGCAGCATCCGATATCTGGTGTACTGATGCGTCCGAAATGTAACTCTAGAGCAACCTAGTTATGGCGCGAATTACACGGAGATAAGTCCCTGGCAACGGCGCCATAAACTTGGTCGAGCCGGAACTAACTCCGAAACGATGTCGTTTACCGTAAGCGCACGGTATAGTGGCAAGCAGGTATCGAATACAGGAAAGCGGTGCTATACTACATATCTACTCCTAAGTTAAGTTAGACTTGCGGGTTTATTGGTGGAAGTGGAGTATGGAGGGTCGTAATGGTGATGGATGTGAAGGTTGTGTCACTCAACGTCGCAAACAAGGAGTTTCACACAAAGAAAGAAAGAAATAAAATATAAAAGATTAGGGCTTTAGGACTCGCCACTAGGACCGTCGGATGTCGACGCTAGGCTAGGACTCTTACGCGGCATTGGTTTTATTGGGGATTGTAGCATCTAGGAAGTGAATTCATGCATCTAGGCATCATGTATCTAATATACCGTATTCACCTCGCTCGCGCGATAGATGCATACTGTACGTGCATTAAAGATCTACAAAGTTCTCACCACTCTCGTGGTTCGAACGCTCTCAACTCATACCACTCTCGTGGGTTAGAGCTTCGAGGTATTTTGGTGGCTCTTATTGACGCAATAGCGGTAGCCGTCAATTAGTTATATAATTTGTCGGTGGATTCCATCAAGGCACGAGCCGGGCGTGGTTATGTACCTCGGTTGAATTCACTAACTCCCTAATTAAATCCTAAGGGTACTCCTTAAGCTAATCAATTCCACAGACCGTGGGCATGATCTCAGTACGAGTTCTCCTAGGGATTTTGCTAGATCAACCAAAATACAACTCCTTTTATTTTGCTCGAGGAAGACTAGTAAGAAGCTAACACGAGACATGTATATAATGGAGATGTGAGGCGGTGTGTGTAATGGAGACAAGTGGTTCAATCTCAAATTCAGAAAATACAAGAACCTAAGGTATGCAATATCTCGTGAGCACACGTCAATTTGAAGTTACAACACATATACACAACAAATACTTAAATCTCGCTCAAATTAAAATAACGTGGATTTCAATAGATTTAATGAACTTGATAAGTGATAAAAATGAGAGTAGAGTTATATCATATCATAGTTTATCATGCAATATACTAAGTTCACAGGAATGAAACCAATGTCCACAACTCATTCTCTAAGCAGTATAATATGCCATGATCAAACGTTTTCAAGCATGCATGGTATTTTGTTATACTTCATGGAATGAATTTAGCAAATTCAATCAAGGTAAGACATCACCACACTACGACCATTTCAAGACTCCTAGAACCCATCAACTTTACCATGTCTTTGTTCTATATAGAAATGGAGATAAGGATATGGGATTTTTGTACTTTTATATTGTTTTTGGCTATATGAATATTTCATATGCATTTTTCTTTCTTTATATATACGAGATAACTCAATATATATAAAAAGCGGCATATGCATCCCAGACCAGACGGTCTTAGGGCATTGGGTTACGAAGAACCCCGAGGGCCTTTTATTCATTCATTTTGATTTTTGCATTATTGGGATTTTTGCAAACTCACGTAAACGCGATGGAATGCAAAGCATGATCAAAGATCATTTATTGGCTATTGACAAAAGAAAAAGAAAAAACATAGAATCTAGTCATGGCTCAGTTTCAGGAATCCTAATCATCACTACTTTGGTTATCGTGGGATTATCCTTTCTCTTTTGAATCACTAAACATCCATGAAGCAATATAATTATCAATCAAATCACGCAGGAGTCAAATAATTTTCAGATTTGATTCATTCATTTTTAGATTAACTGTTTCGAGAATATGGTTGTGAAACTATGGATTTAACTATGAAAAAGCATATTAACAAAGATACACTAATCAAGGAATTAAACTCTAATCTAACAGACATCAAAGTTCATAAAAAATAAATCCACGATATTTCATAGAAAATGAATCATAGGAGACATAAATATAGAAGTGAACATAGTTCAAATGGAAATTTCGAAGTGTGTTTCACGATGAAGCAAAGTGCGTGCACTACGCACTCCCCCAAGCTTAAACATCACATTGTCCTCAATGTGTGTATGATATAAATAGAGGACAACAACAAGACGAGTGCCACTCAACAAAATAGTTTCTCTCCACCAAACTTAAACATCACATAAAAATTGGGGAGAGAGGCGAAATAAGCGCCAAATATAACGGTGGGCATGAATGATAAATAATGGGTTGGGTGCAAAAGATAATTGAGCCATTATATGGGTGAATTTATTAAACTAAGAAAGCATATAAAATTCTATACGGTCCTCTCGCTGTCGAAAGAATTCGTGTTTATTGAAAGCATAAAATACTACACTACTTGATTGGTACCACCTGTAGCAAAAGGCGGGTCCAATATCTTTGCCGGTGCAGACAACTGTTCTATCTGCTCCTTCCATGGCTTCGCTAGGCTTGTGTGTCCACGAAATCCATCAGATTCCAGCAATTCTCCCCAAGGACTCCACCTGTACCCTGAAAGAGATAAGCCACATCAATCTGATGTGGAAAATTTTTCCCCAAAATAAAAATTTTCCAAAGAATATCGTCAAAAGAAATATGTAAAGTAAAAATAGGTAGACGATACTTCCCTAAAAATATATCTCTGCTCTCATGTACCACAACATGAAGCTCCTTGTCATTCGTCTCAGGCTTTTCAGGCAACTCTGGTATATGAGTATGGGTCTCTTCAGACAACTCATCATCGTCAGACTCGTCCCAGCGCACCTCCTGATCATATTCAATAGCATCCATCGGTGCTAACTCCTCGCTCTCCTCCTCGTATACATTCCATCGTACCTCTTGATCATATGTATGTGTATCCTGCAAAAGGCACGATGAGTCATCAAAATCAGAATCATAAAAAACATCATATACATGAGGGGAATCAAAAGCAAAGGGCGAGGGAGTAAAAGATTCTCCCTGAATGGGAGCAATAAGCTCTGTGGGATAGTCCTCGGCGTCAGTGGAAGGATGGGATGGCTGCGGAACCTTTAGGACTGTTGTCTCCTCACAGGTTGAAGCCTCAAGGTCCTCAGCCTGCTATGTGAAAATCCTATCAAGGTACGCATAAAAATATGTGGTCCATATAATCTCAGCCATCTCAGCCATAGCACCTGATCAACAAAAGAAAATACCTGGAGAAAAATATCGGTGGCACAAGAAGATAGAAATAATGATAAAGCAGGTGTCATGGAAAATTTTCTCTCTCTGTTTTTGTTTTGTTTTTATTTTGTTTTTGTTTTTTTGTCTTTTTAACGCAATCTAATCAACCTAATTGTGGTAAATAGATAATATGGCGGAACGCCGCCCCGGCAACGGCGCTATAAACTTGATGCGTCCGAAATGTAACTCTAGAGCAACCTAGTTATGGCGCGAATTACACGGAGATAAATCCCCTGCAACGGCGCCATAAACTTGATCGAGCCGGAACTAACTCCTAAACGATGTCGTTTACTGTAAGCGCACGGTATAGTGGCAAACGGGTATCGAATACAGGAAAGCGGTGCTATACTACCTATCTACTCCTAGGTTGAGTTAACTTGCGGGTTTATTGGTGGAAGTGGAGTATGGAGGGTCGTAATGGTGATGAATGCGAAGGTTGTGTCGCAAACAAGGAGTTCCACACAAAGAAAGAAAGAAATAAAATATAAATGATTAGGGCTTTAGGACTCGCCACTAGGACCGTCGGATGTCGACGCTAGGCTTGGACTCTTACGCTGCATTGGTTTTATTCGGGATTGTAGCATCTAGGAAGTGAATTCATGCGTCTAGGCATCATGAATCTAACATATCGTATTCACCTCGCTTGCGCGATAGATGCATACGGTACGTGCATTAAGGATCTACAAAGTTCTCACCACTCTCGTGGTTCGAACGCTCTCAACTAGTACCACTCTCTTGGGTAGAGCTTCGAGATATTTTGGTGGCTCTTATTGACGCAATGGCAGTAGCCGTCAATTAGTTATATAGTTTGTCGATGGATTTTATCAAGGCACGAGCCGGGCGTGGTCACGTACCTCGGTTGAATTTACTAACTCCCTAATTAAATCCCAAGGGTACACCTTAAGCCAATCAATTCCACATACCGTGGGCACGATCTCAGTACGAGTTCTCCTAGGGATTTTTGCTAGATCAACCAACATACAACCCCTTTTATATCCAACGCATCATAAAAATCCTATCTTTGCATCTAAATCCTAAAATCCTAGGGCTAATTCATTAGCCCTAGAAAAGATTACTCAAGCATAGCAATAGATAATAGAACGCACAAAAACTTCATTGCATGCATCAAAGAGAGATAAACAATAAGAAATCACAAAGAAATTATGATGAAATTCAGAAGGGCAAAGTATTTATCTTGGTACAAGGGAGGGGCCTAGGGCATAACCTAACTCCCCAAAAGATTGTCTCCAAAAAACTCTAAAAATTGATCTAAAAACTCTTCTCTAAAAGTATATCAAAGTCTACCCTCTGACGGTTGCCAATTCCCCCTTCAAAACCCTCGCAAAACAACCCCCCAGAAGCCCTCTCAAAATCGTCCCCAAAATCCGGATGCAACTTAAAATCTGGTCCAACGACGACTCGGTCGAGTAGGTGGCTGCTCGGTCGAGTCGTCAGAAGTCTGGATCCATTGCCTAAAACGTCGCTCTGTCTGCTCGGACCAAGTAGGGTCTGCTCGGACCGAGTAGGTAGCTGCTCGGTCGAGCCGTCAGAAGTCTGAATCCATCGCCCAAAACATCGCACTGCCTGCTCGGACCGAGTATATGGCTGCTCGGTCGAGTAGGCAGCTGCTCGGTCGAGTAGGCTGCTGTTTAGTCGAATAGGCTGCTGTTTAGTCGAATTTTCACCATGCTCGGTCGAGTAGAGTTCTGCTCGGTCGAGTAGGTGGCTGAAAACAGATTTCAGCACTGCAACATCAGCTTGCAGAAATTCACCAGAGCTCATTTGACCTCCGATTTGCGCGTTCTTAGTGGCGTTGGAACTGTTTTGAAGTCTATTATCTGAGAAAAATATCAAAAAATAATGGAAAAATCCCAGGTGATAGCAGATTTGAAAATAGTGCACGACTATCATGTTTCTAGCACTTTGGGTCGCTCGATTCCTTCGCCGCATCATAGCTCGATCGAACGACCTGAAATCCATGAGTCATTGTATCATAGAACTATGCTTTCTTCGTTCTCCTCTTCCTTGTCCATTCTCTCTTACCTCTTCTTTGCTCCCCAGCAGCTTTGAGTCACCGTACATGACGCTTCATGAGTTCCAGTGTCGAAGCACGCGCTCTCTTCTCCAATATACTCCAAATTGCTCGATATTCCCTGAAATGCAACCAAACGCTCTTAAAGTACAATATTTCCAATTATGAGCGTAAAAGCGTATGAAATATGTAATTGAGCAATCATTTTGACGTGTAATCATATAGATAAAATGTGGAATATAATAGCACATCATGTTCTGTCGGGCTCGCCTCGGAGTCGTGCCCATTATTTTGTTACTGGACCTAGATCTTCTAGTTTTGTTCTGGTTTATCGCCTAGCCTTTTCCTTTTGTTATGGTCGAGACATTCACTACGGTGTGTTTGCGATGATGGTAAACTTGCATTCACATGCATTCATAAGGTAAATTCAATTTAGTTGAGTACTTTATACGGTACATCATAAGTATAATTTTTCTATACTGTTCACGATGTTGTTAACGTAGACCTGCATAAGCCACCACAAAAACATTTCACACCATGCTTCCTGTGGGTTGATTTTCACATGTGATGCAAGTCGTCATTGAAAACAATTTAAGCTACAAGCATAGATGTGCTAAAATACTCATAAGAAATTTTAATTATTACATGAGAATACAAAGTGTGATACCATACACATACAAATATATAAAGAGAAATACATAAAAAATACGCTCACATCTTGTGCATCAAACTCAAAAAACTCCTCAAAGACTGTGGTCTCCTTGTATATCTGACATGACGATGCAACAAAAACGAAGAGCCAACATGTTAAAGTAAGTCACAATAATTCTAGAATTTGGAATTAAAACAATGTATATGGGAATAACTGAAAGTAAAGCAAGAACTAAAGACATGCTGCAAAATAGTTTATAATTTAGAGTTGTGTTATTAATTACCAATAGTTATATCAATCTGATACGATCCGGTGGATCGAATCAACCAAATCAGTTTTTTAAAGAGGAAAAATTAAAAAGGTGGAATTTTTAATGGGATATTTGACGAAGAACACAGATAACTTGGAGTCCTTCGAGACGAATCCGATCTCCTAGCTTTTATATGAACGGATTAAAAAGCCTAAATTTCCCTCAGAAGATGCCCAAGAGTGTTCTTTAACAAAATAAGCATAAAACCAAATAATGGCGGCTAGCCCTAATAATAAAGAAAGAGAGATTTATTAATCCGGTCCGAAAAGACCGAAATACCCCCGAGATAATTAGATCTGAACCCCACGTCTCCTCTTATGAAAATAAGTGATAGTGGGGCCTCCTGATTCATCTGCGCTTTCCACTCCTCCCGCCGGACCCGCGCCCACCTGTGGTGAGGCGGTAGCAACCGCATCATTACCCCTTCGTAGAAGAGCCACCTTGTCCTCAAGGTGGAAGTCCGGAAACTGCTCCCGAACAACATCGAACGCCTCCTACGTGGCATCGCAGTCCGGCAAGCCCGCCCAATGTATCAATACCTCCTGCCGACGCCCCGGACCTTGATGCACCGCCCTGACGTCCAACGGCTCCAGCATCTCCTCCATGTCCTCCATGTCCTCCATCAGTGTCGGTGGTAGTGTGGATGACACCGTTTACTCTCCAATAGCGTGGCAAAGCTGCGAAATATGAAAAACCGGATGGATCGTAGCCGTCGGAGGTAACCTCAACCTGTAGGCCACTTGGCCAATCTTGGCCTCAATCTCAAAGGGGCCAAAGAATCTGGCAGACAGCTTCTCATTCCTCCTCGCCACTGATCTCTGTCTGTATGGCCGCAGCTTGAGATATACCATATCCCCCTCTTGAAAGCTCACATCTTGATGATGTCCATTTGCCCTCACTTTCATCACCTGCTGAGCCCGTAGCAAGTGCTTCTTCAGCTCCTCCAGCATTCCATCTCTCTCCTCCATGTAACCCTCCACCAACGAGACTGGTGTCTGTCTACTCCCGAATCGAATCAACTTTGGGGGTCTCTCCCATACAACACCCGGAAAGGGGTCGTCCCAGCTGCTGAATGGTACGAAGTATTGTACCAATACTCCGCCCAAGCCAACCAATGGCATCACTGTCGAGGTGTCTCCGAGGCAAAACCCTGCAGATATGTCTCAATACTGCGATTAACCACCTCTGTCTGCCCGTCTGTCTGAGGGTGATAGGCGGTACTCATCTTCAACACCGTTCCCTGTACCCGGAATAACTCCCGCCAAAACCTGCTCATGAACACCTGGTCCCGGTCAGACACTATAGAACCAGGGACCCCATGCAGCCCTATCACCTCTCGAGTAAACGCTGTGGCCACCAAAACTACTGTGTAAGGGTATTTCAACGGTATGAAGTGTGCGTACTTACTCAACCTGTCCACCACTACGAAAATCACCGAGTACCCCTCCGACCTGGGTAACCCATCGATAAAGTCCATCGTCACCTCCTCCTACACCCGCTCAGGCAATGCCAAAGGCTGCAGTAACCCTGCAGGTGCCATAGCCATGTACTTGTGACGCTGGTAGACATCACAAGCCGCCACTAAGAGGGCTATCGCCTTCCTTATCCCCTGCCAGTAAATCTCTCGGGCCATCCGCATGTAAGTCTGCTGCACCCCGGAGTGTCTCCCAACCCCCGAACTGTGGAACTCCTGAAACAACACTGGTATGAACGCCGACCTCCGAGGTAAGACCAACCGTCCCTGGTACAATAGCATGCACCCCTCCAAAGAGTACCTATTCGGCGCCTCCCCGCTGCCTTGTAGTCGCTCCCTGATCTGTCTCAACTCTGAGTCGGTCTCTGCCTCCTGTAACATGGGCTCTCCGTCTAACCACATCGGTAACGAGAGCGCCCTCAATTGCACTCCCTCCTCTCAACGAGACAAGGCGTCAGCCGCCTTATTCTCCAACCCCGGCCTGTACTCAATGTCAAACCGGTATCCTACCAGTTTCGACAGCCAACGCTGGTGCTCCTCAGTCACCAACCTCTGCTCCAATAAATACTTCAGGTTGCGATGATCCATCCTGACCACAAACTCCCTCCCCAATAGGTAAGGCCTCCACTTCTGCACCGCTAACACGATATCCATCAGTTCCCTCTCGACACAGATTTCAGCCGTGCTCTAGCAGAAAGCACCTGACTGAAATAGGCTATCGGTTGCTCCAGCTGCATCAATACTGCCCCCAACCCAACGCCTGAGGCATCAGTCTCTACCACGAACGCAATGCTGAAGTCAGGAAGCGTCAACACCAGGGCGGTCGTCATCGCCACCTTCAAGGCCTCGAATGCCTTGGTCGCCTCCTCTCCCCACTGAAACCCATCATTCTTCAACTGATCCGTGAGTGGTCGTGCGATGGTGCTATACCCACGTGCGAACTTTCGGTAGTACCCCATCAATCCGAGAAATCCTCGCAATGCCCTCAGAGTGGTAGGTAACGGCCAGTCTAGCATCGCCTCTATCTTTGTCATGTCTGCCTCGACCCCTGCTGCCGATACCACATGCCCCAAGTACTCTATCTGCGTCTGTCCAAAGCTGCACTTATTCCGATTTGCATATAACTGATGCACCAACTCCCGGAATACCACCTCTAAATGGCCCAATGCTCTTCCATGGTCCTGCTGTAGATAATGATGTCGTCAAAGAACACGAGGATAAACCTCCTCAAGAACGGCCAAAAGACCTTGTTCATCAAGGCTTGAAATGTGGACGGAGCATTCGTCAAGCCAAAGGGTATGACGAGAAACTCGTAGTGCCCCTCGTGGGTGCGAAAGGCGGTCTTCGGCACGTCCTCTGGCCTCATCAGGATCTGGTGGTACCCCGCCTTCAGGTCGATCTTCGAGAACACAACGGCACCGTGCAAGTCATCCAACAGCTCGTCGATCACTGGAATCGGAAACTTGTCGGCCACCGTCTCCTTATTCAGCGTTCTGTAGTCTACGCAGAAACGACAGCTCCCGTCCTTCTTCACCAACAGAACCGGGCTAAAAAAGGCTAACACTGGGCAGGATCACCCCAGCCTGTAACATCTCCCCGACCATCCTCTCTATCTCGTCCTTCTGCACATGTGTGTATCGGTACGGCCGCACACTCACTGGTGCTGCTCCCTCTCTCAAGACTATCGCATGCTCATGTTCCCTCACTGGTAGCCCCTGCGGGTCCTGAAAGACCTCCTGAAACTGCTCCAGCATCTACTCAACCACCTCGGGAACCTCTGCCGGCTGCTCCTGCTCAACTCAAACTGCACGTCACTCCACTAAGTACCCCTCTCCCTCCCTCTATAAGGCCCGAGTAATGGCCTTAAAGGCCACCAACGAAAAGCATAGGGTGGGGTCCCCTGTGAGCACCACCGTGCGGTCACCCTCCTCAAACTCCATCCTGAGACGTTTTCAGTTCACCTGCACGTCCCCCAACTTCTTCAGCCACTGCATGCCCAGAATGATATCGACATTTCCCAACTCCAGGGGTAAGAAATCCTCCATAATCTGCACTCCCTGCAAGGTCAGACACAAACCCTTGCAGAGCCCCTTGCTCTCCTCCATCTTCCCCATCCCCAGCAAAACAGTAAACTTCTACATAGTGCTCAACTGCAGCCCATGACGCTCCACTACTCGGCTAGAGATGACATTGTGGGTGGTCCCACTGTCTATCAGCACTGTCACCATCATATCGTCCAACTGCCCTGACAACTTCATGGTGTGGTTTGGTGTGAACCCCACCACGGAGTTCAGGGAGACCTCTGCGAAGTCTAGGTGAGACTTCTCCTCCTCGGGTGGCTCCACCCTGGGCTCCTCCTCGTCATCCCGACACTCCTCATCTGGCACCATGGTAATCTGTAGCAGGCGGCTCGAACATCTGTGGCCAGGGGTGAACTTCTCATCGCAACGGAAACACAACCCATTGGCACGCCTCTCCCTCACCTCCGCCTCCGTCATCCGTCGCCCAAGAGTAGCGGGGCGAGTCTCTCCCCTAGTCTCCGGTGCACCGGTAGGTGCCCTCGGCGCTGCTGCTGCTGGTGTGGGTCAGGGATTTTGGGTCCCCCCAAGTTCCACATATCCTCCTCTCCTCCGTATGGTTCTCCTCCGCCTTCTGTGCGAGGCAAATCAGGTCCTCCAAGCCCTCCGGGCTCTGCATCCTCAGCTCAGCTCGAATGGAGGGCTTGAGCCCCCCATGAAGTTCTCCATGAAGTTCCTCCGTGACCCTAGGCACTCCGCCCGACAGTAGCTCAAACTTACTGACAAAGTCCCGCCTCGTTCCCTCCTGCCTGAGTACCCTGAGCTGCTCGTAAAAATCTCCTCCTGATGTCTCCTGGAATCGATCCATCAAGTATGCTGTCAACTCCGTCCACGAACCAAAAGGATGCCGGGCGATCCGCCAACGATACCATGCCAGCGCCTCCCCCTCAAAGTAAATGCCGACGGCATGGATAACCTCTTCCTCCGTGAATCCCATCACTTAAAAATAGCGCTCAGCCCGGTAAATCCACCCATCTGGATCTGCGCCATCAAACACAGACATCTTCAGCTTCTTCAACCGTCGGTCCGCATTGGCATTTCCCTGCGCCGCCCCCTCCAGTCTCCTCTCCTGAGGAACATAACCCTGAGGAGGGTCGTTTTCTTCCCAAGCATACTCTTCCGCTGGCCACTATGGTCTACCATCAGGTCCCAACCCATTCGGGCCTCCAAAACGTCTTCCTGTGTCAGCTCCACGTCCCGGAAAGCCCAAAAACGCATCCCGAGGATTCTTCGCCGATGCTCGTCCCTGGAATAAACTCCTACGACCTCCCTCCACCTCGGCGGAACCCCCAAAAGGCAGAAACGGAGCCCCCAGGGCTCGGCATGGCTGGGCGAGGGCGGCGCGACCCCCGCCCGCCTGTAGCGGGGTCGCGCGGCCCTCGGCAGTCACCTGCCGGGCCGCGCGGCCCTCTACGGCCCACGGCGGGGTCGCGCGAACCCTGCGACCCACGGCGGGGTCGCGCCGACGCCAGGAGGGGGTCGCACGGCCCCCGCAGGCTAACGGCCTGCCAGCGCTCCCTCCCTGGCCGCCGGCAGGTCCTTTCGCTGTGCGTGGAGGGGTTTCGGCCCTCCTCCCTCCACTCCGGATTCCTCCGTCGCCTTTGCCGCTTGAGTGGTTGAGGATCCGGGAAACATCCTCGCTATTTTCGGATCATGGATCCTTTGTCGCTGAATTTCTGGATCCGAATCATCCCCATCATCCACAAGTCCCTCAAAAATCTCTTCTTGAACCTTCTTCCCCTTTGTCGTCCCTAGATCCGCCATTAGGGTTTGAAGCATTTGGCCGATATTACTCATCTCCGCTTTTATCTCCTCTCTCATTGCTCGCAAATCTCCTTGGGTCTCGTCTTGCTTGTGGACGACGCCCATGATCCTCTCGTTCGTGGCTGCTAGTTCTTTTTGGAACTCGTCGCGTAATCCTTGAATCTTCTCGTCCATACCATCCATCTTTGATCTCGTGCTTGTCGCCATCGGATCTTAATGCTCTGATACCAATTTGATACGATCCGGTGGATCGAATCAATCTAATCAGTTTTTTTAACGAGGAAAAATTAAAAATGTGGAATTTTTAATTGGATATTTGACGAAGAACACAGATAACTTGGATTCCTTCGAGACGAATCCGATCTCCTAGCTTTTATATGAACGGATTAAAAGCCTAAATTTCCCTCACAATATGCCTAAGAGTTTTCTTCAACAAAATAAGCATAAAACCAAATAATGGCGGCTATCCTTAATAATAAAGAAAGAGGGATTTACTAATCCGGTCTGAAAAGACCGAAATACCCCCGAGATAATCAGATCTGAACCCCACGTCTCCTCCTGCGAAAATAAGTGATAGTGGGGCCTCCTGACTCATCCGCGCTCCCCACTATTCCTGTCGGACCCGCGCCCGCCTGTGGTGAGGTGGTAGCAACTGCATCACAATCCTAGGTCATGTCTCATATTGGAGAGTACAACAAGAAACCATGAGTTCACCTTGTACCACGGGGCACTCACCCAGGCCGAGCCCAAAAATAGAAACATGATGGGCTCTAAGTTCAAAATAGAAAAAGGAGGGACTCAAATTATGTCCGGCGATACTAGTAGTGGTCCATGAGATGCATGATGAGACCCGATCGGAACACCTGATGTGATTATGTAATCAGAAGCACGGCTCTAGTCGCTCCCACACTCTCTGATCTGAATTACCCCCATAACCCAAAGAATCTAAAGTGTCAAGTGTTGTTTAAGGTGCATAGTTTATAGTTTTAGAGTGGTGTTGTTTAGGAGATGTTCTAGGGTGCAAGTATTTGTTTGCACTATGAAACAAAGTCTCTAAATAAGCCCAAAGGTCACATCAACACTAGTTAATATGGTTGATGTGCCATGTGATTCAAGTCCATTCACGTTTCATGTCTCTAGCAGTTTTCAAGAGTTTTTATGCCACCAGGCTCAATTTTAATGATATGTCACTTGTAAAGTGACATCGGAAACATGTCATACGCAGAAAATAATGACAGTTTGTTTTAAGATCATGTATCATTATAACACATCCAACAATATTACTAAACTTTGATGTCATAAGATTTCTGGTTAAATCAATAACATGAATTCAAGTGATTCTACATCAATTTAAAGATGTGGGATTTAAAATGAGGGGAGTGACTATTGTATTGATCTCAGAGAAGTTTCGTCATCGATTATATACGGGTCTAATTTGTTGTTCATGCTTTTCATGTCACCAGCCAACATTATCATCAAAGATGATTCTCAGTATAATATAAGCATAAAATTAAAGCAATCATTAATCCGATATCCAACCATCAATAGGGTAAAGCCCAAGTCCAACACGATATGGTAAAGCCCAAGTCCAATCCCAACACCAACAATCACCAACACCCAGCACCACAGATCGGTCATCACATAAGAGAAGTTAAGGCAGAGGCTTGGTCAAAGCGTGGGCCTTAACGAACAATGGCGAGGCGAGAAATTTCATCGATCGACGAAAAATGGTTAGGGTTGACGAGAGAGATATATCATTTGGGAGTTTGTCCAAGAGGTGCGTGCGAGCATGTGAGGGGGTTCAGGAAAATAATAAGGGGAGCATGTCGTTGGGGTTGGGCCGGGGGGATTTAAAAGAAAAGAGAGCGGGATGGGCTCGTTGGGTCAAATGAAAATAAGAAAATAAGAGAGAAAAGAAGAGGGAAAGAAAGAAAGAAAGAGAAAAGAATTGAAAAGAATTTTCTCATTGATTGGAAATATTTAAGGCCATTACACGCATTAATTACTTGGTTTTCTAGTCCAAAATATTATTACCCCGAAATCGGGTTGCATGATGCGGATCGCGGATCCTAGAAGGTAGTTGTGAATATGGTAAGTATGAGTGGCCGTAGGAAAGTTTGCTAGGGGTAAGGTTGTCAGGGCTTTTGGTTAGGATTTTTAGAGAAGATATTATGAGAATTGAGTTAATGGAGCAGAAAGTGTGGCAACGGGGAAAGGGCCAACGAGATGTAAGCATCGGGCTGCATCAGTGACAATGGAAATGATAGTTGGAGAGAGGGGGCTAAGATGCTAGGGCGACGGAGGGATTTTCATAGGGTTATTGTCCATTAGTTATTTATAGTATATTAATAATTAATATTTATTACATAGTACTAACTGACGAAGGTGTCTAAGAAAACTAAAAATGATAGATTAACATGAGGCTTTCTGTTCCCTCATGCCTCCACTTCATTTTGGCATCAATCATCTCATCATTTTGGTTTCAAAATTCAAACCAAGGAAACGGTGTTAGAATGACATCTATTCAAAATGTAAATTTTTGAAAAATAAAACGAATAAAAAATAGGTCTGTTACATATTTGCACGCCCCATTTCTCTGGATTTATCACATATAAAGTGGCGTGAGTTTGTGTGTGTTGGTTGGGGGTGGGTTTACTTCATTTACAACTGGTAATTTAGCTGTTCTTGTTTGTTGTGTGTCGGCGAGCATACAGATCTCTAGGAAGGACTGTAATAGTTTTTGAAGCAAAATACTTTTAAATCTGTATACCTCTGCCCAACAAATCAGATAGTAGATGGGGTAAAATGCACATATTTGCCCCAGTAATTTATCAGGGTGCTAACTGAAGTGTTTTTACACAAGTACTTTAAAACCGACTAACATAAACTTGCAAATTATGCTATTGAATTCTAGCTTGGTAGATGGAAAGTTGAGGTCTCGGCTTTAAAGATCTTGTTAATTGCTACCGTACGGGCCTGGATACAGGCGCAAATTACATAAATGCATAGCCTCCTCTAGCTACCAGCAATAGTTGACTTTCAACATAAGCATCCGTTGCCTTGCTTAGTGCATGCAATTTGCACATGTGCAGTAGATGAATATCATGAATGTATAATGAATCATTGCGAATCTAAGAAGTCAATTTATGTAGAAGTTATAATTTTGATTGAATTCAAATGGAAAATATGGTTCAATATAATAAATAGTATTAAGACGTTTAAATAGATGGTTTAAATTTAATTTGGGAACCATATACATCTAAATATGAGTATGATATGGCATGTTTGAGAATCTCATTGTTATCTCAAATTTTTTAAATAAATTCTTGTGTATCAAATGCAACCTAAAAGGAAAGATTAATGGAAGACATTATGTTATTCACGTCACATTCTAAAGCACAGTTGTGCAGATCTTTATGATAGAGCATGCATCTTTAGATAAGGGAAGCACAATCAAGAGTTGGCAGGATATTAGGATAGCTTTATATTTAACTTCATAGAGCAAGTCAGAACATAGTGAGATAAAGATGAGGTGGAGTTTGTTCAAACTTCTCTAGAAACCAAATTTTGGTCGAAATGAGGTAGAGATGAGAATGATGACATCCATGGATTTTGATTAAGTCCTTGGTGCCAGGATGGCTAACCGTTATAGGCTTCTGGATCGATATCACGTGTCCTTGGTTTTGGTGTTCAACTGTTAACATGTATGTGGTTTATTTATCTTAAATAATTAGTCTAAAAACCCTCATATTTGTTAATTGTTGAACCTTTAAAATCAGAGCATGTGGCATCGATGTAATAGTCCAGAACGACGCCTTAAAACCTAACATTATTTTGATATTCATGCCGTATGTTTAATTGCATGGGATTTGTTAAAATGATCATTTGGAAAATGTTCTTTATTAAAACTAATTCTTTTTTTCATAAGTAATTTTTCATCACACTCAATATTATACCAAAGTTTTAAAAAATGAGGTTTTGAATTAAGACCAGTATATAGTTTTTTGTTTAAAAAGAAAAAATATATCCACGTATTAGAAATTTTTTGGGTTATATATGACCATGTGTATGAATATTGTGATAGATCTGCACTATTGGCTTGTTAGGGGTGTTTTGGGAATTTTTAGTCCTTTTGGGGTTTTCCGTAATTTTGCATATTTCTGAACTCTATTTATAGATGGAAGGGCTGAGAAATTTCATAGGCTATCTGTGAGAGAATTATTAAATGAGAGGTGAGATTATCTCTCTAAATCGGGAGAGTGCAGACGTCCTCTTTAATTGGTGTCTTGGGAGAACGGTCATCTCTTCAATTATGGTCAATTTTTAGTTTTATCTAATAAAAATCAGATCTTTGCCTTGGTTCCTATCAATTTGGTATCAGAGCATCAAGATACGTGGCGACGGTGACGAGATCCAAAGACAAGATCGAAGCTTTGAAGGAAAAATACAACGACGAATTCAAGTGCGTGAAGCAAACCCTAGCAAAACATGGGGATGCCCTAACGAAGCAGGGTGAAACCATAGCGAGGTATTAGAGACTCAAGAGAAACAAGCAGAAGCCATAGCTCAAATCACGCAACAACTCGTGCGCATCGTGACGAATGCGAGCGACGTCGACGAAACCTTAATTTTGGACGAAAGGCAACAACTTTGGAGAAGGAAAATGGGAAGATGGAAGATTATGAAGAAGGGACGCTTTTTGATGTCGACGAGTACTGCGCGGAGGACGAGGAGCCCATGATGAAAGGCAACGACCCTAAAACCCCTAGGAAAGCAAAATAGGGGCTGAAGACGTTTTCGGCATCGACACATAGGCTGTCGCCCCTGCCATGCCCCCTGCAGGGGGCTGGACATGGGTGCTGGACCCCTCCTGGGTGCATGGCAGGGGACTGTGCCCCTCCAGCAGGGGCACCGGGCCCACCCGGGCGCATGTCAGGGAGGATTTGAGCGAGGGCACCCCCAAGCCCCTAAACAACAAAGATTTGAGCTTTACATGCAGCGGGATAAGACCTGCCTGAATCCATGAGGCTGAAAAGCGCCCCGAGGCCCCCCGGTGATGTGCTACGACGACGATGACCCTCCAGATTACTTGTGGGGGCCCGACGGCGATGGTGACACATTTCGAGAACCCCACGGCTCTCGATATATCGTAGAGAGACGAGTACACCTACCTCGACTTATGAGGAGTATCCAGGAGACTACAACAGAGAGGTGGTTATGGAGGAAGATCATGGTTTCTATGATGGCAGAGATGACTGGGAGATTATGGGGACAGAAACGAAGGCCAGCAGAGGGGTTTGGAGGGTCACATGGACCGCTAGAGGCATACCTATCAGCCCCATAGTCCTCGTCACTTCGAGGGGCGCGTTGAGCAGGGAAATGTTGGGGTGGATAGCCGGGTTCGGAAGTTGAAGATGCACATCTTTGATTGTGAGGACACATACGGTGGATATATAGGGCGGATAGATTTTTTCACTGATCTGCATGACTGAGGAGCAGACGTTGAAGGCGGCAGCGGCATGTCTGGAAGGGAAGGCCATCTATTGGTTCCAGTGGAGAGAGCTGCGGCGTCGTTTTCGCAGTTCGGAGAGATTAAGGACTGTCTGGTAGAGAGGTTTCATGAGACACGTGGAGGAAATTTGCAGGAACAGTTTCTAGCTCTCAGGCAGGACGTCACGATCAATGAGTACAAAGAGCGGTTCAGACACTGTCAGGGCACGTTCGAGGGATCTCTGATGAGACACTGGAGAGCATCTTTATGAAGGGGCTAAAGGCTACTATTCGCATAGAGCTTCACCTACAGAGGCCCTAAGATCTGAAGGACGCCATGGAGTTGGCCGAGATGGTGGAGGACCGACTAATAGAGAAGAAAAAATCTAGAGGAACTGGATGCTACCCCTCTTTCCACAGCCAACCTACGATTGGAGGACAACAGAAGACCGCTACAGGGACAAACTCATCCAGTCAGGGAAAGAGCCGGGTACCACCGCAAGGACGGTTCAGGAAAATGATGGATGCGGAGATGTGGGAGAGAAAGCAGAATGGGTCGTGCTTCAGATGCGACGAGAGGTTCACCTCAGGACACCATTGTGGAGTGTGCATGCTTTAGCTGGTGATAGCAGGAGAAGACGATGAGATTATAGTGGTGGAAGAAGAGCCCGGAGGAGATGAACATCTCCACTTGGAGTAGGGCCGCCGCAGACTTCATGCACTACCTTGAGTACAATGTGGTTTTCGGGGGCGGAGTAATGATATATCTGCAAATTTGGCCCGTTAGGGGCGTTTTGGAACAACATGGGCATTTTGGGAGTTTTCTGATTTTTAGGGACGTTTTGGGAAATTTCAGTCTTTTGGGGGTTTTCTATAATTTGCATATTTTTGAACTCTATTTATAGGTGGGAGGGTCTGATGGATTTCTTAGGCTATTTGTGAGAGAATTATAAAAGGAGATATGAGATTATCTCTCTAAATTGGGAGAGTGCAGACGTACTCTTTAATTGGCTTCTTGGGAGAGCGATCACCTCTTCGATTTTGGTCAGTTATCTTATTTATTTTCAGTTTTATTTAATAAAAATCAGATCTTTGCTTTGGTTCCTATCATATTGCAAAATAGTATCATGCATTTTTTATTTTAACATAATTTTTCTCTTTAAGCCCTTGCATTAATGCACGAGCATAAAGACTATATATACAGTTTGGTTTGGATTCAAAACCCCCAAACCAAGAACGAAACCAAACCAACCAAATAAAACAGTTTGTTTGAGCGGTTTAGTTCGGATTTACCCAAACTGTGCTGACCTCATCAGGGAGTATCGTATCTTATAGGGTTTAGGATGTTTGTTTGCTCTCTGTAGATGTACCTGTATGAGAACTGATGACCTGCATATTTTCATTTTGTGCTTAATGACATTTGCCTGGGTTGTTTTGTGAACATTGGGCAAACTTCTCACGGAAGCTATAAATTGTCCAATGGGCCTCAACGTATATAGAGCCAGTCTGCCAACTGACAAACTAATCTGTAATTCTTCTCACGGAAGCTATAAATTGTCCAATGTGCCTCCACGTTTATAGAGCCAGTCTGCCAACTGACGAACTAATTTATAATACTGGTTGTAGCTGCAATGTGGATGAAATTTGCTTTCTTGTGTTTTCTTGAAGTTAGATCCAACCTAATTTGATTGGATTAGCTCTGCTGGTTGTTGTCATCACCTGATTCTGAACATATATGATTCTACTTTTTGGTTACGTCATTGCAGGGAGTTGCAATTTTGATTGCGTTTTTCGTATCTGCAGTATTCCATGAGGTAATGTTGCTTTCTGTACAATAGTTTTTTGTTGTCATGTAGACTTCACTTGCATCATTCTGTAATGCTTTCGCGGTTGTTTTAGTGATGTATTATTATGCTAGAAATCACGTGACATGTACTTTGCTGATCTAAACTTCATCAATTATTACATTTGTAGGTGTTACAGAAAAGTCAGCATGCAGTTTTAGATTTAGTATCTTTATTTCATTGCCAAAACTAATCATTTTGTAATTGGAATTATTTCATTTTTACAAACTAATTAATATAAAAAAATCGAGTCTAATCAAAACATCGCCCTTTACGAGTGTACCAAAATTACTGTTACGGGTGCATTAAAGAGATCTCCTATAGAAATATCTATAACATTACTTTAAGCCTTCGTAGAATGAAATTGATGCTGTTTCAACATTTGAAAGCATTCATTTGAGGTGATATTTAACAAACTGTTCTTTGAGTCGCATGGGTTTGATACGATTAGGGCTTTTTAATGGACTAAAAGAGGGATTTTTGGGGTGGGAGGCAATAAAAATAGGATTTTTATTGGGAAATTCAAAATTATCGAATTACTAATACAAATTAACTACTTGCTAAATAACAACTACGAATAGATGAAGCAATTAACTAAGAGTTAATCTAGGGCAAATAGGAAAAGATTACTAACAAATCAATTCTTCGGTAAAATTCCTAGGGCCCGCCGGCTCTCTTACTTAAGGGGATAATTAGCAATTAGTCTTTTACGAAGCGGCACACCTTCTTAGTCTCGAAATTACAAGTTTGCCATCGGGTCCGTGGACCCGCGCCTCCGCCTTGAACGGACCCACACCGGTTGAATCGTGCTATCTGTAACCTGTACCGCATCATTACTCTCCTCAAAAGTGTTACCTTGTCCTCAAGGTGGAAGTCTGAGAATTGGTCTCGTATCACTTCGCGGGCCTCCCAAGTAGCATCATAATCCGGTAGTCCCCGCTATCTTATAAGCACTTCTTGTTTCCCTTCTGCATTCTGTCGAACCCCCTTGAGCTCATGTGACTCCAATAACACCTCCATGTTGTCGTCTGTCAATGTGGGAGGGAGAGTATGTGAGAGTGTGTGGTCCCCAATAGCCCGTCGTAGCTGTGACACGTATAACAATAGATGGATGGTGGATGTAGTAGGTAACTTCAGGCGATATGCCACCTTCCCAATCTGAGCGGTAACCTCGAATGGCCCATAGTAGCGGGCCGCTAAATTTTTATTGCTCCTATGTGCAGGTGTCTTATGTCTATATGGCCGCAGCTTGAGGTATGCCCTATCCCCCACCGCAAACTATACGTCTCTCCTGCGCTCATCGGCTTTAGCCTTAATATTCTGTTGGGCCCACAATAAGTGTCTCTTCAGCTTTCCAAGTGTCTATCTCGCTCCTCTAAGTACTCCACCTGGGACACTGGAGTCATAACATGTTTGTAATGTATCAGATGGGGAGGGTCACGTCCATAGAGAATTCGAAAGGGAGTGTATTGTGTTGCCGAATGGTACGAAATGTTGTACTAGTATTCCGTCCATGCCAACCACCTGGCCCACTGCTTCGGTGAATCTGAAGCAAAGCAGCACAAATATGTCTCCACGCTCCTATTCATCATCTCCGTCTGGCCATCTGTCTGTGGATGTTAGGCCGTGCTCCTATTTAGCTTAGTCCCCCTGCACCTTGAATAACTCCTTCCAGAAGCTGCTCATGAAGACCTTATCGCGATCTAACACTATCGAAGTAGGGAACCCATGTAAGCGAACAACCTCCTTCGTGAATGATGTAGCTACAGTGACCGCTGTAAAAGGATGTCGCAAGTGAATGAAGTGCGCATATTTGCTGAGGCGGTCTACCACTGCAACTATAACGGTGAAGCCCTCCGAACGCGGTAGCCCCTCAATAAAGTACATGCCGATGTCTTCCCAAACCCTCTCAGGCAGGGCCAGTGGCTGTAGTAGTCCTGCGGGACCCATCGCTAAATATTTGTGATGCTGACATATGCCACACTCTACTATCATATCTCGCTTCATCCAGACGAATACAACTCCTTGGCCATCCTCATGTATGTCTGATGTACCCCTGAGTGCTCTCCTACTGAGCTGCCATGGAACTCCTGAAATATCAGGGGAATGCGTGTAGACTCCCTGGGTAGCAACCTCTGTCCACTCAATGTGTACCAGGGATGACCTGCTGAGCCCTGCTGTAGTGCCTCCCGCATTCGTGCCAGCCCCGTATAAGCATCAATCTCTCTCCCAAGGGCTCCCAATCTAGAAGGACTGGTACTGATATTGCCCCTACCTCTGTCATCTCCTCTTTACGTGACAGAGCATCTGCTTCCTTGTTCTCCAATCCTGGCATGTACTGTATCTTGAAGGTGTAATGAACCACCTTGGAGAGCCACTTTTGATGCTCCTCGGTAACAATGCGCTGCTCCAATAGGTACTTTAAGCTCCTCTGGTTGGTCCGCACGATAAATCTCCTCCCAAGTAAATATGGCCGCCATTTCTGAATGGAAAGCACAATCGCCATCAGCTCCCTCTCGTACACTGATTTCAATCGGGCTCGTGCTGACATAGTCTGATTGAAATAGGCTACCGGCTGCTGGTCCTGCCTCAGCACTACCCCAATCCATATCTTGAAGCATCTGTGTCTATCACGAAGGGCTTGTTGAAGTTTGGTAATGCTAGTACTGGCACTGTTATCATCACATGTTTCAGAGTCTCAAATACCCGGTAGCCTCCTCACCATACTGGAAGCTTTCCCGCTTAAGCTGCTCCATTAATGGCCATGTAATCATATTGTATCGCTGGACAAACTTCCTGTAATATCCTGTAAGGTCCAAGAAGCCTCGTAGTGTCGTGTGGCGCGGTCAGTCCAACATCGCCGCAATCTTCTCTCAGTCTGCCGCCATACCCTCAGCTGAAACCACATGTCCCAAATACTTCACCTGTGGCTTTCCAAAAAGACATTTCGTTCTGTTGGCAAATAATTGCTGCTCCTGCAGCTCGTGCAACACCGCCTGCAAATGCCCTACGTGCTCTTCCAAGCTGCGACTGTAAACAAGTAGGTTATCAAAAAATACAAGGACAAACATCCGTAAGTAGGGCCAAAACACCATGTTCATTAAGGTCTGGAACATCGTTGAAGCATTCGTCAAGCCAAAAGGTATCACGAGGAACTCATAGTGCCCCTCATGAGTTTTAAACGCCGTCTTTGGCACGTCGGCTGCCTTCATCTGGATTTGATGGTACCCAGACTTCAGATCAATCTTTGAGCATATTGCTGCCCCATGGACCTCGTCAAATAGCTCGTCAATCACTAGAATATGAAACTTATCAGGCACAATTTTCTTATTTAGGACCCGGTAGTCCATGCAGAATCTTCAACTACCATACTTTTTCTTCACAAGAAGGTTGGGACTAGAAAATGGGCTTACGTTCGGCTGAATCATCTCTGCCTGCAACATATCACCAACCATTCTCTCGATCTCATCCTTCTGCATCTAAGGATTTCTATATGGCCGAACGCTGATCGGTGATACCCCCTCTCGAATGACTATATCGTGCTCATGATCCCTGGGTGGCAAAAGTCCATGCGGAGTCTGAAATACAACCTCATACTGGCTCAGCAGCTGTTAACTCAGGTGTCATCACATGCTATTGGTCCACAGTCTTCTCCTCCAGTGACACCCACTGGAGCTCTACTAAGTACCCTCCTCCTGACGTGAAAAGCACGTGCCATGGTTTTGTAAGACACCATGGAACGACATAAGCTGGGGTTTCCCTGTAACACAACTGTCCTCCTTCCTGATACTTCAGTCTGAGCAGCTTCCAATTGGTTTTTGCTTTCCCAACCCCAAGGTCTGCAACCACTTCATCCCCAAGATGATATTTGTGCGCCCCAACTCCAGAGTAAGGAAGTCCACGATGATCTGTATCTCCTGAATCGTCACGATCACGCCCTGGCAAACACCACTGCTCTGCGCCACCTGTCCTGTGCCCAACACCACTCCATATCTCTCCGTCTCACTGAGCTGTTGTCTCTGCTCATCTACTAGTCTACGGGAGATGAAGTTGTGGGTAGCCCCACTGTTCACTAACACAATCACGTCCTGATCAGCCACATTTTCCACCAATTTCATGGTGTGGCTCAGTGTGAACCCCACCACGGAATGGAGGGAAACCTCAACTATGTCCAAGTGCTGGTGCTCCTGCTCCTCATCCTCGCCAGCCTCGAGCTCCATCACCCCATTCTCATCATCATTCACTATCAGGATCTAAAGAGTACGGTCTCTGCACTGATGCCTTGGAGTAAACCTCTCGTCACATTTGAAGCACATACCCTTGGCGCGCTTGTCCTGAATCTCCTCTTCTGTCATCCTATGTATCTGTCCTCCAGGTCGTGGCCATCCTCTTATCCTTGCTAGCTGATGTAACTCTTGGAGTGGTGGCCGCCTTCTGACCTCCTGTCAGTATCTGCCCTTGAAAAGATGAGCCTCCGCATGCTCCCCGTGCCATCCTCTCTGAGTCCTGATGGTTATCCACCATCCTCGCCAGATTCATTCTCTCTTGCAGATCTGCAGGCCTCTGGATCCTTAGCTCAGATCTAATGGTGGGTTTCAATCCCTTCATGGAGCACCCCTCCAAGGACTCCGCTGACACCCTGCGAACTCTACTAGATAGCACCTCAAATTTTTTGATGTAGTCACGTACCGTATCATCCCGCCTCAGAGTATACAGCTTCTCATAAGCGTCCCCAGCCTACACCTCCCCAAAACGCTCCAGCAAGAAGGTGGTGAACTCCTGCCACGTACGAAAAGGCCTCTGTTGCTGTGTCCATCTGAACCACCCATGTGCATCCCCATCCAAGCAAACCCCTATTGCCTTGAGCCAGTCCTCATCCGATACCATCGACACCTCAAAATATCTCTCCACACGGTATAACCAGGCATCGTGATCCTCTCCCTTGAAAACGGACATTTTCAGCTTGCTCACCCGATTCTCCGCAGCAAAACCTCATGGTACTCCCATCCCATGTGGATGGTCTGCTGTTGAAAAGGATGAAGCCCATCGTGCACATAACCCGCAGCTGGGTTCCGTGCTCCACCCTCTACACCATCACACGTCGTGTCGCCCCAACCTGCTCCACCACCCCGAACATCCCCATGCTATTGACTATAGTTCTCATGGGACGCTCCGTGTGGGCCCTGGTGCCTTCTCCAATCTCCAGAAACGCCTCCGAAAGGCGGTGGATGCGTCGACGGTCATCCAAAATAATACCGGGGTGCTCCTTGAGGCTGGAAAAATCTATTGGGACCAGTCAGGGGCTGAAAAGGAACCAGGCAACCCTCATGCCACTACGTCTGAGTCAATCGGGGTCCGAACTAGGTCGACGGGGCCTCTGGAAAGGGGGGCAGGGCCTATTGGCCCCCCATTTGGGTCGGCAGGCTCTCAAAATATTGAGGCGGGGTCTGTCCGGCCCCCCTTCAGGGTCGACGACCCCTCAGAATGGGACGGCGGGGCCTGTCGGCCCCCGATCTGGGCCGGCGGTCCACAGTTCGAGTCGTCGAGGCCTGTCGGCCCCCGGCTGGGTCGAAGGGCCCACAGGTGGCTGCCACGGGGTCGCCACTTGGGCCGGCGAGCTTCCCAGAGGAGTCGAAGTTGTTGGGCGAAGCCACCGGGGCTCCAGATCAATCGACCGGTGTTGTCGGAGGGTTTGGAAGCTCCCGGTCTGATGCTCTTCCTTCGCAGCCTCCTCGTCATCCACGAAGTGTCGGCGTCTGCGAGAAGCCCTTCAAAATCTTTCTCCTTTCCCTTCGCCAAACGTCGCTTTTTTGCCCAAATCTAACTTTTTGTCGATCGACTCCATCAAGCTTTGTTTTGTTGCCGCTTGAGCCGTCGTGTTTTGTTGGATGGTCTCCATCATTTGCGCGAACCGTCGCCCGAAAGGGTTTGCTTGATCGCACGTATCCTTCTTCAACCCTTGGATCTCTTCTTCAATTTTGTTCTCAAACTTCTCCATCCTCTCTTCCAGCAAATCGATTCTTTCCATGGATTGCGTCATCGCCATCGATCAACGTGCTTTGATACCAAATTGATACGATTAAGTCTTTTTAGGAACTAAAAGAGGGATTTTTAGGGTGGTAGGAAATAAAATTGGATTTTATTGGGAAATTTAGATATGAAATTATAGAATTACTAATACGAATCAACTGCTTGCTAAATAACAACTACGAATAGAGGAAGCAATTAACTAGGAATTAATCTAGGGCAAATAGAAAAAGATAACCCACAAATCAATTCTTCGGTAAAATCCCTGGGGCCCGTCGGCTCTCTTGCTTAAGGGGATAATTAGCAATTGGGCTTTTACGAAGCGGCCTCCCTTCTTAGGCTCGAAATTACAAGTTTGCCATCGGGTCCGTGGACCCGAGCCTCCGCCTTGAATAGACCCGCACCGGTTGACCCGTGCCCTCTGTAACCCGCGTTGCATCAGGGTTCTTATTGCAAGATTTTATGAACATCTGTTCAACATCCAAGGCTAGCCATCCATTGTTGATAATGTGCGATAATCAAGGGTCAACATCTTGGTTTCAGTTCCGGCGTCCCTTGACGCTTTGTAGTATCTATATTGGCTTTATCGGAATTATTGTGGGATACATATTGTGAGGATTGACTTTCACGTATCGGTTTCCTTAGCTCAATATCTTCGCTAAGTGCTTCATCTATTTATAAATTATATTTATCGTTCATTATAATATCTTTTCTTTTTCTAATCTACTCAGTTAACAACCCAACCCAGTATATTGTACCTTCATTTTGATTGTTAACTGAGATATTTTTGACCATTATGTCATAAAATAGAATTTCAAATTAAACTAATTTAAACCTTGAACATCTTCTTGTATTAGTTGTTATTAGTATATTGGTGGTATCAACTAATTCTGGATAAGTCGTACTGCATGTTTGAAATCGTATACCATACGAGTGATGCGTATTGGTATCTATCAAGGTATCAAACATTGGTGATTGTATTTGTTAGTTTTAGAGATAGTAATAGGGGGCCCATAGTTATTTTATACTGTTGAGGCTATAAACTAGTAGTTGAAATCAGGGATTAAGGTTTCGGCCGAAACCTCCGGGTTTCGGCCGTTTCGGATCGGTCCCGGAGGGGACCGGTCCGAAACAACCTATCTTGTTTCGGTATCGGCCGAAACCGGGCGGTTTCGGCCGGTACCGGCCGATACCTGCCGAAACCGGGCGGTTTCGGCCGGGTACCGGCCGATACCTGCCGAAACCGGGCGGTTTCGGCCGATACCGGCGAGCAACAACAAAAAAATAGAAAAAAAATGAAGAAGAAGAAGAAGAAAAAGAAGAAAATCCAAAAAAACAAAGAAGAAAACAAAAATGAAGAAGAAGAAGAAGAAGGGATTCAAAAAGAAGAAGAAGAAATCAAAGTGAAATAGAAAGAAAAGAGAGAGGGCTTACCTCTTGCAGCCGCCTCCCGATCTCCGCCCTCCCTCTTGCCGCCGCCCTCCCTCTTGCCTGCATCTTGCTACAGATAGGTCACCGATTGGATTGGGGTGTGAGGGCTCTTAATATTTTAAAAAGAGGTCAATGGCAAACTTGTAAATAAAAGAAATAGGTTAGCATAAAATGGATACAATGTAGCATACAGAAATTTTGGAGAATTACTATGCAAACAGACCAAACTTATTTACAAATTTGCCATTCAATTCTTTTGATGCAGAATTGCTATGCAAACAGACCCAACTTATTTACAAATATGACATTTGATTCTTTTGATGCAGAATTGCTATGTGAACAAACCCAGCTTATTAACAAAATTTACCATTCGATTCTTTACCTGCAACATATTTAGCAAAATACATTTACAACTACTTCATATGCATCAATATATATATACACATATATAGAAAAAATTGTAAAGTATCTCCGATACCGATACCGAAACTACCAATACGGACGATACGAACGATACCGAAACTTGCTTCCGAAACCGCCGAAACGGGCGATACCGATACCGAAACCTAAATTTTGGGCGGAGCGATACCCTCTCCGAAACCGATACCTAAAACCTTGGTTGAAATCATATCTAACATAGAAGGTTAAGCCTATGTGTAGAGACATAACTCCCAATTTATAGATATCTTTTTCTATTTTATCTTATGTGATTTTAATTAACACTTTCCTTCAAACTCAAGGTGATTCAAATGAGCTTGTATTAATAATATTATAGCAGGTGAGCTGTATATTAGCCAGAGTAGCAATATGTAATAGCCAGTTAGATAGCTTTAGTACTATAGCAGAGTAACAGTACATTATAACCAACTAGACTAATTTTAGGTGACTTTAATACCATATACGGAGACTCTTCTTTAGGCCATGAATCATCTATTGAACAATATATCTGACGGTTGCTCTATGTACAATCCAATGAGAGATCATCATATAGAAACGTATTTTTCACATCAAGCTCAAACATATTGTAGGACCTGAAACTATGAGGAAAAACACTAGATGTGGGGTGAATATGGTTTTATAATAATTAAAAAGGAAACAACACCTAATTAAAATCCCTTACAACCAATAGTGCAAAATAAAAAATAAAGGAGACAACAACACATACATGCAATCGCAAACAAGGAATATACACTGATTCGGATTCGCCTGAGTCAATTCCCGACTCCCTGGAATGCTACTCCAGCAACCCACTAGTAATACCCACTAGTGATTAGTTTCCACTAATATCACTCTTACCAAATCCCGGTGTAAGTAAACCAATATAAATATAACATCACTTTCCCGGGTAAATCAATATAAATATAACATCACTTTCCACAACCCGGGAATAGTCCACTCTCACAGACCGAGAGTAATACTCACAAAAGAAAGAGAGAAATTGAAACTATCAATTTGAAACAAATACACAATCATGTCTTGAATATGAACTTACTTAAAAGTGAAGGCTATAGTGTGTAATGTGTGCTCTAATATGAGAAAGGAGCACTTACTACTTGTCCAAGAATGTAAGCAATGAATGCTTAAGATGAGAGCTTGAATTCTTGTGGGCAAGTGAATGAAGATGAAGACTTGAATGCTTGAAGGAGCTTGAATGCACTTGAATGAAAGCTATTAATGTTTCCCAGAGTTCTAAATTGAATGCATAAAGTCCCTATTTATAGCACACCAAAAATCCCACCAAATCCCTTACAAGATCACATCAATAAATGCTGGAAATGGCCTGTAACGGGCAAAAATTCGAGTCATTAGACATCTGGAGAAGGCTCACCAGGCGTCTGGTGCACTATGCAAACAAGACCTTAAATATAGTCTAACGGCTACTCGACCTGACGTCTGCTAAAGGGTTGCCAGATGTCTGGACGACTGTTTAGACGTCTGACTCTAAAGCATCAGATGATTTAATAGCCAGGTCAATGAAAACTAAGTTACTGAAATTTTTGTCGAAAAATACCATACGTTTGACCAACTGTTCAGACTCTTGGAAAGCCAGCTACATACGTATGTCCTGGTTAGGGGTTTTAGGGCTGTCCAAAATGTGCACGCCAGACATCTGGTGGTCATATAACAGGCGTCTGGTGAAGGGCTAAAAGCTCAAAAAATGAGCTGAATGAATATCTAACCCTATGGGATCAACACATGAATGATTTAAAGTATTGTGTGTGACATGTAAGACTGTAGGTACTTCTAGTAAGAATTTTCAAGGCTTAACAATCCAATTCAATAAAGAAGTAAAGAAATGAAAATATCACATATTAATCACATTTACTTACTATTAAATTCCTTGAAATCTTCTATTTGAATCCTTGTGTCCATCTCGTTGATTTCCTCACGTCATCACTTCGCTTTATCGTCGCTTTTGATAAAACTTTGATCTACAATCGACGATGCTTTAATTAACTACTAAATAAGGGGTTAGTCACAATTAATTATGTTTGCTCATCATCAAAACCAAATTGGGAGATACAATACTCAACACATATTTCATTGTTGATTGACCCAAATAGAATTTAGCAGAGCTACACGAGAGAATGTATCTAAGTAATAGATATAATATATATATTTGTGTATAACCTTTGTCCAGCAATCAAGCTTTATTCTTGTTAATTGTTCCATCCGGGCAGTCCTTGACAATAAACACACATCTACATCTCATACCAACATGCTCGGACAATGCATGACTCAGATCCCACGTTCATTTAGATTGTAAGATATTCATTTTCTTATCCATTACTTTCTAGCCGAGTGTATTAAAGCTTTATGATCTGACTTAGGAATATGCATAGAAGAAAGTAAAAGCAAACTACCGATAGAAAAGTATGTATATCATATGAGATAAAATTTGAATTGCAATGAGTAGTGGTAGATCGTTTATCCTTTCTATAAGCAACAAGAATATTTAGATTAGAGAGCATTGGAGCTAATGTAATTTCAAATGAGGATGGATATTTAGAATATAAAGGAGTGGCAGAAAGATCAGCGCAGAAAGATCAGCTGGGAATGAAGCAGATGGTACCATCTTCAAACATCTAACATATACCCACAAGTGTTTAGTTTCAACTATTATCTCTGGGAGACTCAATACCGATTGAGGAAGAGTGACATACTCGATCACTGGTGTTTGAATAGCTGAAAAGCATGTTATGAATTCAAAGCATGTAACATCCATAGACTCATAATACATTCTTTTATGTGAATCAAAGCAATGTTATCCCTTTCTATCCCTGAAATATCCCATAAAGACACATGTCATAAATCTAGTGGATACCTTGTCCAAACCAAGGTGCATGTTATCAACAAAACACACATAACCAAAAACTCACTAAGTGGCAAATAAAAGAGGCTTGTCAGGATACAAACATGAGAAAGAAATGGTTCTATGATGTATTGAGGAAGGTATATGGTATATAAGGTAGATGTATAAAGAAACACATCAACCTAAAGATGTTTTAAAATATTCATAGCAATCATCATTGTTCTTGTAATTTCTAAGAGATGATGTTTTCTTACAGCTACCTTATTTTGTTGAGATGTGTGCGGACATGTTGATCAAATAATACATAGAAAGCGAATATTTTTCTCACAAATTCAAAAGCATTATCGGTACGTAAAATTCGAATTAACATTAAATTCAAATTAACATTGAAAATTGATTTTTTATTTCATTACAAAAATTTACAATAATAGTTGGAACTCGAGTTCTATCATTTAACAAATATGTTCAACTCGCCCTAGAAAAATAAAAAAAATATCAATATTCAAAAGCAGATGTAACTTAATAGGTACACCAAATATCAACATGGACTAACTCAAATGGATGCTTCAGCTATCAAAATGACTGGTAAGAAGCATGATGATGCTTACTTATCTCATAAGACTTACTCTAATGATAAAATAGAAGGCTTAAATATATACTTGCTTGAGCTTTTGTGGTGACCGATGTTCCAAATGAAGATGCCACTGAAGGACTATCCTAGAGGAAAACGCAGCAACCATACATACAGACAATCCACCAGTGTCTTAATTGTATACGCCACCAGCTTCATGGGCTGGACCAATTTTCATCACATTCTGCAAATCCTGAAATACAAAATACGATAAAAATGTTACTGAGTAGTTCTTATATTTGACTAGTTGGCTGATAGATAACAAACAAATTGAAAAATAAGAAACATAAAAGATATTATGTACAGATAGACCAAAGGTAGTATGAACAACACCATATCTAGATATAGGGGAAGATGACCGATCTGCAATACGAACAGATACTATATACTGATTGATGAAAGTGATTGAAACTTATTTTTTTTATACATGTCATATGATTTGATGCTTCAAAGTTTAATATTAAGGTGTATCAGAGTTTGATAAAAAGCATTAATACCCGAAGCAGAAGCAATGACGTGTGTAGCAAAATGCACTGGTGGAGTGGACTGTGTAATTTGAAACTGAAGAAATCATTAATTCGCTGGGTGTAAAATCCTCACGATCGGCCTAGATATAGAGGAATTTATTGCAATAGGAGCATATGAAGTATCACCGCATGCATAGTGGATGGATGATTAAACTTTTCCCAGATCTGTCTGAAACATGATTCATGTTTGCATAATGTACACACTGATGGGACCCTTTGTCAAAAAAAAAAGAATTTATTTATTTGTTAGGAAAATACAGAATGTAGCCGTTTGTTCAGAGTGTATCCATAATCTCGGGAGCGTCATATCCTTAGCCGTAGCCACATCCATGACCACGATCATGAGCTGCCATTGTTAAGCTCTCAACTTCAAGAACAGATGTAAAGATGGTCCCAATACTATAAAAAATCACCTAACCGGCAAGTCCAATTAATACAAAGGAACTGAATCTTGCAAGTATCTATCTTCATACCTGACCGATATGAAATTGATTTAGTTCAATCAAGAACTTGGTAACATCAAATTTGTTTCAATAACATTGCAGTGTCTTTATATCGGAGACCAATGGTTGATTGAAGTACAACTTGTTGAGAGTCCCTTTTAATTCGAATGGTAGGCAGAGAGATCCATATTTTCGTGTTGTTAGGAAAATAATTGCTTATATAGCGATGTCACTCTGAAAATATTTGTTTCATTAGGGGACATCTTCTGAAATGCATCCCATACCATTATTTAAAGATATATCACATTTGCACTGATACTATTAATCAATCAATGAAATATACATTGATCATTATTCTATTATTATTCATATTTCCTGAATTTGGAGTCTGATGGTCATCTGTGAGATGGTTCATCTTCTTTTAAGCACCGATGAAGATCTTCAAGGAACGAAGCCAAATAAGATACTGTTATCATCCAGCTTCACTGTAGTAACGAATATAGTCTCCCAAAAAAGGGTCTCAGTAGCAAAAGATGGAAGAGATGGAGTATGTGGAGTAGCCATGTTGAAGTAGGAAGTAGCAGCAATAGTAATCGATTAGTAGTACTGTAGTAGGCAGTAGTCTTAGAATTCACAGGTACGAAGGCAACATCAAGCACAATACTAGCATAGTTTTTTCAGGTCTGAAACAATTTTGGATTGATTTCATATCTTCTAATATTAATGGATGAACGGAACCATAGACATTAAATCTTTGGGGAAAAAGGATCAAATTTGAATTAGATCATATCTGTATAGATTCAGATCCGATCCAGATTTGATAGAGAAATGAGGAGGAGGTCGGAGGTGATGAGAAATAGGAGAGAATTTGGCGATGAAGAGAAGGAAAAGATAGAATCAACAGGGGCTACTGATTTTAGCTTACCTTGAACCAATTTTTTGATGGAAAGTTAAACAGAGGCTAGGATTAGGGCTTTATTTCGACACACATTGATACCATGTTAGTTTAAGAAACAGTAACAAGGATACACGGTTATTTTATACTAATGAAGCCATAAACCAGTAATAACCATGTATAATGCACAAGCTTACGCCTATACGTAGAGGCCCAAATCCCAATTTATGGATATTATCTTTTTTTTCTATTTTATCCGACATGGGGCTATTATTCATAACAATATTGTACATACATACTCCACTTATCGTAAAGACAATTGGACCAAGGATCAGGTTGCTTAAGAACCAGTGGCCTAAAGTTTAGGTGGGGCACTTTCAAAACACTACAAGTCATTCATCTTGAGAAAAGGTGATGGCAGGGGAAAATCCTCAAACCTCTTTTTTTCAATCTGCATGCATTCCATGACATTTAGATGCAATGAACAGTATAGACCACGAACTGGATGGGCAGTTAAAAATTTTTATAGGTGTTTTGGAACCCTTAGAATACGTGTCATGCTTGCGAGTCCTTATCTCACGTTATTGACTGCATGACTATTCATCTAAATTTTTTACTCAACTTCTAAAGTAACAGCCACATGCAGTTGTTTGTTTTATACTCTGATGAAATTGACCAAGGTGACCTAAGTTTGCTCTTGGTGTACTTGACGTTTTAGACATGGTTACTAGCTTGTTACCAAAATAGTTGTCGTCATGGTATGGAGTTGGGTTTATCCAAGCTGATCCCTATGCATTCTAACCTATCCTTTATCATCTCAGTTATCACCGTATACTACTACATATGGCATAATATGATGATAATTGTATATCTTAGTTTTTGGGTGCGTTTGGTGCTGCTTTTGCTTTATAGATAAGCTATTTTTAAAGAGCACTTGCCCGAATATGGTTTTCTAAAAAGTTCTATACTTTTAAGATGTGGCATTTTTAATATTTAATTTAGGTGCTCGTAAAAATGATCTATATTGGTAATATATTTTAGTGGATGAAGTTTGGATAAGATTGGATGTGTCGGAGGAGAAAGTTTAGATGAGATTCAGGTAGAAAAATTTGATAAAGTTCAAAGAGAAGTGTTACAGAAATAAAGACAAGACACTTGGTTAAAACAAGTTTCTGATAGATCATGAGAGGGAGAGAATGTGCTCAGTTGAAACAAGAATTTTGGCATATCATTGGAGAAGAAGGGGAGCACATGTGTCCGCTTCTGTTATTGCAGTTGAGAGAAGCCAGAAATCTGGTTTATTCGTACCCAACTTTTCGACTTGTGCTTTTCGCAAATGTCCTTGCCATCAATTATCAAACATCATGTACCTAAAAAGCACTTGCTTTAGAAGGTGTGAAACACTTATTCAAGCAATGTCAAACACACCTTTATCTTGCTATCGTTGGTATGTACTTGTACATTGCATCCACTTTGTGATCACATTATGGGTGAGACTTATCATTTTATCATAAACCACTTGGAGTTTGAAAAATGTTATTTACTCTACTTTTCTAACTTTGATTAAATATATTCTGGTATCATCAAACATGCATGTGCATTACCACTTTCTTGTGGATGTTCAGAAATGTGATGATATGGATGCCGGAAACCGCTTTCCTTTAGGGCCTCATCTTACTTTTGTTGTCGTTATGCTATTTGTCATTACCCTATACCCTATAACCTTGTTACTATATTTATCTGATCTCACCCCTCATTGTCCATCCTGTGCAAAGTCTGCCTTGCATATCTTTGAACTGTTTCTCTTAGTCATGTCTTATGTTTTTTGCAGCTGTGCATAGCTGTACCCTGCCACATATTCAAGTTTTGGGCTTTCATAGGGATAATGTTTCAGGTAAATTTCTCATCTTGTAATGAATACTGCATCATAAATTATGGTCTATTTTCTTGCAAATGTTACCATACGACACAAGGTTCAACATAGCTTGTACTTCAGGGTTTACGACATGTCAGAAAACTACTTTATGGCTGTTGGGTAAACATTTTATATCTAGGTAACTTAACACATACTATTACCCATCACACGAGCTTTTGGGGGATATGATGGGCCTCCAGTTGAAAATTGCTTGATATGACATAATAGATGCAGGCAAATCTATAAATTGACACTAACGATGTTGGATGTGAGAGCTCTTGAAACTTGGTCATCTAATACCATGTTAGAAAATCACTTTACCCAAAAGCTAGGCATCGTGATGTGGCTAACAATGTACTATCTGAATTAACACTTTGGAACAAGTACGAAACTTCTTCCTACTGAACATTAATATTCCCACCCAGGTCCCATGCAATATGCAAGTCTATTCATTTCAAAGCATTGCCATTTGAGGTCATAAACATGTATGCCCTATATTTACTAAGAGAATACACATGCAATGAATAATACTCTTTTCTTCAGTTAGTTAATCGAACAATGTTTAACTATTAAACAATCAAAATTATGCATAGTTCTCTAGTTAAAGGAATAAATAGAGATTGAATCATTATAAAGAATAATGTTGAAAAACAACTACATGCAAAGTTTGGGGCGTGGGGGACGGGTGCAACTCTTGACATGCTGAGAAAGTGCTCGAAATAAGTTTGTCAAAGCAAGATGACACAAAGAAATGCTTAGCGAGGCTTTGATGTGAATGTAAGATGCTTGGTAAGCTTCAAATATTGACGAGCATCACTACGGAGAGGACTATTGATGTGGACCTCGGGGTTTACACGCACATAAGATATTGTATTCAACGTAGTTCGTTATAGATGGGCCCAAGCCCATTTGATATCTGAATTTTGTATTTTTTTATTTCTTTGGTTTAGTCCCACATTGGGTAGAATGTGAGAGTTGATGGATTGTAAACCTATTTAAAGCCATGTATTAGGATATTTTGAATCAATGAAAGCGTGAGAACAATTTTCCCTTAAACCTGTAAAAGGTTCTCTCCTTGGTGCGAAGCCTTGGATACTTTGGTGTGAAATCAAGCTATTTTCTTCTCCAAATCCTTAAACCGTTCGTGTTCTACATCAAATTTGGTATCAAAGCCGAACGATTCTGATCATCCAATTTTCTCCCAAACCCTAATCTACCCCCAGCCGCCACCTTCTGCCAACAAAAAAACCCCAAACCCTACTTGCTCCTTTTGCAGCTGCCATCTTCTATCCAAAAAACCAAAATAATTTCCACACTCAAAAACCAAAAAAATCTCCTTTCAGTTGTGTTTCTTCTCGACGCTCGTCGAAGCTGATTCCAAAAGTCGCGTCAATCCTGACGCCGCATTCGTAAAACGCTAGCACCAGCATCGCAGGCAGAGTCCGCCGTCGCTACCTCCCGGTGCCTCGCCATCCGATAACGACTCCACACCCGCGTCAATCTGCTTCCACCACGTCTTCAACAGTCTTCGCAACGCTCACCATCATCTCCAAAAACTTCTTCCGCTGAGATCGACCCCACCGCCACTTTCATCTGCAAGCACTTACCGCTCAGATCTGAAACGACGGTCTGACGCACTCCTCAAACTTCTTTCCGCGCTGATGCTCCATGCATCGAGGATTCCTTTATTCTTCTCAATGGTTGTAAATCTGTTGATCACTTTATCATATGAAAGAATTTTATCAAGCATCCATGAGATCCAGGGTTATTCTAGTCCAAGCTAAGAAGTTGCTTTACATCCTGTAAAGCTCATACAGTCTTTTATTTTATCATAATTTATTTTAAAAAGACAGCACATGGTCTTTAATGACATTGCAGAATTAATTCTCGAGCAAAGTCAGTAATTTGGCTATTCTGGATCCATTTGGTGTCTGAATTCAGAACGGTTCGCGCCGGTGCTTAGAGGACTTAACCACGGACGCGTTGCCATCCTACCTGGACCTGTTCATCTTTTTACGGGACGATCTGATGTGAGTTTTCATTAGCCACATGTTGCTACATTGTTGCTAGCCCTATTTGCAAAAAAACAACCATATGACCACATTTTTGCCTAAAGCCATAAAATTTGATATTAATAGGCGAGCTTCAGTTTGCTACTACAGTGATACAAGACTCATTTTCATTAAGAAAAGTGAATAGTACAGCTCACTAAACATCAGTACATTCACCAAATTAAACTATTTGAAATTGCTGCAAGAACTGCACATGGCTTGAAATTTGAATTGATTATTGACTTCTGCTAGTTGATCACTCCATCATTCACCTGCATGATATAGGAAATTTCATTAGTTAACATCTCATATACATTAATCAAAATAAAAAGGGGCGTTAATTAAGTGTTCACCATTTAGGATTAGCACATTGCATGACCACACGTAGTGGCAGAATAAATCAGATATCAAATACCATGGATGCTGATACACCTGCACTGAGAGATGTCCTTAACCGGTTAGCTGCGTTAGAAACCCAAGTCCGTGAAGGTAGGTCCGAATCTCGCGAGTGTCTAGACCGAGTGCTACGCCTAGAGAACACTATGCAGAGGGCATCAGATGAGGGTTCACATGCACATAATAGGCCTAGCCTACCTAGGCGAATTAGAGAGAGACCTCATCATGTGAGACGAGTGCCTAGTCCACACAGGCGATATAGAGAGAGATCCCGTCATGACAGACACACGCCTAGCCCACCTAGACAATCTAGAGAGAGGCCCCATCACGACCGACGTGACAGATACGATAGTGTGATCAAGAACATCAAGGTAGACGCACCCACTTTTGATGGTCGTCTGATCCCCAGACTTTTATTGATTGGATGGCTGATATAGACCATTACTTTGGATGGTATGACATGTCTGATAAGAGAAAAGTGAGTTTTGTAAGGATGAAGCTTATTGGACCTGCCAAGTTGTATTGGCAGAATATTGAGCGCATGTTAGCCCAGGGTAGGTAAGAGCCCATAGGTTTATGGGATGAGATGAAAGAGACGCTGAAGGAGAAATATTTACCCACGTCATATCACCAGCGACTCCTAGACCAGTGGCAGAATCTCACCCAGGATAGTGGGTCGGTTCGCACATACGTCGATAAGTTTGACGAGTATATGATGCGATGCGATGTAAAGGAAGATGTGAGTGTAATATTGTCTAGGTTTAGGGCTGGCCTTAGACCTGACCTATGTAAGGAGCGCATCCTTCGTGATGTCCACACACTACAACATGTTTATCAGATCGTGTTAGATATTAATAACTTTCATCAAGCTCAGTTGCTAGGCGTTAAGATTTATGAGATTTGTCGCGTCGCCCAGCACCAGCTAGTAGCAGGCCACCCCAGAGTCAATTCCAACCTAGATCTGACCCGAGACCCCCCCAACATGAATGACAAAGGAAAAGGGATTATGGGTGTGTCTTCTAGATCCGGTCCACATACCCAATACTACAAGTTTCAAGGTTTTGGCCACTTCGCAGGAAGCTGCCCTTCCAATGCCCTGTTAGTACACGATCCTGATGGAGATGACCAAATAGATGAGGAACAAGAAGTTTATGAGCCAGTTGAGACATGTTATGAGACCGATGAAGAATAGGCTAGACTAGGTTGCATTAGAGTATACCCACGCGAGTAAAGCTTATCGATACATGCTCTGAAAATCCTAGACTTGGTGTTGTACGTTGTGCCCTGGCTCAGGTCAAAGAGAGCGATGACTTGCGTAGGACTGCGATTTTTCACACCTTTGTGACACATGGTGACAAGCATAGTAAGGTGATTATTGATAGCGGAAGTTGCATAAATATTGTGTCATCTAAACTCGTTACCCGCATAAGTTTACAGCCAGTCCCCCACTTTAGTCCTTATAAGGTATCATGGGTGGATGCTTCATCCATTGGCATCAAAGAAAGATGTCTTCTCTCAATTCAATTTGGATAATATAAGGACAAGATTTGGTGCGATGTACTGCACATGGACGTTGGTTGCATTAGAGTATACCCACGCGAGTAAAGCTTAGACTTGGTGTTGTACGTTGTGCCCTGGTTCAGGCCAAAGAGAGCGATGACTGGCGTAGGATTGCGATTTTTCACTCCTTTGTGACACATGGTGACAAGCATAGTAAGGTGATTATTGATAGCAGAAGTTGCATAAATGTTGTGTCATCTAAACTCGTTACCCGCATAGGTTTACAGCCAGTCCCACACCTTAGTTCTTATAAGGTATCATGGGTGGATGCTTCATCCATTGGCATCAAAGAAAGATGTCTTGTCTCAATTCAGTTTGGATAATATAAGGACAAGATTTGGTGTGATGTACTACTGCACATGGACGTTGGTCATATCATCTTGGGGAGGCCTTGGCTTTTTGACATGGATGTCACGATTTTCGGTCGGTCGAACTCATGTACATTCACACATGAAGGCAAGAAAATCAAGTTGAATCTCTGACTGCTCTTGACAAGAAAGAAACAACTAAAGGCAAGAGCTTACATATTATTAGTCCTAAGGAGATGAAGAGAGAAGTTAGAAAGGACTCAGTCATGTATGCCTTAGTTGCGAGGGAGATTTGTGAGATTAGTCAGGAGGAGATCCCAGAAGAGATAATGCCTATAATGAAGGAATTCTGTGACATTTTCCCTGAAAACCTCCCAGACTGCCTTCCACCCATGTGTGATATTCAGCACGCCATAGACTTAGTCCCGGGAGCTACACTTTCTAATTTGCCTCATTACCGAATGAACCCTACTAAGCATGCTGAGCTGAAAAGGCAGGTCGACGAATTATTAGCCAAAGGTTTTATCAGGGAAAGTTTGAGCATATGTGATGTGCCAGCTCTCCTCACACCCAAAAAGGATGGATTATGGAGAATGTGTGTTGATAGCCGTGCCATTAATAAGATCACGGTCAAGTATCGTTTTTCTATCTCTAGGCTTGATGACATGCTTGAGATAATGATTAGCGCCCAATATTTTCAAAGATTGATCTTAAGAGTGGCTATCATCAGATTAAAGTCCGTCCAGGGGACGAATGGAAAACGGCCTTCAAAACGAAGGATGGTTTATATGAGTGCATGGCCATGCCTTTTGGCCTATCCAATGCCCCTAGCACATTCATGAGAGTGATGACTCAAGTACTATGCCCATTCATAGGGAAATTTCTAGTCGTTTACTTTGATGACATCCTTATATATAGCCGATCTAGGGAGCAGCACATTGACCACCTGCGGCAGGTATTGTAACGGCCGTCCATTTCTCTCTCTCTCCCCCCTTATTTCTTTCTCTTTTTTGTTTCTTTTTCGGCCCGTTTCTTGCCCAAGCCCACTTAGGCCTCCCCTTTATTTTCTCACCTCCCTCTCTCTTTTCCCGCATAAGGCCCCGAGCCCTTAGGGCTTTTTGTCCTCACCCCTTGCAACAGCGGAGAAGCCTCGAAGGCTTCGATCGAGGGTCCCTCCCTCTCGACTCGCGGCAGCGAAGCCCACATGGGCTTCTTCTTCGCCTCTCTCGCTCTCTATCCTTCGTCATCTCGCGGCAGCATGGGCCCTAGGGCTTCTACAGCGACCAGATGACCCCATCTATCCTCTTGCAACGACGAAGACCTCGATGGGACTGTTCGACGACGCCTCCTGTCCTCCCTTCGGCGCAGCCTTGTCCTCTCATCCTTTGCACTCGACGACGCCGATGTCACCTTATCGCCTCCTTCCGTCCACCTCTAGGGTCCATCCGATCTTATAAAACCCCACACTTGTCACATCATCTGGTGGAAGCTCTGTGAGTATTTCTCCTTTATTTTTCGAAGCTGTTTCAACTGATTCTTCGGCTTGATGCTTGCGTGATTTGCTGTGAGCCTTGGGTTCTTGATTTTTGATTCTCCGGTGTGTTTTACGATAGACTCTATCTCTTTATTTCAACTCTGATTTCGATTTCGCCTCGGGAGAGGATGATTTATGGGGAGTGATGTAGGGTTCGAGTCCCCTACGATAATTTTAGTGGGTAGGTTTCTCTCGCCACTCTTTGTGGAGTCCCGGGATGCCCTAGGGGCTGTGATGGTTTACGGTCTGCCCCTTTCGCTTGCTGACCCTAGAGTTGGTGGCTCCTTAGTCGATGTTGTTCTCTTTGCCCGCTGAAATCCTTGCTGCTACCCCTTTTTCTTGCGGTATGTGTTGACGACACCTTTGGTTTGCTGGTTTCCTGCTGCCATTATATCCGACTGAGAGCTCTCTCACTGATTTTGGATTATTGCTGAGATTCAGTTGGATAGGAGCCCCGATGTTTTGACCCATAGCCCCAGCCCCTTGTTAGGAACCCCGTGGATTTTGCCGTGGGCATGGGTGTCCCTGCTATATGATGAGAAACCACGTTCTGATCCCAAATGTCCTAGAGCCTCTAGAGCCACGATGTAGATGACTTACGAGCTTTCATTATTTATCTGTTGCTTTTTCTTCGTTTGATTGGGTTGTCTTGTAAATACGGTTTGTTGCTTTATTATAGTTCAGTTTGGAATGTCTTGCCATGAGGAACATTCATGCTTTTACCTTGTCTCATATCAGTTTCATTATCTCGTTGCCTCACAAGCTTATTAGTACTTTGTTAGTTTAATATTGTTAAATTGCGTAGCCTTGGGAGCATGTTACTATGTTGATACTGGATGACTAGTGGACTATCCTGAGATTGGTTCTTGACTTAACAGGTGGCTGTTACAAGTACGATATTGGGTCCCACTTGGCTACGTAGTTTAAGTAATATTAATCTTAACAAATCTCACGACACTAACTAATAAAATGATTACTTTCTGCTTGACTCACTGGGTTTGAGAAAACTTATGATTGGGGAGTACGGGAGCGATTGGGACCTAATCTATAGCCCCCATACAGGGGGACGTCCATCATTCCGATAGGTCCTGAGTCCGGGGCAAACATAAACGGCCATCTTAATAGGTCCTGGAGCCCCACCACAGGTCACAGTTTTACAGCTCTTTCAGTACGGTACTTTTTACTTTTGGACTCAGCCCGGGGTCGCACCCTCACGGTCAAGGTAGCTTCCAGATGCACACCGTGTTCCCCCTCATAAGTCACGGCCTAGGAATGGTTCACTTTAGTTAGTACTATATTTACAGTAGTTGTGCTCATTTTAACCGTCACGACATCTCTCTCTTCTGTACCCTTTCTACTTTCTACTGCTGTCACCTCGCCTTTTGCACCTCCTTACCCTCCCGTCGTGTGGGTTAGTGGATTACCAGGTCAGGTTATTTCTTGTTCAGTACTATCTGCCTTTGACTTTGACTGTCTTGTTTCCTTTTGTGCACACTTACTTTTCTTGCCTATTGTTTAGATATTGTCTACTCTATTGAGCATGGTGCGACCTCTGTTGTCCACTAGGTACGACGCACAAGATCACACAGAGGTGTTTGGGCACGAGAAATTGGAGCTTTCACTACAGAGCCTTGAGAGGAGCCAGAACTCCCAGTGCAGGACCGTTTGAGCCTTGACGTTGTGGCAGGTACGTGTTCCAATTACGCTTCAGCAGTAGTGTAGCTTTTTACTTGCATCTTTCCTGTTCAGTACTGCCTTATTTGTTTGTTATTGTCATTTTCTTATTTAAAACTGTGTTACTGGTCATCTCTAGAGTGTCCTCCTTACTTTTGCACTGCTCCATATTGACTTCACTGGCACCTGCGGGACCTGCACACTCATGTTTTAATCGTAGCGACACCTGCCGGGAAGCGGGACGTTACAAAGTGGTGGCCCATGCAGGTCCGCGCAATCGCCTCGTGAACAGTGTAGAGCATGTAGGAATTGCGATACTCGATTGACTCAATCTTGCCTTATGAATGCAGGTGTGTATAAACGTGAGAGACGTACACGGTCCAGGAGGGCGCTCATGGCTTCGGGATCAGGATCTGGTTCTGGTGGCGCCGGATCCAACACGGTGTATCAGATTTCAGAACAGGCCTTGCAAGAGTTGATCCATGCTATACAGGAAGAACCCAAGCAGGATGGAGGAGTGCAACAGTTTCGATTTCTTGAGTTGATCCATGCTATACAGGAAGAACCCAAGCAGGATGGAGGAGTGCAACAGTTTCGATTTCTTCGGCCGTCGGGTTTTAATGATCGAGGAGATGCTTTGGCTACGGAAGGGTGGATCCGTTCGATCATCGTCATGCTGAAGGCAGAGAGATACCTCCAGCGTTGTGGATTAGCATGGCGAAGATACAGTTGACTAGAGATGCCAGAGACTGGTGGGATGTTGCAGAGGACCGATTACCTCAGCCAATCTCTTGGGCCACGTTTAAGGAGGAGTTCAACGCCCAGTACTTCTCCCAAGAGGCGCAGATGGAGTTGGAGGCACAGTTCATGGACCTGAAGCAAGGCTACATGACTGTAAAGGAGTACGACGCTGAGTTTTCTAAACTTAGTATGTGTGTAACTTGATGCAAGATCGCTAACAATACTTTGTGTTTGTTTTTACTAACAATTGGTGTTTCAGGTTCGCCAGGGACGTGGTGTCCACCCCTCAGGCTCGGGCCAAGAGATTTCAGCTGGGTCTGGACATCGACATCCACAACAAATTGTTGGGACTCAGGCTGACGACCCATGCTGAGATGCTCTCAACAACTCGAGAGTACGAGTACGTGCAGCAGGAGCTATTACGATGAGAGCAAGCAGAAGTTGCTTCAAGACGTCCACCATCATCTCAGAGGCGCCAGACTTCCATCATGGAGGCGATGGAGACGGACGCTCCCGACTTTTAGCTTGTATTATCAGTTGCTGAACTGATCTTTATTTTGTTGTAGCCGTTGGATCTCTTTCGTGTTTTATATATGTTATCTTGTTCTATAATTCCGAGGACGGAATTTTTCTAACGTGTGTAGAATGTAACGGCTGCCCATCTCTCTCTCTCTCCCTCCCTTATTTCTTTCTCTTTTTTTGTTTCTTTTTCGGCCTGTTTCAGGCACAAGCCCACTTGGGCCTCCCCTTTATTTTCTCCCATCCCTCTCTTTCCCCGCAGAAGGCCCCGAGCCCTTAGGGCTTTTTGTCCTTACCCCTCGCAGCAGCGGAGAAGCCTCGAAGGCTTCGATCGAGGATCCCTCCCTCTCGACTTGCGGCAGCAAAGCCTACAGGGGCTTCTTCATCGCCTCTCACCCTCTCTCCTTCGTCATCTTGCGGCAGCGTGTGCCTAGGGCTTCGACAGCGACCCGACGACCCCATCCGTCCTCTCGCAGTGACGAAGATCTCGATGGGACTATTGGACGACGCCTCCCGTCCTCCCTTCGGTGCATCCATATCCTCTCGTCCTTTGCACTCGACGACGCCGACGTCACCTTGCCGCCTTCTTTTGTCCACCTCTAGGGTCCATCCGACCCTATAAACCCCCTTCTCCCCATCTTTTGGTGGAAGCTCTATGAGTATTTCTCCTTTATTTTTCAAAGCTGTTTCAACTGATTCTTGGGCTTGATGCTTGTGGGATTTCCTATGACCTTGGGTTCTTGATTTCTGATTCTCCGGCGTGTTTTACGGTAGACTCTATCTCTTTATTTCAATTCAGATTTCGATTTCGCTTAGGGAGAGGATGATTCAAGGGGAGTGATGTAGGGTTCGAGCCCGTACGATAGTTTTAGTGGGTAGGTTTCCCGCGCTGCTCGTTGTGGAGTTCCGGGGTGCCCTAGGGGCTGTGTTGGTTTGCGGTCTGCCCCTTTCGCTTGCTGACCCCAGAGTTGGTGGCTCCTTAGTCGCTGTTGTTCTCTTTGCCCGCTGAAATCCTTGCTGCTGCCCCTTTTCCTTGCGACTTGTGTTGACGGCACCTTTGGTTTGCTTGTTTCCTGCTGCCATTATGTCCGACTGAGAGTTCTTTCGCTGATTTTGGATTATTTCTGAGATTCACTTGAATATGAGCCTCGATGTTTTGACACATAACCCCAGCCCCTTGTTAGGAACCCCGTGGATTTTGCCGTGGGCATGGGTGCCCCGCTATATGATGAGAAACTCCCGTTCTGATCCCAAATGGCCTAGAGCCTCTAGAGCCATGATGTGGATGACTTACGAACTTTCATTATTTATCAGATGTTGCTTTTTCTTCGTTTGATTGGGTTGTCTTATAAATACGGTTTGTTGCTTTATTACAGCTAAGTTTGAAATGTCTTGCCATGAGGAACATTCATGCTTTTACCTTGTCTCATACCAGTTTCATTATATCATTGCCTCACAAGCTTATTAGTACCTTGTTAGTTTAATATTGTTAAATTACGTAGCCTTGGGATGTCCTTATGCTGGCACGTTACTATGTTGATACTGGATGACTAGTGGACTCCTGAGATTGGTTCTTGACTTGACAGGTTGTTACAGGTACGATATTGGATCCCATTGGCTACGTAGTTTAAGTAATATTAAACTTGACACACCTCACGACACTAACAACTAATAAAATGATTACTTTCTGCTTGACTCGTCGAGTTTGAGGAACTTATGATTGAGGAGTACGGGAGCGCCTGGGATCTGATCTATTGCCCCCATGCAGGGGGGACGTCCATCATTTCGATAGGTTCTGAGTCCGGGGGCAGACAGGGACGGCCATCTTGATGGGTCCTAGAGCCCCACCACAGTTCCCGGTGTTACAGCTCTTTCAGTACGGTACTTTCTACTTTAGAACTCTGCCCGGAGTCGCACCCTCGCGATCAAGGTAGCTTCCAGATGCACACCGTATTCTCCCTTATAAGTCACGGCCTAGGACTTTCACTTTAGTTATTACAATCTTAATCTTTACATCAGTTGTGCTCATTTTAACCGTCACGACATCTCTCTCTTCTGTACCCTTTCTACTTTCTACTGTGTCACCTCGCCTTTTGCACCTCCTTACCCTCCAGTCGTGTGGATTAGTGGATTACCAGGTCAGGTTACTTCTTGTTCAGTACTATCATGCCTTTGGCTGTCTTGTTTCCTTTTGTGCACACTTTTCTTGCCCATTGTTTAGATATTGTCTACTCTATTGAGTATGGTGCAACCTCTGTTGCCCACTAGGTATGACGCACAGGATCACACAGAGGTGTTTGAGCACGAGGAGTTGGAGCTTTCACTGCAGGACCTCGAAAGGAGGCAGAACTCCCAGTGCAGGACCGTTTGAGCCTTGATGTTGTGGCAGGCACGTGTTCCAATTACACTTCAGCAGTAGTGTAGCTTTTTACTTGTCTCTTTCCTGTTCAGTACTTCTTACCTGTTTGTTACTGTCATTTCCTTATTTAGAACTGTGTTACTGGTCATCTCTAGAGTGTCCTCCTTACTTCTGCACTGCTCCACATTGACTTCACTGGCACCTGCGGGACCTGCATACTCATGTTTCAATCGTAGCGGCACCTGCCGGGAGGCGGAGTTACAAGTATGCAATACCCTGAGGAGATATAACATGTATGCAAACATTAAGAAGTGTTCCTTCTTGACTGATAGCGTCATCTTCTTGGGTTTTGTTGTTTCCTCAGAGGGAGTGCGGGCTGATCCCCAAAAGATCCAAGCAATAGTAGATTTCATGGGTTAGCCACATTCTAACGTTGATTCATAGCGGGATTCAGCACCATCATGTCCCCAATCACTGACTGTATGAAAAAGGGGGACTTTATATGGACTAAATTTGCTGCCAAGGCATTTGAGGATATAAAGAGAAAGTATGACTAATGCGCATGGTTATGTGCCTCCCGGATTTCATGAAAGCATTTGAGGTTGCATGTGATGCGTCAGGTATATGCATATGTGGAGTTTTAAGTCAAAAAGGACATCTTGTGGCATACTTTAGTGAGAAACTTAGTGATGCTAAACTTTGCTACTCCACCTATGATAAGGAATTCTATGCGGTAGTGCAGGCTTACGATATTGGAGACACTATCTCCTACCACAAGAGTTTGTATTGTACCCGAATCATGAGGCCTTGAAATATCTCAATTCCCAGAAGAAATTAAATTCTAGACATGCTCGATAGGTTGGTTTTCTTCAGGAGTATACATTTGTCCTCACTCATAAGGCGGTGGTTGAGAATAAGGCCACTGATGCACTCAGTCGTAGAGTTGCTTTACTATTTGCTATGAGTGTTCAGGTATAGGATTTGAGAAGATTAAGGAAGATTACGTGGCGTGCCTAGACTTTGGTGAGATTTTTGCTATCCTTCAGGATGAGTTAGTACGAGAGCAAGATAGTTATTTCCTGCAGAATGAGTATCTTTTTAGGGCCACACAAATATATATTCCACGTACTTCTGTGAGAGATTTTATTGTCTTGGAGATACATGCTGGAGGTTTATCAGGACACTTTGGGAGAGATAAGACGATTGAGTCGGTATAGACTCAGTTTTATTGGCCGAGCCTAAAGAGAGATGTTGCCACTCTGGTGGGGTCAATGTCGAGTTTGTCAGATGGCTAAATATAGAAAGCACAATACTAGCCTCTACACACCTTTACCTGTGCCAGATTGTCCCTGGCAAGACATTAGTATGGATTTCGTGCTAGGACTTCCACACACACCTAAGAAGCACTATTCAGTTTTTGTCATTGTGGATCGATTCTCCAAGATGGCACACTTCATCCCTTGCTCCAAAACATTAGATGTCTCACTCATTGCCAAGCTTTATTTTGATGGGGTTGTTCGTCTCCATGGTCTACCCAAGAGTATAGTGTCTGATAGGGATGTAAAGTTCATGAGCTACTTCTGGAAAACCCTATGGCATATGATGGTCACTAAGCTCAAGTTCTTCACTGGTTACCACCCCCAGACTGATGGCCAAACTGAGGTAGTGAACCGTAGTTTAGGGAATCTTCTCAGATGCTTAATGGGTGAAAATACCAGGAATTGGGATCTGATATTGTCCACTGCCGAGTTTGCATATAACGGGTCAATAAATAGGTTCATTGGCATCAGTCCATTTAAGGTAGTTCATGGTTACAAACCTAGAAAACCTATAGACCTCATCCACATGTCGCATGATCATAGAGTGTCTGAGTCAGCTGAGTCATTTGCACAACACATTCATGACTTGCATAAAGAGATCAGCAGGAGAATTTAATGAAGGTGATTATGTTATGGTGCGAATCAGATCTGAGAGGTTTCCTCCTGGAACCTTAAAGAAACTGAAGGCTCGTAGTGCTGGACCATTCAAAATCTTAAAGAAAATTGGTTCTAATGCATATGTGGTAAATCTTCTTGCAGATTATGGGATTAGCTCAACTTTTAATATTGAAGATCTAGTGGCTTATAAAGGTCCAACAGCTATACCCACGGACCCATTCTTCGAGCCTTCCCAAGATGACTTGAGTGTCTCTGCTATCCCTCCTCTCATTCCTTTACCACCCATACATCCACGTAGAGAGCAGATTGATCGCATATTAGATGAACATGTTATATCAACCAGTCAAGGTGTTTATCAGCGTTACTTGGTGACTTGGAAAGGCCAGCCAGAATCAGACTGTACTTGGATAACCAGAACAGAACTCCAGAGGCTAGACCCAGATTTGCTTGAGTACTATGACAGCCAATAGACCTTACACTCGTCAGAGCCGAGTTCTTCCCACCCGGAGAGAGTTGATGGGGACATCATGGTTTACACGCGCAGGCGACATTGTAATCAACCTAGTTCTTTATGGATGGGCCCAAGTCCATTTGAGATATGAATTATGTATTTTTTTATTTCTTTGGTTTAGTCCCACATTCGGTAGAATGAGAGAGTTGAGGGATTGTAAACTTTATTTAAAGGCATGTATTGGGATATTTTGAATCAATGAAAGCTTGAGAACAATTTTCCCTCAAAACATGTGAAAGGTTCTCTCCTTGGTGCAAAGCCTTGGATCCCTTGGTATGAAACCAATCTATTTTCTTCCCCAAATCCCTAAATCGTTCGTGTTCTACATCAACTAGGCTAGGATCGAAGGTATTTGATGAAGCTTCTTATGCATGTAATTGATGGAATTAAGAAAACAACGAAGGAACAAGAAAAGGAGGTTAGATCGAATGATAAAACCCTATATTTTGTCGAGTTTAAATGCTTATATCTCATTATCTAAGAACATGGACTTAACACTCGAATCAAACTCAATAACCCAATTAAAATTCGAAGCGACCATATCAGACAATACAAGCTTGATATCATATCATATCATATCGTAAGAAGCATATCACATAGTGAACCTCAATATAGTATAATATCATAAGAAGCATTCACATATTGTAACTTGATATCGTATCATATCATAAGAAGCATATCACATATTGTAAGATAACTAACCACCTATTGTGACCATACAATTCATATCATTTTTTTCCATATTGTATTATATTGTATGATATGTATGATGTATCACATGTCATATCATATGATTTTGACATCATGGATTGGTTGTTACCTTTGAATCTTTGTTAGGCAGTCAGCATATCAAATCTCTTTATAAGCATATATATTTTTTAAAAAAATTATGAATCATTGCTTTTGCTTACCCAAATTTGACCTATTACAGTAAATTGGTCAAATCAACAAGGTCTAGATTACTTAGTTTTTTCATGTTGGGTATGTGTCTTTTTTCCTAACCCGATGCTTATTTCGGTTAGGTTCAGATATTGATTAGCTGGTTAGAACCGAACCGGTTGCCCCAGCATGTAGCTTGCACATGGGAAGTGCATGTAGGTGATGGTAGCGATGTCAAAGGGTTTGGATAATGTAAACTGGTTCACTTTCCTAATCCTTGCACAAATTTGGCAATCAAATTTGTTTCAGTAACGATGATTGTGGAAGAAAAACATGCTGTGGTGGAAGAAATTGGAAAAAAACAAATTAGAGATTTATCAATATAACAGGATAGTAAGTTTTAGGCCTCTAAATCGATCGATTACTGATTTCAATGCTTTGCACATTGAAGATTCATTTGGACCTCAAATACCAACGATTTCTTACCCACTCTAGCATCTCCCATGTAAAAGATTTCAAACGTACAAATATAGTTTACAAAACTTAAATTTTATTCAATCACTTTATAACTAAAAGATTTGATTATAAATTCATATTTATAGCAGAAGAAATCATTCATATCCATACACATACTCGATCTTTTAATCTAACTTAAACTTCTAAATAAATAAAATAAAATAAAATAGTTTCCTTTAAAAGAAAACTTTAAAAGACTTACAACAAACTTAAAAGGGCTCAAATACAAAATATAAAAAGACACAGACTAAAATGACTCAACCTTCTAAAAATTGATGTGAACATCTAAACAATCTAACTTATTTACCTTCTGCATTTATGACTCCTTCATTGATTAGGATTTGCTTCAATTTCTAATAGAATTTTGCATGTAGTCCATGTTCTCTTTGCATTAAATATCCACTAGTTGAAGAAAATTTATCCTCAAGTTTTGAAGTGTACAATCAAAAAACTTGATCGAATTTCTTAGTGGGATACTTTCAAATGCATGGCGAAAGTAAATAAAAATAGAAGCAAAATCTGCTGACTATGGAGTGGAGAAGTGTCAGGAATCATAAACTTAGTGTATCCTGGTTTAACTTCAACATACTTCTTAATCTCATGCTTAAACTTAGATATTTGGCTTAATCTTAAACTTAGGCTTATGATTATATTAAAGCTCAAGCTGGGGCTCATGCTTGAATGTCAACTTTAGCCCTACATGAGATTATGGTTTGAGCTGTGACTTGATCTCAACCTTTGATTGTGTAACGACCTGTTTCCAAGTACCATCACAATTTACAATAATATACCAGTGAAAACAGAATAGAACATAGAAATAATACCAAATTTAGAATCGTACTTGTACAAGCAATATTAGAAACTTTGTGCACCACGAAAGCTAATTGCCAGTGCTAAAAGATCTCCTTCTAAACCTGGAGAAAAATATAAAATTAAATTAAAAGGTAGATTACACCTAAACCAAGCTAATAGTTTATGCCAAACAAAACAGTTTCAATATCACCGAGCAAGAAAATGATCTACTGAACTGATAATGTCACTTAAGTGTTGGGAATAAATCAAACATCGATTTTATAATTTATGTCACTGAACTGAGAAAGTCACTTAAGTGTTGAAAATGTCACTTAAGAGTGAACATTCAATTTTATAATTAAATCAACGTCAAAATAAATTCAAAAATTATTTTTTAAAAGAAATTGAACGATTTCAAATAAGCGGTGGGATCATAATCAAATTCTCAGCATTTTAACAAGTCAACGTATACCGGCCTGAGGGTGGGTTTGTCATTTAGTGAAGAAACAGTCAACAATCGTATACTTACCAAACCAACCCAAAAGCCACTAAAGGGAAAGGCTTAAAACTGATAGCCCCAAGTTATAAGACAGTGCCTAGTCAAAGGCCCAAGTATCGGCCCAGCAATACAAACCGGCAGCGGTTAATGGGCCCAGAAAGAAGTCTCGCAGAACAACTAAAACCCACGGAAAAGAACCGATGGCAGCCGGCGAACCAACACACAGACATCCGACAGAACCCGTGCAAGGAAAACCCAGACAGCAGCAACACCGTTGCAGGATGGCGACGGCAGGGAAGCCCCCAGCGGCCGGTCGACGAGACAGCTGAGGCCCAAACAAGCAGAAAAAGAAATGGTATCTGCGAGAGTCGTCGCAAGCCTTAAAATGCCGATAATCATAAAGGAAAGAGAATTCCTTCAGGAAATAACGAATCATGATCTCCCCCCAACAACCAGCAAATCCTCACGCATTTATTTCAGAAAAATTAAAGGGAAAAACTTGGAGAAGTTATAGATCTACCTCGATAGCAAAAGCCGAGAAATCCAAGGGACTTAAAGCCCCGAAATCCAAGCTCAAAAGAGATCAGGAAACCAGATCAAAATTCAGAAATTTAAAGGAAGAGGAAAAGGATTTTTCGTATGCATAAAACCCTAAAACCAAAACATTTAAATAGAAAAAGGGGAAGCGGAGAAAAATGTGTGGAAAGAGTTCGAATCGATCTTAAAAGGAGATCCTCGGAGAAATATCTCGGATTAGGATTTCGAAATCGAAGAGGCGGCGGCTAGGGTTCGAATTGAGTGGAAGTCAGCGGTTCGCTATTGCGTTGAAGGGAAAAGACCAACTGAGGGAGATGGCTTCTGGTTGACAAGTTGATCAGCGTTTGGAAAAATACCGTTGTCAAGGCTAGTGTTTCATTTTTTATTATTACTGATAACATTCATCATAATCCTCCCACCAATAGTATGCCTCTCCTTTTAGCTTGCATTGAACATATAACTACTTTTGCTCATCAGATACGTTAGAGCAAGTGAAGAAATATTCAGTATTTAGCTTTGCAGTCTGTATACTTACAAAACCATCATGTCCGTAAAAATACTACGATATCATAGTATTTATCAAACTATCTCTAGATATGTTGTGTCCATAAATAGAAAATATGCATAAAAATATGCCATTATACTCAAAATATTCCGAATATAAAGGCTTCCTTTTAATTCTGGCTCAAATCTTGCTTCAAATAGCTTGAAAATTGGCCCAAAACAATCTTATGTCTGGATCGGTTCGGATCTAGTCAGGTCATGTCAGGCCTGGTTGAGGATTCGTTCAATTGAAATCTACATCAGAACCAAGTTGAACTCCAATTGGATTGCAAAAGCTGTTGTTTTTCGGATTTGGTTCAGTTTGATGCAAAGTAGGACTATGCTGATTGGAATTTAAATTAGGTTCCCAATCGGATCGTGTAGCCATCACTGCTGCATATTTTGAAGCCGATGGTGTTTCTGAATTTGAAGCTCAAACCTGATGAGATAATGCCAGAATCAACGATCGGCAATAATGAGCCAAACTAGTATTTGCAGTGAATCCAGAATTTTGAGTTGATCCCTATCGGATTATTCCAAAATTGTAAAATCAACGCCGATAACATGAGGGCAGGCTGTTGTAGAACAACATGATGTCGATGATGTTGCAGAGGCTCTTGAGCACATTGACTATCAAGGAGAGTTGAGAGGATGATGAGGTCGGAATCGACAATTGATGGTGCTGGATTATTAAGTTGTTGCAACGATGGGTATGTCAAAATTTTGTGAATGTAGGATGGTTGATGTAGATGATGAAGAGGAAAATAATAATTATGTTGAACTTGGTGTGTGATTGGGAGAAATAGAAGATGTTAGGATTGATTGGGTTTTTTTGTTCTACTGTCGAAGAAGTAGAAGAGGATAGAGAAGAAAGAAGTGGTTATTGGTTTATGGGATGGTGGATCTAGAGGGGGTTTCTTGATGGAAGAAGATGTTGAGAATGGGCTGCGACCATCTGGTGGCATTTTTGTAGTGTTGGGCCATAGTGGCAAACTTGTTATTTTGGGCCTTAATGGCATGTTTGTAATATTGGGCAAATCAGCCCTTTTGATTGAGATGTGGAGGGTTAGGGCTAGAAGGATGTCAAATTTGAAGAAAGAAGAAGAGAGAATAGTAGTAGATTAAGAGTAGATTTTGGAGAGTAAGCCCTTTATGTTGAAGCAAAATGGTAGGAGCGTGGTTTACTCTCTAATTGAAATCAACTATCGTGTATTTCCTTTTTATTATCTATTAAAATCATTTTTCTTCCAAATACCCAAATTTCTTCCACCAAAACCCAAGAATTTTCTATCAAATTAGTATCAGAGCCCTACAATCCAGGGCGACGACAGAAAGAAAGAAAAATATTGAACCTTTGGAGGTGAGATTTGATACTGAGCTCGGAAGAGATCAACGGAGAAAAATTTCTCTACGATGAACGAGAGGATGTTGGCGATAGAGGAGAGACTCTCAAATCAGATCTTAACTAAAGGTGTCCTTCAAATCGGCGCGGTTATGAAATCCCTAATGAAAAAAATTGAAGAGATGGATAAAACCCTAGATCTAAAGAGACGATCTCATCAAATCCAAATTTGAGAGAGGATGAAGTCCCCAACAAAGATCGAAGAAGAAATGAGTAAGCTTTGTACAAATGAAAAGGGAAAGGTGTCATCTTTGAAAACGATTTACCATCGAAAGACGGTGAGCATCAAAAAGGGGAGCAAAACCCTTACCTTCAACCAGTAATGGGTGATCCGGCGCCGACAGCCACCACAGGAGGGTCGTCGGCCCCCAAAATCTTAGTTGGGGGTGATGGCCCCCACTCGCAGCCCTTATGAGTGCACGAGCCTCAGGCAGTAGCCTGCGGGCCATGCAAGCCTCATGCGACTACATTTGCAAGGGGCACTGGCCCCTGGCGCCGCAGCATGGGCCCCGCGAGCCCACTGTGCTACTGCATGGTCCCTCGAGGCCCCGTTTCGACCAGTGCCCAGGCCCTCGGCACCTGGCGATAGTTCAATGAGTGATTGTCCTCTCCTTGTAACCTAACAGTCTCACGACACATACATGGACAGCTATGGAGTCTGATGCCAAGCACAAAGAGCCGGTGACCACTTTGGGGGTTATAGAGAGATGGTGACCCTTAGGGCTTGTTTGAGGAAGGCAGAGGTTTGGTTGGGGAATGGAGGCTCGAAGAACAACGGTGAAGTTGGAGGGGAACAGTGGGAAAGATGGAGGAGCTCCGTAGAATGTTTATCAACAACCCCACTTCGGGCAGCCAAGGGATATGGCAGGACGGTGGGTCTTTGGTCGCAAGAGCGGGTTTCGAAGATGAAGCTACCAGTCTTCGAGGGAGGGGATCCTTATGAGTGAATTTACCATGCATAGAAATACTTCGCGGTAAACCGCTTGACTGAGATGGAAAAACTGTGGGCAGTCAGCGTCTGTTTAGAGGGAAAGACATTTGTCAGGTATTGGTGTTTCATACCATATTATTTTGATGATGATCACAACATTATGTTGTTGCTAATGACTCCCATAATTTAGTCTAATAGTTAACATTTCAAGAATATCATTTTTTAAAACTAAATGCTTGGTGCAAGGATGAACATCAAGAGGAGCAATGCCAAAACTTGTACTCAAGTGGTGCCAAAGCTTGGAAGACAATGGGGAGCATCAACGCATCAAGATATTGAAGATCAGACTCTAAGGGAAGCAATGTAATCCATGTAATTTCATTTACTTGCTTTTTCTCTTTTTGAGTATAGGTTTAATGTAATGCCTTGATAGATGGATTAACTCATTCATGCATAGGGCTGTTGACGAACAGAACGTTCGACGAACTACTCGTGAACAAGCTCGGTACATGTTCGTTTACGTTCGTTTAGGAAGCTTAATGAACAAGCTTGAACAGATTTTTAGAGCTCGGTTAGTAAACGAACAGAGCTTGAACATAACCGTGTTCGTTCATTTATGTTCATGAACAAGCTCGTTAAGTGTTCGTGAACAAGCTCGTTAAGTGATGTTCATGAACAAGCTCGTTAAGTGTTCGTGAACGAACATGTACCGAAAATAATACATTTAGACAAGTACTATATTTTTTATTATGCTTGGAATGGATGCTTGTAATGGTATATATGGAGCTATTATGCTGGATTTGTTTATTTTTGTCTTACAAATATTTAATCCTTTTATTTAATTGATTTAGTTATTGGCAATAATGTTTAAATATTATTATTCCTGATTAAAAAATTGACTTTCGTTTGTTTGTTTGAAAATATGTCATGAACAAGATTGATTTGTGTTTATGAACATGTTTCTGAACATGTTCACGAACAAGCTCGATAAGTCTTGTTAACGAACAGAACGTTCGATTAACTACTCGTGAACAAGCTCGGTAAATGTTCGTTTACGTTCATTTACGTTCGTTCGGTAAGCTTAACGAACAAGCTTGAACATGTTTTTAGAGCTCGGTTAGTAAACGAACAGAGCTTGAACATGGATTTTGTTCATGAACAAAACCAAGCTCCATGTTCAAGCTCGTTCAAGCTCGTTCGTCAACAGCCCTATTCATGCATATTCATTTTCCATCTTAGTGAACCTTAGGGTTATCATAGAAATCATCCCAATAGGTTCATCTTGCCAAATACTCAAACTGGTGTTTTTGGCTCTCCCACAATCGACTGATGAAGTCATGACAGACGACTGGATGTCCTCCAGGCGCCTGGCTAGCCTTCTACAGCCAACTGATGTGCACAGCTCAAGTCAATATTTCTTGATTCTTTCTTGAGCTCTTGAAAACAGACGACTGGCGTTTATTTTACAGGTGCATGTATCCTATCAGGCACCTGGGATTTGTTCTCCAGTCGTCTGTGTGCCAAAGTGTGTTACATGCATTTTCTGGGTTTCAACTCACTTTGCAAGTCAGTCGATTGATGAGAGGTTTTAAGTCACCTGTCAAATCACAGTCGCCTGAGAATTGGTCCTCTATTGTCTGAAGGTGCTACTGCGAAAGTCGCATTTTTCTCAGCTCCTTTCCATCTCATGTGTCAGTCGCCTGATGAAGGATATTCAGGCGTCTGCCTGTGTTGTATTCTACAGTCGCCTATCGTGGCTCAGATTATAGCCGTTGGGATTTTTATAGCCGTTGACCAGTCGACTGTCAGTTATTTATCAGTCGACTGTCCGAAGTGTAAAGTGCCAAAATCTAGCTGTAACAGATTTATTCTTTTAGAATTTTTACTTAGGTTTGACAGTTTATTTGGGGTTCCTATATATATGAGAGGGCTTAGTTCATTAGAACTTCTTAGTCACTATTGCAAATCATTAGAGATTGATTAAGCCACTCTCACACTCTCACATTTCTCTATCATGAGCATTTCTCTCTTCATGCATTGAAGCTTAGCTCAAGGAAAATCATGCAAGTGCAGTCAAGCTAAATCTCATCACTTAGAGATTCTCTTCCATTCATTCTTCTTCATATGAGTAAGTTCATTGTCAAGGCACATGTAAGAGTACTTGTTTTACTTTGTTTTCTTTAAAACACTAGCTTTCTGTGTGAGAGTATAACCATTATGTAGGGTTGGTTGAGATCTCTCTTTATGAGAGTTTGAGTCTCTCTATGTGAGAGCAAGGATTTCTCTGTGTGAGAATCCAAATCCTCTGTGTGAGGTATCTCTGTGTAAGATTGTATTCACTTCTCTTTATGAGAATCATAGTGGATATTGGTGTGGATGGACGTATCCAAGTTTGGTGAACCAGTGTACAATCTTGTGTTTGCGCTTGGATTGATTGTGTTGATTAATTCCTCTTGCACTTATTATTCCATATTTGCAAGTTAAATTATAATTGCACAATTTATTGTCAATACTCTATTCACCCCCTCTAGAGTTTGTTGTTATTATTGCAAGGTAGACGGTCATTACAATTGGTATCATATCGAGATTATGTCATATAACAACGATGGCATTCAACGCGACATCTGCGTCTCATGAAGAAGGTTTATCAACCGTCCTTCCCCCGCTCTTCAACGGAACTAACTACCCAAGTTGAAAGATCAAGATGATGATCTACTTAAAAGGTCAAAACCTATGGGACATCACGGAGTCGCCATTTGAGAAGCCTACTACACCGCGACTACAAGGACAAAGGCAGAGAAGGACTCGATTAAATACAATACGAGGGCAATGAACACATTTCCTTGTGCCCTCACTCACAATAAGTTCAATCGCATCTCCATGTGTAAAATGGCCAACGAAATTTGGCGTACTTTGGAGATTTGTCATGAAGGGACGACAAAGGTAAAGAAATCTAAACAAAGCATATTTAGATCTAAATATGAGTTGTTTAAGATGCAGGAAGGTGAAAACATCTTAGAGATATTCACATGGTTCAAAGAAATCGTGAACACTTTTGAAGGACTTGGGAAGATGATCTCTCAAGAGGATTGAGTGAAGAATATCCTTGACTCTCTTGCACCCAAATGGAAGTCAAATGCCAACGGGATTTTGGAGTCTAACAACATGTCCAAATATACCGTTGAGGAGTGCGTTTGGAATCTCATGGTATACGAAGTGAAGCTTCAGCACAAGAATGAGATTCAACCAACCAAGCCCGAGAAGCCGGAGAAGCAAAAGGGGGTTGCATTCCATGCCAAGGAGGAGCCAATCAAATGGAGGAAAAATTCCATTGAAAAGCTTCAAGTGAAGAAGATGAAGAAGATAAGGGTAGTGGAGATGAAATCATGGAGCTTCCCAAGCAACTAAGAGCATTCCTCAAAAGCAAGCACGGTAAATCTTCTTCAAAGTTTGCCTCTAAATCTAACAATCCGATTTGTTTCAATTGTAGAGGAAAAGGTCATCTCTCCACCGAATGCCCTTCCAACCCCACCAAAGAGACTTACAATGGTAAAGGGAAGAAACATTGAAAGTGCAAGTCCAAATTCAAGAACCAAAAGAAGGGACTTGTTGGCACATTTGATTATTTGGATGAGGACTCATCAAGTGATGAAGAGGAAGATGACAATGAGCAAGCCCACATGTGCTTCACGGCATTGGAAGATCTTTCTTCAAGATCTAGCAATGAAGAGGTGGAGGCATGACTTAACCCCCAACGAAGAAATGTGCTTCATGGCAAAAGGGAAATAGTCATTGTCAAGCTCTAGCGAGGAGAAAAGCGATGAGTAGGTTGAGGAGGTGAAACTATCATATGAGGAGCTCGAATACCGCTACAATGTGGTCTCCAATGGGGCAAGTAAGTGCATCAACTCATATGCTAAGTTGAAAGCTAAATTTAAAAATGCTACGAGTAGGGTGCATGAGTTAGAATCTACTAGTGTAAATAATAATGATGTTTTGCATATTTGTGACACTAGTAAGAGAGACACACTTCTCGCTCAAGTTAAGGAATTAAGCATATAACCAATGATAAATTAGTAGCTCAAACACTTAGCTTAGAAACTCGCATTCAACAACTTACGTTGAAATGCGAAGAGAAATCTCAAAAGCTCAAAAGCTTTGTTTATTCTAGGGATTCACTCTGCGGTTTGTTGGAAAAACATCATCCGGCAAACCATAGAGGAGGTTTGGGATACATTTCAAAAGTGGTGACCAACCCCACCTCTAATTCTTTCAATAGTGCAAATACAAGAAATATTGCTAAAGCACCTAAGAATAATCAACATGCTTTCTTGTATAACAATAACACCAACACGAAGCATGTAAAATCACAAGGTGGTGAGGAATAATGAAAATTCTTCATTTTTTACTAAGAAGCAAAATCCTAACTTTATGCATGCCAGAAAAATATTTTCTACACCTAAGCATGTCACATCCACCCCTCTTGCAAAGGCAAAACACTTGACTAGAAATCCCTGAGTCTTTGGATTCTCACTAAGGTTAGTGTGCAAGAGAAGGATAATTATGTCAACTCATTAGTTAGGGATATGATCATCACCTCATGTGATTACATAGGAAATCAAACTCTTTTTGAGTTTGGTTCCCTAATGTTTATGTCTCTCACACATATGCACTTGCCTGGGTATTATGCATAATGTTCATTCTTAGCATACACATTAATTATGTGTGGTTTTTCATGATTTTGAAATCTTTTTCAAATTATGTTTTTCATGAAAATGGGACCTTGGGGACTACATTAGCATACATGCATTTGTTGATCCATATGTATGTCAATAGGGGAGTTAATATGTTAGGTATGTTTAAAATTATTTTTAAAACACATTTTAACTCTCTTTTGGGTTATGCTTGATATTATTATTTACAACTTTCTCAAATTCAACCCTTGGATATTGCCATCATTTTTAATGCTTTATTCTCTTTTGGCAATGTCACTTGTATCAATATTGCATGATTCTTTCTATATCTATGCTTTGATACATTTTAGGCCCATGACTCCAAGTATTATAAATTACAATTAGTAAAGAGGATTATCTTACTATTGGTATTGTCTCAATTGTTAAAGATTTTTTATTTTTTTCCTTTACAATTGGTATTAGATCATAAAAGTCCATAATTTGACCATTTCTATGATACAGGGGGAGCATGAGATAGTGATTTGATACCCACTAAATTTTTACAATTTGGAATCATACATCTCTTAATCTCTTGATTATGCGTCTTTTTCATGATTGGTATCAATGACAAGATATTTTCTTGTATGTTTGATGTCCACCTTTTTGACAATGATAAGGGGGAGATAGATATGATTATGTAAATCATATCTTCAATGTGGAGAGAGATATACATATGGGGAGAGATATGTGGGTTTATGTAAACCATACATGTGGAGAATGTTATTGATTTTATTTCAATTGGTTTATGTAATCCATGCCTACTATATGTCACCGTTATTTCTTATTATTTCAATTGGTTTATCTCATTTTACAATTGGTGCATATAAGTAAGGGAAGCTCATTTGCATTGTGCTTTATTTTCTTTACGTTTACATAATGTGTGTCATCATCAAAAAAGGGATTGTTAGGTATTGGTGTTTCATAACAATATTATTTTGATGATGATCGCAACATTATGTTGCTAATGACTCTCATGTTTTAGTCTCATAATTAACATTTCAAAAATATCTTTTTTGGTGACTAAATGCTTGGTGCAAGGATGGACATCAAGAGGAGCACCCAAAACTTGCACTCAAGGGGTGCCAAAGCTTGAAAGAAGATGGGGAGCATCAACACATCAAGAGGTTGAAGATTAGACTCTAAGGGAAGCAATGTAATTTCATTTACTTGCCTTTCTCTTTTTCGGTCTAGGTTTAATATAATGCCTTGATAGATGGACTAACTCATTCATGCATATGTATTTTCCATCTTAGTGAACCTTATGATTATCATAGAAATCATCCCAATATGTTCGTCTAACCAAATACTCAAACTGGAGTTTTTGGCTCTCCCACAGTCGACTGATGAAGTCATGACAGGCGACTGGATGTCCTCCAGGCGCCTGGCCAGCCTTCTACAGCCAACTGATGTGCATAGCTCAAGTCAACATTTCTTGACTCTTTCCGAGCCTTTGGAAATAGACAACTGGCGTTTATTTTACATGCGCATGTATTTTATCAGGCACCTGGGATTTGTTCTACGGTCGTTTGTGTACCAAAGTGTGTAACTTGCATTTTCTGGATTTCAACCCACTTTGCAAGTCTGCCGACTGATGAGAGGTTTTCAGTCGCCTGTTAAATTACAGTCGCCTGAGAATTGGTCATCTATCGTATGAAGGCGCTAGTGCAAAAATTGCATTTTTCTCAGCTCCTTTCCATCCCATGTGTCAGTCGCCTGCTGAAGGATATTCATGTGCATGCACCTTGTACAGGCGCATGTGTAGTATTCTACAGTCGCATGTCCTGGCTCAGATTATAGCCGTTGGGATTTTTATAGACTGGACCAGTTGCCTGTCAGTTTTCATTAGTCGACTTTCGAAGTGTAAACTGCCAAAGTCTAGCCGTTGCAGATTTATTCTTTTGGGATTTTTTTAGGTTTGACGGTTTATTTGGGGTTCCTATATATATGAACGGGCTTAGTTCATTATGTTAGGTTTTGTTCATGACTCCGTTGTCATTAGTGGCACTATGATACTTGCTGTTTGTTCTTAAATATCTTAAGAAGAAAGACAGCTTTCCTTAGTGATGTTGGAACAATTGTTGAACATGATGTATCTGTTCTTAATTATCTTAAGGAAAAGAGACGACTCAGCTTGGTTATGTTGGAAGAATTGTTGAACATTATGTTGTACCATAATGTTCAACATGTTGTGTCTGTGCGGCAATGTTTGTATGCTGTATATGGTATTCCGTTCTGGTAACTCATGATCTCAGCTTTCTATCTTTAACGGTATCAGGTATTTATGTTGATTGAATACTGTTAAAGAGTTATTTGGAAGTCTATATCTCTTTGTTCTGTTAAGATGGTTGAAGAGATTTTTGCGCACAATACCTTTCGCAACGAGCTCTTGAGGATTTTGCGGGATCTCATGCTGTTGAAGGTTGCAGATTTTGTGGATTGCCGTGTTGGAGCTGCTCTGATTGAAGATTTGCCGTTTGACCCGCGGATGTAGGGGAGCGTGGGTTATTAGGGTTTGAGCGCAGTGACGGCTAGGTTACGACTTTTGGGAAAAAGTTCTGTGATACTCTGGGAGAGAGGCCGACGGCTACGCACGTAGGATCAAAGGAGTTGATCTAGTCGGTGTTGCAAGGGAAGCTTGCCGAGAATACTCCACGGGGTTGATGGTTGTCACCCTTCACGATTTGTATTAAGGGGGAGCGTGTTCCTCTTAGTAGAAACGTGGTATTAGAGTTTGTACTCTTTGATTATTTTAGTGGAGTATTCTGTTTTTCTGGGTGTGGCCCCGCAGATGTAGGTGTGCGCACCGAACTGCGTTACCAAGTCTTGTGTGTCTCTGATTGACGTGTGTTGTTTCATTGGATTTGTGTTTTATTACTGCATACTGAATTTCAATTGGTATCAGAGCAGGTCATCCGTGTAACTTTGTTGTATCAAAGTGGGTGTGATCTTGTGTGTCAGTACGCAAATCATGAATACGAAAGAAGGCGCCTATGTTACTCGTCCTCCTTTACTCACCGGATCAAATTACACATACTGGAAGTCTTGTATGCGAGCTTTTATCAAGTCTCTAGATGAGAAAGCATAGGTCGCCACGGTTGAAGGATGGAGCCATCTGACTGAAGTTGACAAGGAAGGCAAGGAATACCTCAAACCGGTGAGAGACTGAGATCCAGAAGAAGAGCGTGCGGCATTAGGAAACTCGAAGGCAGTGAATGCCATCTTCACTGCAGTCGATGAAGAGCAGTTCAAGCTGATATCCACATGTGAGCACGCAAAAGAAGCTTGGGACATTCTTCAAAACGTTCATGAGGGAACAAATACAGTTAAGGCTTCTAAACTTCAAATGCTCGCATCACAGTTTGAAAATCTTAGAATGAATGAAAACGAAACAGTGGCTGAATTTAATGGTAAATTAAGGGATATAGCCAACCAGGCATTTCAACTGGGCAAGAAATATTCTCAAAAGAAGTTGGTAGAGAAGACGCTGAGGTCTCTTCTACTAAAATTGCGGCTATTGAAGAAGCAAGAAACACTTCCACTATAAGACTGGATGAACTCATGGGTTCTCTGCAAACCTATGAGATGAATCTCAAGCAAAACAGAAGGGAGAAGGGGGTGGCATTAAAGGCAGAGGCAAGTGAAACTTCTAAATCGGAGAATGAGTCTGAACTTGATGACGACATTGCATTACTAACCAAAAATTTCAGCAGGATGATGAGGAAGATTAGTAACCGAGGTCAGAATATCAAACCTGCAAATAGGATGTTGCGTTCAGGTCCTCCCGCTGTTGAAAAGACTACTAGCCGCCCGACCCAAAGCTATGGCTCAAAAACCAAAGGAAAGGGAATTCAATGCTGAGAGTGTGAAGGGTTTGGTCACATACAAGCTGAATGTGCCAATACCCTTAAGAAGCAAAAAAGGGAAATCTCTAGCAGTACCTGGAGTGATGAAGATTCTGAAGAAAGTGCAGAAGATGAAGACATAACCAGTAACTATGTTGCCTTCACTGCAACTCTAAAAAATAAGTCTTGAGTATGACACTCCTAGAAATGTTGAACATAATGTTGCAACATCTGCTACAACATCGAGTACCAGACGAGAAAATGTGATACATAATGTTGAAACAGATAGTACAACATTCAGCACTGAGGAGGACTCTGAAAGTGAAAGTGAGGAAGATGTTGGTGAAGAAGATATTCGGTCAGCATATCAGATTATGTTCAACAAATGGATGGATATCTGCAAAGTGAACAAGAACTTGAAGGATGAATGTTCTAGACTGACGAGAGAGAAGGATGAGACCAGGGATAAACTGTTGAAGATAGAGTTGAGTCTCAGAAATCTTGAGAATAGTCTTAAGAGAACACTGCTTAGAGCTGAGAAGGCAAAAAGTGTTCTCAACAGATGGAACTCCGGGAAGTCTAAACTTGATGATATTCTCAACATGGGAAAGATGTCTGGAGACCGAACAGGAGTCGAATACAACAGAGGGAGCCACCTACATACATCCAAGACAAGGCGAGTTCCCATTACTAAAGAGCATGAAAAACGGAGTCAGCTCAACAGGGATGAGCCAAAAAGGAAGAAAAGAAAAGGTTCAACATCCAGGCGTCCTGTATGTGATTACTGTAAGCAAGTTGGGCACAATGACTGGAGTTACTTCAGACGCATGAAGCATTGGAATGAAGGCAGAAGTGTTAGTAATCCCAACAAAAGGACAACTATGAAATGGGTTAAGAAGTCTGAGCTGGTAAGCATGGTGGCATACACTTCATTGGTTACATTCTCAGAAAATCTGTGGTATTTTGACAGTGGGTGTTCTCGACACATGACTGGAAATAAGGGACTTCTCACTGAGTATTCTGCCAGCAACAAAGGTCATGTAACCTTTGGCGATGGTCAGAGAAGCAAGGTAGTCGGAAAAGGGAACCTGAATGTGACAAGGTTCCTGAAGCTGAAGGATGTGATGCATGTAGAGGACTTGAAGGCAAATCTCATCAGCATAAGTCAGCTGTGCGCAATGTTATAAAAGGCGGTTTCTTTATGCGCGCAGTCTAGGAGCGCATAGCACATATGCGGTTTATGCGGTCGTTTACGCAGTTTACGCGGTTTACGCAAAAATGAATAATTTAGTATATAAATAAGCAATAAGTTTATGTATATGTGTTTGTGTATATTACATTAAAAAAGATATGAACAAAGAAAAAATCATATTAAGTTTTAAAAGTATGGATTAATCAATACTAAAACATCAGCGCCATTATGACGATTAATACATAAAATAACTAAAGTCTAGCGTCTAAAGCAATCTACACACAAAACATAACTATTTAGTTTTACATCCAAATCAAAAGCATGTCAAACATAAGTACTTTAAAATTAAAAAAACTGATATTTATGTTTAACATGTCGTGTTTCTTAATGGATTGGAATTTTTTAGTTGCCGATTATGTGCCCGCATATTCGCATATGCGGTCGCATAACATTTATGTGACCGATTATACGGCCGACCGCATAATTCGACCGCATATCTTAATTTCAATGCGGTCAAATGTCGCATCCTTATATGCGGCCGCATATGCGGCCGCATATAACTTGTTTTAGAACACTGGCTGTGCAACCAAGGTTTACTTGTCCGATTCACCAAAGATGAATGCCTTGTATTCAATGGAGATGATGTATGTATTCTTACTGGAAAAAGGTCAAATGACAACTGTTATCTTCTGCAAGATCTCAACAAGTGCTTCAATATCACCACTGATGTTTCAGAACAGTGGCATCAAAAACTGGGCCATTTAAATTTCAAGAACTTAATGAAGATATCTCAAGCCGGAGCTGCTCGTGGAATACCAACTCTAATCAAGAAGAAAGAAGGTGTGTGTTAATCATGTCAACTGGGAAAGCAGAAGAAGACGAGTCATAAGCAAATCCAGACTACCACTACCTCGAAAAATCTGGAGCTTTTACACATGGACCTGATCGTACCCACATCTGAAACTAGCGTGGGAGGTAAGAAATATATTTACGTATGTGTTGATGATTTTTCTCAGTTTACCTGGGTAGATTTTCTTAATGAGAAATCAGACACATTTGAAGCCTTCAAGAGACTGTGCACCCGTCTTCAAGTTGAAAAAGGAGACAACATTGGCAAAATTGTCAGGATCCGACGTGATCATGGAAAGGAGTTTGAGAATCACTCCTCAGAATACTGTGAATCACATGGTATTGGACATGAATTTTCAGCTCCAAAGACTCCTCAACAAAACGGAGTGGTTGAAAGAAAAACCCGCACTCTTCAAGAAATGGCACGTGTTATATTGAATGCTCGAGGGGTCAATGCTAAGTGGTGGGCTGAAGCTATCAATACGGACTGCTACACTATTAATAGGGTCTATCTTCGGTCAAGAACTGAGAAAACTCCCTACGAGATCTGGAAAGGCAGGAAACTTGATGTATCCTACTTCCACATCTTTAGAAGTAAATGTTATATCTTGCAAGATCGTAAGCCCAGGTGAAAGTTTGATGCAAAGAGCGACAAAGGAATCGTCCTTGGGTGTTCCACAAAGAGCTGTGCCTTCAGAGTTCTGAATCAACGCACAGATGTTATGATGGAATCTATCAATGTAGTGGTTGATGATTTCGATCAGGGAAAGGCTGTCTTAAGTGAAGAAAGGGCAATTCAAGAAGATGGCACTGATGAGGAGGGTCATGTTGAAAATAATGTTGCAACAAGCAAGCCAAATCAGAACAATGCTAAACAAAATGTTGCAACACAGGATACAACTACAGTTGAGAAACCATAGGTTGAGGCTAGAGATGCTTAAGGTACTGAAGGAATCACTAAAGTTATACGCGATCATCCTCCCGAGTTGATCATTGGTGATGTGCATGACAGCCGCCGGACAAGAGGTACTAGTCGTGTCAACTATAGAGATCTATCCGGGTATGCTTGCTTCCTGTCTGTTGTTGAACCTAAAAATGTGAAGGAAGCTATTGTTGATGAATTCTGGGTTTTGGCCATGCAAGAGTTGAACCAATTTCAACGTAATGATGTCTGGAGCTTGGTTGAGAGGCCTAAAAGAATAAATGTCATCGGGACAAAATGGATCTTCAAGAATAAAACTGATGAGAAGGGAAATGTAACTCGCAATAAAGCACGTCTAGTGGCTCAATGATATACTCAGGTGGAAGGGATCGATTTTGATGAGACATTTGCCCCAGTTGCTCGGTTGGAATCCATCAGATTACCGTTGGCTGTTGCATGCAGTCTAAACTTCAAACTCCATCAAATGGATGTGAATAGTGCGTTCTTGAATGGTCTGTTGAATGAAGAAGTATACGTCGAGCAACCAAAAGGTTTTGCAGATTCTTTTCTTCCGAATCATGTCTACCGTTTGAAGAAGGCGATGTACGGATTGAAACAAGCACCGAGGGCCTGGTACGAGAGATTAACTACATACCTTCTCCAAAAGGGATATGAACGAGGAGGAGCCGACAAAACTCTATTTGTCCAAAGGACCAGGTCAAGTGTTATGGTCGCTCAGATCTATGTAGATGATATAGTCTTCGGATCACCATCACAACATTTGGTACGTGAGTTCATTACCCTCATGCAGAAGGAGTTTGAGATGAGCATGGTTGGTGAGTTGAACTTATTTCTTGGGCTTCAAGTTAAGCAGTGTACTGATGGCTTATTCATCTCACAAAGCAAATATGCTAAGAACCTAGTTAAAAGATTCGGTCTGGAAAATGCTAGACATGTTCGCACCCATATGTCCACCACTGAAAAAATTTCCTAAGACGACGGAGGAAAATAAGTTGAGGTTACTCTATACAGAAGCATGATAGGTAGTCTCTTGTATTTGACAGCCAGTAGGTCGGATATTAGCTTCAGTGTAGGAGTCTGTGCTCGCTATTAAGCGTGCCCTAAAGAATCTCATATCACTGCTGTAAAGAGGATTATCAGATATGTCAGTGGGACGGCAGATTATGGCATATGGTACACCAAGGATACTAACACCCTAATTTCATGATACAGTGATGCTGACTGGGCATGGAATACTGATGATAGAAAGAGCACTACAGTAGGATGCTTTTATGTAGGCAACAATTTTGTCTCCTGGTACAGCAAAAAACAGAATTCCATTTCGTTATCTACGGCAGAGGCTGAGTATATCGCAGCAGGAAGTTGTTGTATTCAACTCTTATGGATGAAGCAAATGTTGACAGACTATGGGTTGGAGCAAGGGATGTTAACTATCCTATGTGATATTCAGAGTGCTATAAACATCTCCAAGAACCCAGTTCAGTACTCCAGAACCAAACACATCGACATCCGTCATCATTTCATCAGAGAGTTGGTCAAGAAGAAGTCTCTCATCATGGAATATGTAGCTACTGCTAATCAACTAGCTGACATTTTCACGAAGCCTTTAGATTCTGGCAGGTTTGAAGAACTGCGACAAGCCCTAGGGCTGTGTCGTATCTGATGTTGATCTATTTATTGCGAAGAATGTTGCAACATCAGGTTGCAACATAAAGTGAAACGGAGCCGTCACTTGTTATTGGATCGGTTACATCACAGATATTTTTCTGCCCGGTATTAATGTTCTCTTGTTTCACTCTCTCTACCCAAGGCGCTATTTTCTCTCTTAAATTTTTTTTCAAGATTCTCTGAGCAGTTCTTCTAGGGTTCTTGTTTTTCTCGTGTGGAATTCTTCTCCTGTTTCTGAAATGGTAAGAGATCGAAAGGAGAAATCATCACAGCCCCCTCGACGCTACTCTCGTCGGACCTCCTCATCGCAGAAGGGTGCTCCTTCGTCTTCTCCTCCACCAACCAAGCGAAGGGGAGTGATTCCACGAACTTCGCATGCCTCTTCTATTGGTATTTCCCTTTTTTTCAATCTCCATTATCTCTCAAAGATATGCATTCTCCTGTTGGTTCGAATTTGGAGATTGTGAAGTTTTCCCCCATCTTGGAAATCCCTCTTTTGCGAGAACCCTCGGTGCCTAATTCTTGTGAGGATGAAGTTTATCCAGCCACTGTCACTATTCAAGACTGGTTCTGGCACTTACGAAGAACTGGACGGAGATTGGATCTCTCTTGGGTTGATGTTTCTGATATTCATTTTGATCAGCTCATGCATAGAAAGATTCGGGGTAAAGTTATGAGTGTTGAAGTGCCTCGGGATAACAAGATCATCATCCGTACCTGGAATCCGAAAATTTTCGTGAAAATTTCTGAAATTGTTGAAATATCTAATTCAGACTCATCTGTTGCTGATGAGAAGACTGGGACTGGGGGAGTTGATGAAGCTTCATCTTGCCACAAGGTTATCGAGGGATCAGGTGACCTTAATGCGGAGCAGTCGGGTGTGTGTTGACCCTGAGGATAGGGTCAATGTTGATTCTGCACGTGATATTCCTTCCCAGGAGGGTGATTCTGTCACACCATCTCCCATGTATGTGGATGAAAGTGTTCAGAATTTGCCTGAGGGTGATAAGGGCTCCTTAAGTGGATCTACTGTAGATGAATGTGCTCATAATGTCTGCCATGAAGATATTTTTCTCATGGATCGAGATGACCCCTTGTTAAATGTGCCTCATGTTGATGCCCCTCCTGAGAAGCCTTAGTCACATGGTGGTGTAGAAGAGCATGCTCAGTGTATTGTGGATGTGGAACACGTTGGGGGTGGTCAGGATCCCCTTTCTCATCCTATCGAGACTGACTGTTGTGTGATGCCCGATGTTCTTTCTGAGCCAGGCACAGCTGATGTTGGTGCTAATGTTGAAGCTGCTGTCGAGTCTGGTTCATTACCGACCGGAGGTGAAGTCAGTAATGTTGCACAAAATGTTGCAACATTAGACTCAACTTGTGAGGCTGCTGCTCTTGACATCTCGACTCAGATCTCTCCAGAAGATATCTTTATGTCCTCTCCTGTGCGGAAGGCCCGGTCTGCCTCTACAAAGCGTACTGCTCCATCAAGTCGTGCATCTGCATCCCCTTCTAAGGGTCCAAAGGTTCTACCTCTACAACAGTTCATCTCGTTCTTCATTGTTTACGTCTTCTGATGCATTCAGTAAAGTTTTCTTTGATAAAGCCTGTAAGAATAGGTGGGTCTCCTATTCCGAACGATCAATCCTCCCTGAGAAAGTTTTAAATGCTTCATCGTTTGACAAGGCTCAGATGGTCTCCATTCTGAAAGACCTAGGGTTGTTCCATGCTGCTTCGTGCTTTAGAACCTTTTATCCAATCTTGGTCCGTAAGTACTACTGCAACCTATCAAAGTCTACGGGTGTTGTGTCCTCTCGCTGGGGTTTCAGATGCTATGTCAGAGGAAAGATCGTCTCTTTTTCTCCTTCTGTGTTGAATAAAGTTTTAGAGTGGAAATGTCCTTAGTCATTGCCAGATTTTGGGGAGTCAGTAGGAGACGACTTCAACAAGTTCATATATGCAGTGACAGCAGGAAAATTGAAGTGCTGGCCCAAGTCGTCCACATTTCCTTCCTCAGCTCTTACAGCTAAATACTTTGTCCTGTACAAAATTGCTACGAGGAACTGGCTTCCCACATCTAACATTTCAGTGGTCACCAATGATATGTGCAAGCTTCTGTTCTCAGCCGGAATTAAGCAGCCTTTCAACTTGGGAAGAATCATTTTTGATTCTATTCTGTCCTTATCAGAGTCATCCTCTTCGGCTTCGTCATTGCCACATGCATGTCTCATCTCTATGATGCTTATGGCGTAAAAAATATCTTTGTCTGCATCTGATCTGCCTACCTCTTGCGACAGCATATCGTACACTGCAAAGTCCGTTGTTGGGAAGTTTGATGATATCTCCAAGTTGATACCCTCTCTTCATGGTGCATCGTCCTCTTCCTCACCACCTCTGGTTGCTGATCCTCCTTCCTCTGTGCATCATGCACATCCTCCTTCTCCCCCTGTACAGGCTACTGCAGCTTCTTCTTCATCTGTGTTGGCAGATATCCAGTTATTTGAGAGGGCGATTCAGAATGTTGATGATCAGCTGATGTTGCTCCAAAGTCAGAAAGCTCTTCTAGAAGGTCACAAACTTATGTTACAGAGCAAACTGTCTGCTTTGAAGACCAAACTTGCTGAAGATCAGTGATATTCCAACCTTACTGCTCTTTTTAGGTATGTCTCTTCTTTTAGTGGCCCAAAGGGGGAGATATAATGTTTGCTGATTGCTGGTTCTGGTTATCATGGGTCCTTACTATTGTCTGTCTTGATGATGTTGTTCTGTGGATGTTAAACATGATACATGGTATGGTACATAGTTCTGATGTATATGGTGTTGACTATGTGATGTTGTTGTTTTGGGGGTGCCTTGGTGCTTGCGGACCTACTCATATGTTGAAAGGGCTTCCTATTTTCTGATGTCGTGTCTGTTGCATCTTCTTCATTTTGCATCAGCTTCATATCATATATTATTGTGCCCCTAAATGCCAAAAGAGGAGATTGTTAGGTTTTGTTCATGACTCCGTTGTCATTAGTGGCACTATGATACTTGATGTTTGTTCTTAAATATCTTGAAGAAGAAAGACGGCTTTCCTTGGTGATGTTGGAACAATTGTTGAACATGATGTTGTATCTGTTCTTAATTATCTTGAGGAAAAGAGACGACTTAGCTTGGTTATGTTGGAAGAATTGTTGAACATTATGTTGTACCATAATGTTCAACACGCTGTGTCTTGTGCGGTAATGTTAGTATGCTGTATATGGTATTCCGTTCTGGTAACTCATGATCTCAGCTTTCTATCTTTAACGGTATCAGGTATTTATGTTGATTGAATACACTGTTAAAGAGTTATTTGGAAGTCTATATCTCTTTGTTATTCTGTTAAGATGGTTGAAGACATTTTTGCGCACAATATCTTTCGCAACGAGCTCTTGAGGATTTTGTGGGATCTCATGTTGTTGAAGGTTGCGGATTTTTTGGACTGCCGTGTTGTAGCTGCTCTGATTGAAGATTTGCCGTTTGACCCGCAGATGTAGGGGGAGCGTGGGTTATTAGTTTTTGAGCGCAACGATGGCTAGGTTACGGCTTTTGGGAAAAGTTCTGTGATACTCTGGGAGGGAGGCCAACGGCTACGCACGTAGGATCAAGGGAGTTGATCAGTCGGTGGTGCAAGGGGAGCTTGCAGGCAAGGTGAGCTTGCCGAGAATACTCCACTGGGTTTACGGTTGTCACCCTTCACGGTTTGTATTAAGGGGGAGCATGTTCCTCCTAGTAGAAACATGGTATTAGAGTTTGTACTCTTTGATCATTTTAGTGGAGTATTCTGTTTTTCTGGACGTGGCTCCGCAGATGTAGGTGTGTGCACCGAACTGCGTTACCAAGTCTTGTGTCTCTGATTGACGTGTGTTGTTTCATTGGATTTGTGTTTTATTATTGCATTCTGAATTTCACATTAGAATTTCTTGGTCACTATTGCAAATCATTATAGATTGATTAAACCACTCTCAAACTCTCACATTTCCCTCTCATGAGCATTTCTCTCATTATGCATTGAAACTTGGCTCAAGGAAAATCATCCAAGTGCAATCAAGCTAAATCACATCACTTGGAGATTCGCTTCCATGCCTTCTTCATATGAGTAAGTTCATCGTCAAGGCATAGGTAAGAATATTTGTTTTACTTTGTTTTCTTTGAAACCCTAGCTTTCTGTATGAGAGCTAGTTACTCTCTCTTGAGAGTATAACCCTTGTGTAGGGTTAGTTGAGACCTCTCTTTGTAAGAGTTTGAGTCTCTCTGTGTGAGTGTAAGGATTTCTCTGTGTGAGAATCCAAATCCTCTATGTGATGTCTCTGTGTGAGATTGTAGGGGTGTGCGGGTCCGGGTACCCTGTTTTTTTCACGTTACCCAGACCCTACCCGATAAGGGACCGGTTCCTAAAATTTGGACCCGGAACCTACCCAGTTGAACCTATACCCGGACCCTACCCGGACCCTATGGTTCCGGGTTGGTTCCGGGTACCCTGTAAAAAAAATCTAATTTGTGAGGCATTACGAACAATGATTTCCAAATAATAATTACCTCAAATACGCATGAATAAAAATCAATCTGGAAGTAAAATATTGTCTCTAGTCTCTTTCTTCGGTGATAAATGCATACTGACCAGTCATTTCTACTAGATAAAGCTAGACATATGGAAGAATGATTCACGTTTACCTCTACTGCTCTTTTGAATGCATAAGAGAACAATATGATCTTTGATTCAAATGCATTGTTTAATGAACTTACACGTTGTTCAAAGCTTCAGGATGCAAGTTGTACTCACTAATATTATAAGTTCAAATTAGATACAGCCAGGGTGGATCACTCTTATATATTTTGATCCTTAATATTATAATATATAAATATATATATATATATATAATATCGGTTCCGGTTCTGGGTACCCGTTTTCTATAGACGGGAACCGGAACCGGACCCGATACCCGTCGGTTCCAAATTTTCCTACCCGGAACCTACCCGGAACCGATAACTATCTACCCAGAACCTACCCGTTAGGGTAGGTTCCGATCGGGTATCTGGGTACCCTGTACCCATGCACACCCCTATGAGATTGTATTCACTTCTCTTTGTTAGAATCATAGTGGATATTGGTGTGGTTGGACGTACCCAATTTTGGTGAACCAGTGTACAATCTTGTGTTTGTGTTTGGATTGGTTGTGTTGATTAATTCCTCTTGCAATTATTATTCCGCATTTGCAAGTTAAATTTTAATTGCATAATTTATTGTCATTATTCTATTCACCCCCCCTTTAGAGTTTGTTGTTAGTATTGCAAGGTTAACGGTCATTACAACATTGTCCGGGTACATGTGGAGGCAACAGTGGCAGTGTGTGCGGTTGTGGTAGGAATTCAAGGATTGCTTGTTGGATCGTTTCTGTGACACCTAGGCGGGGACTTACACAAGCAACTCAGTGCCCTTCGACAAGATGGCACCGTCCAAAATTACAGAGAGAAATTCGAGGCGCTTGCATGTCATGTGAGGGTGATCTCTGAGGCCACGTTGGAGGGAAGGTTCATGGAGGGACTCGGGCCTGATATTCGAGATGAGCTCCACTTGCAGAGACTGAGTGGATTGGTGGAGATGATGGATCTGGCCCAATTGGTTGAGGACATGCTTATCGTGGAACAACGGTCCAAGAGAGCAAATAGTGGGCCCATATTCTGCACTCAGTTGACCAAGGAGACTCAGAAGCCCCAGCCAACGATGGTCCAGACAGCACAAGGGAAGTACGACGAACCCTCATTGGACGACAAGTACAAACATTTCACACAAAGGGATATCATGGACAAATGCGCCAAGGGTTATGTGATTGCGGTGGCGAGAGGTTTGGGCCAAAACATCATTGTTGGGATCATGCGTTGTAGGTACTTATCATCGAAGAAGACGAGGATGCAGCCGATGGCGAGGAGTATGGAGGGGACGAGCACCCCATTTGGAGTAGCGCACCCACGGATTTCATGTATCACCTTGAGAACAATGTGGTTCTTTAGAAGCGTAGAAGTGTTGGGAACAACTGCGGCCGCCTAATGACATTTTTGTAGCTTTGGGCCCTAGTGACAAACTTATTATTTTGGGCCTTAATGGCATGTTTGTAATATTGGACACATCAGCCTTTTATATTAAGAGTGAGGGTTAGGGCTAGAAGGATGTTGAATTTGAAGAAATAAGATTAGAGAATAGGAGTAGATTAAGAGTATATCTTGGAGAGTAAGCCCTTTATCTTGAATCAAAGGGCATGAGAGTGGTTTACTCTCTAATTGGAACCAACTATCTTGTATTTCCATTTTATTTTCTATAAAATCCTCATTTCTTCCACATCCCCAAATTTCTTCCACCAAAACCCTAGAATTTCGTATCAGATGATCAAGGGAAACTGAGTTGGGCTGGAGTTTCAAATATGTTTAGGGATTTTTTTTGGAAGGAAGTTTTGATAAGTTCGGTTGCTATTGTTGAGATGAAAGGGATGAACAGTTACAATGAATAGTAATCCTATGAACGATAACATTTTTTCCGTGTTTTTGATCTAGACTGAAATCAGAAATACATTATTTGTTAAATCCTAAGCTATTCTAAACTAAAGAAAAGATGAAAAGGAAGACAGAAGATGAAAAAATAGGATTGTTAGCTCAAATACTAATTGATGGGGAACACGGAAGGGAAACGAGATTTCTTAAGAAAGAAATATTAAGAGATTTGTAAAGATAAAGGGACAAATATGTTTTAAGCCTCACATTGTTGTATTTTTTTGTTTTTTGTTTTGCCAAATCCACGGCGTTAGACGTCTGTAGATGGATGCCCAGACATCTAGTGTATCAGATGTGCACGCCAGACGTCTGGTGTATCAGACATCTGGCGTATCAGATGTGCACGCCAGACGTCTGGTGTATCAGACGTGCACGCTAGACGTTTGATGCTGCTTACTCAGGCAGCTGGAGCTCGCTCCTCATGCGACATTGGGTCACAGGACCCAGACGTCTGAAGACCGCACCAGGCGTTTGAAGGAGTAATTCCTGACGCATAATACCACCGCATCAGACGTCTGATGACGTAGCTTTATACCTAGAGCTCAGTGCTCGTCTGCGCTCTGCTGTCAGATGTTTGATGCAGCTTTTCCAGACGTCTGATCGCTACTGCCAAGTCACGATTTTTTTTCTGGCAACGTTCGTGACCGTTGGATGGCATCCAACGGCCACGATCTCTCGGCATCGTTTGGGGGTATTTAAGGACGGGTCAAGGATGTGGATTTAGGGTTTGGATCTGAGATTTTTGGAGAGCAAAGAAGCTTGTTGTTGGGATCCTTAGTGAGTGTCTTCTTTTCTTTTTCATTGTTTGAGATCTAGAGTCGCTTGGGGAATGTCCTAGCTTTTGGAAACTTTATTACTAAGGAGTGATCTACATTGGTGTGGGAAGGTCCCTTGAGGAGCTCTACATGTTGTAGTTGCTTTATTATCAAGAATTCCTACTTGGTTGAGAGTGTGTGTGAGCTTGGTGGGAGATCTAGAGTTAGGCCTTATTGCTTGAATCTTTTCTCTCATTGTGGTGGTGGAAGATGATGGAGTCGGTGTATGCCTTGCCTGATCATTAGAGAAATTGGGTGCATTGGATGCTGAATGTAAGTTGTTCGCAACCGAACCAATGTAAATCTCCTTGTCTTATCTTGTGTGCTCTTACTTTCGTATTGATTTCGCATACATGCATTGTCTATCGCAAGATCATTGAGGGGGTTGGTTGTTGGTGTTGATTCTCTCATCATGTGCTCGTGAGGTGTTTGATCTTATGTGTGTTGTAGAACCTAGGTGACATCTTGGTTGAATTGGGCTTGGGATTGTTTGGCCATCGGTTCCGCGCATTGAAAGGGTCGTGTGATGAGTGCCGTGAGTGGGCTTGCTTGGGATGACCAACACATCACGAAATCGGGTGATCACCGACTTTAACGCCTTCTGCATTAATGCTTTCTTCAGACCTCACCTCACGATCAGATGATTTTCACCCACTCTCGTACTCCCCTTCTATGTGTAGGAGTCATTTCTTGATTAGGATTCGTTTCAATTCCCAATAGAACTTGCACATAGTTCATGTCTGTGTCATTACGCCTTGCCTTTCCCTTGATTACAGTCGATCTAGATTTAGAAGTTAGAGTCATTCAGCAGTCCAGTATGATGTTCCAATAACCAATATTCCATTACATGTCGCTTTTCCATTTCCTGAACTCTGTTTTGCCAAAATTGGATTGGCATCCAACTCTAGTACCATTATACAGTTTGTTATTTCAAAAACTCCACAATTTTCATTGGTTTCTCCAGGCATTGGAACAAGACAAAAAAATAAGAAAAAATTCGGTAATTTCAGTTAACACATCAATGACTAGGTTTGACAATTGATGCCAAAATATATATGCTGCCATTGTCCAAGGGTTGATGGCATAGCTTCCAAGTGTGCAGTCGGTTTTCCTTGATAGGTTGGCACCATCTTTGTGGCTACTCTTTCCAAAACTGGTCCTGTATTCTTTCTTGATTTCTTCGTGGTCTGAAAAGGATAATGAAAAGGATAAAAGATAAAGGAGAGAAGGAATTTGGTAATTTTGTTTTTTAAATTATTACAACATATCAATAATGAGATAACAGATTGATGTGGAAGATCTAATCTGCACTCGCTGAAAGGTGAGGTGGCCTTTAACCTCTATTACCCTAAACAATGAGATTAAAGATTTACATGGAAGATCTAATCTGCACTCGCTAAAAGGTGAGATAGCCTTTAACCTCTATTACAATAAATAATGGTGCTCTCAATGGAAATAGATGCAACATGTGGGTGCTGATTTGTTGGCATTATAGGCATTAATGGTATTAGACATTAGTTGCACCTATTGATATAAATCAAGTTTTTAAATATCGGATATCGGGATCGTATCGGATTGGCTATATCGGATATCGGTATCAGATATTGGGGGATAAATCGGGAATACTAACAAATATAAAGTTGGTCATATCGAGCAGAATAAATATACAATTGTAATATCATAAATATTCACGATTGTTCATATTACCAAAATATCATCAATAGTATCACATAAAGTTACGATAAATGTATTAAATAACCGCTAACACTAACATACGAATATGTAATACACTAAAACTACAAGTCTACAAATTAATAAAATACTAAAACTTAAAATACTGCATGAATAGAAAATGAATTAAAATATTTCCTGAAAGAGTAACTTATCCCCCACATTATATAACAAGATGAGTCTGCACACGTCAAATGGAAAAAATCTAGAATTAAGTAGAAAAATCAAAAAATTACATTTTTGCTCGAATTATTTTCAATTTCTGTCAATTTTCCAAAGAATCAAACCCCTAAATCCCAATTTTACCATGCAAATAAAGCATTTTTCGTCAGTTCGATGAGAGGCGGAGGGACGAGGGTGAGTGACATTTGCAAAATAATATAAAGAAACGGGTTTGAATCGATCCAAACCCGTTTAATTTTTAAAAAAACCCAGTAATGAATAGTATTGGCCGATTATCGGGCCAATATATCGGTCGATAAATTTGCAAATCGGTTCATTTTAACAAAGCATCATAAATATCTGTATTGGGCCGGATTGGGTCCAATACCGATATATCGGCCGTATCGGCTGAAATTTAAATTAATGATATAAATGCATGATGAGATCAAGATAAAGTCTTGATACTGGTCTCATTTGACAGATCAAGATTTTTCAATTAAATTCTGGGTACGTAGTAGAATTCTGGATTTTACAGAATATAAATTCTGGATTTTACAGATTTTTAAAAATTATATTCATTTGACAGATCAAGAATATAAATTTTACAGAATATAAATTATATTCAAGATTTTACAGAATATAAATTCTGGAATTTTCAATTTAATTATATTCATTTGACAGATCAAGAATAAATTTTACAGATACAGAAAAAATCTAGAATTAAGTCTTGATACTAGATGACGTAGTAATGTCCCATGATTTTTTTTTAATTTATGTAAATAATGACATCTTTATGAGCTATGTTGCTTATTCTGAATTGGACTTATGCTTTATTGTAATTCGGGACATTGATTTTGTTTGAGGGCTTACAATGCTTAGTTCAGTTCATTTCTATTTTGTAATGATAAAGACATTTAAATGATCAATAACATTCAATACAGCATTTTTTTTGAGCTCTTTTTTTATTTGAGCTAGAGACATAGATCTTTGTCTATACTAGAGCTTGCTATAAATATCGATTTTTTATTCATATTTTTGCAAACAGAATAAGAATAGTAAGCTGTTGATATTTCATTCATATGATATTTGCTATTACCAAGTACAGTTTCTTTTATACAATTTGTATGCATGTTACTTTGTATTTGGTGCATTTATTGCTTATATTTCGTATTTTATGTTTTTTTAATCCAAAATCTGTTCGTATGGGATAGAATATGCTTTTGATCCAGTCATGTCCATGTCATCTTTAACCAAACTAGTCAGTTGATTTTTTGTGTGGATACTATCATTATATGACCACCAATTCGGTGAACACGATGCTAGATATGAATATGTTGTGGATAGGTCATTTATACTAATCAGTACAACGTTAATTTAAATTGAAGTGGCAACGGATCACAAATGTTGCTAGCAACTTTGCAGTTTGACAAGTTTCATGAAGTACATGAACCTTGTGTATGTGACATTCGATGTTCACAATTGAACAGTGGGTTGCGTGTATTGAGAACGTCATGTTAGTGTTTTTGGAAATTATACCCTTTTAGGATACATGGTTTGTTTGTCATCTTCAAGGTGATTTGTACATTGAATTTTTCCACCTGAGGACTGACTGATATTTACTTATTGGATAAATTGCGAAAACTATTCATGTGCTATGGCCTTAGCTGAAATAGTATCCCCTTATCTAAGAAAGCAGCAGAAAGTACTCCTATAGGGTGTGTTTGGTTAGTGGAAAAAGGAAAGAAAAGGAAGGAAAATAAGAAGGAAAATGATTTTCCATTGTTTGGCTCAAAAGAAAAGTGAAAAGAAAAAGAAAATGAAGGAAAAGAGTGGAAAATAAATAGTAAAACTTTTCCTTCAACTTTTCCTCCTCTTGACCCAAGGAAAATGAGGGAAAACAAAGCAAAACTAACTATTTGTTATGAATGAGGGAGGCCTTTGGCCTCCCCTCCTTCATTACCCATTCATTAGGCCCCCATTACTTAGAGTAATGGGGACCCTTGGTCTCCTAAAGGCTTTTGGCCTCCCCACTATGAGATATATAAATAGAGCACCATGGCTCTAAGCAATGGTGAATTATTCTTAGCAATGAAATTCTCTCTCTCTCTTTTGACTTCATTATCATATAACACGTTATCAGCACTTACGCTCTTCTCTTTTGAGCTTTTCTTCCCGTCTCCTTCCAAAAATCAAACCCCTACGAGCGAAGGAATCTGTTGTTGCGGTAATCCGTTGCGGCGAAGCTTTGCGGGGATTTTTCTTTGGAGCGTATCGGGAGCGGAACTATCTACGGATCTCAATTTTTACGATCGTCCCTAGATTTTTAATCTAGAGGTAACATCTATCGATCCCGTAGATAGCTACAAACAAAATTTTTTTTTAGCTACGATTTTACATAGCCCATTTTTGGGCTTGATTAAATCTGCTATACTCTTGTACAACATCAAAATTAAAACAAATAATAAGGATAATGAAAAAAAAAACTTCTCGCCCAACCGTTCGGCTTCCCCCTCCCCCGAAGGGGGTTTTTCCTGTGCGCCGACCCTTCCCGTCCTTCATTGCTTTGTTTTATTCGGATGTTAAGTTTAAAGGCGTAGTGTACTCCAATTCTTGCTCAGATTAGTATTTAATCATATTTTTCCATTTAATTGGACCTTTATGCTTTCATCATTTAAATTCGAAATATTATTCAGAATTTCACTTTAGGAATGAGAACTAGCAAGAATTTATCGGATTCGAGTCCACAGGTTCATCATGGGCAAGTACCGGCTTAATTTCGTCCAAGTGTCCATCATGGATAAATTCATGCTATTACAAGTTCTGTACATTCTGGAATGTCCAAAATCCAAAATTTGCATTAGCGTGCTGAACTGAGATTTTTTTTCCCCAGACACTTGAATCTACATTTTATTCTCAGTTTGCCAACCTGGGACCTTAGTGATTTTTCTGAAAATTTGAAGCTTGTGTGTAGAAATTTTAACATGCCTGCTCTTTGCCCCCGCCCCCCAATGAGGGGGGACTCTCTGTGTGTCGCCGCGTGAGAAGGGGGAGAACGAGATCTGTAAAATTCTGGGTTTTGGAGCCTTTTCATATTCCATTACAAATATCCTAAAAATTTGTTTTAGGGCTTTGTTCAATTAAATTTTTGAAGATTACATCACATGGGCCTGCAGCCAAATCTTAATAATAAATTAGATGGGATGTTTATTGGGCTCCCTATTCATGTAGGCAAGAATTATTTATAGCAGGCAGACAGGTTAATTACCACATGATATCATGCTGGTACATGGTCAATATTTAGGGTTCTTGAGGATTATTTGTATTCCCTAATCCAATAGTAGACTTAATTTAATTAAAATTGAGAGTTGGGCCTGCAGCCCATTTGTGACTATCAAATATTTTAATTGGGCCTGCAGCCCCTATTACCTAACGGTATATATTTTAGCATACTATATAATGGCCTTATGCCGATTCCTTAACGGGACTCTCCCCTAAGTAAAATCAAAAATAATTTATATATTCCATGTTGACAAATTGTTTTAAACATCCCTCTTGCATATTATAATCTATGGTTTACTAGGACTCTATTTTTCAAAATATAATTATCTTAAAGATCCTGAGACCGCTCTGCCGTTAGTCAACTAACCTAACGGTGTATGACGTTTCCACGTGGTCTACAAGATATTTATATTTTCTAGTTTCTCTTACCATATGTTTTGCTTGAGATATATGCGTGGTTGTTTACTTTTATGCCCGTAGCATATTTAGAATTGCGTGGATGTTTAAATCAGTAAAAATGTGTTTTTCGGGATCGGCCATTGTATACCTATTTACTTTCCTTGCACTTTTATTTTCTTTTGAGAGAATTTGTAAGTGAGGAAATTTGTATTTTAAAGCCAAAGCTCGATGCAACAGCACATAGAATTGATGAAAACTCCTTCAATGGATCATGATGTCGGTCAATGTGCTTGGCTAAGTTTGCTGGACCAACCTAGCTTGACTGGGTAACAAGTGGTCCTTGCTTAGTCAATTCCCTGGCCGCGTCCGCTGGACCGCAAGGAGTCGATTCATGACTGTGTAAGACAAAGCTCGATGCAACAGCATATGAAGACGGAGATATAGGGACCCAGTTCAGTTTGGGTTTCCAAAGTTGTATTATTTTTTTTCCTATTATGGACTTTAAACGAACTTTGGACTGTGTACTATTTTGGGTATCTGGCCGATCCCCGCATTTTTACTTGTTTATTTCTTTATGCATGAATTTTTGAATTTAAATTAATTCATGCTCATTTTAAAATACGTAGATAAATGGCAAAATTGGCAAGCGTCGATTTCGAGGTCCTCGATTCTGCAGGGACAAATTACCTGAGTTGGCGAGTGGACCTGAAGTTCCACTTGCGTTCAATGGCCCTCCTTGGGTCCATTTTGGCTCCTTCCTCGGCCCCAGCAGCGGCCGAAGCTTCTGCTACAGCTAGCAGCAGCCCCACAACCACTGTATCCGATGTAGATAAGGCGAAAGCCATAATCTACATTAGGAAGCATATAGATCGGACCTTAAAGGCCGAATACTTAACGGTTGAGGACCCAAAGGACCTATGGACAGCGCTGGAAGTACGGTATAAACATCAAATTGATGTTATATTATCCCGTGCCAGTTATGAGTGGGAAAACCTCAGACTTCAGGACTATAAGTCCGTCGCTGAGTACAATTCTGCACTTCATAACATCACCTCACGCCTGAAGTTGTACGGTGAAGAAGTGACAGAACAGCGCATGTTGGAAAAGACATTTACCTCGTTTCACGAGAAAGATGCAATCCTCATGCAGCAGTATCGTGAACGCAATTTCACGAAATTCTCCGATCTGATCTCATGCCTACTTAGGACAGAGCAGAAATTCGAGACTTACTGCTTGCAACTCATAACTTGCGTCCAGCTGGCACTGCCCCTATCCCTGAAGCCCACCACGTTTCTCCCCAGAAGTGGAAAAATAAGAGGAAGGCTAAAAACACTAAAGGGAAAGCTATAATGAAGCAACCAAGAGGTGCAGCTCCACAGACAAACAAAAACAACAAGGGAAAAAGAAACTTCACTTGGAAGCGAAAGAACACCGAGCAAGTGTCACTTCCAAAGAAGAATTGGGAGGACAAATGCCATAGATGCGGCATGACTGGCCATTGGTCCAGAAACTGCCGCACTCCTCGCCACCTCCAGGATCTATACCAGGCGAGCCAGAAGTCTCTACCTGAAACAAACTTGGCGGCTGTTCAGCCACCAACAATGTTTACTGCAAAAAACTTCGAGAACGACGACCTTCTCGATTGAGCACCATCATTTATCTATGCTTTTTAGAATTCAATGTATCTTCATCTTTATTTGCTTAAGTATGAACTTTTATTTTCGAATGAATGTTTACATTTTCGCTCAAATAAATTTTCGTTTTTGCTTATATAGATGATGTCTGAGTGCCTAGTGGACAGTGCCTCAACGCACACAATCCTTCGCGATCATTGCTATTTTAATAGCTTAAATAAATATGACGGTCCTGTTATCACAATTTCAGGACTGTCCCAAATAATCGAAGGATCTGGTGAAGCAATTATATTGCTCCCAAATAACACAAGACTTCAAATAAAAAATGCATTATTCTCTCCTAAATCAAATAGGAATCTCGTAAGTTTCAAGGATTTCCGTTTAAACGGATATCACTTAGAAACCAGAGATGAAAATACGGTAGAATATCTGTATGTAACTCGTCAGAAAGATGACCGGAAGATCATCTGTGAACGATTCAAGGGACTCCCGTCGGGTCTCTACCAAACATACATTCAACCAATAGAAGCCAATATGACTGAGCACCAGACGTGCCAATCACTGCCAGAGTTCAAACTCCGGCACAATAGACTTGGTCACCCTGGAACAGCAATGATGCGACGCATCATCTCTGAATCCCGTGGACACAAATTGAAGAACCTGAAGATTCTTCAAAAGGGTGAATTTCCATGTCTCCCTTGTTTCAAGGGAAAACTTATAACGAGACCATCCCTCCTGAAAGTGGGATTAGAGTCTCCTGGCTTCCTTGAGAGAATTCATGGTGATATTTGCGGGCCTATTCACCCCGCAAGTGGCCCATTTCGGTACTTCATGGTACTGATTGATGCATCGACCAAATGGTCTTATGTGTGCCTCTTGTCCACCCGCAACCTAGCTTTTCCAAAGCTATTGGCACAAATAATAAGGTTGCGTGCTCATTTCCCCGATAACCAAATCAAGAAACTATGTCTTGATAATGCGGGAGAATTTACTTCACAAGTCTTCGAAGACTATTGCCGGGCAACGGGTATTGAAGTTGAACATCCAGTAGCACATGTTCACACCCAAAACGGATTAGCTGAGGCTCTTATAAAGAGACTCCAATAGATTGCACGTCCATTGCTTATGCAATCCCAGTTGCCTGTGGATGCTTGGGGGCATGCTATTTTACATGTCGCATCACTTATTAGGATAAGACCCTCTGGAGGTCATACTTTATCCCCGATGCAACTAGCATATGGCGCACCTCCGGATATCTCTCATTTGAGAGTGTTTGGTTGTGCGGTATATGTCCCAATAGCACCACCTCAGAGGACCAAAATGGGTCCTCAGCGTCGTCTTGGTATATATATTGGGTTTGATTCGCCCTCTATTATAAGATACCTTGAACCCCTGACGGGTGACGCATTCAAGGCACGTTTTGCAGACTGTGAATTTAATGAGAAATTTTTTCCAAAACTGGGCACACAGTCTAAGAAGCCAGAAGCTTATGAGACCATTAGTTGGGACCAGAAGTCTTTGTCCCTATATGATCCGCGTACTAATCTGTGTGAAGATGAGATCCTGAAGATCCTTCACATCCAGAATACAGTACATCTTTTACCGGATAAATTCACGGACAACCAGAAGATTGCCCGTTCACACGTCCCTGCTGCCAATACGCCAGCTAGGATTGACATCCCCATAGATGGATGCAGCCCACCGGCAGCAGAATTGGTTGTACCTCAAATGAAAAGAGGACGCCCACCAGGTTCAAAAGATAAAGTTCCTCGAAAGAGGAAGACTCCTGGCGATACTAAGATTATCCCTCCACAGGATGCTGAGCTCAGACCAGCTACTTCTCCCCTCCTGATTTCCCCAGCAGAGGAAACAATAGGAGAAACATCATTAAATTTTGTACGTACTGGAGAAGTACTGGACAGAAATAGCATAGTCGTCGACTACGATTTTGCGTTCGATATTGCCGTTCACGTCACTGAATATGACGATGACGTCGAACCACGATCTCTAGCGGAATGTAAACGCAGAGATGATTGGCCAAAGTGGGACGAGGCAATAAGAGTAGAGCTGGACTCACTCTTGAAACGCAAAGTCTTTGGACCAGTAGTCCAAACACCAGTAGGTGTAAAACCTGTGGGATATAAGTGGGTTTTCATAAGAAAAAGAGATGAAAATAATGTGATCATTCGCTATAAGGCACGCCTTGTAGCCCAGGGATTTTCCCAAAGACCGGGGATTGATTACGAAGATACGTATTCCCCGGTCATGGATTCGATCACCTTCCGATTTTTAATCAGCCTAACTTCTCTGGAAAGCCTAGAAATGCAGCTCATGGACGTTGTGACTGCATATCTATATGGCGATATAGATAAAAATATCTATATGAGACTTCTTGATGGGTTTAATCTACCCCCAGAGATGAAAGAGATACCTCGGGACGTATTCTCTGTAAGGCTACATAGATCATTATATGGTCTAAAACAATCGGGCAAGATGTGGTATAACAGACTAAGTGATTTTCTTGCACAGCAAGGATTCACGAATAACGAAGTCTGCCCGTGTATCTTTATCAAAAGAACGGGAACAGGATTTGTCATCATAGCTGTATATGTAGATGACTTAAATCTCATAGGATCTCCTGCAGAGATCAAAGAGATATCTGAAAGCCTTAAACATACTTTTGAAATGAAAGACCTAGGCAAAACAAAGTATTGTCTTGGCTTACAGATAGAACAACTAAGAGGTGGAATCCTATTACACCAATCTAATTATACAAAGAAACTTCTACGCAAGTTTCATATGGATAAATGTCATCCTTTAGGTACTCCTATGGTCGTAAGATCACTAGATGTACATAAGGACCCCTTCCGGCCACTGGAAGAGGGGGAGGAGATACTGGGTCCTGAAGTACCCTACCTCAGTGTCATTGGAGCACTTCTATATCTGGCTAACTGTACGCGTCCCGATATAGCGTTTACAGTTAATCTACTAGCCAGACACAGTGCTGCGCCCACAAAGCGCCACTGGAACGGAGTAAAGCATCTTCTGCGATACCTTCAGGGTTCCATTGATCTTGGACTTTACTACCAGAGAGGTGCCTCCCCCAAATTGTTTGGTTATGCTGATGCAGGTTATCTCTCTGATCCGCACACGGCAAAATCTCAAACAGGTTTTGTATTTACCTACGGAGGTACTGCTATCTCTTGGAGATCGGTAAAACAAACCACTACTGCTACATCTTCCAACCATGCAGAGCTCATCGCGATCCATGAGGCGAGCAGAGAATGTTTTTGGCTACGCTCTGTCGTCCAACACATCCTCCAATCCACTGGCCTGAAGACCAGTGATCTGGAGCCTACTGCCCTATTCGAAGACAACGCCGCATGCATTGCTCAGCTTCAGAAGGGCTACATCAAAGGCGACAGGACAAAACACATTTCTCCCAAGTTTTTCTGGACGCACGAGCAGAAGAACGACAAGCAGATTGAAGTTCGACAGATCCAGTCATGCAACAACTTAGCTGATCTTTTTACTAAGGCATTGCCTAAATGTACTTTTGTAAAGCTTGTAAAGAACATTGGTATGCGACAGTTGAAAGACCTGCAAGCCTGAAGCTTGTACGGATCAGGGGGAGTAACATGTGGGTTGCACTCTTTTTCCTTAAGCTGTTGGGTTTTCCCACTGGGTTTTCCACAGCTAAGGTTTTAACGAGGCAAACACACTTACTCTGGATCCAGAAGTATCCACCCCTTGCCTCAGTAGCTGAGACCGAAGTGATGAATGTGTAAGGGGGAGTGTTATGAATGAGGGAGGCCTTTGGCCTCCCCTCCTTCATTACCCATTCATTAGGCCCCCATTACTTAGAGTAATGGGGACCCTTGGTCTCCTAAAGGCTTTTGGCCTCCCCATTATGAGATATATAAATAGAGCACCATGGCTCTTAGCAATGGTGAATTATTCTTAGCAATGAAATTCTCTCTCTCGCTCTTTTGAGTTCATTATCATATAACACTATTCTTACATTCATGCATTTGTGTTTTTTAACAAATATAATTAGTAGCTATTTTTAATGAATTCATGAATAATTCATGAATTCTTTTCAAAAAATTATGAATGAATTTTTCAAAAAATCACGAATTATTATCAAAATTTTACACATGAATTATTTAAAATTCGCAAATTATTCAAAATTTACGAATTTTTCCCGAATTTTTCAAAATAGTAAGTGAATAATTCGGAATTTTTTTAAAAAATCATGGATATTTAAATTATTTTTATTCATGAACTTGTTCAAAAAATTCGCGAATCATTCGTGTAATTTTCGCATTTTGCTTGAAAATTCGCGCATTATGCACGAATTTTTCTAATAGTTTGCAAATTATTTCCAATATTTTCATATAATTTGTAAATTATTTATGTACTATTTAATACCACATTATTTATGAATCATGATATTTGTATGGTTAGAGAATTATTTGTTAGAATTCGTAATTTATTTGCTAACTTTCTGAATTATTCAGAACAACTAACAAATTTTTAATTTATTATGAGACTAAAATACCTCTTAAATTTTTTAAGCAAATTATTTATAAAGTTAGCAAATACACCTCTTAAATTATTTAGCAAAAACACATCTTAATTTTTTTCGTTTTGAATTAATAACATAATGGTAGAAATTTCCTTATTTTCCTTTGAACTTTCTTCAAAATTTTCTTTGGCAACCAAACATGAGAAAAAATCTCATTTCATTTTCATTTCACTTTTCTTTCTTTTTCATTTTCATTTCACTTTTCTTTCATACATTTTCTTTCAATCCAAACACACCCATAAAGTAGCAGAAAATACACTTGTTCTACTAGTTTAGGGGTACGAACAACCCCTGCCAGATGTAGTTTATGTTACTTTCATAGATATTGTTTTCGTTTTTTTGGCCGTTTTTGTGTGTGTGTGTGTGTTTGTTTATTTGTGTTTGTGTTTGGTGACGGTGTATTTGTTCAGCTATGGCGGTAGAACATGGTTAGTTTTTGCAGTTCACCTTTATTTATCCCCCCTCTATTTCTTGTATTAATTATTGGGGTTCTGTTTGCCAGGTTCCTCTGGGTATCTTGACAAAGTACCTTCATGACAAATTCAGAAACTCTATGGTATGTGCCCCATTGAATCCTGTTTTAGCTACTATAATATATAAAACTCAACAGCTTCATCATCTCAACTATTAGCAATTTAACATAAAAATATTTAATTTGAAATTCTTCCTTCTCTTCAAATTTATGATCTTCAAATAATTTTGTTAGTAAATTTCCTCTTAAATCAAACAGAAATTGGTTAGCATCTAACCCTCCCTCGAGTGTTTGCATTTTGGCCAGGTCGGGAACATGATCTTCTGGTTTTTCTTCTGCATTCTCGGACAGCCTATGTGCGTCCTTCTATACTACCATGACGTAATGAACAGGAAAGTACAGCAGTAGTTGGGGTAACAGAAACCAAGGCTTTTGCGAGTTGAGAGGCACAAAATATATTAAAACAGGTGAGCTTCGGCACAAGTTTTCAGCAATATCGTTCGGCTTCAGGTTTATTCTTACAGTCTAACATGTTTCCTCGTAATTTAGTTTTCTCTGAAGGTTGTTGATGTTAAGTGGCAGCTCAAGGCTATGCAAACGTATGAAGCTTTTTCTGAAAACAAAGCCGTGTAATGGGAGAAGCAACGTAAAAGAATTTTGGTTGATGCTGTACCAAGCTAACATCGTCAACATAACTAGTTTTGGGATAATTTGCTTGCCTCTTTGCTTCGACGAATCCAGTTTTGTTGTTGTACAAACCAATGTACATATAACCGTGTAGTGTTTATTTGTGGACACATCGGTTTTCTAGCATCTAATCAGGAGTGTTCTAAGTTCTTTGGTGTAAACCGTCAGCAAATGTATTTACATTGGGACGAGTTGTCTTTGATATACTCTACTGTGTGCTTTTATGCGGTTCAACATCGCTACATCAGTAATTACTTTTGGTAAATCGTTAGCAGTCGAAGTTGTGCGCGTGCTTCTGAGGTTTTTCAGTCAGTCAGTGTTGCTCAAGGACAACTGTTATTCCTCCAGTTGTGCTGTGTTGTTGATCTTGTCTTGCTTAAAGAGCATCTCTCTCATATACACGCATGTGTGGTATATTCTCTTCTACATAGTACCGTGAAGATAAAAAATACATCCACATGTGACACAATATACTATGTGAAGGAGAATGCGACAGAGACATATGATACCAATTATTCTCATCATAGTTACTTATTTAAAAGTAGTTGTATATTTGTAACAAGAATTAATCTTAATAACTCAAATGGACGCACTCTCTAGCATTGCCGAATGTAACTTGCCCTTGAGAATTCCGTTTGTTCACGAGAACGCAAGTTCAAAGCTTCAACAAAAGGGTCTTTATTTTCCGAAGCACCCCAAAAAAAGGGTTTTTGAAAACAGAATTAAAGATTTAAAACACGTGTCGTTTTTAATGAATAACCAGGTGTTTGACAAAAGAATATTTCGTGGGCTAATACTGTTGCCCTTATCAACATTGCGTAATGTAACCAGGTGCAGCTGTTGTGTCTTGAATCTAGAATCTTCTTTTCATCAACATGTACATTTCTGGATATGTTCAAAACGTATCCATCCGGCAACCGTCCCGACTAAAAAAATAGGTAGGTTGTGGATCTCATATGTTGACAGTGTGATCAGTGATGCTAGCAGACCATGCTTATCGTTCACATCAGCCATGGCCTGCAGTTCATGACAGATACCCAATTCTTTTAAATCATGCAAAGCCATTAAGCCATCTTCCAACTTCTTGGAGTCTTGCAACAAGGTGTTCAGGGGATTTTCATATTGATACACTTATTGACAGACAAATATTACCTCATAGAACAACATGTATAGCGGTGTCCACTGGATAACATACAACGCGATCAAATAAAGAAACAAAGACATTAGATGGCGAGTGCAACGTTCCTTCCCTTCATGTATTTCTCCTTGCAGAACGGCACGATTCTCCTGGACTTGCAACTTGAGCCTGCAATCAGGTTACAGCAAATCATTTTTAACATTGAAATATCCCAACTTAATTCAAATAAAAATAAAATGGCTTCCCACTGTATCAAAATACTAAATTCAAGAGGTCAGCGAACTCGCCATCTACAAGATTCATGGACAAAGCAAGAACAACATGGAAATGCAGCTCACGTTATGACTTCTTTATATTTCACAATCATGCATAAATATGTTGTGAGGACTTTATGATTGTTGATTTGAAGCAGGGAAAGTTCTCGGACACCATTAGGGCAAGTTGTATATAAGCCACCTATGATGTGGCAGGAGTCAACACCTATCATCCTTCTCCTAAAAATTTAGCAATCAACAGCCTTCAGGCATACCAGTATTGTTGGGGGTTCGGCGTTGAGATTCCTACAAAACCCAATCATGCGTTGTGCATTTACTTCATGCTATCACCTTAAGGCTGCCACCAAATTACATGATACTAATCAAAGGGCAAAAAACAGTAAAATAAATTTTCCTGCATATAACATGTAAAATAAATTTTGTAATCACCCTTTCGGTTATACAGCAAGGTGAACCTGATTCTATGGTCCAGCTGTGACTTTGGTGTTGATCTTTGAGGTTTCCTGCATTTTTGGATCTTGAGCCAAAAAGTAAAAATGGCATGCAGGGTAGAGTTCTGTCGCAAAGGCGCACTGAGGGGGTGTTATTGATTTGGGACATTTGACTGTCCTTAAGACATTTGTCTCGCCAGGCAAATTTTGCATGATATTTGTTTTGGGGCTGATGTCCTATGGCATTTTCTGAGATTGGATTGGGACGTTGTTATGGGACATTTGGGGACGTAGCTTTATAAATTTTTATATCTTGCAAATATTCTGAAAATTCTGAAATTAATGTATTATAACCCATTAGGAACGACTTTCTCTTAATAAAATAGATTTGGCTACTCGATTTTGAGACCCACGCATTTACACCAAAAAAAGAAGAAGAAAATACAAACAATTAAGAGCGAGTATAAATTAATTAATTTGCATCACATTTATTAAAAGTTTAATAAAAATATAGGACAATTTTTGCAAAAAGGCCAATAATTAAAATAATTAGCAAAATCGGCCTAAAAATAAAATAATTAGCAAAACCGACCTCTTCTTGCCCAGTTAGCACAGGAACTGATGATTGGGCGGACCTTGGCGTGTGGCCTATTGGCCGCATCTTCCAAGTGCGGCCTCAGGCCGCATCTTCCAAGTGCGGCCCCAGGCCGCACCCGTAGAGTGCGGCCGCTTGCAAATAAGAAGACAGTGCCCTCTGTCTGGCTGTTGTTCTTCTTCAAAAATTTTGATAAATGTCGTCGCACCAGTGAAGTCCGGCCATATATCTGGGAATTGGGTGATATCGGCACCGCTACAAGTAATTTCTACACTCAAGCTCTCAAGTATTGACTGTTTTTTGTGTTTAATGTATAATCTAGCATGAAAATTAGGGTTTATGACATGATTTCTAGAATTAGGAAAATTTATAGTGATATATGATAATTAATTGTATGTTATATGGTTTCATAAAATGGAGTCTGGACCCATAACTGATGTGGTCTTGTATGACCAAGCACATCATCGTTCTGCGGATGTAGGACAAGGGCAGGTATTTAGAAATAATTAAATAGTAAAAGTAATTATGATTGGAAGGAAAATAATTAATCTGGGCATTAATTGTTTGCAGGGATTGATATGAGTTGTGAATCATGGGCAAAGACATACCGCGTAGAGATTAGATGTTCGTGCGAGAGATTATATCGAAGCCGCCAAATTACACCTTTGTACGAGATTGCATTGGGACGGTTGGACCACGCATTGCTGACAGCTTTGGTTAAAAGATGGAGGCCAGAGACCAATACATTTCACATGCATCAGAAAAAGATGACAATCACGCTTCAGGACGTGGTAGTCATCACAGGCCTACCCATTGATTGGGAACCCATATAGCATTGTGAAATGCGAGAAAGCAGCCAATGTGAAACTTAATTGGCTACGTGGCGGTTGCCTGAGGATGCAACGAAGGACATTCAGCATTATGCACAGGCCTATATCCTACATATGATTGGAACATTATTGGTTCCAGATACAAGCAAAGGATCTGAACACCTCCGTTGGTTGACCAAGCTAGAAAATTTTAAGGAGGCCGAAGCATATTCATGGGAAAGTGCGGTGCTTGCGCACTTGTACTCTGAGCTCACAAGGTGGCATTAAAGCAGACGAAGTCTATATATGCATGCAGACTCTTGTTGCAGGTTTAAAAAATTTTCATTAGCTAAAACAGTAATATATCTGTAAATATATATTTAACATCTTGGAAAAATTCATATTAACAGGTTTGGTCATTGGAGAGAATGTATGTAGGAAGAGCAAGGCTCCTCCAGCATGTATTCGATGCCACCGTTCCATATGGGTTCAGGTGGAATGCGGCGAAAACATTCATCGAAACTACTCATGGGAACTTCGATACGTACAGAGACCAGCTTGACATGTTAGAGAGTACACATGTATGTATATATAAATTTTATAAATTCAGGTGAACAATTGATATATAATGCAATACACTGATATATTTGTGTCAGTCATGCCTAATAGGTTACCTGTGAGCCTTATGTAGAGCGACTCGAGCAGCTGCTGGCCTTATGTCGTGAACATCCCGAGTTATAGCGTGCGAGGGTACCCATATTCTGCTGGGAAGCACGAGTGATGCATGCACCAGACCGCGTCATGCGGAAATTTGGTTTAGGTCAACACAGCTCAGCTGCACTCCCAGTCTTGTCGGAAAAGACAAGACCATGACAGCCTGCAGGGGTTCCTGTAATCAGGGATCCTCTTGCGCAGTGGATCAATAAAGCAGATCACATTGTTCATGAGGGAGATGTGGTTTCGGTCAAAATGTCCATTTGGAGTGGTATTGAGAGATTACCAGGAGGTGGATTTTTCAGAGACAGCAACCCATGTTCTCACAAATGCCCCGTGGAACCATCGAGCGCCAACAAGTAAGAAGATGTTCAATTTTTTTGTTTTTAACGTACTTTTTATAATTAATATGATTAGTACTTCATTTGTTTTACATGTTGGAGGATATCTTACATTAAATGATATGGCGGGCCAATGGCTGCAAACACATGATCCAGTGTATTACTTTACGATGAGGTCCCATATCGATAAGGTGCTACACCGTACATGCCATCTACCAGAAGGTGCAGATACTAGCGAGCTGAGGCGATTTCATAGGATGGGTGAAGGTGACGCTGGCTCTTCTCAGTAGCAGTATACCAAAGCATATGACGTCGGCACTTGGCAGCAGGAGCAGCCCGGGGCATATAACGTCGGCACTTGGCAGCAGGAGCAGCCTGGAGCATATGACGCTGGCGCTTGACAGCAGGAGCATCCCGTAGTGCATGACGTCGGTGCTTGGCCGCAGGAGCATCCCGTAGTGTATGACACCGGTACTTAGCAGCAACCTCTTGTATGTGATACTGTATGGGATGTTTCCGGCCATTGGCAGCCTACCCAAGGTACATGGGATGCCACCGGCATTTGGCATCTGCATCAGACGAGCTGGGTTGACGCAGGCGTTTCACAGCATGATGACACGTCGCAACCGCATCAGACGGAATGGGAGGACGCACGCGTTTCACAGCAGCATGTGGAAGTGGATGTTGGCACGTCTGTCACCTCAGACAGAATGTTATGACACAGGTGTTTCACAGGAGCATGCAAAAGAGGATGTTGGCGTGTCTCAGCCACCTCAGCATAAAAAGGGAAATGCATCTGTTAGGCCATTTTATGAACGTGTATTTAGTCGACACAAATGGGGTCGTCGATGATTTGTATGTTTGATATACGCGTTATGTATATTTGCTGAATTTGTTACATTTGTTATGTATGGTTTCGTCAATGAATTTGATATATGTGTTATGTATGGTTTCAAAACAATTCATTCATACACCTCATATTCTTTCAACAAATCTACTTGATATAATAATAATTAAGTTCATACATCACATATTCATAGAAGCTGATACATGCCAGCAAAATTCATACTCCACATATCCATACAAGCTGATACAAATTGACTCGCGTATACCCCCTAGAGACATGTTGTGTTAGGGCTTGATTGAGGTATTCAGTCAGCGGGTTGGGCTATGCTCCAGTAGAGAACTTTCTCATCCTGAACTCATATACGTACCCTTTTACTGCTTCGGTGGCAGTTTGAGCGACTGGATTTCTCCTCATCTTACAGGAGGAAGACAGCGGATTAAGCGGCCAACGAAGCAGCAAAAGATCACGTACATGAGATCAAGAGGAGAAAATTCTCAACTGGAGCAGAGCCCAACCCATTGACAGAATATCTCCTTCATTCTGTCAACATTCTTTCTCTCAGGGGATATGGTTGGGATGTCATAGTATCCTACGACTGCTTCCGGCGTGACAACGTTATCCCGACGAGCAAGCGCCATCACTTCGACTGCTTCCGGCGTGACCAAAGTACCTATCATATGAAACTACCAATTGGCTAAAAATATTTTTTTTATTTTGAATTATATATCACAAAATCATCTAATACCTGAGACCAAGGTTTTAGGTATCGGCTGGAACCCTAGGAACCCCCTAGGGTTCCAGCCGTTTCGTTTCGGCCTCAGAGGCTACCGAGACCGAAACCCCCCTCTTTCTCGGTATCGACCAGAACCCTAGGGTTTCGGCCAATTTCGGTCAGCTTGAAGACGACGAAAAATACGATCCAAAATCGAAAATTTAGATGAAGAAACAAGAAAAAACTGGAAAAAAAAGAAGAAAAAGAAAAAAGGGAAGAAGAAGAAGCGAGAACTTACCTCGCTGCCGCGCCTTCTCGCTTGATGCATCACTGCACCGCGCCGCCTGCTCCCTCGCCCTGCCGCACCCCCCCTTCTCCCTCGCCGTACCCGCCTCTTCCGTGAGAGAGCCCCACCTCTTCCGTGAGAGGGAGAAGACCGTGAGGCATGAAGTTAAATAGTAATTGCAAACTTGTAAATAAGTTGTATGTACATATGATATTTTATGGCAAACTTATAAATAAGTGGTATGTGCGCAAAGCAAACTGGTGGGTGCGCAAAGCAAACTCCAAGATATGTTTCGCAAACTTGCATGTCATATGTGCACAAAGTAAAATGATGGGTGCGCAAGGCAAGTAGTTTTTTATGTTTCCGATAGGTTTCTAAGTATTTAAAACTACAGATACGGACCAAATGAAACTTACGTCCGAAACCACCGAAACGGACAATACCGATACCGAAACTTAAATTTTCGAGAGAACAATACCGAGACCAAAACCGACCTCAAACCTTGCATGAGACGTGGATCGCCGGTGCGTCGCCGTGGTGTCGGTGGGTGTGTATGATACGAACATAACACTCTTGTTGGAAGTGTCAGTAGCTTTATAGCCAACTGGGCCGCACTTCACAGGTGCGGCCTCCAAAAACGTGCAGCTTGTTTTCTTGTGTGCTTGTGTTGACTTCGATTCCACTTCAACTCAGCTGAAATCCGACCCTCTGTGCAACACGGGAGCCGATCCATTCCGATAGAACAGATCTCCTAATATGTATTCATCGTTTTTTGTTGTTCATAATGTTATGATTTTTTGATTTAGTGATTTGAGAATTTAGGGTTTATATATATATATATATATATTGTGCTAGAAGTTTGGTAAAGGGAGAATTATTCTAGAATACTTATGTTGGTGCGTGTACAGGTTGTTGGCTATGGCAAGTGATACAATTTTTGTCATATGCTATTTTACTAGTGAACTATATATTGATGTAAATAACGAACCACGATATGTCGGAGAGAAAGTTAAATCGATGAAGCTGAGACGTGGTTCGACTTATAACGATCTAGTAGATCGGATATACAATGTCACGAAGATCCGTCGGGAGGATTATGAATTGAATCGAGTGCGCAACTGGCCAGTAATGGGAAGACAGACTACCACTGTGAAAATATCATATGATATGATGATGATATGGAGAATCTTTTTGATTTATCGCAAGGTCGCCGTGGAGTTGAAATTTATGTGGGTATGGATGCAATAAGCACCGCCCAAGAAAATATGACGGGAGAAGGGTGTTCGCAATATCCGCAAGATGATGATAACATAAATGTGAAAGTCTAGATTTCAATCAAGTTTTACAAATTGTTATATGAAATATTTTAAATATTAGTAGTAGTATCTAAATTTGCAACCTTTCTTATGTCAGTAACAGGTTGAATGTTGAATTAGTGGAAATTGAAAATCAATACTCAACTTACATGGAATGCCCTTTTGTACCAGAGTCAATGCCTGATGAGATTTGCATACCTGGACATGTGGATGAAGAAGAGATGAGAGCGATGACGAGGAGCATGTTGGGGCCAGAGAGGATAACATGCATTATGCGGAAGATCCAAATAAAGATAATATAGCATGGATACAACAATCTGTTGTTAACACAATTGTGGAAGATGAAGAGACTTTGCCAAATGACGTTGAAGATGAAGAATGGCTAAATGCAACAGTTATGAGAAATACACTGGAAATAAGAATGGAAGAGCCTAAACCTCACATGGTTAGGAGGTGTTCAATGTCGGCGATATATGATACAAAGGCCGACTTGATAAAAGCAATAATGGAGTGAAACATTAAGCGTAATGTTTCATTTAGGCCAATCAAGACAAACAATACAAGTTATTACGTGATATGCGGCCTAAATACTGAGGTCAATCCAAATATACAAGATGAGACTAGAATGAGATGTCTGTGACATATCCATGCAGCAGTGCGGAAGAGTAGCATTAGGAAGTTCAAGCTATCAAGGGTTGTTGAAGAACATACTTGCAATAATCCAACCCTCAATATAGATCACAAAAAAGTCACAGCATCCTTCATTTGTAACGTGATTATGCCAATGGTGAAGACAAAGTTAGATTTGTCACCGTTAGAAATCCAAGAGGCCATAAACACCATTTTAAGAATCCGAATTTCATATTACAAAGCATGAATGGCAAGATCGAAAGTGTAAGAATGGATTTTTGGAGATTGGGAGAATTTATATAATCGGCTACCTCGGTATTTAGAGGTCATTTCATATACTAATACGGGTACAGTTTTCAAGATCACGTATGACACCACGTATGACACCATCGAGGAAGGAGTGGCACAATTTTATGGGGTTTTCTGGGCATTTGGTCCTTCAATCAAGGGTTTCAAGCATTGTCAGCCAATCCTAAGTATTGATGGTACCCATTTGTATGGGAAATATGGTGGATGTTTACTTGTGACAACCGGAGTGGATGGAAATGGTCGGTTGTTTCCCTTGGCATTTGATATTATGTCAGCTGAGAACCAAAAAAATTGGAAGTGGTTTTTCGCATGTATATATGAATACATACCAAGTGCTTATGGACGAACAATTATCTTCGTTCAGATAGAATGAAAGGAATTCCATGAGCACTAGAAGAGAGTTGGCCAGCACAACATAGGTATTGTCTTCGACATATTATTGCAAATTACAAGTCAAACGGATTCCAAACGCGTACATTGGAGGGAAACTTCTGGATGGCTGGCACTGCATCAGACTTGCTAACATACAATGCCTTTCGTGCCAAAATCAGAGACGAGTCCATTGAAGTAGATCAGTGGATATCTGCAGATTTACATGGGGAAGAAAGCATGTGGGTAATGCATGCCGATTGTGGGAAACGCTATTGTATCATGACAACAAATTGTTCTGAGAGCTTCAATGGGGTGCTCAAAGGTGCTAGAGCTCTACCGATACAAGCGTTGATAGGAAAAATCATTTACAGGTTAAATAAATATTTCTACGATCGAAGACTAAGTGGGCAAGGGTGGACGACAAATTTTGTTCCCGCGACAATGGACATTATTGGGAAATGGAGGGAAAAAGCCCGAACATTTATGCTCACAAGGTTTAGTGATTGGGAGTGGCAGGTGGCGGACAATGATGGCCTTGGTTATATTGTTAAGTTACATGACGAGAAATGCAGATGTACTTGCAATATTCCTATGCTTCAACACATGCCATGTGCCCATGTGATCGCCGCAACGTCAAGACAAGAATATGGTGCCAACATAGCATATATACCATTCTGTTCGCCATGGTATATGGTTAGCAGATATCGCCTTGTATATAAACCTTTATTTTACCACATACCTGATGCACGGTATGGAAGACTTGGGATGGTCCCAAATTACTTCCACCCGACTAAAAAGACCTCCAGGTCGGCCTCCATCTACACAGATTTGTGAGGGCAATGGATATTCTCTGTGAAGAAAGCCGACAGAATAGATGTGACAATTGTCATCAACTTGGGCATTACAAATTACGTTGCCGAAATACTCCTCACACAAGCGTATGTTGATTTTACAATTAGTATATATTTTGTGGATATATATAGTTCTAATTTATACTTATCTTTTAGGTCTTCATCTCAAGGCCGAGGCAGATCCCGCACATGATGCAATGGTAGATGTTACTCTACTGAGAATGTTATGTTATGGCCATGAATGTTGTGTTATGGCCATTTTATGTATGTTTGTTATATGTTTTATGTAATTTTGTTGAATTCGATGTGATATGCAATGTGAAAATACTATGGTTGATGAATACTGTGGTTTGTTATACTGTGTGTTTTGATTTATATGAACTTTTTGATATCGATGTGATATGTTGTGATATACTATTTGTGATATTTGTGAAACGCTAAGACTGTGAGAAGTATAAGTGTGAGCATTATTTGTGACACGTTTTGATTTATATGCATATGTTGTGATGAATCAGGAGTGAAGTATTGGAGGAGTAGGAGCAGAAGCAGCTGCTGCTAATATTGAGAGGAATAGCTTATTGTTTGCAAACAAATAAGAAGTGTTTGTATTAGTGCAACTTATTGGCCGCACTCTACAGGTGCGGCCCAAGGCCGCACTTGGAAGATGCGGTTTTGCTAATTATATTATTTTTAGTTCGATTTTGCTAATACAAAGTCGCCCAGTCAGCAGCTCAGCAACTCCTGTGCTAACTGTGCAATAAGAGGTCGGTTTTGCTAATTATATTATTTTTAGGTCGATTTTGCTAATTATTTTTAATTTTTGGCCTCTTTGCAAAAATTGTCCAAAAATATATTATTATTTTATCCTCTCTCTCTCTCTCTGTGTCCCAACTCCCCATATTTGCCCACTAAAATTTTCTAGGACATTTTGGAGTTGGAACATTTGATCTTATATATACTTGGACAAATATCTAGGCCAAAACTAAATTTCCTTAAAATATCCTAGTTCAAAAACTAAATGTCCTAGTCCCACACAACTGTCCCAAACAAATACCCCCCTCCCAAAAAAGTACATGGATAAGAACTTTAGCTCATATGACCCTAAGCGAGAAGCCATACAAAACTAAACGTGCACAAATGTGTGTAAAGCTAACATATTAATGAGCAAAAAAGGTATATGGATAAGAACGTTAGCACATATGACCCTAAGCGAGAAGCCATACAAAACCAAACGTGCACAAATGTGTGTAAAGCTAACATATTAATAAGGACTAAATGGCCTGAGATAACAATTAAGAAAATAATCAAGTACACCATTTGTTTATCACTACCAGTTTGTCCAGGATGTAATGGACAGATAAAGTAAATATGATAATGTTGCTTAATATACAGCATGGTCCACAACTCATCAACTTAACATTTTGGGTCAAAAATGGTTCCCAAGCATTAGTAAGATCTTTGCGGCATTATCATCAGGTGCCCCAAGTCGGCACAAGTGTCTTCAGACCCAGGTTGTGTCACAACGGCTAATCTGAAGCATGGTGTACCAAGATGTGAAAAAAACCACGTTAGCCCATGAATAATTCCACTGGGTATGGTCAGACAATGTAAGAGGCACACTTCTACTGTGAGCCGTTTCCTATTGGACACGAATTTCAGAAACGTTACTTCTGGTTTGTGCACACTTTTCAGATTTGTTGTGTGTTGTGTGCTAGCAGGATCTGGAAGCAAATCTGAAATTATATTAATAAAACCGCGAATAAAATATAAATTGGCTACAATTGATAGGTGTAACTGATACGAACTAGGGTTTCGTATCAATTAATTTCAGAATTTAAAGAGGAAAAATATAAAAAGGTGGAATTTTTGGATCTTAAATTGCGAAGAACTAGGAAAATAGATTGATAAATGAGCCTCTTTCGAGAGGAGACTCGCTCTCCTAGCTTTGTTGCACGGAACAAAGCCTAAAACCTTCACAAATGACGCCTACAATTGTTCTTCACAAAATAAGCATAAAATAAAATAACGACGGCTGGACCTAATTTATAGAAAAGTGGGGAATTACTAATCTAGTCTAAAATGACTAGAATACCTCTAACTAACCCTCCTACGTGCTACCGCGCCTCCTACGGCGCACGTAAGTGACGAGAGGGGGGTGGGTCCCCCCTAGGTGACCGCCGGCCTCAAGTGGATGCGGGCTCGGGCTCGGGTCAGCATCAATACCCCCCCTAAAAGAGCCACCTTGTCCTCAAGGTGGAAGTGGTGAAACTGCTCCTGGATCACTCGATAGGCCTCCCATGTCGCATCACAGTCTGGTAGCCCCGCCCAGTGTATCAGCACATCCCTCTGCCCACGCGGTCCCTGACGAACAGCTCGAACCTCCAATGGCTCCAGCATCACCTCCATCTCCTCAGTAAGTGTAGGCGGTAGGGTAGAGGACACCGTCTGCTCCCCGATGGCTCGCCGAAGCTGCGATACATGAAAAACCGGGTGTATCGTCGCAGTCGATGGCAACCTCAACCTGTAAGCCACCTGGCCAATCTTGGCCTCAATCTCAAAAGGCCCATAGAATCTCGCTGATAGCTTTTCGTTCCGTCTCCTCGCTAGCGATCTCTGCCGGTAAGGCCTCGGCTTCAGATAGACCATGTCACCCTCCTGGAAGTGCACATCCCGTCGATGCCCATCCGCCCTAGCCTTCATCACCTGCTGAGCTCGCAGCAAATGCTTCTTCTGCTCCTCCATAATGCTCTCCCGCTCCCTCATATAGTCCTCTACCTGGGAGACTGGTGTCTGTCGTTCCCCAAATCGCAGTAGCTCTGGTGGATCCCTGCCATATAATACCCGAAAGGGGGTCGTACCCGCGGCTGAATGGTACGAAGTATTGTACCAATACTCCGCCCAGGCTAACCACCGATACCACTGTCGAGGTGTCTCCGATGCGAAGCACCGCAAATATGTCTCGATGCTGCGGTTTACTACCTCCGTCTGCCCGTCGGTCTGAGGGTGATATGCGGTACTCCTCTTCAGCACAGTTCCCTGGACACGAAATATCTCCCGCCAGAACCCACTCAGGAAAACCTGATCTCTGTCTGTGACGATGGAGGCCGGGATCCCATGTAACCGTATGACCTCCCTGGTGAAGGCTGCAGCCACTGAAACATCCGTGTACGGATGTTTCAGCGGTATAAAATGGGCGTACTTGCTCAGCCTATCCACCACAACAAAAATCACGGAGTACCCCTCCGACCTGGGTAGCCCGTCTATGAAATCCATCGTCACCTCCTCCCAGACCCGCTCCGGTAGCGCTAAGGGCTGCAAGAGTCCGGCTGGCGCCATGGCCATGTACTTGTGACGATGGCACACGTCGCAAGCAGCCACCAAATATGCTATCGCTCTCCGCATACCAGGCCAGTAAACCTCCCGGGACATTCTCATATACGTCTGATGCACCCCGGAATGTCCCCCAACCACCGAACTGTGGAACTCCTGAAATAATGCGGGTATGAAGGTGGACGCCCGCGGCAGTACCAACCGCCCCTGATATAATAGTCTCCGACCCTCTAGTGCATAACCCTGCGGGGCCTCCCCGCCTCCCTGCAGCTGCTCACGGATCAGTCTCAACTCCGGATCGGCCTCGGCCTCCTGCAACATGGGCTCACTGTCTATCCAGACCGGCAACGAGCGTGCTCTCAGGTGCACCCCCTCCTCTCTGCGTGATAAGGCGTCGGCCGCCTTATTCTCCAATCCCGGCATGTACTCAATGACGAATCTGTACCCCACCAGCTTGGATAGCCAACGCTGGTGCTCCTCTGTCACCAACCTCTGCTCCAGTAGATACTTCAAACTGCGCTGGTCGGTCCTGACCACGAACTCCCTGCCCATCAGATACGGCCGCCACTTCTGGATCGCCAGCACAATAGCCATCAGCTCCCTCTCGTACACAGACTTCAGCCGTGCTCTAGCGGAAAGCACCTGGCTGAAGTAGGCTATCGGCCTCCCTAGCTGCATAAGGACCGCCCCCAATCCTACTCCTGACGCATCAGTCTCCACCACGAATGTGATGCTGAAGTCAGTCAACGCCAAGACTGGTGATGTGGTCATCGCCTCCTTCAAGGCCGCAAAGGCCTTGGCCGCTGCCTCTCCCCACTGGAACCCATCCTTCTTCAGCTGATCTGTCAGTGGCCCTGCGATGGTGCTGTACCCCCTCACGAATTTCCGGTAGTAACCTGTCAGCCCAAGAAATCCTCGTAGTGCCCTCAGAGTGGTGGGTACCGGCCAGTCTAACATTGCCTCTATCTTCGCCCGATCTGCTGCTACTCTGGCGGCCGACACCACATGTCCCAAGTACTCTATCTGCCTCTGACCGAAACTGCACTTCTTTCGGTTGGCATACAGCTGATGCCTTAGTAACTCTCGGAACACCACCTCCAAATGGCCCACGTGCTCTCCCATAGTCCGGCTGTAGACCAGAATGTCGTCGAAGAAGACGAGTATGAATCTCCTCAGGAATGGCCGGAAGACGTCGTTCATCAACGCCTGGAATGTAGAAGGAGCATTCGTCAAGCCAAACGGCATGACGAGAAACTCATAGTGGCCCTCGTGGGTACGAAATGCCGTCTTCGGCACATCCTCTGGCCTCATCAGGATCTGGTGATACCCCGCCTTCAGATCAATCTTGGAGAACACCTCTGCTCCATGCAGCTCATCTAGCAGCTCGTCTATGACAGGGATAGGAAACCTGTCAGCCACTGTCTCCTTGTTCAGAGCTCGGTAGTCTACACAGAAGCGCCAACTCCCATCCTTCTTTTTCACCAGAAGGACCGGGCTCGAAAATGGGCTAACGCTGGGCTGTATCACCCCCGCCAGTAACATCTCCCCGACCATCCGCTCAATCTCATCCTTCTGCACGTGGGGGTAGCGGTAAGGACGGACACTCACCGGTGCAGCGCCATCCCTCAGGACTATCGCATGCGCGTGCCCTCTCTCTGGCGGTAGCCCCTGTGGGTCCTGAAAGACCTCCTGGTACTGTCCCAACACCTGCTCTACCTCCTCGGGAACCCTTGCCTGCGGCTCCTGCTCTGCCCCTGCTAATCGGCACTCCACCAAGTACCCCACCCCCTCTCTCCGTAAGGCTCGAGTAATGGCCTTGAAGGCCACCATCGATAAACATAGGGTCGGTCCCCAGTGAGCACTACTGTCCGCTCTCCCTCCTCGAACTCCATCCTGAGTCGCTTCCAATTCACCCGCATGTCCCCCAGTTTCTTCAGCCACTGTACGCCCAGGATGATGTCAACATTGCCCAGCTCCAGGGGTAGGAAATCCTCCATGATCTGTACTCCCTGCAAGGTCAGGCACAGACCCTTGCAGAGCCCTTTGCTCTCCTCCATCTTCCCTGTCCCCAGCAGCACGGTAAACTTCTCCTGCGTACTCAGCTGCAGCCCATGCCTCTCCACTATCCGGTTGGAGATGAAATTGTGGGTGGCCCCACTGTCGATCAGCACCGTCACCGCCGTGTCTCCTAGCTGTCCCGTCAACTTCATGGTGTGGTTCGGAGTGAACCCCACCACAGAGTTTAGGGAGACCTCCGCGAAGTCTAGGTGAGACTTCTCCTCCTCTACTGGCGTCTCCTGCTCCACCTCGAACTCCTCCTCATCACCCACGTATCCCTCCTCGTCGGGCACCATGGTGATCTGCAGTAGGCGGCTCGCACACCTGTGCCCAGGGGTGAACTTCTCGTCGCAACGGAAGCACAACCCCTTGGCTCTCTTCTCCCTCACCTCGGCCTCCGTCATCCGTCGCCCCAAGGTAGCTGGGCGGCCCTCTCCTCGCGTCTCGGGAACGGCCGCAGGTGGTCTCGATGTCGTGGATGGTGGAGTAGGGCGGGAACTCTGGGCCCCCCAAGCGCCTCGTATCCGCCTCTCCTCTGTGTGCTTCTCCTCCGCTTTATGTGCCAAGCGAAGGACGTCCTCCAGGGTAGCCGGGCTCTGCATCCGCAACTCAGCTCGTATCGACGGTTTTAGCCCCCTCATGAAGTTCCCGATCATCACCTCGTCGGTAACCCCCTTCACCCGGCTATTCAGCATCTCAAATCTCTCTACATAGTCTCTCACTGTCCCCTCCTGCCTCAGGGCCGACAGCTGCTCGTAGAAACCCCCCCTGCCGTCTCCTGGAAACGATCCACGATCATCGCTGACAACTCCTCCCAGGTCCGAAAGGGGGACCTGGCTATCTTCCACCGGTACCAGGCCAGAGCCTTCCCCTCAAAGTAGATCCCGATGGCCTTCAGGACCTCCTGTTCCGTCAGACCCATCACCTGGAAATACCTCTCCGCCCGGTATATCCACCCATCAGGGTCGGTGCCGTCAAAGGTCGGCATCTTCAGCTTCATCAACCTCCGATCTGCGTTGATGTCGCCTATCTGCCCCCTATCTCCGCCCCGGTCACCACCCCGGACCATCTCGCCACCCCGAGCCTCCCTCGGGCCTCCTCCGTCAACTCCATACAGCTCCTCTGGCCATGCAGGTCTCTCCCACGCCTCGGGCTGGTAGTAGTGCCCCGGAAAATCTGGGGGTCGTGCCAAATTGGGCCTCGGCCCAGGCGCAAGGGTCTCTGCTCTCCAAAACTGGCCCGCCGGGGCCCCAATAGCTGCTCCTGAGGCCCAACCGCCTCCCGCCAAACCCGAAGTCCCCCCGGAGTGGGTTACGATCCCCGCCACACCCCCAAAGGGCTGGAATGTCGTCATCGGGCCCCCGAATGGGCCGGCCCTACTCGTCGGCCCCCCTGATTGGCCTGTCGACCAAGCCGGACCCCCGCCTGGGGTCGCCGAGCCTCCCGCACCCCCGAAAGGGGGTGTCTCCGCCTCTGCGAAGCCCCCAGGGCCTGTCGATGCTCGGAACAGGCCCTGCGGCCTGTTCGCACCCCCGGATGGGGGTGCCGATGACTCCCCGCCCCCGTAGGGGCCCGCCGTCAGTTCCAGACCCCCTCCGGGGTTCGCCAGGTGCTCCAAGCCCCCGGAGGGGCTCGCCGGTGGCCGTAGGGGGCCTGGCGGCCTCGCCCAGGCCTGGGAAGGGCCGGGCTGGGCCGCCGAGGCCCTGACAGGCCCAGGCGGGCCTGTCGATATCTCCCCCGACCCGCGCGGGTCTGCCGACGCCCAGGTGGACTCGCGCGACCCTAGGGTTTACCCCGCCGGCCCTCCTTGCTCCCTCGGGTGGTCGCCTCGTGTTGGAAATCCGATGGGGGCTGATTCTAGGGTAGAATCCCCCCTTCTTGGATCCCCTTGCCTCGATCTCCCCCTTTTGCCACCGTGAGGGCTTGAATCATCTCCTTCAATTCTCGAAGATCTCGTCCTTGTTGCGCGGCGTCCGTCCTCATTCCCCGAAGTTCGGTTTGGATGTCTTCTTGTGAATCGGCGTAATCCTTGAGTGAATCCCCCATCGTTTTCTTCAATCCTTCGAACCTCTCTTCGATCTCCCTGATTGAGATCCTCCCGTAGCCCTTGAATCTTTTCTTCGACCGCATCCGCCTTCGATCGAGTATTTGCCGCCATTTGGATCGAGCGCTCTGATACCAATTTGATACGAACTAGGGTTTCGTATCAATTAATTTCAGAATTTAAAGAGGAAAAATATAAAAAGGTGGAATTTTTGGATCTTAAATTGCGAAGAACTAGGAAAATAGATTGATAAATGAGCCTCTTTCGAGAGGAGACTCGCTCTCCTAGCTTTGTTGCACGGAACAAAGCCTAAAACCTTCACAAATGACGCCTACAATTGTTCTTCACAAAATAAGCATAAAATAAAATAACGACGGCTAGACCTAATTAATAGAAAAGTGGGGAATTACTAATCTAGTCTAAAATGACTAGAATACCCCTAACTAACCCTCCTACGTGCTACCGCGCCTCCTACGGCGCACGTAAGTGACGAGAGGGGGGTGGGTCCCCCCTAGGTGACCGCCGGCCTCAAGTGGATGCGGGCTCGGGCTCGGGTCCGCATCAGTAACCTCCCTCCCAAGACGCCTTTAAGCGAGGACGTCCGCACTCTCCTAGATCTACCTGAGAATTCTCGAAGAACTCTATTTCTAATTATCAATTAACTCTCAATTTCAAAATTAAATGACGGCTGGACCTAGTTTAAATAAGAAACCCCTCCTAGTAGTGCATAAAGCAATTCCCCTGACTTGTATGCAAAGTAATTCCCACATGACTTGTGCGCAAAGTAATTCCAGATCTAACAATAGCATAGTGCCCATTGTCATGCCAATGCAACCTAGTTCAGACATGAAGGGGAGACCATTGTATTCATGTTTCAGTACACTTCCACATATGAAGATGACTGAAAGTTAAATAGACCTTTTGGGTTAGGAACCACTTTTGACCCGAAAGTTTAGGCTGATAGTTTGCAGGTCAACGACGTATCTCAAGAAATTTCCAAAAATGCCCACATGTAGACTTTCGAGCCATGCAAAGGCCTATGGCAAATTACTGACTAAATTGAAAATTGTTGATAAAATTAAACATATCATAACATTTTGGGTCAAAAAGGGTTCCCACCATCATTAAGAACTTCACAACATTATCAATCAGGCGCCTCAATCCCCCAGGTGTCATCAAGACCAGGTCGTCACACAAGCGCTGATGTAATGCATGGTGTACCAACATGTGACTAAAACCCAGTTACCCCATGGATAAAGACTCACCAGGGGGTGCTCAGGTAATTTGTAGCATGCACCCTTTGTCTTGTGAGGTCATTTCGTGTTGGACACCCATATTAAAATTAAGGACAATTTTTGCAAAGAGGCCAAAAAAATAATTGGGAAAACGAACTAAAAATATAATAATTAGCAAAATAGACCACTTCTTGCCCAATCAGCGCAGGAGCTGCTGACTGGAAGACCCTGACGTGTGGCCCATGGCCCATAGGCCGCACTTTCCAAGTACGGCCTTAGGCCGCACCTGTGGAGTGCGGCCCCCTTAGAAACTAAAAACGCAGCGCCCTTGCGGGCTACTGTTCTTCTTCTTCAAAATTTGAGTTTTCTGTCGCACCTGTGAAGTCCGGCCATAAATCTATGACTTAGGTGATATCGGCACCACTACATGTAATTTCTAGACTAAAGCTCTCAAGTATTGAATGTTTTTTGTGTTTATTGTACAATCTAGCATGAACTTTAGGGTTTATGAGATGATTTCTAGAATTGGGGAAATTTGTAATGATATATGATAATTAATTGAATGTTATAGGGTTTCATAAAATGGAGGATGCTGGACCCATAACTGATGTGGTCTTGTATGACCAAGCACATCATCGTTTTGCGGATGTAGTGCAAGGGCAGATATTTAGAAAGAATTAATAATAAAAGTAATTATGATTGGAAGGAAAATAATTAATCTGGGCATTACTTATTTGCATGGATCGATAGGAGTTGTGGATCATGGGCAAAGACATACCGTGTGGAGATTAGATGTTCGTGCGAGAGATTATATCGAAGCCACCAGATTACACCTCTGTGCGAGATTGCATTGGGTACGGTTGGACCAAGCATTGCTGACTGCTTTGGTCAAAAGATGGAGACCAGAGACCAATACATTTCACATACACCAGGAAGACATGACAATCCCGCTTCAGGACGTGGTAGTCATCACAGGCCTACCCATTGACGGGGAACCCATATAGCATTGTGAAATGCGAGATAGTAGCTGGGGTGCATTGTAGGAGTGGCTACTTGGCCAGGATACCACATCAAGAAAAGAAAAGCAGCCAAGTTGAAACTTAGTTGGCTACATGATACATTTAAGCAGTTGCCTGAGGATACAACAGAGGACATTCAGCATTATGCACGGGCGTATATGCTACATATGATTGGAGCATTATTGGTTCCGGATATAAGCAAAGGATCTGTACACCTCCGTTGGTTGACCAAGCTAGAAAATTTTAAGGAGGTCGGCGCATATTCATGGGGAAGTGTGGTGCTTACACACTTGTATTCTGAGCTCAGCAAGGTAGCATTAAAGCAGACGAAGTCTATATATGCAAGCAGACTTTTGTTGCAGGTTTAAAATTTTCCATTAGCTAAAATAGTGATATATCTATGTCTATATATATTTAGCATCTTCGAAAAATTCATATTAACAGGCATGGTCATGGGAGAGAATGTAAGTAGGAAGACCAAGGCTCCTACAGGATGTATTCGATGCCACCGTTCTATAGGGGTTCATGTGAAATGCGGTGAAAACATTCATCGAAACTACTCATGGGAACCTCGATACGTACAGAGACCAGCTTGACATGTTAGAGAGTACACAGATATGTATTTGTAAATTTTATAAATGCAAATGAACAATTGATATATAATGCAGTACACTGATATATTTGTGTCATTCATGCCTAATAGGTTACCAGGGAGCCTTTTGTAGAGCGACTCGAGCAGCTGTCGGCCTTAGTTGCGAACATCCCGAGTTATGGCGTGTAAGTGTACACATATTCTGCTGGGAAGCACGGGTGATGCATGCACCAAACCGCGTCATGCGGGAATTTGGTTTAGGTCCACACATCCCAGCTACACTCTCAGTCTTGTCGAGAAAGACAAGACCATCACAGCCAGCAGGTGTTCCTGTAATCATGGATCCTCTTGTGCAGTGGATCAATAGAGCAGATCAAATTGTTCATGAGGGGGATGTGTTATCGGCCAATGCCTATTTGGAGTGGTATTGGGGATTACCATGATGTGGATTTTTCAGAGGCAGCAACCCATGTTCTCACAAATGCTCCCATCGAGCGTCAACATGTAAGAAGATCAATTTTTTTGTTTTTATAGTATTTTTTATAACTAATATGATTAGTACTCATTTGTTTTACAGGTTGGAGGATATCTTACATTATACGATATGGCGGGACAAGGGCTGCAAACACATGATCCGGTGTATTACTTTACGATGAGGTCCCATATCGATGAGGTGCTACATCGTACACGCCATTTGTCAGAAGGTGTAGATACGAGCGAGCTGAGGCTAGTAGGAGATGTCTGTGGCGTATCCATCCAGTAGTATGGAAGAGTAGCATTGGGAAGTTCAAGCTATCAAGGGTTGTTGAGGAACATAATTGCTGACAAAAATTATAAGAGAAGAATAAATTTCTCTGATATCTCAATTAGATTACAGCCTTTGTTTATATACACAATTGTCTAGCTTAAAAGATAGTAACATACTCCCCAAAAATAGGATACATCCCAAGAAAATCTGTATCTAACTCTAACAGGAAATTATACACGATTCTCTATAACTACACAATCTTTCTATAACCACACAATCTTTCCAAATAAAACTAAATAATTCGACACTCCCCCTCAAGCTGGTGAATGGATATCTTCCATCCCAAGCTTGCTAATAATATCTTGAAACACTGTGCCGGTCAGTCCCTTTGTGAGTACGTCTGCCAATTGATCCTTGGTTGAAACGAATGGGGTGCAAATCGGACCACTATCTAATTTCTCCTTGATAAAATGTCTATCAACTTCAATATGCTTTGTTCGATCATGTTGAATAGGATTATGAGCAATACTGATGGTTGATTTATTTTCACAATACAGCCTCATGGGTCCTTCCTATTTTATTCTTAAGTCATCTAAGCTTATCTTCAACCAGAGTAACTCACATATTCCCAATGCCATTGATCTGAACTCTGACTCCGTACTTGATCTTGCTACCACGTTCTGCTTCTTACTTCTTCATGTTACAAGATTTCCACTTAAGAGAGTACAGTAATCAGACGTTGATCTCATGTCGATCAAAGATCTTGTGTAATCTGCATCAGTATAAGCTTCTAATGTCATGCATGTGCATGTTTGTCGCTTAAACAAAATTCCTCTTCCCGGGTTGCCTTTCAAGTATTGTAATATCCTGTTTACTGCTTTGAGGTGTGATTCTTTGGGATTGTGCATAAATTGGCTGACCATGCTTACTGCAAATGCTATATCTGGTCTTGTGTGTGCCAGGTATATCAACCTCCCAACAAGCCTCTGATAGGATCCTCTATCTACCATGGGATCTTCTGGAGCATCACATAATCCATGATTGAATTCAATCGGCGTCTCAACCGGTTTACAACCCATCTTCCATGTTTCTTTCAACAAGTCAAGTACGTACTTTTGTTGGGAGATGAAAATTCCTTGCTTTGAATGCGCTACCTCAATACCTAGGAAGTATTTTAATTTTCCTAGCTCTTTGATGTCAAACTCCTTCAAGAGACATTGCTTCAAAATGTTCATCTCTTCTACATCATTACGTGTTATGATGATATCATCTACATAAACTAACAATGATGTGACTTTCCCAGAATCCAAGTGTCTCACAAACAAAGTATGGTCTCCTTGACTTTGCTTGTATCCCAACAAGATCACCTTAGCAAACCTCCCAAACCAAGCTCGTGGTGATTGTTTGAGCCCGTAAAGAGCTTTCTTCTGCTTGCACACCATTCCCTCTTTTGATTCAAATCCAGGGGAACTTCCATGTAAATTTCCTCTTCTAGATCACCATGGAGGAACGCATTCTTAACATCAAACTGTTGTAGATTCCACTCAAAATTAGCAGCTAATGACAAAAGTACCTGAACTGTGTTCATTTTCGCAACTGGGGAAAATGTCTCAAGATAATCAATGACATAAGTTTGAGTGTATCATTTGGCCACCAATCTTACCTTGTATCTTTCCACCGTGCCGTCAGCCCTATATTTTAGTGAAAACCCACCTACATCCGACCAATTTCATCCCTCTCCGCAATTCAACTAACTCACATGTCTTGTTTCTCTCAAGGGCTTCCATCTCGGTCTTCATAGCATCCTCCCATTTCTTGTTTCTTAATGCCTCGATTAGATTTCTCGGTGTGGGAATGGTATGGAGATTGGTTAGGAAGGCTCTATGGTTTTGGGATAGATTTTGTTAGGACATGAAAAGATTCAGTGGATGTTTCATGCAAGTTCTTGTTCCTTTCCTAAGAGCAATTGGTAGGTCTTCAGCACTCGGTTTTTTATGTTCGTCTGCTGGTTCAATTGGCTCAACACTTGGTGTGAAATTGTCGGCAGGTTTGGAAGTGGTTTCGGGGAATTGGGCAGCATCACGAATGGGTGATTGTACCCGTACTGGTCGAGAGACTTGTATTTTTCTCCTGGAATAAACCTGCAGTGACTGAATGCTATATTGGTTTCCCTTATCTTTCATCATTTCAACTGATTTGGCTGACTCGATTTGTGGAGAAGTGGGAGAAGTGGACTCACTAAGATGGCTGACTCAAGCATAACACTTCGATGTCCCTCTTCAGCGCGTATAATAGGGATTGTCTCATTCAGAGATGGCAGGTCCGTTTTTTCCCAAAATCTGCACTCTTACAGCATCAAATTCGATGTTTAATCCTGCAAGAAAATCATAAACATGATTTTTCTCCACAAAGCGCTTTGGAATCGCTGCATCTTCACTGCAGCGCATTTGGATGCATTGATAATGATCCATCTCTTGCCACAAGCCTTGTAAAAGACTCGAATATTCATTGACAGTCTGAGTCCCTTGTTTGGTTGCTGAAATTTTCGTCTTAATTTTGTAGATTTGTGCAGCATCATTAACCTTGGAATATGTCTGTCGAATAGCTTCCCAAATCTCCTTGGCAGTTCCGAGAAACATACATGTATCACTAATTTCTAGCAGCATCGAGTTCCATAACCATGACATCACCATGGAGTCTTGTTCGTCCCATGCCGCAAATTTGGAATCGTCCTGTGAAGGACATGTGCCCATTAAATGGCTCAATTTCCCTTTGCCCTTTAGGAAAGTGCGGACCAATTGTGACCACTTAAAGTAATTCTTCCCATTCAATCGATATGCAGCTTGAATGTTCTGCAAATCTCTGGTTGTAGTAGCGGCAGTATTCTCGAATGCAGGGGCACCCGTGACAGGGCTGGTGATTTCGGCAGAACTTTTGGGTAATTCCGACATGATTGATTGAATTGAAAAATATATACAAACCGGGAAATATGATAGAGAAGGCTAAGACGATTGAGAGGAACAGAAAAGATGGAGCTCGGTTGGGTATGGCCAGAGAAAAGAACAGAAAAAATTCAATTCAGAGTTTATCAGGAAAGAGCCAAAAGCTCTAATATCATGACAAAAATTATAAGAGAAGAATAAATTTCTCTGATATCTCAATTAGATTGCAGCCTTTGTTTATATACACAATTGTCTAGCTTAAAAGATAGTAACATACTCCCTAAAAATAGGAAACATACCAAGAAAATCTGTACCTAACTCTAAAAGGAAATTATACACGATTCTCTATAACTACACAATCTTTCTATAATCACCCAATCTTTTCAAATAAAACTAAATAATTCGACACTTGCAATAATCCAATCTTCTATACAGATCACAAAAAAGCCACGGCATCCTTCATTTGTAACATGATTATGCCAATGGTGAAGACAAAGTTAGATTTGACACCGGCAGAAATCCAAAAGGCTATAAACATCATGTTAAGAATCCGAATTTCATATTACAAAGCATGGATGGCAAGATCGAAGGCATTAGAAAGGATTTTTAGAGATTGGGATGAGTCATATAATTGGCTACCTCGATATTTAGAGGCCATTTCAGATACTAATCTGTGTAAAGTTTACAAGATCACTTATGACACCATCGGAGGAGTGTCACAATTTCCTGGGGTTTTACGGGCATTTGGTCCTTCAATCAAGTGTTTCAAGCATTGTTGGCCGATCCTAAGAATTGATTGTACCCATTTGTATGGGAAATATGGTATGTGTTTACTTGTGGCCACCGGAATGGATGGAAATGGTGGGTTGGTTTTCTTAGCATTTGGTGTTGTGTCAGCTGAGAACCAAGAAAATTGGACGTGGTTTTTCGCATGTATATATCATACCAAGTGCTCATGGACGAACGATTATCTTCATTTTAGATAGAATGAAAGGAATTCCACGAGCTCTAGAAGAGTGCTGGCCAGCACATTGTCACCATAGGTATTGTCTTTGGCATATTTTGCAAATAACAAGTCGAACGGATTCCGAACACGTATCTTGGAGGGAAACTCCTAGATGACTGGCACTGCATCAGACTTGCTTACATAAAATGCCTTTCGTGCCAAAATCAGAGACGAATCCATTGAAGCAGATTAGTGGATATCTGCAGATTTACAAGGGGAAGAAAGCAATGGACGATGCATACCGATCGTAGGAAACACTATTGTATCATGACAACAAATTGTTCTGAGAGCTTCAATAGGAGTGATCAAAGGTGCTAGAGCTCTACCGATACAAGCGGTGATAGGAAGAACCTTTTACAGGTTAAATAAATATTTTTCAATCGAAGACTGAGTGGGCAAGGGTGGACGACGGATTTTGTTCCCCCAACAATGGACATTATTGGGGAACGGATGGAAGAAGCCCGAGCATTTATGTTCACAAGGTTTAGTGATTATGAGTGCCAGGTGGTGGACAACGATGGCCTCGATTATACTGTTAAGTTACATGACGTGAAATGCAGATGTACTCGCAATATTCCTATGCTTCAACACATGCCATGTGCCCCTGTTATCGCCGCAACGTCCAGACAAGAATATGGTGCCAAAATAGCATATATGCCATTCTGTTTGCCATGATATAGGGTTAGCAGATAACGCCTTGCATATGAACCTTTATTTCACCTCATACCCGATGCAAGGTATTGGAAGGATTGGAATGATCTCAAATTACTTCCACCCAACAAAAAAGACCTCCAGGTCGGCATCCATCAACATGGATTCGTGGGGCAATGGATACTCCCCGTAAAAGAAGCCGACAGAATAGATGTGGCAATTGTCATCAACTCGTGCATTACAAATCACGTTGCCGAAATACTCCTCTCACACAAGCGTATGTTGATTTTGCAATTCGTATATTTCTTGTGGATATATATATAGTTCTAATTTATGCTAATATTTTATGTCTTCATCTCAAGGCCACGGGTCTTCATCTCAATGCCGAGGTAGATCCTGCATATGATGCAATGGTGGATGTTACTCTACTAAGAATGTTGTGTTAGGACCATGAATGTTGTGTTAGGGCCATTTTATGTATGTTTGTTATATGTTTGATGTAAGTTTGTTGAATTCGATGTGATATGCAATGTGAAAATACTATGATTGATGAATTCAATGTTGTTTGAGATATGTGTTATGTAAACTTGATGAATTCGATATGCTGTGTGTTTTGATTTATATGAACTTTCTGATATCGATGTAATGTGTTGTGATATACTATTGTGATATTTGTGAAACTATATGGCTGTAAGAAGTATGAGTGTGAGCATTATTTGTGACACGTTTTGATTTATATGCATATATTGTGATGAATTAGGAGTGAAGTATTGGAGGAGTAGGAGCAGAAGCAACTGCTGCTGATATTGAGAGGAGCAATAGCTGCTGCTTATTGTTTGCAAACGGATAGGAGGCATCAGCTTCTGCATCTTTGATTGCAAACTACTTATTGGCCGTACTTCACAAGTGCAGCCTAAGGCCGCACGTGGTAAGTGCGGCTCATGGGCCACACGACAGGGTCACCCAGTCAGCAGCTCCTGCGCTGACTGGGCAAGAAGAGGTCTATTTTGCTAATTATTTTATTTTTAGGTCGTTTTTCCCCATTATTTTTTGGCCTTTTTGCAAAAATTGTCCTAAAATTAATACTTTGGTTTCTGGCATACTTTTTAGATATTGTTGTTGGTGCACTAATAGGATTAGGGTTTATCTCTGGATCGCATCATGCACCCTATCATACAGTTTCATGTCTATGTGTCACGTTCATTCAACACAGCTATGGCATGAGAGGGAGACCATTGAGGTATCATGTGTGAGTACACTGCCACATTTCAAGATAACTGAAAATTGATAATAGAGCTTATGGGTGAGGAACCACTTTTGACACAAGTTTACGCTGAATGTTTGCATGCCAATGGTGTATATCAATTATCAAGAAATCGTCAAATATGTCCATCATGTAGGCTTTTCAGCCATGTGAAGGCCTCCGGCAAAATAATGTCTCACTTGAAAATTGTAGACAAAATGCAAGGTTATAAACGTATTTAATCCTGAAGGTGACAAGTTCAAATCAAAAACCTTTTGCGACATAACTATCATGTACCCACATAGGTAAATATCCGCCTAGAAAATAGTGTTTGGAGGCATTACTAGTAGCTGGCAGGCACGTTTGACCCACAAGCTTAAGCATGTTACAATGGTTAGGCTGCCATGATAAATTAGATATATCTGAATTGGAAGCTAATTAAAGGATTTCCTTTCATTTGGAATGGTGAGTTCCCATTTACATATTAACACGTTGGTAGACCATGCAAATGAGAAATGACGTCAGGAAAGTGAAGCTTCTGCTCCAGTAATGCTCTCTTTATTTTGCTACTAGTATATCACTATTTAGCATCAGAAAATTCCCCATGTAAAAGGTAATCGCTTTGCGAACATACCAACTTGCTCAGTTCACATCACTTAACTTTTTACTCAAGTGCACATACCATAACACAGTTTTTGCTCAGTTTACATACCGGATTTCCCAAAATGTCCCCATAATTTTGTTGAGCAGTTCACAACAGTCATTTCACATATCACTTAATTTTTGTGCTGAGTACACATGCCTTAAGTATACACTAATTATCTTTTAAAACCTAAAACTAATTGCTGCAGACCTCATTGCTCATTACATGCCTAATTGCTCATTTCACAGACCTGGGGGCGGAGGGGGAAGGGCTGGGGCTGGGGGAGGTGGGGCGAAGGAGGAAGTGGAGGGGGCTAGGGCAGAGGGGTCTGGGACGGGGGGGCGGAGGGGGCTAGGGCAGAGGGTCTGGGACGGCAACAAAGGGGGCTGGGGCGGGGTAGGAGAGGGAGGGGGATAGGAGGGAGCAACGCGAAGGAGGGGGAGGACGGCCTTCACACAACCGAGCTCAACTCTGCAGCGAGCCAAGCCCGATCGACCTTCATAAGCAAACCAAGTCCAAGACCCTAGCTTGGTTCTTTTCGAGCCCCAAGCATAGGTCGACAAGTCCATGACAGGTCGGCAATCCTAAGAGCAAGCAACACTAGTTCAATCCAAACTCTACACAACTTGGCAAGGTGAAGAATCAAGAGAGCAGAATTTTACAGCAGAGACCTTGACAAATTCAAAAATTGCAGAAAGACTCCCAGAACTTTGAAACTTGATATCTTGATATCCAGAAATCAGATTGAGACGCAATTTTTGCCACTGCGGAGCTGACAACGGCCGATTGACAGAGACAGATCAAACTTCACAACTGAGCCTTCTAAACTCTATATTCTTTATTTAATTGTGGTCTACTTCATTTTGATCTTAATACCAAAATATTTTTCTTTATTGGGCTATTTTTGCTAACTTGACTTGTTGGGACAAGTTAAGAGAAAAATCATTGCTAGGATAGTAATGTTTGAGCTTTGATAAGCGAGGTATAAACTTGGAGGTATAAACTTGGTGAGCTGATCGTTGAAGCGTAAAGTTCGGATGTCTAATTGAATTTATCTAGCAATTGCTTTTGGGGCTAAATGTAGGTCGTGTGATGATGAACCAGGATACATATCGTGGGTAAATATTGTGTGTACTATGTAATTGTTTTAGTGGTATTCTTATTGCATCATATTAGCTTGCACCATATTAGCTCCGTGACTATCTGATTATATATGCTAAAGATTTTATCTTACGAAAATCTGTCATAAAGTCTATTCACTCCCCCTTTATGCTTATTTATGATCCAACAAGTGCTATCAAATCATATTTGCCCAAATAGTCTAAAGACCATGAATATCCCCGATTCAGCTTTTACTTAAGGCCAGTCCACTGCTAGACCACCCAAATTCAATGGCATCGACTTGCTTATTGGAATGCTAAGATGAAGATTTATCTTATGTCGATAAATTACGATATCTGGAAAATTGTTGACAAAAGTTATACTCCACCCATAATTAAGGTAAAAATATTGAAATTACTAAACTTGAAGACAAGTGGGATGACATCGATAAAAAGCTTTATTCTCTTGTCGGTAAAACTATGAATCCTATTATTTGTGCACTTGATAAAACTGAGTTTAATCATGTTTCTCAATGTCTTACTGCACATGAAATTTGACATACTTTGGAGGTTACGCTTGAGGGAACATCACAGGTGAAGGCATGCACGAAGCTACATAGGAGCCACGTGTCCCCCCCCCCCCCCCCGAAAATTGAGAAATGAACTAACCTTACATAATTTTGGTTTCCTTTAACAACAACAAAAAACTAGGCCAGTGGTAGGTGAATATATTCTTTTGGTGACTGTAGCGGGTTTGATTCATGTCGCTAACAGATAAATATTTTTAAAAAAATAATTCAGATCCAACCTGTCGTGGTTTTAAATAAATAATCCGCTAACAAATAAATATTCCTATCGCGGTTTTAAATAAGGGCTTGCTCCGATTCTCTCTCTCCTCCTTTTATGTCTCATTCTCTCTTTGCTTTTTTATTCACACACAAATTTCGAGCCATGGGGTTAAGGTTTTTGCACGATTCTTATTTTTTTCTTCTTGAGATTATTTTATCTGATTTGGGGAAATTTAGTGATCCACGGTTTCGAATTCCGAGGCGAGTTATCGACGGTATGGTTAGGGTTTTTGCCCGATTCTTATTCATTACTTCGCAAGATTTTTTGATCTGATTTGGGGGAATTTGGTGAATGAATCTGTGTTTTGATTCTTTGATTTGGGGAAATTTGGTGATTTGGGGGAATTTGGTGATCTGAATTTTGTATTCTTATTCTTCTTTCCTTGTGATTTTGTGCAGGTATCGTCCAGTAAATTGGGGGAGATCGAATGCCTGCTGAGGGGCGTCTTAAAATCGGTGTGTTAATGGTTCTTTTTGGGATGGATTTCGATTAATCTTGTTAGTGTTAGGTTTTGTTTGATCAACTTCGTCCTATTCTCTTTTAATTTTGTTAAGTGTGTGCGTGTTTTTGTATTCATTGCTACAACTCACCGATCCATTGGTTTTAATTTCATCGGTGTATGTTAAAATTGTTGCCAATGTCTAGAAATCTTATGCATGCCATGAAATAAATAATTGCTGAGACTATTAATGATGAAACTATTAGTATAGTTCAAGCTACAGTGATAATATGGCCTCTTTTGTGAATCGGGACAAAATTTGTAATTTGTAAGTCGTTAAGACCGTCTTGTCTAAGGATGAGCTTGAGCCACTGCAATTTTTCATTTTTGCTACAATTTTGCAATCAAAAAAATTGTGTGGTGTCCCCTTGAATTTAATTCATGGATCCGTCACTCGGTGAACGAGTCTAGATTATCCCTTTTGATCACAGAGGACGATGGTTTTCACATGCTACCTATAGAGACAATTAAGGAGATGTATGCAAGATTCAGACATTGTCTACAATTCGAAGGCCCTTGGGAAGCCATATTCAAACCTTGATTAAATGAGAAATATTCTGAGAGAATTGTCAAGACATTCCGTCCAGACGACACCGCCATCCACAAGACCAGAGATCTAACCAAACTCGGCATAGAGGAGTTGATTGTAAATCTTATTTCTCATGAGCATGAGTTAAAGACGATAAAATCAAGAGAAAAGGCTGAGGCAAAGACAGCTAAGACCATTGCTTTCAAAGCTGATGAGGATATGGACAATGAACTTGATGAGGAGCAAGCTTCGATGGCCAGGTGCTTCAAGTACATCAAGACTCCCAAAAGAAAAAGCAGAGATGTCCAAAAGGTTTAATTGTTTCAATAAGTTCAATCTTGCTAATAATTCTTCTGAACAAAATACTATTAAATCAGTGCATTGCTTTTATTGCACGAAACAAGAACACTTTATGAAAAACTGCCCGTTGGTGAAGAACAGCCCATTAGAGAAAGGAAAGTCACTTGCAGTCACATGAGACGATGACGATGAGAATGAACTGCAAGATGGGTTTGCCCACTCCTTGTATTTGATAGGAGACGTTGATGTGAAGAAAAGTGAGGTACAAGAATACACCCTACTTGATATTGTTAACATATGTGAAAACATGCATATTGAGATTGATAGTTTAGAATCAATGTTGAGTCTTTAAAAGAAGTAAATTATAAACTGCAGCAAGAAAACTATCATATCTTTCGATGATGACAGATTGAAAACTAAAAATGACACACTTAAGACTACACTTGCCAAGCTTAAGAAAGAAACACATACTGTGCATGAAACCATAAGGTATGAAACGTGTCCTAAACTAATGATTGAAAATAATGCATCTAAAGAGAAAATTGTTGCCTTAGAGAAGAAATGTGAAAACTTTAAAAAGACCGGAGAAAAAACCAAGAAAGTTTTCATACGTAGGAGCGCACTTTGTTTGTGAACGAGAACATATAATTAAAATCCAAAGTCTCAGACATAGAGTTAACCATCAAAATATTTGACGTATTAAAACAATCATTTGACATCATTCTGGATATCAATTACATGACAACAATAGGCATGGACTAGGATATGGATCTAAACATATTGAAAAGCTTAAAACGAATAAAAAAGTTAACAATGAAACTGCTAGATGTAGAAGCATTTTTGCTAAGTGTTATGCGTGTGATTATGTTGGTCACACATACAATAAATGCTTCTATAGGAACAAGAATATAAGGTTCAAAAAAGTATGTGTTCCTAAAGGTAATGTGACAAACACTTGTGGACATATTTGGATGCCAATGTGGCACATAGTTTGTGTTTCTTATGTGCATGTGCACAGCACGACTAGGAGACTAC